>CM026403.1:54300370-54484847 GCA_014843695.1 Archivesica marissinica
ATATGAGGTGGTAGTCTATGTGGTGGTAGTATATGTGGGGGTAGTCTATGTGGTGGTAATCTATGTGGTGGTAGTCTATGTGGTGGTAATATATGAGGTGGTAATCTATGTGGTGGTAATCTATGTGGGGGTAGTCTATGTGGTGGTAATATATGTGGTGGTAGTCTATGTGGTGGTAATATATGAGGTGGTAATCTATGTGGTGGTAGTCTATGTGGTGGTAATATATGAGGTGGTAATCTATGTGGTGGTAGTCTATGTGGTGGTAATATATGAGGTGGTAATCTATGTGGGGGTAGTCTATGTGGTGGTAATATATGAGGTGGTAATCTATGTGGTGGTAGTCTATGTGGTGGTAGTCTATGTGGGGGTAGTCTATGTGGGGGTAATCTATGTGGTGGTAGTCTATGTGGGGGTAGTCTATGTGGGGTAATCTATGTGGTGGTAGTCTATGTGGGGGTAGTCTATGTGGGGTAATCTATGTGGTGGTAGTCTATGTGGTGGTAGTCTATGTGGGGTAGTCTATGTGTGGTAGTCTATGTGGGGGTAATCTATGTGGGGTAATCTATGTGGGGGTAGTCTATGTGGGGTAGTCTATGTGGGGGTAATCTATGGGGGGTAATCTATGTGGGGTAATCTATGTGGTGATAGTCTATGTGGTGGTAGTCTATGTGGTGGTAATATATGAGGTGGTAGTCTATGTGGTGGTAGTCTATGTGGGGTATATATGAGGTGGTAGTCTATGTGGTGGTAGTCTATGTGTGGTAATAATGAGGTGGTAGTCTATGTGGGGTAGTCTATGTGGGGGTAATCTATGTGGGGGTAATATATGAGGTGGTAGTCTATGTGGTGGTAGTCTATGTGGTGGTAATATATGAGGTGGTAGTCTATGTGGTGGTAGTCTATGTGGGGGTAGTCTATGTGGAGGTAATCTATGTGGGGGTAGTCTATGTGGTGGTAATCTATGTGGGGGTAGTCTATGTGGTGGTAATATATGAGGTGGTAATCTATATGGGGGTAGTCTATGTGGTGGTAATATATGAGGTGGTAATCTATGTGGTGGTAATCTATGTGGGGGTAGTCTATGTGGTGGTAATATATGTGGTGGTAATATGTGGTGGTAGTCTATGTGGTGGTAATATATGAGGTGATAATCTATGTGGTGGTAGTCTATGTGGTGGTAATATATGAGGTGGTAATCTATGTGGTGGTAGTCTATGTGGTGGTAATATATGAGGTGGTAATCTATGTGGGGTAGTCTATGTGGTGGTAATATATGAGGTGGTAATCTATGTGGTGGTAGTCTATGTGGGGGTAGTCTATGTGGTGGTAATCTATGTGGTGGTAGTCTATGTGGGGGTAATCTATGTGGGGGTAGTCTATGTGGGGGTAATATATGAGGTTTAATCTATGTGGGGGTAGTCTATTTGGTGGTAATCTATGAGGTGGTAATCTATGTGGTGGTAGTCTATGTGGTGGTAATATATGAGGTGGTAGTCTATGTGGGGGTAATCTATGTGGTGGTAATATATGAGGTGGTAGTCTATGTGATGGTAATATATGAGGTGGTAGTCTATGTGATGGTAATATATGAGGTGGTAGTCTATGTGGTGGTAATATATGAGGTGGTAGTCTATGTGGGGGTAATATATGAGGTGGTAGTGTATGTGGTGGTAGTCTATGTGGTGGTAATATATGAAGTGGTAGTCTATGTGGGGGTAATCTATGTGGTGGTAATATATGAGGTGGTAGTCTATGTGGTGGTAATATATGAGGTGGTAGTCTATGTGGTGGTAGTCTATGTGGGGTAGTCTATGTGGGTGTAGTCTATGTGGTGGTAGTCTATGTGGCTGTAGTCTTTGTGGGGGTAGTCTATGTGGTGGTAATCTATGTGGGGGTAGTCTATGTGGTGGTAATATATGAGGTGGTAATCTATGTGGGGGTAGTCTATGTGGTGGTAATATATGAGGTGGTAGTCTATGTGGGGGTAGTCTATGTGGGGGTAATCTATGTGGTGGTAATATATGAGGTGGTAGTCTATGTGGTGGTAGTCTATGTGGTGGTAATATATGTGGTGGTAGTCTATGTGGGGGTAGTCTATGTGGAGGTAATCTATGTGGGTAATCTATGTGGGGGTAGTCTATGTGGTGGTAATATATGAGGTGGTAATCTATATGGGGGTAGTCTATGTGGTGGTAATATATGAGGTGGTAATCTATGTGGTGGTAATCTATGTGGGGGTAGTCTATGTGGTGGTAATATATGTGGTGGTAATATATGTGGTGGTAGTCTATGTGGTGGTAATATATGAGGTGATAATCTATGTGGTGGTAGTCTATGTGGTGGTAATATATGAGGTGGTAATCTATGTGGTGGTAGTCTATGTGGTGGTAATATATGAGGTGGTAATCTATGTGGGGGTAGTCTATGTGGTGGTAATATATGAGGTGGTAATCTATGTGGTGGTAGTCTATGTGGGGGTAGTCTATGTGGTGGTAATCTATGTGGTGGTAGTCTATGTGGGGGTAATCTATGTGGGGGTAGTCTATGTGGGGGTAATATATGAGGTGGTAATCTATGTGGGGGTAGTCTATTTGGTGGTAATCTATGAGGTGGTAGTCTATGTGGTGGTAGTCTATGTGGTGGTAATATATGAGGTGGTAGTCTATGTGGGGGTAATCTATGTGGTGGTAATATATGAGGTGGTAGTCTATGTGATGGTAATATATGAGGTGGTAGTCTATGTGGTGGTAATATATGAGGTGGTAGTCTATGTGGGGGTAATATATGAGGTGGTAGTGTATGTGGTGGTAGTCTATGTGGTGGTAATATATGAAGTGGTAGTCTATGTGGGGGTAATCTATGTGGTGGTAATATATGAGGTGGTAGTCTATGTGGTGGTAATATATGAGGTGGTAGTCTATGTGGTGGTAGTCTATGTGGGGTAGTCTATGTGGGTGTAGTCTATGTGGTGGTAGTCTATGTGGCTGTAGTCTTTGTGGGGGTAGTCTATGTGGTGGTAATCTATGTGGGGGTAGTCTATGTGGGGTAAATATGAGGTGGTAGTCTATGTGGTGGTAGTCTATGTGATGGTAATATATGAGGTGGTAGTCTATGTGGGGTAGTCTATGTGGGGGTAATCTATGTGGTGGTAATCTATGTGGGGGTAGTCTATGTGGTGGTAATATATGAGGTGGTAATCTATGTGATGGTAATCTATGTGGGGGTAGTCTATGTGGTGGTAATATATGAGGTGGTAATCTATGTGATGGTAATATATGAGGTGGTAATCTATGTGATGGTAATCTATGTGGGGGTAGTCTATGTGGTGGTAATCTATGTGGTGGTAATATATGTGGTGGTAGTCTATGTGGTGGTAATCTATGTGGTGGTAGTCTATGTGGTGGTAGTCTATGTGGTGGTAATATATGAGGTGGTAATCTATGTGGTGGTAGTCTATGTGGTGGTAATATATGAGGTGGTAATCTATGTGGTGGTAGTCTATGTGGGGGTAGTCTATGTGGTGGTAATCTATGTGGTGGTAGTCTATGTGGGGGTAGTCTATGTGGTGGTAATATATGAGGTTGTAATATATGTGGGGGTAGTCTATGTGGTGGTAATCTATGAGGTGGTAGTCTATGTGGGGGTAATATATGAGGTGGTAGTCTATGTGGTGGTAATATATGAGGTGGTAGTCTATGTGGGGGTAATCTATGTGGTGGTAATATATGAGGTGGTAGTCTATGTGATGGTAATATATGAGGTGGTAGTCTATGTGGTGGTAATCTATGAGGTGGTAGTCTATGTGGGGGTAATATATGAGGTGGTAGTCTATGTGGTGGTAGTCTATGTGGTGGTAATATATGAGGTGGTAGTCTATGTGGGGGTAATCTATGTGGTGGTAATATATGAGGTGGTAGTCTATGTGGTGGTAATATATGAGGTGGTAGTCTATGTGGTGGTAGTCTATGTGGGGGTAGTCTATGTGGGTGTAGTCTATGTGGGGGTAATCTATGTGGTGGTAGTCTATGTGGTGGTAATATATGAGGTGGTAATATATGAGGTGGTAGTCTATGTGGTGGTAATATATGAGGTGGTAGTCTATGTGGTGGTAGTCTATGTGGGGTAGTCTATGTGGGGGTAATCTATGTGGGGGTAGTCTGTCTATGTGGGGGTAATCTATGTGGGGTAGTCTATGTGGTGGTAGTCCATGTGGGGGTAATCTATGTGGTGTAGTCTATGTGGGGTAGTCTATGTGGGGGTAATCTATGTGGGTAGTCTATGTGGTGGTAGTCTATGTGGGGTAATCTATGTGGTGGTAGTCTATGTGGGGGTAATCTATGTGGTGGTAGTCTATGTGGGGGTAATCTATGTGTGGTAGTCTATGTGGGGGTAGTCTATGTGTGGTGGTAGTATATGTGGTGGTAATATATGAGGTGGTAGTCTATGTGGGGGTAGTCTATGTGGGGGTAATATATGAGGTGGTAGTCTATGTGGTGGTAGTCTATGTGGTGGTAATATATGAGGTGGTAGTCTATGTGGTGGTAGTCTATGTGGGGGTAGTCTATGTGGAGGTAATCTATGTGGGGGTAGTCTATGTGGTGGTAGTCTATGTGGTGGTAATATATGAGGTGGTAATCTATGTGGGGGTAGTCTATGTGGTGGTAATATATGAGGTGGTAGTCTATGTGGTGGTAATCTATGTGGGGGTAGTCTATGTGGTGGTAATCTATGTGGTGGTAATATATGTGGTGGTAGTCTATGTGGTGGTAATCTATGTGGTGGTAGTCTATGTGGTGGTAATATATGAGGTGGTAATCTATGTGGTGGTAGTCTATGTGGGGGTAGTCTATGTGGGGGTAATATATGAGGTGGTAGTCTATGTGGTGGTAGTCTATGTGGGGGTAGTCTATGTGGAGGTAATCTATGTGGGGGTAGTCTATGTGGTGGTAATATATGAGGTGGTAATCTATGTGGGGGTAGTCTATGTGGTGGTAATATATGAGGTGGTAATCTATGTGGTGGTAATCTATGTGGGGGTAGTCTATGTAGTGGTAATCTATGTGGTGGTAATATATGTGGTGGTAGTCTATGTGGTGGTAATATATGAGGTGGTAATCTATGTGGTGGTATTCTATGTGGTGGTAATATATGAGGTGGTAATCTATGTGGTGGTAGTCTATGTGGTGGTAATATATGAGGTGGTAATCTATGTGGGGGTAGTCTATGTGGTGGTAATATATGAGGTGGTAATCTATGTGGTGGTAGTCTATGTGGGGGTAGTCTATGTGGTGGTAATCTATGTGGTGGTAGTCTATGTGGGGGTAGTCTATGTGGGGGTAGTCTATGTGGTGGTAATATATGAGGTGGTAATCTATGTGGTGGTAGTCTATGTGTGGTATATATGAGGTGGTAATCTATGTGGGGGTAGTCTATGTGGTGGTAATATATGAGGTGGTAATCTATGTGGTGGTAATCTATGTGGGGGTAGTCTATGTGGGGGTAGTCTATGTGGTGGTAGTCTATGTGGGGGTAGTCTATGTGGTGGTCATCTATGTGGGGGTAGTCTATGTGGGGGTAATATATGAGGTGGTAGACTATGTGGGGGTAGTCTATGTGGTGGTAATCTATGAGGTGGTAGTCTATGTTGGGGTAGTCTATGTGGTGGTAATCTATGTGGGGGTAGTCTATGTGGTTGTAGTCTAAATTGTGGTAATCTCTATGTGGTGGTAATCCATGTGGTTGTAGTCTATGCTGTGGTAGTCTATGTTGTGGTAGTCTATGTTGTGGTAGTATATGCTGTGGTAGTCTATGCTGTGGTAGTCTATGTTGTGGTAGTCTATGTTGTGGTAGTCTATGCTGTGGTAGTCTATGCTGTGGTAGTCTATGTTGTGGTAGTCTATGTTGTGGTAGTCTATGTTGTGGTAGTATATGCTGTGGTAGTCTATGCTGTGGTAGTCTATGTTGTGGTAGTCTATGTTGTGGTAGTCTATGTTGTGGTAGTCTATGCTGTGGTAGTCTATGTTGTGGTAGTCTATGCTGTGGTAGTCTATGTTGTGGTAGTCTATGTTGTGGTAGTCTATGCTGTGGTAGTCTATGCTGTGGTAGTCTATGTTGTGGTAGTCTATGTTGTGGTAGTCTATGCTGTGGTAGTCTATGTTGTGGTAGTCTATGTTGTGGTAGTATATGCTGTGGTAGTCTATGTTGTGGTAGTCTATGTGGTGGTAGTCTATGTTGTGGTAGTCTATGTGGTGGTAATCTATGCGGTTGTAGTCTAAATTGTGGTAATCTCTATGTGGTGGTAGTCTATGTGGTGGTAATCTATGCGGTTGTAGTCTAAATTGTGGTAATCTATGTGGTGGTAATCTATGTGGTGGTAGTCTATGTGGTTGTAATCTATGTGGTGGTAATCTATGTGGTGGTAATCTATGTGGTGGTAGTCTATGTGGTGGTAATCTATGTGGTTGTAGTCTATGTGGTGGTAGTCTATGTGGTTGTAATCTATGTGGTGGTAATCTATGTGGTGGTAGAAGCATAAATTAAATACGTATACATGCCACGTCCATGGATATTACTTGGATTGTATGAGATTCAATGTATGTGGCATTGGTAATGTTGTGAAGATGTGCTTATATGTGGGAAAGTGTTAGCTAATTGCCTGTGTCACTGGACACAAGTACGATATTCATCCATCATTCTTCCTGTCTGTTTCAGGGTATCAATTTGAGCGGAGGGCAGAAACAACGAGTCAGTATTGCCAGAGCCTTATATTCAACTGCTGATATTATCATTATGGTAGGTGCCTGTATGCTGTATTTTTCATTGATAATTATACAGTCTCCAGGGCCTTGTGGCCTACAGAGCGGGAGAGAGGCCTCCGTGGCCGAGTTGTTACGATCGTTTACTTCAAATCACTTGCCACTACTTGTTCGAATCCTACTGTGGGTGTCAAATTATATTGCATGTGAGGAAGCTATCAAGCTGGCTTGCGAATAGTCGGTGGTTCTACCCTGGTGCCCGACCGTGCATGAAATACTGCTCGAAGGGGCATCCGCAGTCTTCCTCCACCAATAATAGCTGTCGCCGTAAAAAAATAAATAAACAAACAGAGCAGGAGGTCGAAGGTTCCAACCTCGTCAGGGTTTCATTCATGGCCAGTTGGTAAGCCAACAGCTAGCTAAAAACTGGTTACCACCTGGCCTGCTTGCAAGGATAGTATTCGGGATGTACTGATGTTCATAAGAGGTGTCTAAGAAGTCAGAAATGACAGCCTTTCAATAGAGGTGACACTCTCTCCGTGGCCTAGTGGTTAAAGGCATCCTACTGAACGGGAGGTCGAAGATACGACCCTCATCATGGGTTCGTTCTTATATGGTCTATTGGTGAGCCACCAGCTAATTAATGATTACTGATTGCCTACCAGTCTGGATCCTGGCCTACAAGCATAGGATTCGGGAAGTACTGATGTTCATAAAAAAGGTGTATCATAAGTCAGAAATGGCTGGCCCTTTAAATAGGGGTGACACTATAATAAACAAACACTTACTTTTACTTTTTATATACACAAGTTCTTGCAAAAAGCAATTGTGAGCTAGAAAAAGGGTGCACTGGAAAAGGGATGGAGCACAAAAGGGGTGAACTGGAAAAGGGCTGGACGGAAAAAACGGATGAGACTGGAATAGGGGTGCACTGAACAAAGGGGTAGACTGGAAAAGGGGTGCACTGAAAAAAGTGTGGACTGAAAAAGGGGTGGACTGGAAAAGGGATGCACTGGAAAAGGGTTGCAAGTCCAGAATATAAAAGAATTAGAGCACTAAGTATTCAACATTAATACGTAATTTTTTTCATAAAAGTTAAACCAATTTCATGATTACAGGATGACCCGTTTTCTGCACTAGATGCGCACGTGGGTAGGCACGTGTTTGATGATGTCATCATGAAGAAACTGATGCGCAGGAAGAAGACGATCATTCTAGTCACACATCAACTACAGTATCTCAACTATGCACATAATGTACGTTCACTTCTTGTTAGTTCTGTGCGGTCCACGTTCACCCGCTCAGATATGCTCTGTATCTCCATCCATATAGTAATAATGAAGGATTTAAGCAGTCAGCCTGTCTATCCCGCAGCAATAGAGATTAGGTATTGTATCATCTATTTTATTCTGACCAGATGTGTCCTCACTGACAGTCATTGACCTGTTCTACTTCTGCCATTAAACTATGTTCTACATGACAGGTATGTCCTAACTTCTGCCATTGAACTATGTTCTACACAACAGGTATGTCCTAACTTCTGCCATTGAACTATGTTCTACACAACAGGTATGTCCTAACTTCTGCCATTGAACTATGTTCTACATGACAGGTATATCCTAACTTCTGCCATTGAACTATGTTCTACACGACAGGTATGTCCTAACTTCTGTCATTGAACTATGTTCTACATGACAGGTATGTCCTAACTTCTGCCATTGAACTATGTTCTACACGACAGGTATGTCCTAACTTCTGCCATTGAACTATGTTCTACACGACAGGTATGTCCTAACTTCTGCCATTGAACTATGTTCTAATATGCAAATATAGAAATCCAATTATGTTGTTTTTAGCTTGACCATTCAACGAATGAATCTATCTGATATGCGCGTCCCCAGCAATTAATCTTGTTTATAGGTTGTTGATCGTTGCAGGTTTTGGTTATGACGGACTGGGAGGTAGAATGTCATGTTTTGTTTTGCAGGTTTTGGTTATGAAGGACTGGGAGGTAGAATGTCATGTTTTGTTTTGCAGGTTTGGTTTTGCAGGACAGGTAGATAGAATGTCATGTTTTGCAGGTTTTGGTTATGACGGACGGGGAGGTAGAATGTCATGTTTTGCTTTGCAGGTTTTGGTTATGAAGGACTGGGAGGTAGAATGTCATGTTTTGTTTTGCAGGTTTTGGTTATGACGGACGGGGAGGTAGAATGTCATGTTTTGCTTTGCAGGTTTTGGTTATGACAGACTGGGAGGTAGAATGTCATGTTTTGTTTTGCAGGTTTTGGTTATGAAGGACAGGTAGATAGAATGTCATGTTTTGCTTCGCAGGTTTTGGTTATGACAGACTGGGAGGTAGAATGTCATGTTTTGTTTTGCAGGTTTTGGTTATGACAGACTGGGAGGTAGAATGTCATGTTTTGTTTTGCAGGTTTTGGTTATGACGGACTGGGAGGTAGAATGTCATGTTTTGTTTTGCAGGTTTTGGTTATGACAGACTGGGAGGTAGAATGTCATGTTTTGTTTTGCAGGTTTTGGTTATGACGGACTGGGAGGTAGAATGTCATGTTTTGTTTTGCAGGTTTTGGTTATGACGGACTGGGAGGTAGAATGTCATGTTTTGTTTTGCAGGTTTTGGTTATGACAGACTGGGAGGTAGAATGTCATGTTTTGTTTTGCAGGTTTTGGTTATGAAGGAGGGAGAGATAGAATGTCAGGGTAAACTGAATGAGGTGAAGAAGACACATCCGGAGTTGTACGAATCATGGAGGAAAGCGCTCAAAGATGCAAAGGCAGCTGAATCTAGGTAAATAATGGTTTTATAGAATAAATCTAGCATCTGTCTCATGCATTGAATCTACATTTTTTTATAGAATAAACCTAGCATCCATCTCATACATTGAATCTAAGTGCACAGTGATTTTATAGAATAAATCTAGCATCTGTCTCGTGCATTGAATCTAGGTACACAATGGTTATATAGAATTAACCTAGCATCCGTCTCATGCATTGAATCTAGGTACACAGTGGTTTTATAGAATCAACCTAGCATCCGTCTCATGCATTGAATCTAGGTACACAATGGTTATATAGAATAAACCTAGCATCCGTCTCATGCATTGAATCTAGGTACACAGTGGTTTTATAGAATAAACCTAGCATCCATCTCATGCATTGAATCTAGGTACACAGAGGTTTTATAGAATAAACCTAGCCTCCGTCTCATGCATTGAATCTAGGTACACAATGGTTTTATAGAATAAACCTAGCATCCGTCTCATGCATTGAATCTAGGTACACAATGGTTATATAGAATAAACCTAGCATCTGTCTCATGCATTAAATCTAGGTACACAGTGGTTATATAGAATAAACCTAGCATCCGTCTCATGCATTAAATCTAGGTACACAGTGGTTATATAGAATAAACCTAGCATCCGTCTCATGCATTGAATCTAGGTACACAGTGGTTATATAGAATAAACCTAGCATCCGTCTCATGCATTGAATCTAGGTACACAATGGTTTTATAGAATAAACCTAGCATCCGTCTCATGCATTGAATCTAGGTACACAGTGGTTATATAGAATAAACCTAGCATCCGTCTCATGCATTAAATCTAGGTACACAGTGGTTATATAGAATAAACCTAGCATCCGTCTCATGCATTGAATCTAGGTACACAATGGTTTTATAGAATAAACCTAGCATCCGTCTCATGCATTGAATCTAGGTACACATCTGTCTCATTCAGGATTTTAGTTTGCTCTGCAAGAAGAAATAGTATCTAGTATACAATACATATACTTTACGATGATTGCGAATCAAGCTTTAACAATTAATACAGTCAATTACTTGTATTAATAGACCACTAAGGACAAGTGCAAAAAGTAGTGTCTAAGCAGGAATGGTCTCTTAATACAGGCTAATTTGTTCCTTAGCAACACAAACGGGAACTGAAAAAGTGGACTCTTAATGCAAGTAATCTCTTAATAGACGTGGTCTTTCGAGCATGTTTGAACGTATTAATCGCTCTCAGTGGTGTGGACAGAAGCAGTTTTTAAAGTTTAAACTTTATTTATTTTACGATTGCGAAGCAAGTTCTAACAACTTATATTAATCACTCTCGTTGGCGCAGATGAAAGCGTATATGTGGTCATTCATGAGGGAGGCAACCAGAGTACCCAGAGAAAACCCAACTGTCCGATCTGGCGACCACCGTACCATCTCACATCCCGGTCCGAGGATCGAACCCGGGTTGCATTGGTGAGAAGCGAGCACGCTAACCACTGCGCTAATCGGACAGCGGTTTTTGAGATCCACACTTAGCTTGATTATTATTGTGCGTGTTTCTGATTACAGTCGTAAGGATTCTGTGGCCACATTAGATGGTACGATAGACCACCTTCCTGCCAGACAGATCAGTGAGGTCAGTCAAGTCAGTCAGGTCAGTCAGATGTCCGCAGAGGAAGTACCCGCCACAAAGGAAAGAAATGGAAAGGTACCATAATCGTATAGGTTGCACTGGAGTATAAGACGCAGTTAAAAAAACAGAGAAATTCCAGGGGGGGGGGAACTTATTTGCTGTATAAAACACATCTTTGAAGAAAAGGACCAAATGTCGCGAAAACTAATAATAAATATATGAACACTAAATGTGATTTGTAAGCATTACTAATCGTGATAATGACTCTGGTGTATGACCACTAAATTGTTAATATGCCATATTCTCTCTCTGAGCACGGCTCTGTGTACCCATGTGCCTCGACATAGACGGCTAACCTCTTATTCGCCGATCAGCTGCTCATGACTTAATTTATACAATCGGTATAATAGCATGTTTGACATGTGTCAGTGAGTGAGTAAATCTCAACAAGTTCTAGTATTTAAAGTGACATAATTTCATCCTGTCAACACATTGGATCTGTAGTCCAGTGGTCTGACCCTAATAAAATTAACAGTCTTTCAGATGGTACGTTAAACCAAGGTCTCGTGTCGGTGCTTTACACCGTGCACGTAAAAGAACCAGAGGAGATTCTGGAATGGGTCTCTGTCTGTATCATTGCACTATCCCCCAAAATCTAAAATGACTAATAGGCGTCGCTCATATGGGCAACCGATAGCAACGATAAATAAACGTAAAACACATACACACACCTGTCAACACCTAGTCAAACATGTCAATCTAGAATATTAGGTTAGTGACGGATAAAGTTTAATTTATTATGCAAGTTAGTTTAAACAATATTTTATTCAAGAATGGCACATAACATAGGAATAGTTGTAACAGCACGGTTAGGATTGGTGGAAATGTTACATAGACGAGTTGGAGGAAATGTACAAGGCGAGGCTTTGCCGGCAGTTACCTAATATTCTCTGTTTATCCTGTCTTCTGATAAAAAAGAAGAGAAGAAACAGTACCGAATATTCATGACCTGACGTTTATCATACCATTCTGTGAACATACGACGTTGCAGCGTAAATGACGTCACGAAAGGTTTATTGGGCGCCGAGTAATAATGAATGCAAAGTTTCTTATGCAGGCAGTTTTATGCCAGTATTACGTATACAGGTAGGGTAAACCACTCTCCTGTCTGTAGTAGAAGATGTGCTGGAATGCAACTTTCACCTTTATTCAACAACTTAGATTCATACACATAATGAACTGCAAAAGCATTATATACTATAGCACATATTACATAATATCAGCATAATATCAATGGCGAATCAGAATATGGTTTTAAAATCACATCATTTCCAGGAAACGGCATTACAAGTTATACATGATTTTACGTTTCTTGAAAGTATACAATGATTATCCTGATCACAATATACTTCTATAAATTACGTTTTAGAAAACAGGTATTTGTTAATTTTTGAAACGAAGAGAATTTTGTTTTCCAAGCATTGTTATGATTCATGTACCTTGGATTCATGTACCTTGGATTCATGTACCTTGGATTCATGGACCTTGGATTCATGTACCTTGGATTCATGTACCTTGGATTCATGTACCTTGGATTCATGGACCTTGGATTCATGTACCTTGGATTCATGTACCTTGGATTCATGTACCTTGGATTCATGTACCTTGGATTCATGTACCTTGGATTCATGTACCTTGGATTCGTGTACCTTGGATTCATGTACCTTGGATTCATGTACCTTGGATTCATGGACCTTGGATTCATGGACCTTGGATTCATGTACCTTGGATTCATGGACCTTGGATTCATGTACCTTGGATTCATTTACCTTGGATTCATTTACCTTGGATTCATGTACCTTGGATTCATGTACCTTGGATTCATGTACCTTGGATTCATGGACCTTGGATTCATGTACCTTGGATGTATGTACCTTGGATTCATGTACCTTGGATTCATGGACCTTGGATTCATGTACCTTGGATTCATGTACCTTGGATTCATGTACCTTGGATTCATGTACCTTGGATTCATGGACCTTGGATTCATGTACCTTGGATGTATGTACCTTGGATTCATGTACCTTGGATTCATGGACCTTGGATTCATGTACCTTGGATTCATGGACCTTGGATTCATGGACCTTGGATTCATGTACCTTGGATTCATGTACCTTGGATTCATGTACCTTGGATTCATGTACCTTAGATTCATGTACCTTGGATTTATGTACCTTGGATTCATGTAGCTTGGATTCATGTACCTTGGATTCATGTACCTTGGATTCATGTACCTTGGACCTTGATACATGTACCTTGGATTCATGTACCTTGGATTCATGTACCTTGGATTCATGTACCTTGGATTCATGTACCTTGGATTCATGTACCTTGGATTCATGTACCTTGGATTCATGTACCTTGGATTCATGTACCTTGGATTCATGTACCTTGGATTCATGTACCTTGGATTCATGTACCTTGGACCTTGGATACATGTACCTTGGATTCATGTACCTTGGATTCATGTACCTTGGATTCATGTACCTTGGATTCATGTACCTTGGATTCGTGTAGCTTGGGTTCATGTACCTTGGATTTATGTACCTTGGATTCATGTACCTTGGACCTTGGATACATGTACCTTGGATTCATGTACCTTGGATTCATGTACCTTGGATTCATGTACCTTGGACCTTGGATACATGTACCTTGGATTCATGTACCTTGGATTCATGTACCTTGGGTTCATGTACCTTGGATACATGTACCTTGGGTTCATGTACCTTGGATACATGTACCTTGGATTCATGTACCTTGGATACATGTACCTTGGATACATGTACCTTGGATACATGTACCTTGGATACATGTACCTTGGATACATGTACCTTGGATTCATGTACCTTGGATTCATGTACCTTGGATGCATGTACCTTGGATACATGTACCTTGGATACATGTACCTTGGATACATGTACCTTGGATTCATGTACCTTGGATTCATGTACCTTGGGTTCATGTACCTTGGATACATGTACCTTGGATTCATGTACCTTGGATACATGTACCTTGGATTCATGTACCTTGGATACATGTACCTTGGATACATGTACCTTGGATTCATGTACCTTGGACCTTGGATACATGTACCTTGGATTCATGTACCTTGGAAACATGTACCTTGGATTCATGTACCTTGGATTCATGTACCTTGGATTCATGTACCTTGGACCTTGGATACATGTACCTTGGATTCATGTACCTTGGATACGTGTACCTTGGATTCATGTACCTTGGATTCATGTACCTTGGATTCGTGTACCTTGGATTCATGTACCTTGGATTCATGTACCTTGGATACATGTACCTTGGATTCATGTACCTTGGATACATGTACCTTGGATTCATGTACCGTGGATTCATGTACCTTGGATTCATGTACCTTGGATTCATGTACCTTGGATACATGTACCTTGGATTTTTGTACCTTGGATTCATGTACCTTGGATTCATGTACCTTGGATTCATGTACCTTGGATTCATGTACCTTGGATTCATGTACCTTGGGTTCATGTAGCTTGGATTCATGTACCTTGGGTTCATGTACCTTGGATTTATGTACCTTGGATTCATGTACCTTGGATACATGTACCTTGGATTCATGTACCTTGGACCTTGGATACATGTACCTTGGATTCATGTACCTTGGATTCATGTACCTTGGATTCATGTACCTTGGACCTTGGATACATGTACCTTGGATTCATGTACCTTGGATACGTGTACCTTGGATTCATGTACCTTGGATTCGTGTACCTTGGATTCATGTACCTTGGATTCGTGTACCTTGGATACATGTACCTTGGATTCATGTACCTTGGATACATGTACCTTGGATTCATGTACCTTGGATTCGTGTACCTTGGATTCATGTACCTTGGATTCATGTACCTTGGATACATGTACCTTGGATACATGTACCTTGGACCTTGGATACATGTACCTTGGATTCATGTACCTTGGATTCATGTACCTTGGATACATGTACCTTGGATTCATGTACCTTGGATTCATGTACCTTGGATACATGTACCTTGGATACATGTACCTTGGATACATGTACCTTGGATACATGTACCTTGGATTCATGTACCTTGGATACATGTACCTTGGATACATGTACCTTGGATTCATGTACCTTGGATTCATGTACCTTGGATACATGTACCTTGGATTCATGTACCTTGGATTCATGTACCTTGGATACATGTACCTTGGATTCATGTACCTTGGATACATGTACCTTGGATTCATGTACCTTGGATACATGTACCTTGGACCTTGGATACATGTACCTTGGATTCATGTACCTTGGATTCATGTACCTTGGATACATGTACCTTGGATTCATGTACCTTGGATTTTTGTACCTTGGATTCATGTACCTTGGACCTTGGATTCATGTACCTTGGATTTGTGTACCTTGGATTCATGTACCTTGGATACATGTACCTTGGATACATGTACCTTGGATTTATGTACCTTGGATACATGTACCTTGGATTTATGTACCTTGGATACATGTACCTTGGGTTCATGTACCTTGGATACATGTACCTTGGATACATGTACCTTGGATTCAGTAAGAAATATAATACAATTCATTTCATTAAGTGCTGACCTGAATTTAAATATAATTTTGACTGAACTTGAAATCTTAGTTATCTGACCGACTTCAACCGCCATTATCGCTCCTACATCTCTCTTACTTCTATACTCTTCTAATCTTTAACTCAATCTAAAAGTCAATACTTACACTACATTATTATTCTTATAAAATGTATCAACGAACATATTCAATTTTAGTCAAGTTTTACTACTATAATAAAACTGCCATATCCACGTAATGATAATTAGTATGTAGTGGAGAGAATTGCCATAAGCTCCTGTAGCTTTCAATTCAATCCACTTGTCTTGATAGTTGTATTGTATGGATGTTATATGTACAGATGTTATATGTCATGTTTATCTTGATAAATAAAATATGTTTAAACCAAATATAATTCCCTCTTCTCGGGAGATTTCAATTATGCATTATGAGATTCCGTGTCTCATTTATATGAAAAAGTTGGCAGTTTCTTACGGAGGTTGGTGCACCCAAGTACTGGTTAACCGCTGGAGCCTGCCCAGGAAAGGTGTTGTTAGGTAAACTGCCCGCCGGCGATATAGCCCGAAATGGTGCTGATGCAGGCGTAAAACCCGAAATATAACATATAGCATTGTGAGACTATGCATGGATGGATACATGTATTTATCGTGGCCTCCTAGTTAATCGGGTCGATGACTCCAGAAGTATATTGGTAATTTTATTTTTTGGAGGATCGTGCAAAATACAGAAGACACTCCAATTCCAGTAGTATCCCTGGTTCTGTTACATTGCCGGTGTATAGCACCGACGCATGAGACCTTTGTTTATAGTCCCATCTGAAAGACTGTTAAATATCATTTGGGTCATGATCAGATGGTGGATTGAACCTGCGATCCCTGGATTCGCAGTCCATCGTGTTAACCACATCTATTGAAATGGTATGCGATACTCGAATATACTGTATCTGAATCCACGTCATAACAACGATACACATAAATTGATTTGTGCCTAAATATAATCTGAATATAAAAATATATTAGGGAGAAAAACAACGATTGCGAAGCAAGTTCTAACAACTTATATTAATCACTCTCGTTGGTGCGGATGAAAGCGTAAATGTGGTCATTTGTGTGGGAGGAAACCGGAGTACCCGGAGAAAACCCACCTGTCCGATCTGGCGACCACCGTACCATCTCGCATACTTCCCGGTCCGAGGATCGAACCCGAGTTGCATTGGTGAGAAGCGAGCGTGCTAACCACTGCGCTAATCAGACAGTAAAATAGTGTATGACAAAATACCAATCAGTTGATTTTCAATGCTCCGAGCTGTCTCCCTACTTCATTCATGCATACAAGTTGATGAATATTTAAAGCAACACTATATCAAGCTATTTCGTATTGAATAAAAATATTATAAAATTTCTAATTTTATGTTTAAAGTAACAATGCTACTACACATTCTTCTATTTGAATTGAATTTGGAATCTGGCTGCTTAATACAGGTTGGCTGCTTAATGGAGGTGACCATGTACATGGTTAATTCCTATGTATCAGAACGACAAACAGTGGTTTATTCGCCAATAAACAATAGCAAGACAAATATTATTTCCATTCTAACATGACCCAATATAACACCACAGCCAACCTGTATTAGTGGTCACCTCCATTAAGCAGCCAACCTGTATTAGCGGTCACCTCCATTAAGCAGCCAACCTGTATTAGCGGTCACCTCCATTAAGCAGCCAACCTGTATTAGCGGTCACCTCCATTAAGCAGCCAACCTGTATTAAGCAGCCAGATTCCCAATATGTTGTTTTATTAAACATTTGCCCTTTTTATTAAGCAGCCACCTGTGCTAAGCAGCCACTTTCTATGATTTCTTTGCTGGCTGCTTAAGACAGGTTTGACTGTATAAACCAATAAATGTTTGTGCTATTGTGTCTCCTATGTAATTTCGCTTATGGCTGCTTTTACAAATTACCTCCCTGTATACTACCGTCTGTATTCCAGTGGCAATCCAACACTATATTTCCTGTATGGCTGGTTATTAACACTACAAATCCTGCCCTATTGCTGTATTCAATCCCAATGTAAAATTGTTAAAAGTTGTGCATAGTTAAGTCCATAAATATACATACATTTGTTGATAAACAATACGCATATATGACTGTGCTATATTTATTTGTGTCTTTTCGTTTCTGTGGAAATAATTCGATTTTTTTAAACACACAGTCCTTGGAAATTATATGATTCAAATATCTTGCTTGTACTTTTTATGCCAAGAAAACGTCCTTTATTTCGATATACAGTCAAACCTGTCTTAAGCAGAGTATTAACAGAAAGTGACTGCTTAACACAGGTGGCTGCTTAATAGAGGTCAAATGCATAATAAAGTAAAGTTGGGAATCTGAAACTGGTTTCTTAATACAGGATGGCTGCTTAATGGAGATGACCGCTAACACGTGTTTGACTGTAGTGTCGCTTTTATGTGCAGTGTGCATTGTGTTGTATTGCTTTATCGTAGGTGTTGCCAACGAGTGTGTCTGGTTCACCCATTTCACTAGAACCCCAGAAGAACCAAGATGATGCTGATCTGAAAGATGAAGATGAAGGTAGGTATGTGGTAGCGCATGCATGTCGGATTCATCAATACAATATTTGTGCTGGTTCTTCTAACAATGTGCCAGTAGTCTATTCCCGAAACATTGCCCGAGAATGAAACGTCGATTTACGTTTATATCAAGTTAATCTGACTATAATGGGCAGCAGTGTTGGTTTTAAGATTACCTACCTTGGCAGATAAAGTCCGATTTATCCCGAAATGTATATTGGTCATTTTAGTTTGTTTCTACTGTTGTTCCCTAACCAGATGTTGTGGTATGATTAATGTTATTAAGAGATATCTAACAAGACCAAAATATCCAAAATTCGCAAAAAATAGTTGGTGTTATTTTTTAGAAAGACGTTGAATGATGTCACAAAACTTCAAAAATGATGTCACGTTTGACATCGCGCTAGGCCATGCTTTATTTTAGATTTAACAACGTGATAGTGTAGGTCTGTGATAGTGCAGGTTAGTCTGTGATAGTGGATGTCAGTCTGTGATAGTGCAGGTCAGTCTGTGATAGTGGAGGTCAGTCTGTGATAGTGGAGGTCAATCTGTGATCTGACCCCCACTATCACAGACTGACCTCCACGATATCATCACATACTGACCTCCACTATCACATACTGACCTCCACTATCACATACTGACCTCCACTATCACATCCTGACCTCCACTATCACATCCTGACCTCCACTATCACATCCTGACTTCCACTATCACATCCTGACCTCCACTATCACATCCTGACCTCCACTATCACATACTGACCTCCACTATCACATCCTGACCTCCACTATCACCGTCTAACCTTCCAGTTATAATGGGGTGTTTTTGTTGTGCAAGAGTGACTAAATGTGACAATAAACGCAATAACCAAGCAAGAAAACAACAAGCACCTGACATACTGTCGGGAATTCTCTCAATTAATGCAATAACCAAACAAGAAAACAACAAGCACCTGACATACGGTCGGGAGTTCTCTCAATTAATGCAATAACCAAACAAGAAAACAACAAGCACCTGACATACGGTCGGGAGTTCTCTCAATGCAATAACCAAACAAGAAAACAACAAGCACCTGACATACGGTCGGGAGTTCTCAATTAATGCAATAACCAAGCAAGAAAACAACAAGCACCTGACATACGGTCGGGAGTTCTCTCAATTAATGCAATAACCAAACAAGAAAACAACAAGCACCTGACATACGGTCGGGAGTTCTCAATTAATGCAATAACCAAGCAAGAAAACAACAAGCACCTGACATACGGTCGGGAGTTCTCTCAATTAATGCAATAACCAAACAAGAAAACAACAAGCACCTGACATACGGTCGGGAGTTCTCAATTAATGCAATAACCAAGCAAGAAAACAACAAGCACCTGACATACGGTCGGGAGTTCTCTCAATTAATGCAATAACCAAGCAAGAAAACAACAAGCACCTGACATACGGTCGGGAGTTCTCTCAATTAATGCAATAACCAAACAAGAAAACAACAAGCACCTGACATACGGTCGGGAGTTCTCAATTAATGCAATAACCAAACAAGAAAACAACAAGCACCTGACATACGGTCGGGAGTTCTCAATTAATGCAATAACCAAACAAGAAAACAACAAGCACCTGACATACGGTCGGGAGTTCTCAATTAATGCATGCATTTCTTACAGAGGAGTGTACCGAGGATACGGTGCCTGCTAATAAGCTGATAAAGAAAGAACATCGAGAAGTCGGGACCGTCAAGGTACGGGTGTACTTCAGTCATATACGGGCGTGCGGGATACCGTTCGCCATCATCTCTCTACTCCTGCTTCTCACAAATCAAACACTTCTAGTCAGTACGAATGTCTGGATATCTATGTGGGCCAGCAAGTCTACAATATTTGTTAAAACAAGGCAGCCGAATTCAACGGAGGTAAGTTCTCTCTGCATACTGTTTCAATAACTAACTAGTGATAACGAGTCATTTGTGGGAGATAACTGGAAAACATTTCCTATTAACCCATTCAACACCAAGTAACTGACATGGACTGGTGTATAATATTTTTAGACCAATAAATCAATAACAAAATTACATTTGGATCAGTTCATTTATCAAAATGGGTAATTTTTTTCTAAAAATAGTTATATTACTTGACAAAAGTGCAGATCCTGATGAGACGGCTCGTCACGAGCCGGCTCATCTGGATCTACACTTTTTTGTAAGCCAATTTAGAGGTCTGTGGTGTTGAAAGGGTTAACTGTTTTCTCTATGTACTGACGGTATTGATTTCTTTCATGTGAGGAAGCTACCCAGCTGGCTTATTATAGGTCAGTGGTTCTACCTGGATGCCTGAAATATTGCTGTATAAACTTTTATTTATTTTACAACGATTGCGAAGCAAGTTTTAGCAACTTATATTAACCCATTCAACACCAAGTAACTCACATGGACTGGTCCATGATATTCATAAACCAATAAATGAATCAGAATATCACATTTGGACAAGTTCATTTATCAAAATGGGTAATTATGTCTAAAAATAGTCATATCACTGGCAAAAAGTGCAGATCCTGATGAGACGGCTCGTCACGAGCCGGCTCATCTGGATCTACACTTTTTGTAAGCCTATTTAGAAAGGTGTTGAAAGGGTTAATCACTCTCGTTGGCGTGGATGAAAGCGTATATGTGGTCATTCGTGTGGGAGGAAACCGGGATACCCGGAGAAAACCCACCTGTCCGATCTGGCGACCACTGTACCATCTCACATACATCCCGGTCCGAGGATCGAACCGGTTTGCATTGGTGAGAAGCGAGCACGCTAACCACTGAGCTAATACTGCTGTTAGGGGCACCTGGGATTTTACTCCACCAATAACAACTAGAGAGTCACCAGATGACCTAAGCTGTTGGTTTGACTTCAAACCCAAAAATAAACAAACAAATCTATAAATCAAATGAAAACCTGGCATGTAAAATTTGTTAAACAATTTAACCCTTTCCTTCATGGAGATTTAGGTTAATATACTATTATATCTCCCTACAAACGACAGCCATTTAGCTATCATGCAGTGGATAAGTAGTCGCCATATCTATCCCACCTCCATAGATATTACTGGGACTACATGAGATAGATTCTGGCCTTAATTATGAACATTGCCTTCACTACTACATTGTCAATGTATGTCGTATTGGTAATGGCGTCGAGAGGTGCTTCTATGAGGGAAAGGGCCAATGTCTGTCGTATTGGTAATGGCGTCGAGAGGTGCTTCTATGAGGGAAATGGTTAATGTCTGTCGTATTGGTAATGGCGTCGAGAGGTGCTTCTATGAGGGAAAGGGTTAATGTATGTCGTATTGGTAATGGCGTCGAAAGGTGCTTCTATGAGGGAAAGGGTTAATGTCTGTCGTATTGGTAATGGCGTCGAGAGGTGCTTCTATGAGGGAAAGGGCCAATGTCTGTCATATTGGTAATTGCGTCGAGAGGTGCTTCTATGAGGGAAAGGGTTAATCGTGTTGTTTATTTCATGCTTTCCAATGAAATATAGAAAGTTATCAGTGAAATCAAACGTGTTATTCCAAAATATACTATTTCAGAGCTCACTCGGTGAGATAAATTCCAGTCTTACACATAGCCTCTTAATACTGTTCAAAATAAGATATTTAATCAGCTCGTGTTTTATCCTTGCAGGAGTTTAACAACTGGGATTATATTCCTGTATACGTGACATTGTCCGTCTGTGCCGTTATGATCACACTGGTATCGGGTTTCGCGTTTCAACTAACTGGCATCCGGGGTGCTAAGAATCTTCACAGGAATTTGCTACGTACAGTCATGAAAGTTCCTATGAGGTAAGTACATACATTTAGCTCGATTTTGTTTAGCTCCTATTTTTCCTTTCAATAAACCGTAATTCTCTTAATCCGGATCCATCCGGGAGCCAATAATCCAAGCTTGTTTCGCAATCGTTGTAAAATATACAAGGTTTATACTTTTATACTCGATTCATATGAGGAGAAATTAATTGAAGTTGTTGCTGTGCTCATCATGTTATTCCATTAGTTGAAAGCAGTGGAATATAGAAATTTATGAGTGAAATAAAATGTGTTATTCCATTGGTTGAAAGCAGTGGAATATAGAAATGTATCAGTGAAATAAAATGTGTTATTCCAGTGGTTGAAAGCAGTGGAATAACACATTTTATTTCTCACTGCTATACACTTGTGGTAGCTGCATGTCGCTAGCCGCCGCATGTTGAAATGTTGTCAATGCGAACATTTTCGGATTGACCCTTTTAGTTGCGGCATTATGATGTCATCTAAACACGGCATTATAGCGTGATTGCTTCGTTTTCTATCATAAAAACAAACACTTTTCAACCTAAAATAAAAAGAATATTTGTTGTTTAATTGTTGAATTTCACTCATGATAATAATTTATTGTATGCTTTCAATGTTTTTGGTGAAATATAATTTGATCCTACTCTGAAACAAACAAATATTCTATCGACATGACTAGTCTGTTTTTATAAATTGCAGATTCTTTGACACAAATCCAAGTGGTAGGATTGTAAACAGATTTTCTTCTGATGTTGGACAGATCGATCAGGTAGACAGCGAAATATATATTGTCTATGTATATTAGAGGCCTTCGTGGCCGTGTGGTTACGGTCGTTCACTTAAAATCACTTGCCCTCACGGCTGACGGTTCGAATCCCACTGAGGATGTTGATTTCTTTCATGTGAGGAAGCTATCAAGTTGGCTTGCGGATGGTCGGTGGTTCTAACACTATGGTCCCCCTCCGCCTCTGTGATCGAGTGGTTACGGTCGCTGACTTGTATATCACTGTAACCTATCATCACTGATGGTCACGGATTCGAGCCCCGCTCAGGCCGTGTCTCATTTATATGAAAAAGTTGGCAGTTTCTTGCGGAGGTTGGTGCACCCAAGTACTGGTTAACCGCTGGAGCCTGCCCAGGAAAGCAGGCCTCGACAAATTTTTAATTTCTTACTCGTCCTACTGGGCGAGTGATGCCACTGTTCCACTCGTCCCATGTATTTTAGGAAAATTAAAAATCGTCAGAATTGCACTTTAATTTATTAATAAATGCAATTATGTGGCAGCATAAACACATTAAAATATCCTCGGTGATTTCCCATTATCACGCCTGGTAATCATTCTGAAGAAAGTAAAACGGATATTATTTTATTTTGTTCCTTCGATTTATATTGGATATTTAGCTGAAATTTTTACTCGTCCGACTGGGCAAGCGACTTGGAATTTCTACTCGTCCAGATCGAAAAGTCACTCGTAAATACGAGCGGACGAGTGGATTTGTCGAGCCCTGGAAAGGTGTTGTTAGGTAAACTGCCCGCCGGCGATATAGCCCGAAATGGTGCTGATGCAGGCGTAAAACCCGAAATATAATATAGCATAACTCTTGTCTGAAATACCACTTGGAGAGGCACCTGGGGTCTGTCTCCACCAATAAACAGTTGGAAAGAAATATAAGATCCGAGGAAGCACAATCCAACAGTGCCAACAACATTCACATATACACATATCCATGTAGTACACAGCTGCTTTCATCAGCTGTTGCCCTTACTGTCCATACTCGCCTATAAGACAAGTTTTTTACCATCAGATTATGGCTTCAAAGTGGCCGCCCATCTTACAAGTGAGTGCTAAACAAATAAATGAAGATGAAAAAAAAATGAAATTAAAGATTATTTTTTTTAATGTGTTAAATGGTATCCATAATTACGTTTTAGAAAAGAAAGAAAACACTCCGACATTGAAAGTACCCTGACACTGCAAGCACCCTGACACTGCAAGCACCCTGACACTGCAAGCACCCTGACACTGAAAGTACCCTGACACTGCAAGCACCCTGACACTGAAAGTACCCTGACACTGCAAGTACCCTGACACTGAAAGTACCCTGACACTGAAAGCACCCTGACACTGAAAGTACCCTGACACTGCAAGTACCCTGACATTGAAAGTACCCTGACACTGAAAGCACCCTGACACTGAAAGTACCCTGACACTGCAAGTACCCTGACACTGAAAGTACCCTGACACTGAAAGTACCCTGACACTGAAAGTACCCTGACACTGAAAGTACCCTGACACTGAAAGTACCCTGACACTGAAAGTACCCTGACACTGAAAGTACCCTGACACTGAAAGGAACCTGACACTGCAAGCACCCTGACACTGCAAGTACCCTGACACTGCAAGCACCCTGACACTGCAAGCACCCTGACACTGAAAGCACCCTGACACTGAAAGCACCCTGACACTGCAAGCACCCTGACACTGCAAGCACCCTGACACTGCAAGCACCCTGACACTGAAAGTACCCTGACATTGAAAGTACCCTGACACTGAAAGTACCCTGACACTGAAAGTACCCTGACACTGAAAGTACCCTGACATTGAAAGTACCCTGACACTGAAAGTACCCTGACATTGAAAGTACCCTGACACTGAAAGTACCCTGACATTGAAAGTACACTGACACTGAAAGTACCCTGACACTGAAAGTACCCTGACATTGAAAGTACCCTGACACTGAAAGTACCCTGACACTGAAAGTACCCTGACACTGAAAGTACCCTGACATTGAAAGTACCCTGACACTGAAAGTACCCTGACATTGAAAGTACCCTGACACTGAAAGTACCCTGACATGAAAGTACCCTGACATTGAAAGTACCCTGACATGAAAGTACCCTGACACTGAAAGTACCCTGACAGTGAAAGTACCCTGACATTGAAAGTACCCTGACACTGAAAGTACCCTGACACTGCAAACACCCTGACACTGCAAGTACCCTGACACTGCAAGCACCCTGACACTGCAAGCACTCTGACATTGAAAGTTTGAAAGTACCCTGACATTGAAAGTACCCTGACACTGAAAGTACCCTGACACTGCAAGCACTCTGACATTGAAAGTACCCTGACATTGAAAGTACCCTGACACTGAAAGTACCCTGACACTGAAAGTACCCTGACACTGCAAGCACTCTGACATTGAAAGTACCCTGACACTGCAAGCACTCTGACATTGAAAGTACCCTGACACTGAAAGTACTCTGACACTGCAAGCACTCTGACATTGAAAGTACCCTGACATTGAAAGTACCCCGACACTGAAAGTACCCTGACACTGAAAGTACCCTGACACTGAAAGTACCCTGACACTGCAAGCACTCTGACATTGAAAGTACCCTGACACTGCAAGCACTCTGACATTGAAAGTACCCTGACACTGCAAGCACTCTGACATTGAAAGTACTCTGACACTGCAAGCACTCTGACATTGAAAGTACCCTGACACTGAAAGTACCCTGACATTGAAAGTACCCTGACACTGAAAGTACTCTGACACTGCAAGCACTCTGACATTGAAAGTACCCTGACATTGAAAGTACCCTGACACTGAAAGTACCCTGACATTGAAAGTACCCTGACACTGAAAGCACCCTGACACTGAAAGTACCCTGACACTGCAAGTACCCTGACACTGCAAGTACCCTGACACTGAAAGCACCCTGACACTGAAAGTACCCTGACACTGCAAGTACCCTGACACTGAAAGTACCCTGACACTGCAAGTACCCTGACACTGAAAGTACTCTGACACTGAAAGTACCCTGACACTGAAAGCACCCTGACACTGAAAGTACCCTGACACTGCAAGTACCCTGACACTGAAAGTACCCTGACACTGCAAGTACCCTGACACTGAAAGCACCCTGACACTGCAAGCACCCTGACACTGAAAGTACCCTGACACTGAAAGCACCCTGACACTGCAAGCACCCTGACACTGCAAGTACCCTGACACTGAAAGTACCCTGACACTGCAAGCACCCTGACACTGCAAGTACCCTGACACTGCAAGCACCCTGACACTGCAAGCACCCTGACACTGAAAGTACCCTGACACTGAAAGTACCCTGACACTGCAAGCACCCTGACACTGCAAGCACCCTGACACTGCAAGCACCCTGACACTGAAAGTACCCTGACATTGAAAGTACCCTGACACTGAAAGTACCCTGACACTGAAAGTACCCTGACACTGAAAGTACCCTGACATTGAAAGTACCCTGACACTGAAAGTACCCTGACATTGAAAGTACCCTGACACTGAAAGTACCCTGACATTGAAAGTACCCTGACACTGAAAGTACCCTGACACTGAAAGTACCCTGACACTGAAAGTACCCTGACACTGAAAGTACCTGACACTGAAAGTCCTGACACTGAAAGTACCCTGACATTGAAAGTACCCTGACATGAAAGTACCCTGACACTGAAAGTACCCTGACACTGAAAGTACCCTGACATTGAAAGTACCCTGACACTGAAAGTACCCTGACATTGAAAGTACCCTGACACTGAAAGTACCCTGACACTGAAAGTACCCTGACACTGAAAGTACCCTGACACTGAAGTACCCTGACACTGCAAGTACCCTGACACTGAAAGTACCCTGACACTGCAAGCACTCTGACATTGAAAGTACCCTGACATTGAAAGTACCCTGACACTGAAAGTACCCTGACACTGCAAGCACTCTGACATTGAAAGTACCCTGACATTTAAAGTACCCTGACACTGAAAGTACCCTGACACTGCAAGCACTCTGACATTGAAAGTACCCTGACACTGCAAGCACTCTGACATTGAAAGTACCCTGACACTGAAAGTACTCTGACACTGCAAGCACTCTGACATTGAAAGTACCCTGACATTGAAAGTACCCTGACACTGAAAGTACCCTGACACTGAAAGTACCCTGACACTGAAAGTACCCTGACACTGCAAGCACTCTGACATTGAAAGTACCCTGACACTGCAAGCACTCTGACATTGAAAGTACCCTGACACTGCAAGCACTCTGACATTGAAAGTACTCTGACACTGCAAGCACTCTGACATTGAAAGTACCCTGACACTGAAAGTACCCTGACACTGCAAGCACTCTGACATTGAAAGTACCCTGACATTGAAAGTACCCTGACACTGAAAGTACCCTGACACTGCAAGTACCCTGACACTGAAAGTACCCTGACACTGAAAGTACCCTGACAGAAGACCTGACACTGCAAGTACCCTGACACTGCAAGTACCCTGACACTGCAAGTACCCTGACACTGCAAGCACCCTGACACTGCAAGCACCCTGACACTGCAAGTACCCTGACACTGAAAGTACCCTGACACTGCAAGTACCCTGACACTGCAAGTACCCTGACACTGCAAGCACCCTGACACTGCAAGCACCCTGACACTGCAAGTACCCTGACACTGCAAGTACCCTGACACTGAAAGTACCCTGACACTGAAAGTACCCTGACACTGAAAGTACCCTGACACTGAAAGTACCCTGACACTGAAAGTACCCTGACACTGAAAGTACCCTGACACTGAAAGTACCCTGACACTGCAAGCACCCTGACACTGAAAGTACCCTGACACTGCAAGCACCCTGACACTGAAAGTACCCTGACACTGCAAGCACCCTGACACTGCAAGCACCCTGACACTGAAAGTACCCTGACACTGAAAGTACCCTGACACTGCAAGCACCCTGACACTGAAAGTACCCTGACACTGAAAGCACAATATTTCAATACTATATCTATATAGGTAAGAGAAAAACCAGCAATATTTCTTGATATTTCTAATTTTATATTTATTTATTTCTATTCAGAAACTGCCTGGGACGTGGGAGTCGTTTCTACGATGTTCCTTGGCTACCATTGCAGCCATTATAGTGAATTGTATCGGTACCCCATACTTTATCCTGGCTGCCTTACCTATATGCATCCTATACTTCCTCATGCAGAAGTTCTACACAAGTACAGCGAGGTAAAAATACTCCCATATTGTACTTGTTCCAAGCAAAATACTATTCATATTTTTGTTTACAGTCAAACCTGTGTTAGTGGTCACCTCTATTAAGCAGCCAACCTGCATTAAGCAGCCAGCTTTCAGATTCCCAATATGCTGTTTTACTATACATTAAGCAGCCACCTGTGCTAAGCAACCAATTTCTGTGATTCCCTTGGCTGGCTGCTTAAGACAAGTTTGACTGTATGCAATTCCACATTGCCTCTTCTCTCCCCATGGATTCCAGCAGGAATGATGTCTCGAGAGCTATTCATCTAATGTTGTAATAACTTGTTTCGCAATTGAGCTAAAATAAATTTGTAACAAATAAATATATAAACATATGAAACAATTTAATTTTGCTATCAATCAAGCAACAAGTAGCTCATATTCATTTTGTAGATACAATATAGTCCGCCTCCGTGGTTGAGTGGTTACGGTCGCTGACTTGTATACCACTGTAACCTATCATCACTGATGGTCACGGGTTCGAGCCCCACTCAGGCCGTGTCTCATTTATATGAAAAAGTTGGCAGTTTCTTACAGAGGTTGGTGCACCCAAGTACTGGTTAACCGCTGGAGCCTGCCCAGGAAAGGCGATATAGCCCA
This sequence comes from Archivesica marissinica, assembly GCA_014843695.1. Lineage (NCBI taxonomy): Eukaryota > Metazoa > Mollusca > Bivalvia > Venerida > Vesicomyidae > Archivesica > Archivesica marissinica. The sequence continues at coordinate 54,329,319 of CM026403.1, forward strand.
AAATGGTGCTGATGCAGGCGTAAAACCCAAAATATAACATAATAGATACAATATAGGGGGTGGGGCCTCCGTTTCCAAATGGGTACGGTTGTTGACTTCAAATCACTTGACCCTCAGCACTGTAGGTTCGAATCCCACTAGGTGTGAGGAAGCTATCCAGCTGGTTTGTGGAAGGTCAGATGTTCTACCTTGGTGTCCGTGCGTGCCAGAAATACTGCTCATAGAAGCACCTGGTTCTTCCTCCACCAATAATAGCTGGAGAATCGCCATATCACCTAAGCTGTGGGTGCGACTTTAAACCCCCAAAACAAACAAAATGATTTGGGTATAAATGTAAGCACAGAGTTCAAGAGAAGTAGAGGTAGTTTATTAGGAATATGTTGCAGCGCTGTCATTCTCAACCCTATAAACCTCAGCCAACCAACATTTATTTCTTGTAAAAACAACTTCAGAAGAAGTACAGTAAGCTTTCTAGTTGCCGATTGGACATTTATTTCTTGTAAAAACAACTTCAGAAGAAGTACAGTAAGCTATAGTTGCCGATTGGACATTTATTTCTTGTAAAAACAACTTCAGAAGAAGTACAGTAAGCTTTCTAGTTGCCGATTGGACATTTATTTCTTGTAAAAACAAGGTCAGCATTTGATGTTTTACGTTTTCAGAGAACTGCAACGCCTAGACAGTTTAACAAAGTCGCCTATATTTTCTCATCTCTCGGAAACATTAAGTGGTCTTCAGACTATTAGAGCTTATAGGTAAGTACTGCTTGTGCAATTTACAGTCTTTTTGAAACCTTCCATACAAACATGGGACTTCTTGATGTTAGTTTTACAGGAACTCGAAACATGTTGCCATACACCATAAGTCGGGTGTGTCAAGCAAGGTTCACAAAGACTGATAGTTGACACGGGGACTGTATCTGTTGTTGTACATAGAAAATGATAACCTCAGGGATCATTCTAGAGGGCGATGTGGGCGAAATTGTCGCCCTAGGGACCCTGAATTCGCCCACTTCTCCCTAAAAAAAAAAAAAATTAGTTTTTACGATTTTTAAATAAAATTCTGTCTAGTAAGATACACTGGCCCATTATAAAGCACTCCTTCTATTCAAATGTTGTATTTAATGGTTGTACTATGCATTTTAACCCTATTTTGCAGAAGTATATTAAAGAACACCATTTAAGGAAGCGATCACGCGCTTTCTCACTTCTCCCAAAAATTCTGACCTAGAATGAACCCTGTAACCTACGTTTGAATTACTTTCTAGATTGTGTTTATATTAACTGGTACAAATGTAATATTCATCTTAATTTATTAGTCTAAAATATCACGCACCAGTCCATGTCAGTTACCAGGTGTTGAATGAGTTAATAACATGTTTCTTTATTCATTGTGTACTTTGCTCCAGATTTGTAAATAAATCAAATTAATGATATAGGTATGTCGTTTTATTGGCAATTCTAACACGACCCAGCTAATAACATACATACTTGTAGAGTAAAATCTACCTACGGGTTATTCTGCGATATAGCTACCTTGAACTATGCTGCGTGCGAACCGTGTTTTGGCTATTTCATTTATATATTGCGTGTAAAGTTTTATGAATGAAAGTTACGTGATGTTTGTAAAAATACCGTGGGAATTCACGGAAGTGAGCTATATTTAGAATCAGATAATCTCTTGTCCGTCTTGTTTTTCTGTTAAGTAACGTTTCAGTTACTATTCTGTACAGTTTTATTTGACAAAATAAATAAAAGTATTGATCAGTTACAACTTTTGTTCATTTATGCACTAGATTGATATTTTCCATAAAAATAATGTCATCACCCCTTACGCAGGAGGACATTTCGAAAGCCAAATGCAGCGGCGTTTGAAGAAAATACTCCTTTAAAATTATTAGAAGTAAGTCGTGTTAGAATCTAAATAATAAGTATCAACCGTGGTATATCGCAGGATAACCCGAGTTTGAAGTTCTTATGCATAGAAATATATCACAAAGGTTATTCTGCGATATACCACGGTTGATACTTATTATTTCTTAATTCTAAAGCTGTAGTGTACAGTTTGCTCTATATTTGATTTGTATCATTGCAGAGCCCAAGCTAGGTTTAGACAGATAGCGCTGAGTGCTATAGACAACAATATAGTGCCATTTCTGTTCAATCAGACAGCTAATAGATGGCTGGGCATTAGACTTGTAAGTATATACAATGTTATGTGCCGTACATACTTTCCTATAAGACGGTCTCGACAATAAGACTATCTTGACTATAGGACAACCTCTCCACAACTTTTGTCTTAAATCTGTGGTATTTTGCATAGACTCGTGTATGAACGCCAAGTAAGAAGTAAACACCAAACAAATTAATTAAATAAACACTGTAATTTATGTATACTCATAAAAAAAATTGTTAGACAAATATTATTTCCTAATTTGTTATTTTATCCAAGGACCGTTAGCAGTATTGCATGTTCTTTTTTATTGTAGGATTACATGGGTGCTATATTGGTGTTGGTATCTTCCGTGGCGAGTTTGACGGCCGGGCTGGCAGGGAACACCGACCCAGCCTTTATAGGACTGTGTATAGCTTATGCACTCATGGTGAGATTATATACATCTTTGTTCAACTTAGTAAATATTAACAGCTGGTCTGGCATGAACACGGACGCAGCCTTTGTGTGACTTATTCCCTCATTGTTCGTTCATTTATCTTTGTTAGTTGTTAGTTATTATTGACGGATGATAGTGCAGGAAACATGGGTGCAGCATTTATACGCCTGCATAGCTTACGCATCTCCTATTGGAGAGTCGAACATGTTTGTCTGACAATTCACAGAGCTCTTAAATGCTGGCATTTAGTATGAGTTGGTGCAAAATTGTTAGATTGAATTACCTCCCTTGGCAGATGAAGTCATATTTACCCCAAATGTAGTTGTCCATTTGGTTGGAATCCTTTTGGCATTTAGTATGAGTTGGTGCGAAATTGTTAGATTGAATTACCTCCCTTGGCAGATGAAGTCATATTTACCCCAAATGTATAGTTGTCCATTTGGTGGGAATCCTTTGTTTTTACTTATTGTTCCCTAACCAGATGTTGTGGTTTGATAAATATGATTTTATCAATATCATGTTCATTAATTGATAACGTTAGATATACAGTAGGATATCTGTCGAGATTTAATAATTTAATAATAATAAGATGAGAAAAGGGAATAAAATTGATAGCATGTTGTGCAAAGGAAACCACGATGAAAACGGAGGAAGTTAATTAAAGGGACCTATCCTTCTTAAAGAGAATGCAGGGGGACATTTCTGACCAATATCTATCATACTGTATAACTCAAAAAGTTGTAGATGGATTTTGATGAATCTGTGTGGATATATAAAGGGTTGGTATAAGGGAGAAGTGATCGCAGGTTCGATCCCCCGTCTGACCCTAATAAAATTAACAGTCTTTCAGATGGGACGTTAAACCGAGGTCTCGTGTCGGTGCTTTACACTGTGCACGTAAAAGAACCAGAGGAGACTCTGGAATGGGTCTCTCTCTGTATCATTGCACTATCCTCCAAAAATCTAAAATGACTAATCTCTTCAGGAGGCGTCGCTCATATGGGCAACCGGTAGAGACGATAAATAAACGTAAAATACACACAAAGTGATCCAATTTTTGGAGAAATCGATTACGGCCTGTGGTCAGGTCGGTCAGCGAAGTGTCCACACCCATTGACTACAGTCAAACCTGTGTTAGTGGTCACCTGCATTAAGCAGCCAACCTGTATTAAGCAGCCAGTTTCCAGATTCCCAATATGTTGTTTTACTATACATGTGACCTGTATTAAACAGCCACCTGCATTAAGCAGCCACTTTCTGTGATTCCCTTGGCTGGCTGCTTAAGACAGGTTTGTATATAGTAAAATATGCATACTTGTAACTTAAAAACGAAGTTAGATAGACATATAGTTTGAATGAACCACATATAGGAAACTGCATATGACCTTTCAAATAAACCATGTAACCTTCATGTTGACCTTTAACCCATTTCATTCTGGATACATTTAAAGGCTTTTGCAAACAACATAGATCCAGATCATGCGCAGCGTCACGCTGCGTGCTGATCAGAATCTATGTTGTTTGCTACATAGCCAAGTGTCTTAGCAAGATCATCTGAATAGCAAACAGCATAGAGCCTGATCAGATGGCACGTTCCATGGCGGCTGATATGGCTCTATGTTCTTTGCAAATACTGTTTGAATGGTATCCAGAATGAAATGGGTTAATGTCCTGTGAAATCTAGCATTTGTTCTTGTGGTCAATACCAGCATGAGGGTATGCATCTCTCCGAGTGCTATTCCCTAGACTATGGGTTATGGAAGTCGTGATAGCGGAGTTGTACATCGTTCGCTTCAGGTGCGAAAGGCCTGGTGTTTGATCCCCCCTGGAACCGTGACAATTGTGCCCTTAGGCAAGGCATTTAAATTCAACCTTGCCTCTACTCTTTCCCTCGTGGCGATGGATTCCATCAGGAATGAGGTCTCGAGAGTGATTAATATAAATTGTAAGAGATTGTTTCGCAATATAGCTAAAATTCATTTGTATAAGTCCATAATATAATTCCTTGCTTATTTTCTTCACCAGGTATCAAATTACTTAAACTGGATAGTGCGAAGTGCAACAGAGTTAGAGATGATGATGAATGCAGTAGAACGCATAGATGAATATAGCAAGCTCGCTATTGAAACTACAGAATCACGTAATTATACCAAACTGAAAATTGAAACCATTGAAAAATAAATAAACACGCTCTAATTACGTCATAAACAACAAACCGAAACTTCAGAATGTTGCTTAATCCATTTCATTCTGGATACATTTAAAGGCTTTTGCAAACAACATCATGATCTATGTTGTTTGCTACTTAGCCAAGTGTCTTAGCAAGATCATCTGAATAGCAAACAGCTTACAGACGGAACATTCCATGGCGGCTGATCAGGATCTATGTTGTTTGCTACTTAGCCAAGTGTCTTAGCAAGATCATCTGAATAGCAAACAGCTTACAGACGGAACGTTCCATGGCGGCTGATCAGGATCTATGTTGTTTGCTACTTAGCCAAGTGTCTTAGCAAGATCATCTGAATAGCAAACAGCTTACAGACGGAACGTTCCATGGCGGCTGATCAGGATCTATGTTGTTTGCTACATAGCCAAGTGTCTTAGCAAGATCATCTGAATAGCAAACAGCTTACAGACGGAACGTTCCATGGCGGCTGATCAGGATCTATGTTGTTTGCTACATAGCCAAGTGTCTTAGCAAGATCATCTGAATAGCAAACAGCTTACAGACGGAACTTTCCATGGCGGCTGATCAGGATCTATGTTGTTTGCTACATAGCCAAGTGTCTTAGCAAGATCATCTGAATAGCAAACAGCTTACAGACGGAACGTTCCATGGCGGCTGATCAGGATCTATGTTGTTTGCTACATAGCCAAGTGTCTTAGCAAGATCATCTGAATAGCAAACAGCTTACAGACGGAACTTTCCATGGCGGCTGATCAGGATCTATGTTGTTTGCTACATAGCCAAGTGTCTTAGCAAGATCATCTGAATAGCAAACAGCTTACAGACGGAACGTTCCATGGCGGCTGATCAGGATCTATGTTGTTTGCTACATAGCCAAGTGTCTTAGCAAGATCATCTGAATAGCAAACAGCTTACAGACGGAACGTTCCATGGCGGCTGATCAGGATCTATGTTGTTTGCTACTTAGCCAAGTGTCTTAGCAAGATCATCTGAATAGCAAACAGCTTATAGACGGAACATTCCATGGCGGCTGATCAGGATCTATGTTGTTTGCTACTTAGCCAAGTGTCTTAGCAAGATCATCTGAATAGCAAACAGCTTACAGACGGAACGTTCCATGGCGGCTGATCAGGATCTATGTTGTTTGCTACATAGCCAAGTGTCTTAGCAAGATCATCTGAATAGCAAACAGCTTACAGACGGAACGTTCCATGGTGGCTGATCAGGATCTATGTTGTTTGCTACATAGCCAAGTGTCTTAGCAAGATCATCTGAATAGCAAACAGCTTACAGACGGAACGTTCCATGGCGGCTGATCTGGCTCTATGTTATTTGCAAATACTGTTTGTGAACGGTATCCAGAATGAAATGGGTTAAAGCCAATGAAAGTAATTGTGTGCTCTACACTACAATCACATCTCGGGTTGATCAACTTATGCTTCGCTATCTTAGCTAAAAATACGTATAACATGTACAATTTGTCTTTATTTCAGAAACGTTTGATTCTGTATGTATTTAAATACCATGCATCACGTCAATGTATGTACTGTATATATATTTAAATGCCATGTATCACGTCGATGTATGTACTATATATATATTTAAATGCCATGTATCACGTCGATGTATGTACTGTATATATATTTAAATGTCATATATCACGTCGATGTATGTACTGTATATATATTTAAATGTCATGTATCACGTCGATGTATGTACTGTATATATATTTAAATGCCATGTATCACGTCGATGTATGTACTGTATATATATTTAAATGCCATGTATCGCGTCGATGTATGTACTATATATATATTTAAATGCCATGTATCGCGTCGATGTATGTACTGTATATATATTTAAAAACCATGTATCACGTCGATGTATGTACTGTATATATATTTAAATTTCATGCATCACGTCGATGTATGTACTGTACATATATTTAAATACACATGCATCACGTCGATGTATGTACTGTATATATATTTAAATGTCATGCATCACGTCGATGTATGTACTATATATATATTTAAATACCGTGCATCACGTCAATGTATGTACTGTACATTTATTTAAATACACATGCATGCATCACGTCGATGTATATACTGTACATATATTTAAATACACATGCATCACGTCGATGTATGTACTGTACATATATTTAAATACACATGCATCACGTCGATGTATGTACGGTATATATATTTAAATACACATGCATCACGTCGATGTATGTACTGTATATATATTTAAATACACATGCATCACGTCGATGTATGTACTGTATATATATTTAAATACACATGCATCACGTCGATGTATGTACTGTATATATATTTAAATGCCATGTATCACGTCGATGTATGTACTGTATATATATATAAATGCCATGCATCACGTCGATGTATGTACTGTATATATATTTAAATGCCATGCATCACGTCGATGTATGTACTGTATATATATATAAATGCCATGTATCACGTCGATGTATGTACTGTATATATATATAAATGCCATGCATCACGTCGATGTATGTACTGTATATATATTTAAATGCCATGCATCACGTCGATGTATGTACTGTATATATATATAAATGCCATGTATCACGTCGATGTATGTACTGTATATATATATAAATGCCATGTATCACGTCGATGTATGTACTGTATATATATATAAATGCCATGTATCACGTCGATGTATGTACTGTATATATATATAAATGTCATGTATCACGTCGATGTATGTACTGTATATATATATAAATGCCATGTATCACGTCGATGTATGTACTGTATATATATATAAATGCCATGTATCACGTCGATGTATGTACTGTATATATATATAAATGCCATGTATCACGTCGATGTATGTACTGTATATATATATAAATGCCATGTATCACGTCGATGTATGTACTGTATATATATATATAAATGCCATGTATCACGTCGATGTATGTACTGTATATATATATAAATGCCATGCATCACGTCGATGTATGTACTGTATATATATATAAATGCCATGTATCACGTCGATGTATGTACTGTATATATATATAAATGCCATGTATCACGTCGATGTATGTACTGTATATATATATAAATGCCATGTATCACGTCGATGTATGTACTGTATATATATATAAATGCCATGTATCACGTCGATGTATGTACTGTATATATATATAAATGCCATGCATCACGTCGATGTATGTACTGTATATATATATAAATGCCATGCATCACGTCGATGTATGTACTGTATATATATATAAATGCCATGCATCACGTCGATGTATGTACTGTATATATATATAAATGCCATGCATCACGTCGATGTATGTACTGTATATATATATAAATGCCATGCATCACGTCGATGTATGTACTGTATATATATATAAATGCCATGTATCACGTCGATGTATGTACTGTATATATATTTAAATGCCATGTATCACGTCGATGTATGTACTGTATATATATATAAATGCCATGCATCACGTCGATGTATGTACTGTATATATATATAAATGCCATGCATCACGTCGATGTATGTACTGTATATATATATAAATGCCATGTATCACGTCGATGTATGTACTGTATATATATATAAATGCCATGCATCACGTCGATGTATGTACTGTATATATATATATTTAAATGCCATGTATCACGTCGATGTATGTACTGTATATATATATAAATGCCATGTATCACGTCGATGTATGTACTGTATATATATTTAAATGCCATGTATCACGTCGATGTATGTACTGTATATATATTTAAATGCCATGTATCACGTCGATGTATGTACTGTATATATATTTAAATGCCATGTATCACGTCGATGTATGTACTGTATATATATTTAAATGCCATGTATCACGTCGATGTATGTACTGTATATATATATATATATTTAAATGCCATGTATCACGTCGATGTATGTACTGTATATATATATATATTTAAATGCCATGTATCACGTCGATGTATGTACTGTATATATATTTAAATGCCATGTATCACGTCGATGTATGTACTGTATATATATATAAATGCCATGCATCACGTCGATGTATGTACTGTATATATATATATTTAAATGCCATGTATCACGTCGATGTATGTACTGTATATATATTTAAATGCCATGTATCACGTCGATGTATGTACTGTATATATATTTAAATGCCATGTATCACGTCGATGTATGTACTGTATATATATTTAAATGCCATGTATCACGTCGATGTATGTACTGTATATATATATAAATGCCATGTATCACGTCGATGTATGTACTGTATATATATATAAATGCCATGTATCACGTCGATGTATGTACTGTATATATATATAAATGCCATGTATCACGTCGATGTATGTACTGTATATATATATAAATGCCATGCATCACGTCGATGTATGTACTGTATATATATATAAATGCCATGCATCACGTCGATGTATGTACTGTATATATATATAAATACCATGCATCACGTCGATGTATGTACTGTATATATATATATATATAAATGCCATGCATCACGTCGATGTATGTACTGTATATATATATAAATGCCATGCATCACGTCGATGTATGTACTGTATATATATATTTAAATACCATGTATCACGTCGATGTATGTACTGTATATATATTTAAATGCCGTGTATCACGTCGATGTATGTACTGTATATATATATAAATGTCATGTATCACGGAGATGTATGTACTGTATATATATATAAATGCCATGTATCACGGAGATGTATGTACTGTATATATATATAAATGCCATGTATCACGGAGATGTATGTACTGTATATATATATAAATGCCATGTATCACATCGATGTATGTACTGTATATATATATAAATGCCATGTATCACATCGATGTATGTACTGTATATATATATAAATGTCGTGTATCACGTCGATGTATGTACTGTATATATATATAAATGCCATGTATCACGTCGATGTATGTACTGTATATATATATAAATGCCATGTATCACGTCGATGTATGTACTGTATATATATATAAATACCATGTATCACGACGATGTATGTACTGTATATATATATTAATATAAATGCCATGTATCACGTCGATGTATGTACTGTATATATATATAAATGCCATGTATCACGTCGATGTATGTACTGTATATATATATAAATGCCATGTATCACGACGATGTATGTACTGTATATATATATAAATGCCATGTATCACGTCGATGTATGTACTGTATATATATATAAATGCCATGTATCACGTCGATGTATGTACTGTATATATATATAAATGCCATGTATCACGTCGATGTATGTACTGCTGGGTGTGTGTAATGTACTGTATATATATATAAATGCCATGTATCACGTCGATGTATGTACTGTATATATATATAAATGCCATGTATCACGTCGATGTATGTACTGTATATATATATAAATGCCATGTATCACGTCGATGTATGTACTGTATATATATATAAATGTCGTGTATCACGTCGATGTATGTACTGTATATATATATAAATGCCATGTATCACGTCGATGTATGTACTGTATATATATATAAATGCCATGTATCACGGTGATGTATGTAATATATATATTTGTTATGTTATGAATATCTCATGTTGTTGCAAATCTACTTCCTGAGAATATGAAAATAAACTGAAACTGAATCCGGTAGTTATACAAAGCTCTAAATTGAAACTACCAAATTGGGTATTTATATTGAGCTCTAAATTGAAACTGCCGAATTGGGTATTTATATTGAGCTCTAAATTGAAACTACCAAATTGGGTATTTATATTGAGCTCTAAATTGAAACTACCAAATTGGGTATTTATATTGAGCTCTAAATTGAAACTGCCGAATTGGGTATTTATATTGAGCTCTAAATTGAAACTACCAAATTGGGTATTTATATTGAGCTCTAAATTGAAACTACCAAATTGGGTATTTATATTGAGCTCTAAATTGAAACTACCAAATTGGGTATTTATATTGAGCTCTAAATTGAAACTGCCGAATTGGGTATTTATACTTATATGATGTGCTCGTTACAGAGGAAGCGTGCAAGGAAGAGGGTTGGCCGACGGTAGGGAGGATAGAGTTCCGACATGTGAGTCTGTGTTATGACATGCAACAAGATCCTGTTGTAAACGATGTCAGTTTTACTATACAACCAGGAGAAAAGGTACGTATGCTTTTTGTCTCGCCCAATTTAGTGGAAAGCAAGACTAACAGTCACTTTTCCGGTGATGGCGACAGCAGCAACATCAAAAATTGTATATAGTCAAACCTGTGGTAGTGGTCACCTCCATTAAGCAACCAACCTGTACTAAGCAGCCAGTTTCAAGATTCCCAATATATTGTTTTATCATACATATTTCCTCTATTAAGCAGCCACCTTTGCTAAGCAGCCACTTTCTGTGATTCCCTGCGATTGGCTGCATAAGACAGGTTTGACTGAATAACTAAAAATACCATCAATTATAATGCTTTGATAAGTTGCAAGCTGTTTCTAGGGGTTGTTCCCTAGCCCCCTAACGAGTCCCTTGTTACAATTGACCTTGAACTCGAATTGTGGCAAAATAATGGTGTAGTTTTCAGAAATACTTTACCCGTCAAAAATCTCAAAAATTAGTTTTTCTCAAAAACCGTCAATGATATTTGTTTGAAAATTTCACATAGACACCCGAGAATAAATTCTATACACCCACAGTAAGTCCACACCCTACCAGTGACCTTGAACATCAGATTTAGCCAAAAATATTATGCTTTCATTCGCGCCCTTGAGAGCACTTTCTCACTTTACCCAAAAATTTGGGTCTGTGTTTTACGTTTATTTATCGTCGCTACCGGTTGCCCATATGAGCGACGCCTCCTGAAGAGATTAGTCATTTTAGATTTTGGAGGATAGTGCAATGATACAGACAGAGACCCATTCCAGAGTCTCCTCTGGTTCTTTTACGTGCACGGTGTAAAGCACCGATACAAGACCTCGGTTTAACGTCCCATCTGAAAGACTTAATTTTATTAGGGTCAGACGAAGGATCGAACCTGCGATCCCTGCATTACCAGTCCAGCATGTTACCACTGAACTACAGATCCATCTGTTAAATTTGTGTCTAGCTTGAGCCCTGCTATTTATACAACGATGTTAAGTAGCTATATGTGAGCCTGCGTCACACCAGTCATCGCTAGAACTCGCTCCTCACCACTATCATCAGGTCGTTAGTTCCCTACATATCAAGGCACAAGTGATAAAATGAATATAGAGTGATAGAGATGAGAGAATTGAGTACAGGAAATGTGGGTTGTCTTCTCCACCACAACAGACTGACTGTACAATAATTCTCCAATGTGGGCCCCTGTACAAATATCAAAGGGAGACATGTATGTTTATTTTTCAGATTGGTATATGTGGCCGTACAGGCAGCGGTAAATCTTCACTGACCTTGAGTTTATTCCGGATGATTGAGATATCTGGTGGTGAAGTACTTGTAGACGACAGGAACATATCGCATATTGACCTGCCAGAACTGAGGTCTAAGCTGGCCATTATACCGCAGGACCCTACCATGTTTACAGGGAGTATCAGGTCGGTGTGTTTCTCGAGTTTATATGGGTCTGTAAGTGAGTTGCTAATGTATGTTCACCCATTGAGGCTTGACCCAAACGTGTACCATTCACGTCTTAACCCTTTCCCTCATAGAAGCACCTCTTGACGCCATTACCAATACGACATACATTGACAATGTAGTAGCCAAACAAATGTTCATAACCCTTTCCCTCATAGAAGCACCTCTTGACGCCATTACCAATACGACATACATTGACAATGTAGTAGCCAAACCAATGTTCATAATAAAGGCCAGAATCTCATGTAGTGCCAGTACTATCTATGGAGGTGAGATAGATATTGCGATTACTTATCCACTGCATGATAGCTAAATGGCTGTCGTTTGTATGGAGATATAATAGTATATTAACCTAAATCTCTATGTAGTACCAGTAATATCTATGGAGGTGGGATAGATATTGCGATTACTTATCCACTGCATGATAGCTAAATGGCTGTCGTTTGTATGGAGATATAATAGTATATTAACCTAAATCTCTATGTAGTCCAAGTAATATCTATGGAGGTGGAATAGATATGGCGACTACTTATCCACTGCATGATAGCTAAATGGCTGTCGTTTGTATGGAGATATAATAGTATATTAACCTAAATCTCTATGTAGTCCCAGTAATATCTATGGAGGTGGGATAGATATGGCGACTACTTATCCACTGCATGATAGCTAAATGGCTGTCGTTTGTATGGAGATATAATAGTATATTAACCTTGAATCACTATGAAGGAAAGGGTTAAAGAATATTTTGTGAAAGTTCCAATGGCGTAAATTTCATGAAAGCAGCCATATTTTTAATGTGTAAATTTGGTGAATTTTGAGTTCAAAATATAATCGCCAATTATGTGGTCACTAAGCGAATTGAGCAAAGCCTTTGCAAAGATAGTTCTTTACTATTGTATATACTTCACCACCTATGCAATCAAGCATGCCGATTTTGCGATCATATGTCCTAACTAACTTTTAACAAATCTACCCCACCCACCTTGTTTCCAAACAAGTTACAAAGTTCTCTGGATGTAATGATATTAGCAGGTGACATCAGAATGTTATGCCAGGCCGTGTCTCATTTATATGAAAAAGTTGGCAGTTTCTTACGGAGGTTGGTGCACCCAAGTACTGGTTAACCGCTGGAGCCTGCCCAGGAAAGGTGTTGTTAAGTAAACTGCCTGTTGGCGATATAGCCCGAAATGGTGCTGATGCAGGCGTAAAACCCGAAATATAACATAATAACAGAATGTTAGTTTATACAAATTTATTTTAGCTCGATTGCGAAACAAATTATTTCAACTTATATAAATCACTCTCGAGACCTCATTCCTGATGGAATCCATCGCCACGAGGGAGAGAGAAGAGGCAACGTGGAATTTAAATGCCTTGCCTAAGGGCACAATCGTAACGGCTCCAGTGGGGCTCGAACTCCGGACCTTTCGCACCTGAAGCGAACATGCATCCACTGCGCTATCACGACTTCAACTAACAGAATGTTATGCCACATTTACCAGTGTTTCTTCGTGTCATATCTATCGTTCTCAAAAGTCCACAAATATCGCTTCATATTGGTCTCTATCATTTACATTTTGCTGATCTCGACACATGTTTACATTTCTATACCAGAACCACACTGCTACTACATATTGCTGATCTCGACACATGTTTACATTTCTATACCAGAACCACACTGCTACTACATATTGCTGATCTCGACACATGTTTACATTTCTATACCAGAACCACACTGCTACTACATATTGCTGATCTCGACACATGTTTACATTTCTATACCAGAACCAGACTGCTACTACATATTGCTGATCTCGACACATGTTTACATTTCTATACCAGAACCACACTGCTACTACATATTGCTATCTATATTTCAATATTTTAGCTTTTTTTATCCAACACAGAAATGTTTTTATTACTTTTTGAGCACTCATTATACTATCAAAGCACTGTTTTCACTTTCTGCCTGTGCACACCTCATGACATGTGCATTTTACTAGGAGTGGAGGATAGCCAGAATACACCCAGTCACTACCCCCACTTAATGTTTTCAGCAACCTTTTACACCTTTTCACTGAATAGTTGATCTCTCTGTAATGACCTTTTCACCCTTACACTGAATACTGGATCTATCCGTAACCACCTTTTCACCCTTACACTGAATACTGGATCTATCCATAACCACCTTTTCACCCTTACACTAAATACTGGATCTATCCGTAGCCACCTGTTCACCCTTACACTGAATACTGGATCTATCCTTAACCACCTTTTCACCCTTACACTGAATACTGGATCTAACCTTAACCACCTTTTCACCCTTACACTGAATACTGGATCTATCCTTAGCCACCTTTTCACCCTTATACTGGAGAGTGGATCTATCCTTAACCACCTTTTCACCCTTACACTGAATACTGGATCTAACCTTAACCACCTTTTCACCCTTACACTGAATACTGGATCTATCCTTAGCCACCTTTTCACCCTTATACTGGAGAGTGGATCTATCCTTAACCACCTTTTCACCCTTACATTGAATACTGGATCTATCCGTAACCACTTTTTCACCCTTACACTGAATACTGGATCTATCCGTAACCACCTTTTCACCCTTACACTGGATACTGGATCTATCCGTAACCACCTTTTCACCCTTACACTGGATACTGGATCTATCCGTAACCACCTTTTCACCCTTACACTGAATACTGGATCTATCCGTAGCGACCTTTTCACCCTTACACTGAATACTGGATCTATCCGTAGCCACCTTTTCACCCTTACACTGAATACTGGATCTATCCTTAACCACCTTTTCACCCTTACACTGAATACTGGTTCTATTCTTAACCACCTTTTCACCCTTACACTGAATCTATCCGTAACCACCTTTTCACCCTTACACTGAATACTGGATCTATCCGTAGCACCTTTTCACCCTTACACTGAATACTGGATCTATCCGTAGCCACCTTTTCACCCTTACACTGAATACTGGATCTATCCTTAACCACCTTTTCACCCTTACACTGAATACTGGTTCTATTCTAACCACCTTTTCACCCTTACACTGAATCTATCCGTAACCACCTTTTCACCCTTACACTGAATACTGGATCTATCCGTAGCGACCTTTTCACCCTTACACTGAATACTGGATCTATCCGTAGCCACCTTTTCACCCTTACACTGAATACTGGATCTATCCGTAGCGACCTTTTCACCCTTACACTGAATACTGGAATCTATCCGTACCACCTTTTCACCCTTACACTGAATACTGGATCTATCCTAACCACCTTTTCACCCTTACACTGAATACTGGATCTATCCTTAACCACCTTTTCACCCTTACACTGAATCTATCCGTAACCACCTTTTCACCCTTACACTGAATACTGGATCTATCCGTAGCGACCTTTTCACCCTTACACTGAATACTGGATCTATCCGTAGCCACCTTTTCACCCTTACACTGAATACTGGATCTATCCTTAACCACCTTTTCACCCTTACACTGAATACTGGATCTATCCTTAACCACCTTTTCACCCTTACACTGGATCTATCCTTAACCACCTTTTCACCCTTACACTGAATACTGGATCTATCCTTAACCACCTTTTCACCCTTACACTGAATACTGGATCTATCCTTAACCACCTTTTCACCCTTACACTGGATCTATCCGTAGCCACCTTTTCACCCTTACACTGAATACTGGATCTATCCTTAACCACCTTTTCACCCTTACACTGAATACTGGATCTATCCTTAACCACCTTTTCACCCTTACACTGGATCTATCCGTAGCCACCTTTTCACCCTTACACTGAATACTGGATCTATCCTTAACCACCTTTTCACCCTTACACTGAATACTGGATCTATCCGTAGCCACCTTTTCACCCTTACACTGAATACTGGATCTATCCTTAACCACCTTTTCACCCTTACACTGAATACTGGATCTAACCTTAACCACCTTTTCACCCTTACACTGAATCTATCCTTAGCCACCTTTTCACCTTTACACTGAATACTGGATCTATCCTTAACCACCTTTTCACCCTTACACTGAATACTGGATCTATCCTTAACCACCTTTTCACCCTTACACTGAATACTGGATCTAACCTTAACCACCTTTTCACCCATACACTGAATCTATCCTTAGCCACCTTTTCACCCTTACATTGAATACTGGATCTATCCTTAACCACCTTTTCACCCTTACACTGAATACTGGATCTATCCGTAACCACCTTTTCACCCTTACACTGAATACTGGATCTATCCTTAGCCACCTTTTCACCCTTACACTGAATACTGGATCTATCCGTAACCACCTTTTCACCCTTACACTGAATCTATCCGTAACCACCTTTTCACCCACACTGAATACTGGATCTACCCATAACCACCTTTTCACACTGAATACTGGATCTATCCGTAACCACCTTTTCACCCTTACACTGAATACTGGATCTATCCGTAACCACCTTTTCACACTGAATACTGGATCTATCCGTAACCACTTCACCCTTACACTGAATACTGGATCTATCCATAACCACCTTTTCACCCTTACACTGAATACTGGATCTATCCGTAACCACCTTTTCACACTGAATACTGGATCTATCCGTAACCACTTCACCCTTACACTGAATACTGGATCTATCCGTAACCACCTTTTCACACTGAATACTGGATCTATCCGTAACCACCTTTTCACACTGAATACTGGATCTATCCGTACCACCTTTTCACACTGAATACTGGATCTATCCGTAACCACCTTTTCACACTGAATACTGGATCTATCCATGACCACCTTTTCACCCTTACACTGAATACTGGATCTATCCGTAACCACCTTTTCACACTGAATACTGGATCTATCCGTAACCACTTCACCCTTACACTGAATACTGGATCTATCCATAACCACCTTTTCACCCTTACACTGAATACTGGATCTATCCGTAACCACCTTTTCACACTGAATACTGGATCTATCCGTAACCACCTTTTCACACTGAATCTATCCGTAACCACCTTTTCACCCTTACACTGAATACTGGATCTATCCGTAACCACCTTTTCACCCTTATACTGAATATTGGATCTATCCGTAACCACTTCACCCTTACACTGAATACTGGATCTATCCGTAACCACCTTTTCACACTGAATACTGGATCTATCCGTAACCACCTTTTCACCCTTACACTGAATACTGGATCTATCCATAACCACCTTTTCACCCTTACACTGAATACTGGATCTATCCGTAACCACCTTTTCACACTGAATACTGGATCTATCCATGACCACCTTTTCACCCTTACACTGAATACTCGATCTATCCGTAACCACCTTTTCACACTGAATACTGGATCTATCCGTAACCACCTTTTCACCCTTACACTGAATACTCGATCTATCCGTAACCACCTTTTCACCCTTGTACTGGACACCACTAGGATACGGAGATGGTATTGTATATGCATGTTCATATGACCTCTGATTACACTGGACACCACTAGGATACGGAGATGGTATTGTATATGCATGTTCATATGACCTCTGATTGGTGTTTTCAGATATAACCTTGACCCAGCTGGTGAAATGGACGACAGTAAGCTATGGAATGCCCTGGAGTCTGTACAACTGAAGGATACCATAGAAGGCCTGTCAGATCAACTAGGTCAGTCGTCGTCCTCAACATTTTCCCTCTTCTTAACGAAGTCTCTAAATCTTTCACTATTACCGTTAAACAAGTTTGTGTTAAAATATTGTTTGAAACTGTTCCCATTTGTACAGTATCCTCGGTGTAGCCAATACAAAACAACACTTTATTTTATGCCTTCCAATGAAATATAGATATTTAGCAGTTAAATAAAATTCCATTGATTGAAAGCAGTCGAATAATACATTTTATTCTCACTACTTTCCACTTATGGTTCCCGGCCATTTGAAATATTTTTCGGAATCTGGACGTCATTTATGGCATTTCAGAAAGATGTTCTATGGGCCATCTTTTTCTATCATGGAAGCCCTATCCCGCTGGCTTAGGGTAGGTTGGTGGTTCTGCCCGTGTGCCCATCCGTGCCTGAAATACTGCTCGAGAGGTACATCCTGGGTCTTCCTCCCAACAATAGCTGGAGAGTCGCCATATGACCTACGCTGTAGGTGCGACTTTAAACCCCAAAACAAAAAATATCCATCATGGAAACTCTTCAGCCTATAATAAAAAGATAATTTGTTAGTTTAACATGTGAACATAGCAAACTATCGTTGAAAGCATTCAATGTTCAGTTGGTGAAATAATTTATTTTATACAAATTTCTTACAACTTATAATAATCACTCTCAAGACCTCATTCCTGATGGAATGCGTCGTCACGAGGGAGAGAGAGGAGGCAACGTGGAATTTAAATGCCTTGCCTAAGGTCACAACCGTAACGGCTCCAGCGGGTCTTGAACTCCGAGCCTTTCGCACCTGAAGCAAATGCGCTATCACGACTTCCTGAACTAATTATATCATATACAGATAAACCTGCGTTAGTGGTCACCTCTATTAAGCAGCCAATCTGTGTCCAAATTCCCAATATATTGTTTTATTACACATTTGACCTTTATTAAGCAGCCACCTGTGCTAATCAGCCAATTTGTGTGATTTCTGTTTTAGATTAAACATATTTTATTGCTTTCAAATAACATACACATACACAGACTGCACAATAATTGTTCAACAAATGAAATGCAACGAATATTATATGAGTGAAAATTTGTGTGATTCCCTTGACTGGCTGCTTAAGACAGGTTTGACTGTACTGAAGCGAACAAGTATGCTCAATATACATTTCGAACAATTTCTTTAACCCTTTCAACACCACAGACCTCTAAATAGGCTTTACAAAAAGTGTAGATCCAGATGAGCCGGCTCGTGACGAGCCGTCTCATCAGGATCTGCACTTTTTGCCAGTAATATTACTATTTTAAGACAAAATTACCCATTTTGATAAATGAACTGGTCCAAATGTAATTTTCTGATTAATTTATTGGTCTAAATATATCATGGACCAGTCCATGTGAGTTACTTGGTGTTGAATGGGTTAAACATTCACTTCTGTTTCAGACGCGAGTGTATCAGAGGGGGGTGAAAACTTCAGCATAGGTCAGAAGCAGCTATTCTGCCTTGCACGTGCATTTCTGAGAGAGAACAAAATTCTCGTGCTGGATGAGGCTACAGCCAGTATTGACCTTGAAACGGACAACAAACTACAAAAGGTCATCGGGACCGTCTTCAAGGATAAAACGGTTATAACTATCGCTGTAAGTAATAAACAGTTAGCATTTGGATCTGACCAGGCCCCGAGGTTATAGAACTTTTCTCAGATCTCAAAACTCAAGCTCAAATGATCTGATTTGTTGTTTCTGAGTGTTACTGTCAGCTGAACCAATCAGACTCTTTGAGAGTTTTGAGATTGAAGAAAAGTTTTAAAACCTCCAGGCCCCGAGGTTATAAAACTTTTCTCCAATTTCAAACTCGAGCTCAAATGATCTGATTTGTTGTTTCTGAGTGTTACTGCCAGCTGAACCAATCAGACACTTGAGACTTTGAGAGTTTTGAGATTGGAGAAAAGTGTTATAACCTCCAGGCCAGGTTTGTTAATGTTGATGCTGTTACAGGACTCGCAGTAGTACCTCGTAAGTAATGCAATTCTGTAGTGTGAGAGGGTTACCCATTTGGCTGAGCTTTGGCTGGTAAGTCTTGTTTTCAATGTTCATTCAGTGAAATGTAGTTTGTAAGTAGTCAGTAAGT
The DNA here is from genome assembly GCA_014843695.1 of Archivesica marissinica. Classification (NCBI taxonomy): domain Eukaryota; kingdom Metazoa; phylum Mollusca; class Bivalvia; order Venerida; family Vesicomyidae; genus Archivesica; species Archivesica marissinica. The sequence continues at coordinate 54,349,662 of CM026403.1, forward strand.
AAATTCTTTATTTAGAGACTCAGAAGTTAGCCCAACTAGCAAGGCTAATCTTGCACGGGGACCTCTTAAATATAAAACATATTATACACACAGAAACAACTGTTATAAAAGACATTCTGATCATACACTGAACGGGTAGAGTGGTTACGGTCGTTAGCCCCTCACCGCTGTAGGTTTGAATCCCACTTGGGTTTGTCGAATTATTTCATGTGAGGACGTTATCCAGCTGACTTGCATTAGGTTGGTGGTTCTACCTGGGTGCTTGTCCGTGCCAGCAATCGAGCTGGAGAGTAGCCGTATGACCTAAACTGGTGCGACTTTAAACCCAAAGAAACAACAACAAACACAAAACATGCACGGAACCCGAGGAAATATCATGGGCATACACATAAACACTGTGTGATAGGCAAGATTAGAGTGTCGCAAGTGGGTCATGTCTGTTTCACACCTCCCATTATCCTAGCTGTATCGACCTGCAACCTCCCAGTCTGCTGTGTATAGTCACCATGAGAAGTGATAGAGCCATATAAACATAGCCAAACCTGTGTTAGTGGTCACCTCCATTAAGCAGCCAGTTTCCAGATTCCCAATATATTATTTTGTTATACATTTCACTTCTATTAAGCAGCCACCTTCTGTGATTCCCTTGGCTGGCTGCTTAAGACAGGTTTGACTACATTTATATACAGATAGAGATACAGGGATGCGAGTGTTTCCAGATCATGTTTATTAAAGAATAAATGTTTATTATCCCCCTCAATTTCGGCCCAGTAACATCAGGGTTGTTGCCCTTTAATTGTTTAAAAATCATCACATTTGTTTTGTCGCAGCCTGTTCTTAGTACACTATGTGTGGAATCTTGTGAAGCTTGATGGTGCATGTGTGTTTAGTTTATACAAATTTATTTTAGCTCAATTGCGAAACAAGTTCTTACAACTTATATTAATCACTCTCGAGATATCATTCCTGATGGAACCCATCGGCATGAAGGAGAGAGAAGAGGCAATGTGGAATTTAAATGCCTTGCCCTTAGGGCACAGTAACGGCTTCAGCGGGGCTCAAACTCCGGACCTTTCGCACCTGAAGCGAACGCGCAACCATTGTGTGTTTCACCACAGGATCGGACCAGTAACACTAGAGGTATTGCCCTTTAATTGACTACAAATCCACAAATTTGTCTCTCCAGTGCCGGTTTGGTGGGTGATAGCAATCCATCGAATGTGCTTGTTTATTTTACAACGATTGTGGAACAAGCTTAAACATACTGATATATGCGGGCGGGATCAAATCGGGCCACATCATTGACTGCAAGGTATAATGAATAATGTCTTGCTATTTACAGCATAGAATATCAACTATTATGAAGTATGACCGGGTGATGACCATGGCAGATGGAAAGATGTTGGAGTTTGACTCTCCCCAAACACTAATGGAGCAAGAAGACAGTCACTTTGCACAATTAGTGAAGCAGTCTTACAAGTAGACGAAGCTTGTATGTGAACTGCTGATACCGGTGCAGCCAATTGCTAAACTACACAGTATTAAAAAAAAGTGTCTAGCAGCTTTGTATATAGTCAAAGTGGCTGAGCAGATACGGTCGTTGACTTCAAATCACTTGCCCCTCACTGCTGTAGGTTCAAATTCCCACTGGGGATCTCGAATTATTTCATGTGAGTATGCTATCAAGCTGACTGGCTGATGGTCAGTGGTTCCACCTGGGTGCCCGTTCGTGCCTGAAATACTGCTCGGCGGGGCACCCAGGGTCTTCCTCCACCAATAATAGCTGGAGAGTCGCCGTATGACCTACGCTGTTGGTGCGACGCTAAACCCAAAAATGAAACTAACAAATTGCTAAACTAGACAATATTAAAAACCAAACAGCCATATCTCACCAGCAGCCTTATATACAGTCAAAACTCCTAAGTTTATGTTAGCTTTATTGTGAAATAAGCTTGTACAACATTAGATTAATCGCTCTTGAGATCTTATTCCCGATGGAAACAAAACTCCAGGGATCATTCTAGAGGGCGATGTGGGCGAAATTGTCGCCCTAGGGACCCTGACTTCGCCCTCTTTATAGGAGAGTAAGTACAGTAGTAGATTCTGTTCTTGTATAGACAGCTCACATACATGGCGGTTCATATGTATTTTGCCTTTAACTTTCTGTTTAAGTGTGGAATCAAAATTATATCAGTTGCTCAGTGTGTCTTACTGAATATATTTATTACATAGCTGTCAATAGTTTTTACTAAAAATCAAAAAAGAAATAGTTTTAGAAATTGCAATTAGGAATATATTGTGATTGTTTATAGCATCGATATCTAATAACTTCCATATCTCGACTTCATGTCAATGTTGTACACCAATACTGTAGATCGGTATACTATGTATTTGTTTTACATGTTTTTAATTTCAATAATGATTTATTGCAAATGTATGTCTAGAATATTGAAACCATTGGGTGGGGGGGGGGTTGTGTGTGTATTTTACTGCTGACAATCGTTTGTGATTATAGCTAGCAGGCATGTTTGTCTGGGAACAGTTATTAACCCATTCAACACCAAGTAACTGACATGGACTGGTCCATGATATTATTAAACAAATAAATTAATAGGAAAATTACAATTTGGACCAGTTCATTTATTAAAATGGATAATTTTGTCTAAATATAGTAATATTACTGGCAAAAAGTGCAGATCCTGATGAGATGGCTCATCACGAGCCAGCTCATCTGGATCTACACTTTTTGTAGGCCTAATTAGAGGTATGTGGTGTTGAAAGGGTTAAGAAGAAATATATTTTAGGTGCAATGTTAGATAGATAAAAAGATAAAAATTCTACAATACTATTATTAAAAACACTATTTTATTTTAGAATCTTGAAAACATGTATATATACATATGACTGTTGAAAGTCTGACTTGCTATTATTTTTAGTTATAACCACAAATTGTAATTATTGGGTGTATAAAAATCAAAATAATAGTTGATGAAAATAAATGTTGCTGTTTGCCAAATGCCTATTGTTTAAGGTAAATCATACACTAGTCAGTCTATGAAAGTGAAAACTTTAAAAGAAACAAAATTATGGTTGAGTGGATTAAAAAGTTTCTTCTATTGAAATAATGGAACTGTAACTTGTATACAAATGTGTATTTTGCATTTATTTATCCGTGCTTCCTATCATTTTAGCGGATAGAGCAGTGATACAGACGTTTTGATTTGATAATATTTTATTCTATATACATGTATATAACAATCATAATCGTTGTACAAATAGAAATTTAGCAAATGGGTTGGGCCGCAAGTTCTAACAACATTAGTGATTTGCCCTCCTCCCCATGATACAGTGATACAGACAGAGGCCCATTCCAGAGTCTCCTCTGGTTCTTTTATGTGTATGGTGTAAAGCACCGACACGAGACCTGGGTTTAAAGTACTATTAAAAGACTGTTAATTTTATTAGTGGCAAGACGTGGGATTGAACCTACGATCCCTGGATTCGCAGTCCAGTGTGTTAACCACTGAACCACTGATTTGTCTGTATGAATATTTATACTAGTGTTATCTTTATTTAGTAAACCACCATTTACAAAGTATTTAATTGGTGATGTTGTGAATAATTAGATGTAAAGGTAGGTAATTTAATGGTAGTAATTTCACAATTTTGTCTGATCTTCATCACAATCAGTTATTATAAAATGGGCGTATAGCACATCCATGTATTACGGTAATCATGATTTCTAAGCAGCTTTCTACGTTCCATATCTTAGTGTACAGTCAAACCTCGTCACGAGCCGGCTCATCTGGATCTACACTTTTTATAAGCCTATTGAGAGGTCTGTGGTGTTGAAAGGGTTAATGTCAAATAAATGTTTTTGTTGTTGTTGAATAAACATGTACTATATTTTTGGAATATAATTACTATTTATTTCCTAAGAAATCTCATCGTGTTTTGTATATGTTTGCCAATCATATATGAGTATACATGTATATTATTGCGTTGTTAGTCACATGTTTGTTGTCATGGATGACCACAGTGCAATACACTTGTATTATATGTATACCAGTATTAGCGCCAATCTTCAACATGGTGCATATTATTCCACATGCGGTTGGCTCAACGATATATTTTTAGCTCGACTATTCGAAGTTTGAGTAGGGATATTGTAATCGCTCTGGCGTAGTCGTTTGGTTAAAGTTTTATAGCAAGGTTGCTATCTCTTTTGAACCATCTGCTACATACCTTTAAAACTTCACACAATTGTTCTGCATGAAAATGTGATGTGTTTCAGTCAAGTTCCATAACTCTGTCTCATAATTTAGCAGAATTACACTTAGAAAATCTGGTTAATGTTGTTTTAGCAAGTTGGCTTTTCTCCTGAGCCACTCATTGCAAGTTATTGAATCTTAACTAACGTAAATGTTTCTTATCAAAAATAATATATATCAGTCAAGTTCCATAACTCTATCATGTAATTTAACAGAATTATGTCCCTTTTTACACTTACAATCCACCTACACTGTATGCTGTGGTAAGTATTTCGTGACATGTACAAGTTAAGATTGTTCTAAACAACGCTGTCCTCACCAACATACAATGTACAATTGCATGACCACATTATTGCAAATTTTCGAATAGTCGAGCGTACTGTCCTTCCGGCAGCTCTTGTTAACCAATATTTTTACCTTTTTCCCCCAACCTCCACCATCCTACCAACAGTGACAAAGATCTAAGTGGTTTTAATGTTTCCATATTTTTATTAATATTTAGAGTAGATCTATATCTGGTGGTGCTGTTTTTCTTTAACCCTTTCCCTCATAGAAGCACATCTTGACGACATTCCCAATACGACATACATTGACAATGTAGTAGCCAAACCAATGTTCATAATAAAGGGCAGAATCTCATGTAGTCCCAGTAATATCTATGGAGGTGGGATAGATATGGCGACTACTTATCCACTGCATGATAGCTAAATGGCTGTCGTTTGTATGGAGATATAATAGTATATTAACCTAAATCTCTATGTACTTCCAGTAATATCTATGGAGGTGGGATAGATATGGCGACTACTTATCCACTGCATGATAGCTAAATGGCTGTCGTTTGTATGGAGATATAATAGTATATTAACCTAAATCTCTGTGAAGGAAAGGGTCAAGTCATATTCCTGTCACATTTTCTAAGCATGTTGTTATCGTGTAATTGTACTCATTATAGAATCATTATTACTAGAGATGGCAACGAATCGCAAAAACGGTATTCGAATATTCGATTGGCTAACTATTCAAAGGGAGAAGAACTATATAAGTTTTCTTTCGTTCTAATCCCTTTCAGTCTACTGCTGTATATGTAAAATGTTCATTTCTTGATTACATGTACAAATACTGAAATAAATAATGTTTAAACTAACTATTCAAATAATCGGAACCACATGACCTCTTACATGTCGTAGCCCCGAAGCCCCTACATAATGTTCCTCTTATCCCGCGTCGCTGTATGTACACACTCCACACTATCCAAAAGATTCAGATTAATTGATTTTCCATTTGCTTCAAATAATTGGCTATGATCAAATGATTAGCGCAGTGATTAACGCGCTGGCTTCTCACCAATGCAACCCGGGTTCGCTCCTTGGACCAGGAAGTATGTGAGATGGTACAGTAGTCACCATATTGGACAGGTGGGTTTTCTCCCACACGAATGACCATGTTTACGCTTTCATCCGCGCCAACGAGAGTGATTAATATAAGTTGCTAAAACTTTCTTCGCAATCGTTGTAAAATAAATAACGTTTAAAAAAATGTAATGAATCCAAGCACTCGATTATTTTCTGCTGCTAAATTTAATAACGTTTGTAACTAAGAACAACTCTCACCAAAACTTTGATGAATAAGTATATATGCTGTAACATTAGCATATTTTACCATGCAAATACGCTTCAATTCTATAATGTTCATAAATTTGTTTCGATCTTTGCCAATATAACTTAACTGGCTTGTCGTTACTCCATATCAATGTAATGTTAGTCTATTGCATTGTGTTTCTCATGTCATGTATAATATTATGTATATACATTGTATTGCCAAGGTTATTGCCAATTTTGGAATTAATATATATTCTGTTCTGTTCAGGTATATTCATTGTAATGTTGGTATAATTTTCGTAATGTTTTATTAGATAGTCATTTGTTTTTCTCACATTTTCAATGACCTGTCTGTGCTTAAGCATGTGATTTGTCTCTATTTGTTAGAATTACCTCACTTTTAATTTTACAAATGTATTTTTATGCAAACTAATGATTCGTGAAATTGTATTTAAACTTTTTAAATCTTGTTCCATCTTTTTTGGCACAAATATAATAATACCAGTGAAACAAGGGAAGTAAAGTATGTTTTAGTTTATTTTTTGGTTTATTTAGCGTCGCTACCAGTTGCCCATATGAGCGATGCACAGTTTACCTAACAACACCGTACCTGGACAGGCTCCAGCGGTTGGTGTAGTTGCTCGGCAGAGTCTCTATTAGGTGATGAGCAGTGCTTCTGTGCGGTTGAGCTGATTTTCTGTGAGATGGTGCTTACTATTGTTCAATGATAATGATGTGCTACATTTTCAGTATTATTCAACTTTTGTGCACCCATTATCATTTGTTGATTTCGATCTAGATGTAGACAGGCAACAAAGCTTGGAAAAGATGGAAGGTTCTTCCATCAACTATCAGAGATTTGACATTTGACCAAAAAATATGTATTATCATAAGTTTATGATTAGATCTCTATGTACTAGTCAAAGAGTAGCTTTAAAACTGAACATATTTAGTTCTTTATTTTTGCAAAACCAAACAAATAACCAGTTTTCATCACTAAATTCTCAATAAATACCGGGCCCAAGGTTATAAAACTTTTCTCCAAATATCGTGCTCAGTCTCGAGCTTCTAACATCTAAATCTCAGAATTAACGAGTCAAGTTTCTAGAGCTCGAGTTCGAGATCTGAGAAAAGTTTTATAACCTCGGGCCCGGTATTTATTGAGAATTTAGTGATTAGTCGATTTAGATAAATCATGTTCCAGTATATTTAGCATATAATTGTTTACACGTTTTATTAACAGCTTATCTCAAAGCTTGTTTCATGTAATTGTTGTATTTATTTTATCTAACCCTTGCCGTTATGAGCAGCGTTTGTTCTTTTTGGCTGTGTCTGTGTCTGTATAACTCAAAAAGTTGTTCGATGAATTTTGATAAAAAATTGTGGCTATTTTAGTGATTCTATTTTGGGATAATTCAGTCAAGGTCGGTGGTTAGTGAAGTGGCCACTCCCATCGACTTCTATAGTAAACTATGCTTGATTGTAACTCAAAAACAAAGCCCGATAGACGCGTAGTTTCAATGACACATGACCCCATGATAACTAGAGGATAATTATACATGATAGCTAGTGGATAATTATACATGATAACTAGTGGATAGTTATACATGATAACTAGTGGATAATTATACATGATAACTAGAGGATAATTATACATGATAACTAGTGGATAATTATACATGATAACTAGTGGATAATTATACATGATAGCTAGTGGATAGTTATACATGATAACTAGTGGATAATTATACATGATAGCTAGTGGATAATTATACATGATAACTAGTGGATAATTATACATGATAACTAGTGGATAATTATACATGATAACTAGTGGATAATTATACATGATAAACTAGTGGATAATTATACATGATAAACTAGTGGATAATTATACATGATAAACTAGTGGATAATTATACATGATAAACTAGTGGATAATTATACATGATAACTAGTGGATAATTATACATGATAACTAGTGGATAATTATACAGAGGGTCGATCCATGAGGAAGTGATCTGATTTTTAGTTGAATCGGGGTCACGGTTGGTGACTAGGGCTATCGGCGTAGTGTCCACTCCCATGGACTATATATCGGGTCACGGTCGGTGACTAAGGCTATCGGCGTAGTGTCCACTCCCATGGACTATATATCACTGTAAGATCAAGCATATCTTCTTGCATCTCCACCAGTGCTATCCTATTGTTTTGAGGTCATATTCCTAATCAGCTGAAAATCCCTAAACCAGAACGCAAATAATACAATTTTATATGTTGTATGTATTTTATATTCTGTAAGCTGGAATCCTCCATTCAAATGGTTGGACTTCTGTTTCTGAATTGACTCACTTCTCTCTATTCTCAGGTCAGGCAGAATTCTTTTCATGTTGATTTTATAGTGGGCAGAATTCTTGTTTTATAGCAGGCAGAATTCTTATCATGTAGATTTTATAGCAGGCAGAATTCTTGTTTTATAGCAGGCAGAATTCTTTTCATGTAGATTTTATAGCAGGCAGAATTCTTTTCATGTAGATTTTATAGCGGGCAGAATTCTTTTCATGTAGATTTTATAGCGGGCAGAATTCTTTTCATGTAGATTTTATAGCAGGCAGAATTCTTTTCATGTAGATTTTATAGCAGGCAGAATTCTTTTCATGTAGATTTTATAGCAGGCAGAATTCTTGTTTTATAGCAGGCAGAATTCTTGTCATATGGATATTATAGCAGACATTTGAGACAATTAAAAACAGACCTATCCTCCTTCAGGGGGCAGTAACTAATGAAATAGGTATCACCGCATATTATGAAGTGATAGCGCAGTGGTAGCTCGTTCGCTTCAGGTGCGAATGGCTCAGAGTTTGAACCCCGCTGGAGCCATTATGATTGTGCCCATGCATTTAAATTCCACGTTGTCTCTTCTCTCTCCCTCGTGGCTATTGAAGCTAAATATTCATATTAATTTAGAATACCAGATGAAACTATTTAGTTTAGTTTATTTCTAATTATACCTGAATTTTATTTCATTAATTTTATTAAAATCTTCACCCCCACCCACCTCTAAACAAAATCTTCACCCCCACCCACCTCTAAACAAAATCTTCACCCCCACCCCCCTCTAAACAAAATCTTCACCCCCCACCCCCCTCTAAAAATAATATTCACCCCCCACCCCCCTCTAAACAAAAATTCTCCTCTTGTCCAGAGGCTGTTTGGTTTAGAGATGTTTCAGTGTACATTGAAACTGACGTATTAATATAATAATTATTATAATCAATTGTAATGTATATCGGTATATTCTGTTTGTTCTGCAAGTTTACTTCGTTGCTAGGTTACATTATTAAATACATTGAAGTATTAAATTGGAATAATTTTATGTAGACAATTGCTAATTGTTTAGAGGTTATATATTATATCGATGTTGTTTTGAAATTATTAGCTACTGATGTACTTTCAATTAAGGCCAAATCTAGCCTTTACAAATAATAAACATGAAATACAGGTAGTGATTTAGTTTTTTATTTCACATCATCTTAACCCAACGTCATAGGAATGTGTTTTGGGCTGTGTGTGTCTTTCTGTTGTCAGGATAACTCAAACAATTGTTGATGGGATTTTGAGAAAACGTTGTTAAGTGTTAGACCTACAGTCATGTGATAGTCTCCTACAGTCATGTGATAGTCTCCTACAGCCATGTGATAGTCTCCTACAGCCATGTGATAGTCTCCATCAGCCATGTGATAGCCTCCATCAGCCATGTGATAGCCTCCATCAGCCATGTGATAGTCTCCATCAGCCATGTGATAGCCTCCATCAGCCATGTGATAGTCTCGTACAGCCATGTGATAGTCTCGTACAGCCATGTCATAGTCTCGTACAGCCATGTGATAGTCTCCTACAGCAATGTGATAGTCTCCTACAGCCATGTCATAGTCTCCTACAGCCATGTCATAGTCTCATACCAGCCATGTGGTAGCCTCCATAAGCCATGTGATAGTCTCATACAGCCATGTGGTAGCCTCCATAAGCCATGTGATAGTCTCATACAGCCATGTGGTAGCCTCCATAAGCCATGTGATAGTCTCCATCAGCCATGTGATAGTCTCATACAGCCATGCGATAGTCTCATACAGCCATGTGATAGTCTCCTACAGTCATGTGATAGTCTCATACAGCCATGTGGTAGTCTCATACAGCCATGTGGTAGTCTCATACAGCCATGTGATAGCCTCCATCAGCCATGTGGTAGCCTCCATCAGCCATGTGATAGTCTCGTACAGCCATGTGATAGTCTCCTACAGCCATGTGATAGTCTCATACAGCCATGTGATAGCCTCCATCAGCCATGTGATAGCCTCCATCAGCCATGTGATAGTCTCGTACAGCCATGTGATAGTCTCGTACAGCCATGTGATAGTCTCCTACAGCAATGTGATAGTCTCGTACAGCCATGTGATAGTCTCGTACAGCCATGTGATAGTCTCGTACAGCCATGTGATAGTCTCGTACAGCCATGTGATAGTCTCGTACAGCCATGTGATAGTCTCGTACAGCCATGTGATAGTCTCGTACAGCCATGTGATAGTCTCGTACAGCCATGTGATAGTCTCCTACAGCCATGTGATAGTCTCCTACAGCCATGTGGTAGTGTCCTACAGCCATGTGGTAGTGTCCTACAGCCATGTGGTAGTGTCCTACAGCCATGTGGTAGTCTCCTACATCCATGTGGTAGTCTCCTACAGCCATGTGGTAGTCTCATACAGCCATGTGATAGTCTCCTACAGCCATTTGATAGTCTCATACAGCCATGTGATAGTCTCATACAGCCATGTGATAGTCTCATACAGCCATGTGATAGTCTCGTACAGCCATGTGATAGTCTCGTACAGCCATGTGATAGTCTCATACAGCCATGTGATAGTCTCGTACAGCCATGTGATAGTCTCGTACAGCCATGTGATAGTCTCGTACAGCCATGTGATAGTCTCGTACAGCCATGTGATAGTCTCGTACAGCCATGTGGTAGTCTCCTACAGCCATGTGGTAGTCTCATACAGCCATGTGATAGTCTCATACAGCCATGTGATAGTCTCCTACAGCCATTGATAGTCTCATACAGCCATGTGATAGTCTCATACAGCCATGTGGTAGCCTCCATAAGCCATGTGATAGTCTCATACAGCCATGTGGTAGCCTCCATCAGCCATGTGATAGTCTCATACAGCCATGTGGTAGCCTCCATAAGCCATGTGATAGTCTCATACAGCCATGTGGTAGCCTCCATAAGCCATGTGATAGTCTCATACAGTCATGTGGTAGCCTCCATAAGCCACGTGATAGTCTCATACAGCCATGTGGTAGCCTCCATCAGCCATGTGATAGTCTCATACAGCCATGCGATAGTCTCATACAGCCATGTGGTAGTCTCATACAGCCATGTGGTAGTCTCATACAGCCATGTGATAGCCTCCATCAGCAATGTGGTAGCCTCCATCAGCCATGTGATAGTCTCCTACAGCCATGTGATAGTCTCATACAGCCATGTGATAGTCTCATACAGCCATGTGATAGTCTCATACAGCCATGTGATAGCCTCCATCAGCCATGTGATAATCTCATACAGCCATGTGATAGTCTCGTACAGCCATGTGATAGTCTCGTACAGCCATGTGATAGTCTCGTACAGCCATGTGATAGTCTCCTACAGCAATGTGATAGTCTCCTACAGCCATGTCATAGTCTCCTACAGCCATGTGATAGTCTCATACAGCCATGTCATAGTCTCATACAGCCATGTGATAGTCTCATACAGCCATGTGATAGTCTCGTACAGCCATGTGATAGTCTCGTACAGCCATGTGGTAGCCTCCATCAGCCATGTGATAGTCTCATACAGCCATGCGATAGTCTCATACAGCCATGTGGTAGTCTCATACAGCCATGTGGTAGTCTCATACAGCCATGTGATAGCCTCCATCAGCAATGTGGTAGCCTCCATCAGCCATGTGATAGTCTCCTACAGCCATGTGATAGTCTCATACAGCCATGTGATAGTCTCATACAGCCATGTGATAGTCTCATACAGCCATGTGATAGCCTCCATCAGCCATGTGATAATCTCATACAGCCATGTGATAGTCTCGTACAGCCATGTGATAGTCTCGTACAGCCATGTGATAGTCTCGTACAGCCATGTGATAGTCTCCTACAGCAATGTGATAGTCTCCTACAGCCATGTCATAGTCTCCTACAGCCATGTGATAGTCTCATACAGCCATGTCATAGTCTCATACAGCCATGTGATAGTCTCATACAGCCATGTGATAGTCTCGTACAGCCATGTGATAGTCTCGTACAGCCATGTGATAGTCTCATACAGCCATGTGATAGTCTCGTACAGCCATGTGATAGTCTCGTACAGCCATGTGATAGTCTCGTACAGCCATGTGATAGTCTCCTACAGCCATGTGATAGTCTCCTACAGCCATGTGGTAGTCTCATACAGCCATGTGGTAGTGTCCTACAGCCATGTGGTAGTGTCCTACAGCCATGTGGTAGTCTCCTACAGCCATGTGGTAGTCTCATACAGCCATGTGATAGTCTCATACAGCCATGTGATAGTCTCCTACAGCCATTGATAGTCTCATACAGCCATGTGATAGTCTCATACAGCCATGTGGTAGTCTCATACAGCCATGTGGTAGCCTCCATAAGCCATGTGATAGTCTCATACAGCCATGTGGTAGCCTCCATCAGCCATGTGATAGTCTCATACAGCCATGTGGTAGCCTCCATAAGCCATGTGATAGTCTCATACAGCCATGTGGTAGCCTCCATAAGCCATGTGATAGTCTCATACAGCCATGTGGTAGCCTCCATAAGCCATGTGATAGTCTCATACAGCCATGTGGTAGCCTCCATAAGCCATGTGATAGTCTCATACAGCCATGTGGTAGCCTCCATCAGCCATGTGATAGTCTCATACAGCCATGTGGTAGCCTCCATAAGCCATGTGATAGTCTCATACAGCCATGTGATAGTCTCATACAGCCATGTGGTAGCCTCCATCAGCCATGTGATAGTCTCATACAGCCATGTGATAGTCTCATACAGCCATGTGGTAGCCTCCCTCAGCCATGTGATAGTCTCATACAGCCATGTGGTAGCCTCCATAAGCCATGTGATAGTCTCCATCAGCCATGCGATAGTCTTCATACAGCCATGTGGTAGCCTCCCTCAGCCATGTGATAGTCTCATACAGCCATGTGGTAGCCTCCATCAGCCATGTGATAGTCTCATACAGCCATGTGGTAGCCTCCATCAGCCATGTGATAGTCTCCATCAGCCATGCGATAGTCTCATACAGCCATGGACGGATGGACAGAAAGTACAAAAGCAAACTGTCTGATCCTTAAAGCGGGGACATATGACATTTAGTGTGAAATCACTTAATTAAATATATACATTTATAAACAAATAACCAATTACAATTTCTGTAAATCTCTGCGAAAATCAGACATGTTTACATGCCACCACAAGCAACGTAATGTCTAAAAATAATGAGAATGTAAATTATAATATATTATAACATACTGTATATGATTTCATGTTGACAATTGTTCACGTGGATGCTTTTATGTAAGTTCAAATTGGAAAATAAAATGTCTTCTTCTATATATACGTATTTGGTCAACAACAGTAATTAAGCCATCTTTCAAGTTGCTACGTTGTCCGTATAGTATTCAGACCCATGGCTGTTGTTACTTCTATGAGGGCATATAATACAAGTATGACATTTAATGTGAAATCACATAATTAAATACATACATTTACAAACAAATAAGAAATTACAATTTCTGTAAATCTCTGTGAAAATCAGACACATTTACATGCTACATCAACGTTGGTCAACAAAAGTGATTAAGCCATCGTTCAAGTTGCTACGTTGTCCGTAGTATTCAGACCCATGATTGTTGTTACTTCGAGATTGTTGAATTCTGCAGGTAGAGTTCGTAAACTGAAGTATTCTGCTCCCCACGTGTTCACTCCCAACGTCAGGACTAACACTGATAAAATGTTCACAACACAGCCTGCCCGAATCTGAAAACATAGACATTGCATGGCTTAATGATTTGTGGATTTAACTTAATTGCATACTAGATATCTCTGAAATGAATAGTTCGTTTATTTGCATACGAGTGCTTCCACAAAACCATTCCTATATAAATAGTCAGTTACTGCCCCTGAATACTCTTAAATTTAGATTGGTCCTCTCAATTGGTTTCCTCTGTTTTTATCGATGTTTCGTTTGCACCTGGTGCTATCCAGGTTCTTCCATTGTCTCATCTTATTAGTATTAAATCTCGTCATATACCCTACAGCATATCCAATGGATACGTTATACTGTTACGTGTAAACATGTGTTATCAATTAATTAACATGATTTTGATAAAATCACATGTATCCTACGGCAACATCTTGTTAGGGAACAACATAAAAAGCAAAGGATTCCAACTAAAAGGACCAATATCAGGGATCATTCTAGAGGGCGATGTGGGCGAAATTGTCGCCCTATGGACCCTGACTTCGCCCCACTTCTCCCTAAAAAAACAACAACAAAAACTATTTTTTGGTTTTTATGATTTTCAAACAAAATTTTGTCTAGTAAGATACACTGGCCCATTATAAAGCACTCCTTCTATTCAAATGTTGAATTTAATGGTTGTACGGTGCATTTTAACCCTATTTTGCAGAAGTATATTAAAGAACACCATTTAAGGAAGCGATCATGCGCTTTCTCACTTCTCCCAAAAATTCGGACCTAGAATGAACCCTGCAATATACATTTCGGGATAAATCAGATTTTATATTTATACAAATTTATTTGAGCTCGATTGTGAAACAAGTTCTTACAACTTATAATAATCACTCTCGAGATCTCATTCCTGATGGAATCCATCGCCACAAGGGAGAGAGAAGGGGCAACGTGGAATTTAAATGCCTTGCCTAAGGGCACAATCGTAACAGCTCCAGCGGGGCTCGAACTCCGGACCTTTCGCACCTGAAGCGAACGCGCTATCACGACTTCCACATCAGATTGTATATGTCAAGGGAGGTAATAGAAATACTAGTAATGTCTCTCGATGTTTGTCAGTTTGTTCTATGTATTGCCGTGGTAGAGCGTCGGATTTGGAATCGAACGGTCCCGGGTTCGATACTCGGTCAGGCCACGTATGAAGTGTCATTGAGCAAGGCACCTCACACACATTGCTTAGTACTGGTTAATCGCTTAGGTCGGCTAAGCCTGCCCAGGAAAACATGTCTAAGTCCCCGCGAGGGGTATGACATTAAAAGGAACATACATACATACATACATACATACATACATCCTGTATAAACAATCTGCCAAATTAATGTTAAGGGGCTATGCCTTCTAAAATGTGCTAGATATTGACCCATAACAAATAGTCTGAAAATAAACAAAATCCCTGTGCGCTCATTGTTATTAAATTAAATATTGGCCCAACTACTGTCACAAACTCTTCTTTTTCACGTATATTAATATATGTTGCTCATGCTCTTATAATAATAAATTTAATAATAATAACTCAATACAGTCGTTTCTCTCAATATAATATTTCTCTTTCGTAGTATATTTTTATTTTTGTTATAAAATATTCATATACTCAGCAATATGTCACCGTGTGCGTCTAATTATTTCACGCTTATTTAAATATCTAATGTGTTAGCCGTCTCGGGCTACACTGGATAATTAGATCCAGATTCTACAGTAACACTGCAAAGTTCCTTGGATAAGGACGCTACGGACTGAGTCATTACAAATACCAAGTGCGGTTAACAACTTAACATTAAGCATCTGATGCACTTGATGACCTATCGAATGCGTGTATACTAGTTCTCACTCCTTCATTTTCATAGTAAAAACAATTAATTCTAATTTTTCATTTTCCATTGCAATCGGGTCTCGTAAATCAGAAACTGCACCCTAATTGCCTCAAGCCTCACCACACCCTCTCGTAAATCAGAAACTGCACCCTAATTTCCTCAAGCCTCACCACACCCTCTCGTAAATCAGAAACTGCACCCAAATTACCTCAAGCCCCCCCCCCCCCACCCTCTCATAAATCAGAAACTGCACCCTAAGTGCCTCAAGCCTCACCACACCCTCTCGTAAATCAGAAACTGCACCCTAATTTCCTCAAGCCTCACCACACCCTCTCGTAAATCAGAAACTGCACCCAAATTACCTCAAGCCCCCCCCCCACCCTCTCATAAATCAGAAACTGCACCGAAATTGCCTCAACTCTCACTCAACACACCCTCTCATAAATCAGAAACTGCACCGATATTTCCTCAACTCTCACCCAACCCACCCTCTCGTAAATCAAAAACTGCACCCAAATTGCCTCAACTCTCACCCAACCCACCCTCTCGTAAATCAGAAACTTCACCCAAATTGCCTCAAGCCTACCCCACTGTCTTGTAAATCAACGATGTAATGCTGCTTTAAGACTAATTCCTTCTTTCTATATAAAAATTAATAAATGCGTTTGTTTATACTATATTTGCATATTATGATGTATGATCTAGAAATTATTGTACTTTATTACATAGATATGAATCATAGCCTATGTTTGCCTACCACAATACTCTCTATCACTCAGTTTGATAAGCTGTGCTTTCACGAGCCTGTATCCAACCAGAAAACCCTGTATCATAACTAGTTCCTGAGGACATAACACATGCGCACTGGGTGTTAGTTTGTGTACTTCCGTAGCGTCCCAGCGTGACAGATACTATATGTTTGCAGCTTAGTGGTAATATTTCAATCGTTTGTGTGTATCTAATTCAGTAATTGTGATTTGTTCCTGATAAATGGATAACGGAGAGCATGATTTCGATTATTAAATGTTTAAATTCATATCAAAATATATGATAGCGCAGTGGATTGGCGTTCGCTTCAGGTGCAAAAAGTCCGGAGTTCGAGCCCCGATGGAACCGTTGTGATTGTGCCCTTAGGTAAGGCATTTAAATTCCACGTTGCCTCTTCTCTCTCCCTCGTGGAGATGGATTCCATCAGGAATGAGATCTCGGGAGTGATTAATATAAGTTGTAAGAACTTGTTTCGCAATCGAGCTCAAATAAATTTGTTTAAACTAAGTCAACAAAAATATATGATTATATATGAACTCAGAACGCATGCCTTTGAAGGACGGCATTGAAGGAGAGATTATTAATTAATAACATAATATTATGATGCATTATACACAGTACAATAGAGAGGTGTCTATGGTTTGCCTATAAACCATCTCAGATACTGGGTTTTAAATGACTGTAGTATGGGTGCATTTCTGACATGCTGGTGTAGATCATTCCAGAGACTTGGTACATATTATGTTAAATTAAATCTATTTCTAAGAAATATTCAGAAATAACATTTGACTACCCAGTACACAGCAAATATTCAATTAGGAAATAATAGTTGTCTTGCAGTTGTTTATTAGCGAATAAACCATTGCTTGGAGTTCTAGATGTGTAGGAATTAACCACACAGACCAACGGCAAGACAAATATTATTTCCATTCTAACATGACCCAATATAATAAAATGTGTGTTATTGTGTCTCCTTGTCTGTTATTTGGCTGATGACTTTACAAAATACCTCCCTGTAAAATACCTTCTGTATTCCAGTGGCACTGAAATTCATCACTATTTCCGGTATGCCTGGTTATTAACACTACAAATCCTGCCCAATCGCTGTATTCAATTCAAATGTAAAATTGCTAAAAGTTGTGCATATTTACGTCATTTGATTTTCATTCAAAAATATGATGTTTACAGGGGGAACAAAATTCAACAGCCGTAGCCGTGGTTTATTGCAGATTTAACAACGGTAAATTTGTATTTTGTTTAAAGGAACAAAATATCAACTAACGTTAGAATATAATTTTACCCTCATTCTCTAGAGCGATTAATCGACAAAGTGCCATGCTTAATCATAGAAGCAATTAAGGACTTCTACCGTATGCTTATCTGATATAAGAAATTAATATTTCTCACCAGCTGGGCGATGATTGGGAGCACCAACGCACATGTCGCTGTGTTTGTTACAACCTCCGTGATAAATGACGTCAACAGAGCTACTAAAAGACTTGTCAACCATACTGGTAATGTTTGAAACACAGTCAGAGCCTCGCGTATCGATTCTGACAAACCAGATTCCTGAAAATAATAAACACTGGTGCCACTAGTATGCTGATCTTCCATATTGGTAGAAACAAAGTCAGGGCCTCGCATACATTTCTCATAACCCAGATTATATATTGAATTAACAATACTGGTAGTATCTGAAACGCAGTCAGGGCCTCGCGTATGGTGCCATTAGTAGATTGATTTACCATACTGGTAGAGACAGAAACGCAGTCAAGGCCTCGTGCATGGTGGAGTCATTATATTAGTAGATTGATTTGCCATACTGGTAGAGAGTGGAACACATTCAGAGCCTCGCGTATGGTGCCATTAATAGATAATCTACCATACTGGTAATGTCTCAAACACAGCCAGTTCCTCGCGTATGGTGCCATTAATAGACTAATCTACCATACTGGTAATGTCTCAAACACAGCCAGTTCCTCGCGTATGGTGCCATTAATAGACTAATCTACCATACTGGTAATGTCTCAAACACAGCCAGTTCCTCGCGTATGGTGCCATTAATAGACTAATCTACCATACTGGTAATGTCTCAAACACAGCCAGTTCCTCGCGTATGGTGCCATTAATAGACTAATCTACCATACTGGTAATGTCTCAAACACAGCCAGTTCCTCGCGTATGGTGCCATTAATCGACTAATCTACCATACTGGTAATGTCTCAAACACAGCCAGTTCCTCGCGTATGGTGCCATTAATAGACTAATCTACCATACTGGTAATGTCTCAAACACAGCCAGTTCCTCGCGTATGATGCCACTAGTAGACAGCTAGTGTCTGGAACACAGCTAGGACCTCTCACATATGCTATTGATACATTGGCAGCACTGATTTCCAGGTACACTCGACTATAGCCAAACATGTTGTGTATTTGATCCTTAGCCCACACACCTACACATACTTTCTAGTGTTTCCAGCATAATTTATAATGTTTTGATGTGACTACATGTACATGTAAAAACTGAGATCCAAACATATTGTTCTCTATATGGGCATGCAACAGCACCAGATAGTCTTAGCAATACAGGCTGGGTAGTGCATCTCAGCCACCCTGTAATTTCCTCTCCTCTCCCTCTCTCTCTCGCTCTCTCCCTCTCGCTCTCTCTCTCGCTCTCTTCCTCTCGCTCTCTCCCTCTCGCTCTCTCCCTCTCGCTCTATCTCGCTCGCTCGCTCTCTCTCTCTCGCGCTCTCTATCTCGCTCTCTCTCTCTCTCGCTCTCTCTCACTCTTTCGCTCTCTCTCGCTCTCCCTCTCTCTCTCTATATATATATATATAATATATAGTATATATGTATTTTTTTTTTTTTTGGTATGTTGGTTTGCATGAAACTCTTAGTTCATATGGTGACTCTCCAGCAATCATTGGTGAAGGAAGACTCCAGCTGCCACTCCAAGCAGTATATTGGGCACGAAAAGCACCCAGGTAGAACTACCGACCCTCCACATGCCAGCTGGTTAGCTCTCTCACATGAAATCATTCCCCAGTGAGAATCAAACATACAGCGGCCATGAGCAAGTGATATGAAGTCACAGATATAAACCACTCGGCTAAGGAAGCCACTGTTCTAGAACTATATTGTAGAACGGCCGTTATTCAAAGATTTTCCTGAATGAGTGTTGTGTTATACATTTATTTATCGTCGCTATCGGTTGCCCATATGAGCGACGCCTCCTGAAGAGATTAGTCATTTTAGATTTTTGGAGGATAGTGCAATGATACAGACAGAGACCCATTGTCCAGAGTATCCGCTGGTTCTTTTAAGTGCATGGCGTACAGCACCGACACGAGACCTCGGTTTAATGACCTCGGTTGAAATCTGAAAGGCTGTTAATTTTATTAGTGTCAGACGGGGGGGTCGAACCTGCGATCCCTGGATTATCAGTCCGGCGTGTTACAACTGGACTACAGATCCGTCTGTAATGTAATCTTATTTATCTTTAACTGTGGTTATAAATACCTTACACCCTTGGGCGAGAGCAAATCCTCCACCAAACAACAGAAAGAGACCCCACGGTATCTTCTCATGAACTGCTCTCCATGTTAACAAAGGACGTACAAGTAATGGACGATTTTCTGTCGAAGGAAAATACAATAGACACGTTTTGGAAACCAATTTTTACAAAATATTCTCAAGTTGTATTAAATAATTAATAGACCTGTAGACAGTTTTAGTGACGAGAATTCCAATAAGCTTAATGCATTATAATGTCGAATAAAACCACATTTTATTGAAAGCAATGAGATAAAATAGTTTATATTTGCTTACACATTATGTTGTTATAATGTTCGTGATGAGGTAGGAGGAAGGGGGCTATGTGCTAATGGGGCTATGTTACTGTGATGAGGTAGGAGGAGGGGGGCTATGTGCTAATGGGGCTATGTTACTGTGATGAGGTAGGAGGAAGGGGGCTATGTGCTAATGGGGCTATGTTACTATTTAATTATCTTTGGGTCAATTGATACTTTTCTGCACTAACTTACTCTTTGGCTCCTTATCGTCAGTTTTGAATAAATATGCTTAAACAAAATAACAGAAACGTGTACGTCACTCGCAATGTTCAATGCATCTAATATTCGAAGCATATGTCAGTATGTCTGGATTACGTCCGTCGGTAATCAGTGAACGTCGTTGGAATATACATGTAACTAAAGGTGTTTGATATAGTCGTCCTAGTTTAGGGAATACATAACTCGGGAGAGGTGGTAACCCTCCATCCCGCACCCCCACATCCCCGTGGTATTTGATACTGTTTGTGGACAGGATAACGTTCTTGATATATTTTGATACTGATAGTCACGGGTTCGAGCCCAGCTCAGACCGTGTCTCTTTACATGAAAAAGTTGGTAGTTTCTTACAGAGGGTGCACCAAGTACTGGTTACCGGCACAAGAAAGGTGTTGTTAGGTAAACTGCCCATCGCTCAAATGGGCAACCGGTAGCGACGTTAATTAACTTCAAAACAATATATCTTACTTGAATTAAAAAATGAAGGCAGATTTGCTGGTATAAGAAACAACAGAGCCGCAACAAGCGTAGGAGCAGCCGAGTCCGTCACATATCTACAATAGAAACAACAGAGCTACAACAAGCGTAGGAGCAGCCGAGTCCGTCACATATCTACACTAGAAATAAGAGATATAATTATATATATCATGTTTTGGTAAAGGTTTTTGAAGTCGCTTTATTTTATCATATCGCCCTACAGATGTCATGTTTTGGTAAAGGTTTTTGAAGTCGCTTTATTTCATCATATCGCCCTATAGATGTCATTAGGTCATATATGAGTTCATAAAATCACTAAATTAAATATTCCTCCATCTTTGGCATTTTTTGAACTTCAGACTGACATTTTCCATAGTTACGAATACATGAATGGAATGACTATATAACCCAGTCTATGGCAACCATTGCAAACAAACAAACAAACAAACAAAACGAAACACTCATTTACTGATAAATCTATCCCACAATTCTCTTTGATTCCAGTCTAACTTGGAATCATGACAGCAACACATCAGTTTGATTGATGTGCCGCCAAATGATATAAATATTCCATAGCTTGAATCAAGTCACAATAGTCTCGGACAAATGGATGCATGGGTCGCAGGAGTCACAGGTTCGATCTCCCACTATACTATACCCTTATGACTCATATCAGTAATATCTCGGATGAGACTTTAAACCAAGGTCTCGTGTCGGTGCTTCACAGAGTGCTCATAAAAACCCACGAGGAGAATTCTGGAATGGGTCTCTGTCTGTATCACTCACTTTCCTCCAAAATTGATTGAGCTCCTCAGGATGCATCGCTCATATGGGCAACAAGTAGCGACGATAAATAAACGTAAAACACACAAGTCATAATACATTCTGAACGATTTTCGCTTCGTAATGCCATAGATATATCTCTGCTTGCATAATTCACTATAATTGTAGATGACCATCTTACTTGTTTTTAAAGAGGTTCCCCCAGCCTCCAGCCCCTCCCAGGTCTCTTGACACCCACAGGACTATCAGCATCACAAACAGACTGATTACCATAACCTCTGGGAACCTGGAATGTGTTAAAGATAGATTACTGTTGCATTGTATTCGAGTGTCCCATTTTGTGTACCAGCAATATTAATAAAACATGCTAAAAGCGATGTACACGCATTCATTTAGTTTATGCAAATTTATTTTAGCTCGATTAGACAGACGGATATGTAGTCCAGTGGTAACACGCTGGACTGGTAATCTAGGGATCGCAGTTTCGATCCCCCGTCTGACCCTAATAAAATTAACAGTCGTTCAGATGGGACGTTAAACCGAGGTCTCGTGTCTGTGCTGTACACCGTGCACGTAAAAGAACCAGAGGAGACTCGGGAATGTGTCTCTGTCTGTATCGTTGCACTATCCTCCAAACATCTAAAATGACTAATCTCTTCAGGAGGCATCGCTCATATGGGTAACCAGTAGCGACGATAAATAAACGTAAAACACACAAATGACATAGCACTTTTGTTAAATGTCCGAGTTCAATTACAGCCGAATGTATACAGCTTGTTTGGCTAACTCAAGAGCCATATCTCATGTATCAACATTGGACATGATAGCCTTGTTTAAAGGTAATTTACATGAAACATTGTATAAAGGTAACTTACATGAAACATTGTATAAATGTAACTTACATGAAACATTGTATAAAGGTAACATGCATGCTAACATTGAATAAAGGTAACTTACATGAAAACATTGTATAAAGGTAACATGCATGCAAACATTGTATAAATGTAACTTACATGAACACATTGTATAAAGGTAACTTACGTGATAGGTCCAAGAGCCATGTATTGACCTTTGACAAAGTCTCTGATTCCTTCAGAACTGGTACTCCCTTTTTTGAAACAACTGAAAGAAGATCATGGAAAAAGTAGAGGAACCCTTCAATATGACTAACTAGCTGGCTTAACGTAGGTCTGTGGTTTTACCCGGGGCCAGTCCGTGCCTGAAATACTGCTCAGAGGGGCACCGGGGTCTTCCTCAACCAATTGAGGAAATTATAGCTAGGGAGTTGCTATATGATATATGACCTAAGCTGCTGGTGCTACATTACCCCCACCCCCCTCTTTCGTACTAAGATAATAAACATTATGTCAAAGTGGAAGTCGTGATAGTGTAGTGGATGCGCGTTCGCTTCAGGTACGAAAGGTCTGGAGTTCGAGCCCAAATGGGGCCGTTACGCGTGTGCCCTTAGGCAAGGCATTTAAATTCCACGTTTTAAATGCCTCTTCTCTCTCCCTCGTGGTGATGGATTCCAATCAATAACTATATAGCGATTAATCTAATAATATATAACCTTGTTTCGTAAACGAGCTGAAATAAATTGGTATAAATCAAATCAATATTCCAAATGTATGTCCCACTGGAGCCGTTACGCTTGTGCCCTTAGGCAAGGCATTTAAATTCCACATTGCCTCTTCTCTCTCCCTCGTGGCGATGGATTCCATCATGAATAAGGTCTCGAGAGTGATTTATATAAGTTGAAATAACTTGTTTCGCAATCGAGCTAAAATAAATTTGTATAAACTAAATGTATGTCCAATTTACGAAAGACAATTCTAAGAATTAATCTGTGTCAACAAACCTGCATCCTCGAAAGTAGAACGTCAGCCAGAAAAACAACAGAATAAAGGTGATAAGTGAAACCGGTAGCCCCAGAACGAGCCAGGTACCAAAAGATATACCAGAGCTCAAACCTTTCTCCTGGAACATACTGAAAAACATAAGAAGATGTAGAGACTGGGCGCTAGGAGTTCTAGAATATATCATGCAACAGGGCTCATTCTAGGGAACAATATGAAACCGGGAACCCCAGAACGAGCCAGGTACCAACAGATACCAGAGCTCAAACCTTTCTCCTGGAACATACTGAAAAACATAAGAAGATGTAGAGACTGGGCGCTAGGAGTTCTAGAATATATCATGCAACAGGGCTCATTCTAGGGAACAATATGAAACCGGGAACCCCAGAACGAGCCAGGTACCAACAGATACCAGAGCTCAAACCTTTCTCCTGGAACATACTGAAAAACATAAGAAGATGTAGAGACTGGGCGCTAGGAGTTCTAGAATATATCATGCAACAGGGCTCATTCTAGGGAACAATATGAAACCGGGAACCCCAGAACGAGCCAGGTACCAAAAGATATACCAGAGCCGGTATTCCATATAATCTTACATCTTTGTATACAGTCAAACCTGTCTTAAGCAGCCAGCCAAGGGAATCACAGATAGTGGCTGCTTATCACAGGTGGCTGCTTAATAAAGGTCAAATGTATAATAAAAACAACATATTGGGAATCTGAAAACTGGCTGCTTAATACAGGTTGGCTGCTTAATAGAGGTGACCACTAACACATGTTTTACTGTACTACTATAACGTTGACGGACAATGAAATGCTTAGATTGTCTCACTTTTTATGTGAAAAATATTGCACAACACTCCCTTATCCACCTCTTATCTCCATCAAGTCTTTTTAACTCTTTTAGCCCCGAATAAATTCAGAGCATGTGTACATATTACACAACGTAACGCCGCGTCTGATCAGGATCTATGTTGTTTGCTATTCGAACAGGTGTTTCAGCTCCGCTGTCTGAAGAGCAATCAGCATATAGCCTGATCAGATGGCATGTTCTGTTCTGTCTGATCGTGTTCTCTGCTTTTTGCAATGTCGCTTTTATGCGTGACCGGCGGTGAAAGAGTTAGTCATTGTTGAAGATCTACACATTTTTGGCCGCAAAATGTGATGAATCGAAAATGAATGAAACATTTATATTTTTAATTTAATGTCACTATACTACGGGTTGCCCATTTGAGCGCAGAGCAGTTTACCTAGCAACACCTCTCCTGGGCAGGCTCCAGAGCAGTTTACCTAGCAACACCTCTCCTGGGCAGGCTCCAGAGCAGTTTACCTAGCAACACCTCTCCTGGGCAGGCTCCAGAGCAGTTTACCTAGCAACACCTCTCCTGGGCAGGCTCCAGTGGTAAACCAGTACTTGGTGCAACAACCTTCATATAAAGAGACAGTCAACCCTGTTTTAGTGGTCACCTCTATTAAGCTGCCAAACTGCATTAAGCAGCCAGCTTTCAGATTCCCAATATGTTGTTTTATTAAATATTTGACCTCTATTAAGCAACCACATGTGCTAAGCAGCCAAATTCGGTGATTCCCTTGGCTGGCTGCTTAAGACAAGTTTGACTGTATATGTAATCAAAATAGTTGTTAGCTAACACGGACAGACAGTCTCATGATCTGATCCATGTAACTAAAACAAAAAACATGCTATCAATTTATGATTTATAAGCAAAAAATAAACGCCTACTTAATCAGGGTTCATTCTAGGTCAGAATTGTTGGGAGAAGTGAGAAAGCGCGTGATCGCTTCCTTAAATGGTGTTCTTTAATATACTTCTGCAAAATAGGGTTAAAATGCACAGTACAACCATTAAATACTACATTTGAATAGAAGGAGTGCTTTATAACGGGGTCAGTGTATCATACTAGACAAAGTTTTGTTTGAAAATCATAAAAACCAAAACATTTTTTTAATTTTTTTTTTTAGGGAGAAGTGGGGCCCCCAGAGGGCGAAGTCAGGGTCCCTAGGGCGCCAATTTCGCCCACATCGCCCTCTAAATTGATCCCTGGACTTTTGAAAAATGCTATGCTCACAGGGGCCTTTATTAGAAGCAAGTCGGTATGTGGGACAGATTTTAATATTGTTAACGAAGATGTTATTACTCATCAGCCAATCCTTTGAGTATAATGTTGGAGGCACATCCTGTAATGGTAGTAGTTCCTCCTATGTTTGCAGCGTAGGCTATGCTGATCGTCAGGGCCTTGGCAAGCTGCATATGCTCCTTGGATGAACCTTGACGCGGGTTATCTTGCAATGTACAGCTTTCATCCAATCGCTTGCTGCAACACACACACACACACACAATTATTACCAGTATATCTTAATATGTGGCATGGCATGCTGAGTAAAATAAAGAATATACATAGTTCAAATAATTGTAGCAGACGACAATTCATTGATGTGTTTTTGTTCTTTAGTTTATACAAATTTATTTTAGCTCGATTGTGAAACAAGTTCTTACAACTTATATTAATCACTCTTGAGACCTCATTACTGATGGAATCCATCGCCACGAGGGAGAGAGAATAGGCAACGTGGAATTTAAATGCATTGCCTAAATGCACAATCGTAACGGCTCTAGCGGGGCTCGAACTCCGGGCCTTTCGCACACAATATGTCTCTCAACACAGGGGAGGGGGATATTCAATACCTACATGTATCTCTCTCTCAACAAGGGGGGGGGCTAAAGTCCGCCTCCGTGGTCGAGTGGTTAAGGTCGCTGACCTGCATACCACTAACCTATCATCACGGATGGCCATGTGTTCGAATCTCGCTCAGACCATGTCTCTTTATATGAAAAAAGTTGGCAGCTTCTTACGGAGGTTGGTACACTAAGTACTGTTTAACTGCTGGATCCTGCCCAGGAAAGGTGTTGTCAGGTAAACTGCGTGCCCCTCAAATGGGCAACCGAGATGGGCAACAGGTATTGGCAACCAGTAGCGACCAGTAGTGAGATTAAATAAACTTAAAGAATTAAATTTTATAATTATTATATATTATCTAATTAAAGCCATTCAATTCTCAACTCAACTAATTGTAGCGACGTTAAATAAACTTAATATCAATTGTGGAAGTCGTAATAGCGCCATGGTAGCGCGTTCGCTTCAGGTGTGAACGGCCTGTAGTTCGAGCCCCGCTGGAGCCGTTACGTTTGTGTCCTTAAACAAGGCATTTATTAAATTCCTTATTGCCTATTCTCTCTCCCTCATGGCAATGGATTACATCAGGAATAAGGTCTCGAGAGCGATTAATATAAGTTGTAAGAACTTGTTTCGCAATCGACCTAAAATAAATTTGTATAAACTTAAATAAAATAAAATAAAAAGAGGGGGGTTACTCACCAATCTACAACAAACTCTGTATCAATGTCTGTTTCACAGGTATCCATGTGTCCCAGGTCATGATCCTGTGGTGGATGTTCATCGCAACCTAGTAATTCAAATACTGAATCATTCAAATATTCACATGATTGGTTAAATAACGGCTCCAAATACTTGTAGGAGACGACAATTAATGAATGTGTTGTTCTCATTTATATCTGAAGACTCTGGAAATATGTCGTTGAATTTCTTTAGAATTGTGGCGTCTAATGAAATTCCATGACATATTTCACTATTATGTTCACAGAAAGCACACATTGGGTTAAATATCAATTATTCTACTAGTTCTTCTATATCAGTTAGTTTAAACACTGGAGCCTGTCCAGGTACGGTGTTGCTAGGTAAACGGTGCATCGCTCATATGGGCAACTGGTAGCGACGTTAAATAAACCAAAAAATAAACTAAAACATACTTTACTTCCCTTGTTTCACTGGTATTATTATATTTGTGCCTAAAAAGATGGAACAAGATTTAAAAAGTTTAAATACAATTTCACGAATCATTAGTTTGCATAAAAATACATTTGTAAAATTAAAAGTGAGGTAATTCTAACAAATAGAGACAAATCACATGCTTAAGCACAGACAGGTCATTGAAAATGTGAGAAAAACAAACGACTATCTAAAAAAACGTTACGAAAATTATACCAACATTACAATAAATATACCTGAACAGAACAGAATATATATTAATTCCAAAATTGGCAATAACCTTGGCAATACAATGTATATACATAATAGTATACATGACATGAGAAACACAATGCAATAGACTAACATTACATTGATAATACATTGATATGGAGTAACGACAAGCCAGTTAAGAAGTTATATTGGCAAAGATCGAAACAAATTTATGAACATTATAGAATTGAAGCGTATTTGCATGGTAAAATATGCTAATGTTACAGCATATATACTTATTCATCAAAGTTTTCGTGAGAGTTGTTCTTAGTTACAAACGTTATTAAATTTAGCAGCAGAAAATAATTGAGTGCTTGGATTCATTACATATTTTTAAACGTTATTTATTTTACAACGATTGCGAAGCAAGTTTTAGCAACTTCTATTAATCACTCTCGTTGGCGTGGATGAAAGCGTAAACATGGTCATTCGTGTGGGAGAAAACCCACCTGTCCGATCTGGCAACAACTGTACCATCTCACATACTTCCTGGTCCAAGGATCGAACCCAGGTTGCATTGGTGAGAAGCCAGCGTGCTAACCACTGCGCTAATCGGACAGCCAATTATTTGAAGCAAGTGGAAAATCAATTAATCTGAATCTTTTGGATAGTGTGGAGTGTGTACATACAGCGACGCGGGATAAGAGGAACATTATGTAGGGGTTTCGAGGGGTTTGTTCCCACTTTCCCAACCTTTTATTTTCACACATACTAATTATCCCCAATTATCTCTTCGCCCCTCAAACTTACCTGTATTTTCTATACTGTTCAAAAAATAAATGAAAGGCACACATAAACTTGTACTTGCAGTGTACTATTTCAATGTTATTTATCTTGTTCCATCTGTTGAAAATACTTACAAGATTTATATCTATTATGTGCTATGCATGTTCATGTGTTTGTCTTATCCATGTAAATATCTATGTTTTCGATTTAATGCTTATAACTCAAAATAAAGAATATCTATCTATATGAAACTTATATTTATGAACAACTTTCCCAAATTTAGAAACACAAATTTTCAGTACAGTATAGCAATTTTCGCCAATTATCACCTTTCAACTCTATTGTTACACCGAACAATACATTCCCCCAACACCTACCTCAATTTCTATAGGACTAATAAAAGGTTGGGAAAGTGGGAACACACCCTTCGGGGCTACGACATGTAAGAGGTCATGTGGTTCCGATTATTTGAATAGTTAGTTTAAACATTATTTATTTCAGTATTTGTACATGTAATCAAGAAATGAACATTTTACATATACAGCAGTAGACTGAAAGGGATTAGAACGAAAGAAAACTTATATAGTTCTTCTCCCTATCAATTGATTGATATACAATAGGCAGGAAAATAATATATAATATAACAATGAAAATACGTGAAATCTATTCTATGTATTTGCTAAAGAATTTCAGAACTTAATGTATTAGTGAGTCAATATATCAGTTACCGGAAAAAGTCCGGATGTCTGTACTGGTGTATAATGCGCAGTAGATAAATTGGATGAGGATTTCAGTAAGAAATGTGCGCACTATACACAGCTAAATACGGTACATTTCCTAACCTTTTTTTCCATAATTCCAATATGTGGAAGTTGTGATAGCGCAGTGGATGCGCGTTCGCTTCAGGTGCGAAAGGTCCGGAGTTCGAGCCCTGCTGGAGCCGTTACGATTGTGCCCTTAGTCAAGGCATATAAATTCCACGGTGCCTCTTCTATCTCTCTCTCTCCCTCGTGGCGATGGATTACATCAGGAATGAGGTATCGAGAGTGATTAATATAAGTTGAAAGAACTTGTTTCGCAATCGAGCTAAAATAAATTTGTATAAACTAATTCCACGTTGCCTCTTCTATCTCTCTCTCCCTTGTGGCAATGGATTTCATCAGGAATGAGGTCTCGAGAGTGATTCATATAAGTTGTAAGAACTTGTTTTGCAATCGAGTTAAAATAAATTTGCATAGAAAATTCCAATATGCACTTTTCACTTATAGTCCTATCATTTGATTTGTATATATGTCGAGGACCACATGGTTGATTAACTTTGTTAAATGAGTTCTCTCGTAAAATAAAGTCTTTATTATTATTAATAATAATTGTGGGTTCGGGTATTGGAGTGGTGTGATTGAACTACGGGTGGAATCGTGAGTTACATGCATCAATCTAAGCAACTAGTTCTTGTTAAAATTATTGTCATTTTATTCTCTCTATTTTTTTCATTCTATTTTTGTGTTAGTCATTTTTCTTAATCAAACGTTAGCTTGCCATGCTGGTGCATGTCGTTGTCTACTGTTGTTAAAACGTGTGGCCCTAACCATTTGCATTTTCATACAATGTATTGTATCATCTCTTTTTTTTGAATTTCGATGTTTTTTATTCAAACAATTGTACATATTACATAGTTATATACACAAACAACAATTGTACACAATGGTATAATACAAAAGTTTGCTTTTTAAATTTTAAAAAATAAGCTTGAGACTAACTATTCCATCAATAAAGCGTTGTTCAACGAGACTGAATTTGGATTATAACAATTGTTAAATGAATTAAAGTTGTGTGTTACGGAAAGGATTCCTAATTAAAACAACATAAGTTAAAACTAGGCATGTTCACTAGTAGTGTTAGTGGAATTGAGAAAATCTCTCCATTGGATTTCAAATTTACGATTGCTTCCTTTCATAAATGAAATGGTCTCCTCTATATTTAGTTTCCATAAAACGTATGGTCTCATTGTATCATATTGTGCATTACATATGTACTATTGATTTGCACTAACATATGATGAAACTATATAAATAATATTTTCAATATTTTTGTTAGCTATATTTTGCTTATTCTCGGATTCATTCCCTTTTCTATTAATAATAGAAAAATACCAGATATATACAATTAAGCTTCGTGATAAATATTTGTTATCTATTATAACATATAAGGATTATTAACGAAAAAGAATTGAAAAATGTTATGCTATGTTATATTTCGGGGTTTACGCCTGCATCAGCACCATTTTGGGCTATATCGCCGGCGGGCAGTTTACCTAACAACACCTTTCCTGGGCAGACTCCAGCGGTTAACCAGTACTTGGGTGCACCAACCTCCGTAAGAAACTGACAACTGTTTCATATAAATGAGACACGGCCTGAGCGGGGCTCGAACCCGTGATCATCAGTGATGATAGGTTACAGTTGTATACAACCACGGAGGCGGACTCTATTAATAATATTTTAACTTTCGACAAATACAACTCTAGCATTCAGTCACTTTGTTAGTTACACATCTAGTCTTATGTGGAGGGCAATAAAACAATAATCAAAAATATTTATTAATTTATTTTGAGTACATGTATTTGTCAATAAAAAACCGGGCCTTTACGAAAATATTATTAATAGATTACCTCCCTTCGTTACAAAAGCATCGCTACCTTTGTAAATGGTGGTGTGTTTACCCGTTGCTTCATAGAGATTTATGTTAATTCACTTTTATATCTCCATACAAACGACAGCCATTTAGCTATCATGCAGTGGATACGTAGTCGCCATGTCTATCCCACCTCCATAGATATTACTGGGACTACATAGAGATCTAGGTTAATATACTATTATATCGCCATACAAACGACAGCCATTAAGCTATCATGCAGTGGATAAGTAGTCGCCATATCTAGCCCACCTCCATAGATATGTATGGGACTACATAGAGATTTAGGTTAATATACTATTATATCTACATACACATGACAGCCATTAAGCTATCATGCAGTGGATAAGTAGTCACCATATCTAGCCCACCTCCATAGATATTACTTGGAAAACATAGAGATTTAGGTTAATATACTATTACATCTCCATACAAACGACAGCCATTTAGCTATCATGCAGTGGATAAGTAGTCGCCATATCTATCCCACCTCCATAGATATTACTGGGACTACATAGAGATTTAGGTTAATATACTATTACATCTCCATACAAACGACAGCCATTTAGCTATCATGCAGTGGATAAGTAGTCGCCATATCTATCCCACCTCCATAGATATTACTGGGACTACATAGAGATTTAGGTTAATATACTATTATATCTCCATACAAACGACAGCCATTTAGCTATCATGCAGTGGATAAGTAGTCGCCATATATATCCCACATCCATAGATATTACTGGGACTACATAGAGATTTAGGTTAATATACTATTATATCTCCATGCAAACGACAGCCATTTAGCTATCATGCAGTGGATAAGTAGTCGACATATATATCCCACATCCATAGATATTACTGGGACTACATAGAGATTAGGTTAATATACTATTATATCTCCATGCAAACGACAGACATTTAGCTATCATGCAGTGGATGCCATATATATCCCCACATCCATAGATATTACTGGGACTACATGAGAATCTGGCCTTAATTATGAGCATTGGCTTGGCAGCTACAATGTCAATGTATGTTGTACTGGCAATGGCGTCAAGAGGTGCTTCTATGAGGGAAAGGGTTAAAGCCGACTCTAGGATAAATTTGAATTATGATTTCATTTTTCCCGTAATGATGTAGTAGAACTAATATGGTGACTTTAAAATCATCATTTTTCTTGTGGAGAAAGCAAAGAAAGGAAGCAACATTCTGAGCACTATTTCAGGCACGGACTGGCACACAGGTAGAACCACCGACCGTCTACAAGGCAGGTGGATAGCATACATACATGAAAGAATTCGACACATGTGGGAGTTGAGCCTACAGTGGTCAGTGGTGATGACCATAAAAGTGCCACGCAGTCAGGATTATGCTTACTAGAGGTCAAATGTATACCGTAATAAATCAACATATTCGGAATCTGGAAACGGGTTGATTGATTAATACAGGGTGGCTGGTTAATGGAGGTGGTCCACAACATAGGTGTGGCTGTAGTCGAGAGTACGCTGGGTAGGATATGAACAAATGGTTTGCACCTATGTTAGTGTGGCCTACCAATCCATACTGTGTACAGCTTTTCACAACAGTAACTGCAACCAAAGCATGCATAGCACTTATATAACATGCACAACAACAAGACGGATCTGTAGTCCAGTGGTAACACGCTGGACTGGTAATCCAGGGATCGCAGGTTCGATCCCCTGTCTGACCCTAATACAATTATTAGACTTAAGCATTACATAGCTCATCATCATACTAATACATAGTAAATTTGCATGCAATGAAAACTAATAGACATAAATATACGAAGAGTGTTTAACTGATGGTAGATATACCTGTTGATTAAAATGTGTCCAATGTGAGAGTGTTATTAGAGATACTAGATAGGAATTATCTCAGCACATCTATTTTGAAAAACTGCATTTTATTTGCTTTTTGCTATGTAATGTCGCTTTAAAGCGACACTACATCAGTGAAAAGAGGAAATTTCTACAGAATGTAGAGAATTATATGGTATATTTTTCTTCCAAATAGTTGCCACCTAACCCTGAGTATTTAATCGTATCAAACAAATGTTGTATACGACGTTTCTTGACATACCGGTAACTAAATAATGTAAATATTGTCAACATCCATGCGTAATACAATGCGTGTATCCTGAACAACAACAAATAGTGTACATAATTATACTATATCTCACATGTGTACCTATGCATATACAGTTTTAGAATAATCTGATTTAAATCTTCTCGAAACGGCAGTGCCACTCATTTAGCATAGACTCCAATAAACAAACGTCAATTCAGGAATGTGGCTGATCGTTATATGAAATCCTACTTTCACTATTGCAGTTTGTAGACTACAAAACATTGATTAACATACATACAAACAACAGCTATTTAGCTATCATGCAGTGAATAAGTAGTCGCCATATATATCCCACCTCCATAGATATTACTGGGACTACATGAGATTCTGGCCTTTATTATGAACATTGGTTTGGCTACTACATTGTCAAAGTATGTCGTATTGGTAACGGCGCCAAGAGGTGCTTCTATGAAGGAAATGGTTATGGAAAACAATTTTAAATACGTCACAGGTTTACCATTTTCATCAGTGGCCCTTGTTTCTCCCCTCTCCAACTCCTTCAGTAAGGCATCAGCTATGGGGCACATCATGGCAGTGGTCGCGACGTTGCTCGTCCACATGGACAGAAACCAAGATGGAAGCATCATACCCAGCATTAATCTGAAATACGACATAAATGCTCATTGTACTTGGCACTAGACTTTGTTCCACCTACCCGATTTTAATTAAATTTAGGCTGTCTGATTAGCACAATTGTCAACACGCTCGTTTCTTACCAATGCAACACAGGTTCTAGGATTATAATGGTAGTCTATACTTTACTTAAGGCGTAGGGTCGGGGGTATATTTATTTCGATTTATCTCAATTTGTAGTCAAATATAACATTTTGCTAACTGCTATTTTAACCCTTATTATGTCATGCAAAATATTGCGGCGTCAAAATCACAATTTTGTTTGGTCAATAGTCCAGGGGTTAACACGTTGGACTGGGAATCCAGTGGTCACAGGTTAAATTTCCCAGTAAACGGAGTATAGGGGAATGTCTAGCTACAGCATGGTTAGTTACCTGTTTGGCTCCGTGCCAATAATCAGGATGAGCTTCAGCGCTATTCTCTTGTGTATGTTCCAATGTTCTACCGCAACAGCCATGATCAACCCACCAACAAACAACATAGACGAGTCCTGTAACAAATGACCTCTTTATTAACATTCCAGACATTCTTCGCAACTAAAGTGGCCCATCTGTAGTTAGGCAACATAGTTGACTATAGTTGCGTAATGTAATATTATCTTTATACTATAGCTGTCAAATGGATTTATCTCAAAGCGAGCAACCACAAATGCACAATCAGTTGTTCTATCACACAGTATCATACATAGATTAGATTTTATTCTTTATTTACGTCTCATCAATGTACAACAAACAACATTCAATATAATAAAAACATATCGATGTACATTGCCACTCAATAATGAATTATAAGAGACAGTAACAGTAACAATTCACAATAGAACACGATTCAACATATAAGTTTCTTAAAACTAGAGTTTATATAGGTTGATCCAGACCGATACTCTCACAAACTGAAGACAATCGTCAAAATGGTGACGGGCACATTGCCACCATTACACCACAGCCGCAAAACGTCACCATGGGTAACCGCTATCAGTGAGATTCTCGGTCCAAAACAAGACCTACTCTTAGATATAAATGTGTTAAATCTAAATTGCCTACGCTAATCTTATCTAAGAAGTGCTTAAAATATTTATTAAAACACTGATATTGAAAAAGAGCACTAACGCGCTTATTAATTAAAAAATGGTATAAAAAAACAATTATCACCTCTGATCAGATCAGTGATGAACTGATTAGCATAGACTATTTAGTTGGCAATAAAAAAGTATTCATAGTATTAAGAAACAATTGAGATACATTATTTACATGCTAAATATATATATATTACAATCTATGAACTACATAACATACTGATTTTATTTACACGTCAAAAACACCGTCGTTTTTGAAGAATTTCAAAACAGGTTTTGGCACATAATCTTATCAGTTCCTTGCTGGAGAAAATAAAAACAAACTTTTCTGAATCAGAAAGATTAATAAAATTACCATAAATACCCATTGTTTTTCTAATAAGCGGTAACCTAATATCTGCATACGTACAACATTGCAAAATAACATGTAGTTCATTTTCAACGGAGTCACAGAATGGACATTTCCTTTGATCTACACTCAGATTCTCGTACCTGCCCGTCTCTATTCTTATTGGTGCAACACCACAACGAAATTTACTCAAAGCAGCTCTATGACTAAGAGGTAAAAACATCATACAGTAGTCTTCTACTTTGAATTCTGTTTTAAATAGCTTATACAACCGTAATTTATTTCTACCTCGACCCGATATACCAACATCTCTATTAATAGATGTAAACCAGTTTAATTTGAACCTAGCCATTAGTTTACTTTCCATTGAGAATACTAATGATGATGGCTTAGGCTCGGTAATATTTGCAAACATACTTAAATTATTTTCATTAAATACTTTTACAATTAAATAATACCAATTTTTACATGAAACATTTGCCTTAGAAGCCACCCAAAGTGCTATGCGTTTGTTCATACGATGTGTATCCATTGACGATATTTTGGACCAGAATAAACATATGCTTTTCCACTGCCATACAACAGTAGGCTTCCAACCCATTTCTCCTGCAATGGCAGTATTTGGAGTGTATTTGCCTACACCCAAAAAGAACCTCATTGCTCTGTTATGAACTGAATCTATACATGAAAATGTTTTGAAGCCCCATATTGGTGCACTGTAATTTATAACAGGCAGCACTGTAAACTCATACATATGAAGTGCGCCTCTATAGAGCGGTGGAGGGGATGCACACATCGGGAAGGTCAACATTGATTTATCGCCTAGTTTTAGTTCCTCATTAGTTTGCGAATTACATCATTGCTGTCAGCCACAGGTGCTTGGTTTATATGGTACACGCTATAATTGCCAAACGGGATGAGCAAAACACAGATGTTACTATACCCACATTGATGTAGGTCATAAACACGGCCTTGCCATGCATTGGATACAACACGACATGGAACAAGGGTACAACGTGACATGGAACAAGGATACAACATGACATGGAACAGGAATACAATGTGACATGGAGCAGGGTTGCTACACCTTTATATATAGTTACTATACCCACACTGATGTAGGTCATAGACACGGGCTTGTCGATCATTGGATACAACACGACATGGAGCAAGGATACAACGTGACATGGAACAAGGATACAACACGACATGGAACAGGGATACAACGTGACATGGAGCAGGGCTGCTACACCTTTATATATAGTTACTATACTCACACTGATGTAGGCCATAGACACGGGCTTGTCGGTCATTGGATACAACACGACATGGAACAAGGATACAACATGACATGGAGCAGGGCTGCTACACCTTTATATATAGTTACTATACCCACACTGATGTAGGTCATAGACACGGGCTTGTCGGTCATTGGATACAACACGACATGGAGCAAGGATACAACGTGACATGGAGCAGGGCTGTTACACCTTTATATATAGTTACTATACCCACCTTGATGTAGGTCATAGACACGGCCTTGTCGGTCATTGGATACAACACGACATGGAGCAAGGGTACAACGTGACATGGAGCAGGGCTGTTATTTATATATAGTTACTATACCCACCTTGATGTAGGTCATAGACACGGCCTTGTCGGTCATTGGATACAACACGACATGGAACAAGGATACAACGTGCCATGGAACAAGGATACAACACGACATGGAACAAGGGTACAACACGACATGGAACAAGGGTACAACACGACATGGAACAAGGGTACAACACGACATGGAACAAGGATACAACACGACATGGAACAAGGATACAACACGACATGGAACAAGGGTACAACGTGACATGGAACAAGGGTACAACGTGCCATGAAACAAGGATACAACACGACATGGAACAAGGATACAACACGACATGGAACAAGGATACAACACGACATGGAACAAGGATACAACACGACATGGAACAATGATACAACACGACATGGAACAAGGATACAACACGACATGGAACAAGGATACAACACGACATGGAACAAGGATACAACACGACATGGAACAAGGGTACAACACGACATGGAACAAGGATACAACACGACATGGAACAAGGATACAACACGACATGGAACAAGGATACAACACGACATGGAACAAGGATACAACATGACATGGAACAAGGATACAACACAACATGGAACAAGGGTACAACACGACATGGAACAAGGATACAACGTGACATGGAGCAAGGATACAACGTGACATGGAGCAAGGATACAACGTGACATGGAGCAAGGGTACAACATGACATGGAGCAGGGCTGTTACACCTTTATATATAGTTACAATACTCACATTGATGTAGGTCATAGACACGGCCTTGCCAGTCATCAAGCCAGTAATTGGAAATAACACAACAGGGAGCAGGGCTGTTATAGCTACAGGGAATGCTTCGGTAGCCCAGTATACCGCCATCAATATCAAGCAAAACCCTGCCGACGATTGCTAGAAAAACAGTTAAAAGTTACAATGTAGCAACTATATATATAATAAGCATGTACCATTCAGAAACTGTAATGTAGGTTTTAGTTTATACAAATTGATTTAGCTCGATTGCGAAACAAGTTCTTACAACTTATATTAATCACTTTCGAGACATCCTTGAATCCATCGCCACGAGGGAGAGAGAAGAGGCATTTAAATGCTTTGACTAAGGGCACAATCACAATGGTTTCAGTGGGGATCGAACTCCGGGTCTTTCGCACCTGAAGCGAACGCACTACCACTGCGCTATCACAACTTCCAATGTAGGTTTTCTTGTAATGTGATCACACTGAGGAATACAAACATGTACCGTATTTGTGGTAGATTCATGATGGTCATATAATAATAATATTGTGTGTGTGTTTTACGTTTATTTATCGTCGCTACCGGTTGCCCATATGAGTGATGCCTCCTGAAGAGATTAGTCATTTTAGATTTTT
Organism: Archivesica marissinica; assembly: GCA_014843695.1. NCBI lineage: Eukaryota > Metazoa > Mollusca > Bivalvia > Venerida > Vesicomyidae > Archivesica > Archivesica marissinica. The sequence goes on from CM026403.1 coordinate 54,388,132, forward strand.
GGAGGATAGTGCAATGATACAGACAGAGACCCATTCCAGAGTCTCCTCTGGTTCTTTTACGTGCACGGTGTACAGCACCGACACGAGACCTCGGTTTAATGTCCCATCTGAAAGACTGTTAATTTTATTAGGGTCAGACGGGGGTTCGAACCTGCGATACCTGGATTACCAGTCCAGCGTCTTACCACTGGACTACAGATCCGTCTGTCAAAGGTGCTAATGGTCAATTCAGTGAGTATCTATCTGTGTAAATATGTACAAAACCATGTCTCACCTTCGATCCGTCTAGAAGTAATGGCAGCAGCATTAACGGTGTCAGGAGGATCACCAACCTACTCCGTAATGTCCACAAAGTTTGTAGAATATACACGGCCATTTCGTCGTCTATTTGTTTAAATCAATATCCTGCATCTAAATAACACATACCATTGCTACCTTTATAACAATACAAATCTACCAGATTCATTAATTGCAACCGTATCTTGTTCACACTACCTCTTCAAGTGCCACTATTTATTCTCAATTTATGTTAAACCCTTGTTAAACCCCTTGAGGGGGCCTAGGCATATTTCCCCGGGCAAGCTTAGCCTACCCCAGCAGATAACCAGTACTAAGCAATGTGCGCGAGATGCTTGCTCAATGACCCTACATGTGCACCGTGACCCGAGTATCGAACCTGGGATCCCTCGAATCCAAATCCGACGCTCTATCACTGGACCACGGACTCCACAATCAACACTATTCTAGTATAACACGGCGTTTTAATGTTCTCCAGTTCAGTCATCCTTTGTTTATTGACTTATCATTTTTAATATAGTGGATTCATTTGTCTGTTATCTATTGCTTGCATATAATTATTGCTAATGAGTGTACATGTTTGTGTGTTATTCATACTGGTACACAGAACAGGGATACGGCACGTTTGTGGGTACCAATGTATATGTTTGTGTGTTATTCATACTGGTACACAGAACAGGGATACGGCACGTTTGTGGGTACCAATGTATATGTTTGTGTGTTATTCATACTGGTACACAGAACAGGGATACGGCACGTTTGTGGGTACCAATGTATATGTGTGTGTTATTCATAATGTTGTGTGTTATTCATACACACAGAACAGGGATACGGCACGTTGTGGGTACCAATGTACATGTTTGTGTGTTATTCATACTGGTACACAGAACAGGGATACGGCACGTTTGTGGGTACCAATGTACATGTTTGTGTGTTATTCATACTGGTACACAGAACAGGGATACGGCACGTTTGTGGGTACCAATGTATATGTTTGTGTGTTATTCATACTGGTACACAGAACAGGGATACGGCACGTTTGTGGGTACCAATGTATATGTTTGTGTGTTATTCATACTGGTACACAGAACAGGGATACGGCACGTTTGTGGGTACCAATGTATATGTTTGTGTGTTATTCATACTGGTACACAGAACAGGGATACGGCACGTTTGTGGGTACCAATGTATATGTTTGTGTGTTATTCATACTGGTACACAGAACAGGGATACGGCACGTTTGTGGGTACAATGTATATGTTTGTGTGTTATTCATACTGGTACACAGAACAGGGATACGGCACGTTTGTGGGTACCAATGTATATGTTTGTGTGTTATTCATACTGGTACAAAGAACAGGGATACGGCACGTTTGTGGGTACCAATGTATATGTTTGTGTGTTATTCATACTGGTACAAAGAACAGGGATACGGCACGTTTGTGGGTACCAATGTATATGTTTGTGTGTTATTCATACTGGTACAAAGAACAGGGATACGGCACGTTTGTGGGTACCAATGTACATGTTTGTGTGTTATTCATACTGGTACACAGAACAGGGATACGGCACGTTTGTGGGTACCAATGTACATGTTTGTGTGTTATTCATACTGGTACACAGAACAGGGATACGGCACGTTTGTGGGTACCAATGTATATGTTTGTGTGTTATTCATACTGGTACACAGAACAGGGATACGGCACGTTTGTGGGTACCAATGTATATGTTTGTGTGTTATTCATACTGGTACACAGAACAGGGATACGGCACGTTTGTGGGTACCAATGTATATGTTTGTGTGTTATTCATACTGGTACACAGAACAGGGATACGGCACGTTTGTGGGTACCAATGTATATGTTTGTGTGTTATTCATACTGGTACACAGAACAGGGATACGGCACGTTTGTGGGTACCAATGTATATGTTTGTGTGTTATTCATACTGGTACACAGAACAGGGATACGGCACGTGTGTGGGTACCAATGTATATGTTTGTGTGTTATTCATAATGGTACACAGAACAGGGATACGGCACGTTTGTGGGTACCAATGTATATGTTTGTGTGTTATTCATACTGGTACACAGAACAGGGATACGGCACGTTTGTGGGTACCAATGTATATGTTTGTGTGTTATTCATACTGGTACAAAGAACAGGGATACGGCACGTTTGTGGGTACCAATGTATATGTTTGTGGGTACCAATGTATATGTTTGTGGGTACCAGTGTATATGTTTGTGGGTACCAGTGTATATGTTTGTGGGTACCAATGTATATGTTTGTGGGTACCAATGTATATGTTTGTGGGTACCAATGTATATGTTTGTGGGTACCAATGTATATGTTTGTGGGTACCAATGTATATGTTTGTGGGTACCAATGTATATGTTTGTGTTATTCATACTGGTACAAAGAACAGGGATACGGCACGTTTGTGGGTACCAATGTACATACTGGTACAAAGAACAGGGATACGGCACGTTTGTGGGTACCAATGTATATGTTTGTGTGTTATTCATACTGGTACAAAGAACAGGGATACGGCACGTTTGTGGGTACCAATGTATATGTTTGTGTGTTATTCATACTGGTACAAAGAACAGGGATACGGCACGTTTGTGGGTACCAATGTATATGTTTGTGTGTTATTCATACTGGTACAAAGAACAGGGATACGGCACGTTTGTGGGTACCAATGTATATGTTTGTGTGTTATTCATACTGGTACACAGAACAGGGATACGGCACGTTTGTGGGTACCAATGTATATGTTTGTGTGTTATTCATACTGGTACACAGAACAGGGATACGGCACGTTTGTGGGTACCAATGTATATGTTTGTGTGTTATTCATACTGGTACACAGAACAGGGATACGGCACGTTTGTGGGTACCAATGTATATGTTTGTGTGTTATTCATACTGGTACACAGAACAGGGATACGGCACGTTTGTGGGTACCAATGTATATGTTTGTGTGTTATTCATACTGGTACACAGAACAGGGATACGGCACGTTTGTGGGTACCAATGTATATGTTTGTGTGTTATTCATACTGGTACACAGAACAGGGATACGGCACGTTTGTGGGTACCAATGTATATGTTTGTGTGTTATTCATACTGGTACACAGAACAGGGATACGGCACGTTTGTGGGTACCAATGTATATGTTTGTGTGTTATTCATACTGGTACACAAACAGGGATACGGCACGTTTGTGGGTACCAATGTATATGTTTGTGTGTTATTCATACTGGTACCAGAACAGGGATACGGCACGTTTGTGGGTACCAATGTATATGTTTGTGTGTTATTCATACTGGTACAACATGTATACGTTTGTGGGTACCAATGTATATGTTTGTGTGTTATTCATACTGGTACAAAGGGATACGTTTGTGGGTACCAATGTATATGTTTGTGTGTTATTCATACTGGTACAAAGAACAGGGATACGGCACGTTTGTGGGTACCAATGTATATGTTTGTGTGTTATTCATACTGGTACACAAACAGGGATACGGCACGTTTGTGGGTACCAATGTATATGTTTGTGTGTTATTCATACTGGTACACAGAACAGGGATACGGCACGTTTGTGGGTACCAATGTATATGTTTGTGTGTTATTCATACTGGTACACAGAACAGGGATACGGCACGTTTGTGGGTACCAATGTATATGTTTGTGTGTTATTCATACTGGTACACAGAACAGGGATACGGCACGTTTGTGGGTACCAATGTATATGTTTGTGTGTTATTCATATGGTACACAGAACAGGGATACGGCACGTTTGTGGGTACCAATGTATATGTTTGTGTGTTATTCATACTGGTACACAAACAGGGATACCACGTTTGTGGGTACCAATGTATATGTTTGTGTGTTATTCATACTGGTACACAAACAGGGATACCACGTTTGTGGGTACCAATGTATATGTTTGTGTGTATGGTACCAATGTATATGTTTGTGGGTACCAATGTATATGTTTGTGGTTATTATTGGTACCAAGGTATACGTTTGTGGGTACCAATGTATATGTTTGTGTGTTATTCATATGGTACCAATGTATACACGTTTGTGGGTACCAATGTATATGTTTGTGGGTACCAATGTATATGTTTGTGGGTACCAATGTATATGTTTGTTTGTATATGTTTGTGGGTACCAATGTATATGTTTGTGGGTACCAATGTATATGTTTGTGGGTACCAATGTATATGTTTGTGGGTACCAATGTATATGTTTGTGGGTACCAATGTATACGTTTGTGGGTACCAATGTATACGTTTGTGGGTACCAATGTATATGTTTGTGGGTACCAATGTATATGTTTGTGGGTACCAATGTATACGTTTGTGGGTACCAATGTATATGTTTGTGGGTACCAATGTATATGTTTGTGGGTACCAATGTATATGTTTGTGGGTACCAATGTATATGTTTGTGGGTACCAATGTATATGTTTGTGGGTACCAATGTATATGTTTGTGGGTACCAATGTATATGTTTGTGGGTACCAATGTATATGTTTGTGGGTACCAATGTATATGTTTGTGGGTACCAATGTATATGTTTGTGGGTACCAATGTATATGTTTGTGGGTACCAATGTATATGTTTGTGGGTACCAATGTATATGTTTGTGGGTACCAATGTATATGTTTGTGGGTACCAATGTATATGTTTGTGGGTACCAATGTATATGTTTGTGGGTACCAATGTATATGTTTGTGGGTACCAATGTATATGTTTGTGGGTACCAATGTATATGTTTGTGGGTACCAATGTATATGTTTGTGGGTACCAATGTATATGTTTGTGGGTACCAATGTATATGTTTGTGGGTACCAATGTATATGTTTGTGGGTACCAGTGTGTATGTTTGTGGGTACCAATGTATATGTTTGTGGGTACCAATGTATATGTTTGTGGGTACCAATGTATATGTTTGTGGGTACCAATGTATATGTTTGTGGGTACCAATGTATATGTTTGTGGGTACCAATGTATATGTTTGTGGGTACCAATGTATATGTTTAATTAAATGTGTATATTGGTACCTATGGTTTATTCCAGAGTTGATAAAAGGACATGGTATGTGAAAAAGGGGCAGGGTGGATCAGACAAGTGGCAGGGTTGCATTTTGAGCTGCGATGAGGTGCGGGTGGGGGTAGTTTGGGGTTAGCCCCCAGACAATTTTGCTATAATATTTTATTACGGTGATTTATCAGAGGCAGTATATATTGGTGACACGGGCGGACGAGTTGTAAGTTAGGTCTGCCTGTGTGAAGACACCTGTTGAACGCTTACATAAAACAAATTTAAAACGGCAGGGCGGCACACCCTGCCATTCCATTCTAGAAAAAACCATAGGTACCCCCATACATGCAAGTTCCTTCTGGTAGGCATACAAACATTATAATTACATAAAAACAATTTAAACTTTATTTATTTTACAACGATTGCGAAGCAAGTTCTAACAACTTATATTAATCACTCTCGTTGGCGGGGATGAAAGCGTATATGTGGTCATTCGTGTGGGAGGAAACCGGAGTACCCGGAGAAAACCCACGTGTCCGATCTGGCGACAACCGTACCATCTCACATACTTCCCGGTTATAATTATATCATTATGGAGAAACCGAGTAGAAGATTGTTCCTCAACAATAGAATACAAGTATGCCAAATGAATATTCACATGACCTATGAAAATAACAAGTCAATGTACACAGACTATACGTGAGAATAGAGTAGTAATGCCTTACCTCATTCATTATTCCCTCAAGAACAAACTCTCTGGTTCTACAGCGCTCAACGAAGTACTAAGTTAATGTTAAAGCCTCATATGTATACTTATAATGTGCTATACACAGATATTTCAAGGAGCAGCTGATTAGAAATCAGGATTACTGTTTTATATTTTTCCCTTTTCAATTATATGGCTTCAAGCACAGGCACAATACACGATCACTTGTTCGCCCAATGGGCTTATATTAGTCGTTTGATATATCAATATACTAACTACTATAAGCCCATAGGGCATAAACAAGTAATTGTGTGTAACCTTGGAAATCTGTCCACAAAGAAAATGGTACATTTTTGTGATTTTTTTTAATTACTTCCCTTTACAGAAATAAATTTATAAAATGATAAATATGTAAATTACTTCCCTTTACAGATTTTTTAATAAAATGACCAATTTGTAAATTACTTTCCTTTACAGAAATTTATTTATAAAATGAACCAATTTGTAAATTACGTCCCATTATAGAAATTCCATCGCATCCTATATGGGTGTAAATTTTATTGATTTTTTGGGGGGAATGAATATACATCAATTGGAAAAAAATGGGGGGGTGGAATTTGATTTGAGTCAAATATTGAGTGATTTTATACATATACATGTAGGTGATTATTGTAACAAATTAATATTCACATAATACATTAATATTGTATTTTCCTTGTAATATTGCAGCAACAGAAAACAAAGTATTCATGCTACCCAACTAAATATAGAACTGTATTCTAGCCAATAGTTATGTAATTACAAAATGTCTTCGTTATCTAATGGAATATAGAACCGTATTCTAGCCAATAGTTATGTAATTACAAAATGTCTTTGTTATCCAATGGAATATAGAACTGTATTCTAGCCAATAGTTATGTAATTACAAAATGTCTTTGTTATCTAATGGAATATAGAACCGTATTCTAGCCAATAGTTATGTAATTACAAAATGTCTTTGTTATCCAATGGAATATAGAACTGTATTCTAGCCAATAGTTATGTAATTACAAAATGTCTTTGTTATCTAATGGAATATAAAATTTATTTGATGATTTCCAATGCAAGCAAATTGTTTGTAACACTTAATACAACCTTGCCATAGGTTGCTGGAATATTAAAAGATGAACACTGTCCGAATATATGATGATAAACGGTTCTCTTTTGCATTTTGTTTCCATTGCACTATTGCAAGTACTATAACTTTAAAAACAAAACTTTGCTTGTACATATATAAATGTGATCAATTTAAATGCCTTGCCTAAGGGCACAATCGTAATAGCTCCAGCGGGGCTCGAACTCCAGGCCTTTCGCACCTGAGGCGAACGTGCGACCACTGCGCTATCACGTCTTCCAAATGAAATGATTCACAAGAGATAAAGACATTTAATTTAAAGGAAAATCTTGGACATATTGTTTGCCCATTTAAGCACCATCTAATTGCAATGTAAAATGTGAGTGTAATTCTGAAACAATTATGAAAATCGCACTTTGTGAGCTATAACCTTGATTAAAATCATTTTCAACAGTAAAAAATGTGACAAATTCCAGGAATGAATTGCCATTATTCTGGAAAATGTCCCATAATCAGCACAACCAAAGTAGGCAAGAATGGCTATTGTTTCAGTATTACATATTCTATATATGATAGCTGTTGACTGGTAATTCATGGTACAGCTTTCATTGATAGAGTTGAGACAGCGTGCTTGTAAAAGATCCTCCAAAGTAGGCAAGAATGGCTTTTGTGTGCGTTTTACGTTTATTTATCGTCGCTACCGGTTGCCCATATGAGCGACGCCTCCTGAAGAGATTAGTCATTTTAGATGGCTTTTGTATCAGTATTACATATTCTATATATGATAGCGGTTAACTGGTAATTCATGGTACAGCTTTCATTGATATAGCTGAGACAGCGTGCTTGTAAAAGGTCCTCCAAAAATTAAAATGACTAATATACTAATAAAATTACTAATATACTTAAGGAGGCATCACCCCGATAAACAAGTGGGCGACGACAAATAAAAGCATTGAAATATTTTCAATCATATTCAAAGACGGACAACAGATATTTGTTACTAGTACGGTACATGATTTATACCATGCATATGGTATACCGTAAATATGGTAATTGATAACGGATATGCATGCTTATACATTTGTAATGTTTCTATCTACTGATAGACTAACAAAATAAGTGACAACAAAAGAGTTATGTTATATTTCGGGCACAGGGATTCGGCACGTTTGGGGGTACTAGTATATATATTTAAGATTCGGCACGTTTGGGGGTACTAGTATATACTAGTATATACTAGTACCCCCAAACGTGCCGAATCCCTGTGATTTCGGGCTATATCGCCGGCGGGCAGTTTACTTAACAACACCTTTCCTGGGCAGGCTCCAGCGGTTAACCAGTACTTGGGTGCACTAACCTCCGTAAGAAACTGCCAACTTTTTCATATAAATGAGACACGGTCTGAGCGGGGCTCGAACCTGTGACCATCAGTGATGATAAGCGACCTTAACCACTCGACCACAGAGGCGGACATCAACACCGATTAGTGCAGTGGTTAGCGCGCTCGCTTCTCACCAATGCGACCCGGGTTCGATCCAGGGAAGTATGTGAGATGGTACGATGGTCGCCAGATCGGACAGGTGGGTTTTCTCCGGGTACTCCGGTTTCCTCCCACATGAATGACCACATATACGCTTTCATCCGCGCCAACGAGAGTGATTAATATAAGTTGTTAAAACTTGCTTCGCAATCGTTGTAAAATAAATAAAGTATAATAAAAAAAAGAACAACAAAAGAGACAACCTCATCAGTTGTATGCATAAATGTCATACGGATGCTGACAACATGTATTCCTCCATAATATACTAATAGGTCATGTATTTGCTTTCAAAACATAAAAGTTATTAAGACTTTGTTTTCCTAGGTGTCACTGAACATTTATGCAGGGACACGAGACATATATCTTACATTAAAGCGACATTACATCGGTGAAAAAAGCAATTTCTACAGAATGTAATTTAGTTTAAGCTTTATTTATTTTAACAATGATTGCGAAAGAAGCTTACATCAACTTATGTTAATCACTCTCGTTGCAGATGAAAGCATAAATGTGGTTATTCGTGTGGGAGGAAACAAGAGTACCTGGAGAAAACCCACCTGTCCGATCTGGCGACCACCGTACCATGATCAATATATAGAAAGTTAAGTGTTGTAATTATTTCAGAAATTTAGGTAGCAATGCTATTTATCTGTAAAACTGCATTTTTCTTTTTGCTTTTTTTGCGATGTAATGTCACTTTAATATCTTGTTTACTTCTTTAACTCTTTGCACTTTCCTAAACAAAATAAACGGGCAGACACATTTAAATATGTTAATACTGAAGAAAATGTTATGGTTCACGCAATCTACACTTCTTTCTATAACTGAATGAAGCTCCATTTGATAGTTTATACAAATTTAATTTAGCTTGATTGCGAAACAAGTTATTATATTATTTTAATTATTCGCCATGAGAAAAAGAGGCAATGTGGAATTTAAGTGCTACCACTGCGCTGTCACAACGTATTTGATTTGACTTGAATATTTTCCTTCTAGTGGTGCTCCGGACAACGTTTGTATGTATGTATGTATGTATGTTCCATTAATGTCAAACCCATTGCGGGGACCTAGACATGTGTTCCTGGGCAGGCTTAGCCGACCTAAGTGGTTAACCAGTACTAAACAATGTGTGTGAGGTGCCTTGCTCAATGACACTACATACGTGGCCTGACCGAGTATCGAACCCGGGACCGTTCGATTCCAAATCCGACGCTCTACCACTGGACCACGGACCATTATGTATATTATATAATGTGCATAATAAAACCATACATAAAATCCCTTAGGGATATTTTGGTTCAAATTCTTCCAAAAGCATCAAATTTGGTTAAGATGTTATACATGCCATACCCTTTTGATATTTTACGGGCGCCGAGAATGGGGCCTCTCGAGGCCGCCATATTGACAAAATACAAAATGGCCACCACACAGATTAGAGTAAAATCAGTTAAATAACCAAAAGGGTTGTTAGGAAGAGTATGAAAACAAAACAAAAGAGTATGAAACCACCTTTCATGGGTTTTCTAGGTCGGGGAATCCAATTCTGATATTATTTTGATGATATTAAGCCAATGTCAACCCCTCAAGGACATCTTTATGGTCATTTTAGGTCAAAATAGACATTTTTAGTATTTTTCCTTATTTTCCTCTAATCAGAGTGGCGGACATGTTGTGTTTCGCCAATATGGCAGCCCCATGGGGTGCTCGTCCCTGTGCCCATCAAAAATCGACAGAGTATAGCATGGGCAACATGTCGGTCAAATTTGGTACATTTGGAAGAATCTGAACCAAACGACCTCACACTATCCCTAAGGGCATCGACTACCAGTAGTAAAGGGGAAACACATCTATCATTATTGGAAGTAGAACTATTGTTGTCCCCTATATACAGTTGAACTTCGATGCACCGACCCTGTTGGGGCCCGTGAATAATGATCCGAGTCATGGGTGGTTCGAGTCAAGCATAGTCTGGAGATACCCATACTATTTGTTTCTTTGCTTTTGGCGTTTAACTCTTTCAACAACAAGTAACTGACATGGACTGGTCCATGATATTCTTAGACCAATAAATGAATAAGAAAATTACATTCGGACCAGTTCATTTATCAAGATGGGTAATTTTGTCTAAAATTAGTAATACTACTTGCAAAAAGTGCAGATCCTGATGAGACGGCTCATCACGAGCCGGCTCATCTGGATCTACACTTTTTTGTAAGCCAATTTAGAGGTCTGTGGTGTTGAAAGGGTTAAAGTCGCACAAACATCTTCGGTCATATGGCGACTCTCCAGCTATTATTGGTGGAGGAAAACCCCAGATGTCCCTCCGAGCAGTGTTTTATGCACCCGTGTAGAACCACCAACCTTCTGCAAGTCAGCTGAATAGTTCCCCCCCCCCCCGAGATTTAAGAATTTGACACCACAAGTGGGATTCCAACCTGCAGCAGCGGTGTGGTGGTTTGAAAGTCAATGAACTTATCCACTCGGTCACCGACCCCCCCCCCCGCCCATATTTCGAAATAAAGTCCAGTAGATTACTGCTGTATACTTGTTTATATAATACACCTATATCCTCTAGTGGTTTGATACAAATCGGTACTTTGTGTCTATATGACAACTGTGTGTCTATATGACAGTGTTTCATAAGAGCATATTTGCTGTGTTGCTCCTGAAATTTGAGCATCGTAGGTATCTTGCACTATCTTTCAAAACAATAAACACTATATTCCTGTTTAATGGTTGCCACGACATGCCTAGTGTATAGCACCGAGACAAAAGACCACGGTTTATAGTGCCATCTGTAGCTGTTACTATTATTAGGTTCAGACGGGGGATCGAACCTGCGATCCTCGTATTCACAGTCCAACATGTTAACAACTGGACTACTGACCAATCTAGTATTGTTAATCATAGTAGGGTGGTCGCAAGAACGGACAGGCGAGTTATATCGGGATTCTCCAGTTTCGATCCCACACAAATGACTACACAATTGAATACGCTTTCATCCCACGCCAGCGAGCGGAAGTAATACAAGATATTAAAGTTTGTTTCGAAATTGGTGTAAAAAAGTTTATACTTTCCTTGCTTTCATCTTTGCTTGCCAGTATTCTTGCGTTATAACTCAGTATACTAGTAGGCTAACTTTCTGGTGCAGAACATTTATAAGTACTGAAGCCTTCTTTTAACGCGACATTACATCGCAAAAATGCATTTTTATGTATAAATAGCATTTTGCTGTTACACACTCTTCCTAATTCAAACACTAATTTTGAATACATAAACAGTGTTTTTGCTGTCTACAAACTTTCAAAAGTGAAAGTAGGATTTCAATAAATAAACAGTGGTTTTTATATTAAAATACTTTTTTATTTTACAAACATAAACATGGTTTTCAAAAGGAAATTTCCAATTGATTTCATTTATTAACCCAACAGCTTGTCAGGTTTATACTATTTATATACCGGTAAATTCATATGTTCAGTAGCTGGGTCAGTGGTTAAAAAATTGCAACTGCAAAAAATCCATGGATCACAGGTTCAATCCCCTGTCTGTCCCTAATAATATTAAGTGTTTCAGCTGGAACTATAAACAGAGGTCTCATATATTGGTGCTATACACCGGGCATGCTAAAGAACCAGGGATGCTTCTGCTATACACCGTGCATGCTAAAGAACCAGGGATGCTTCTGCTATACACCGTGCATGCTAAAGAACCAGGGATGCTTCTGCTATACACCGGGCATGCTAAAGAACCAGGGCTGCTTCTGCTATACACCGTGCATGCTAAAGAACCAGGGATGCTTCTGCTATACACTGGGCATGCTAAAGACCCAGGGATGCTTCTACTATACACCGGGCATGCTAAAGAACCAGGGATGCTTCTGCTATACACCGGGCATGCTAAAGAACCAGGGATGCTTCTGCTATACACTGTGCATGCTAAAGAACCAGGGGTGCTTCTGCTATACACTGTGCATGCTAAAGAACCAGGGATGCTTCTGCTATACACCGGGCATGCTAAAGAACCAGGGATGCTTCTGCTATACACCGTGCATGCTAAAGAACCAGGGGTGCTTCTGCTATACACCGGGTATGCTAAAGATCCAGAGATGCTTCTGCTATACACCGGGTATGCTAAAGAACCAGAGATGCTTCTGGAATGTCTTCTGCATCTTGCACTATCCTCCAAAAATGAAAACTACAATACCTATCTCGAGGTGTCACCATGAGTAACAATTATTAACAACACAACAACAACTTGTTCTAAATTTGAGATGATAAAATGGACCACGAGCCGTTACGATTGTGCCCTTAGGCAAGGCATTTAAATTCCACATTGCCTCTTCTCTCTCCCTCGTGACAATGGATTCCATTAGGAATGAGGTCTCGAGAGAGATTAATATAAGTTGTAAGAACTTGTTTTGCAATCGAGCTAAAATAAATTTGTATACGACAATAATGGCAGACAATTTATGTTATATTTCGGGGTTTACGCCTGCATCAGCACCATTTTGGGCTATATCGCCGGTGGGCAGTTTACCTAACAACAACACATTTCCTGGGCAGGCTCCAGCTGTTAACCAGTACTTGGGTGCACCAACCTCCGTAAGAAACTGCCAACTTTTTCATATAAATTAGACATGGCCTGAGCGGGGCTCGAACCCGTGACCATCAGTGATGATAGGTTACGGTGGTATACAAGTCAGCGACCATAACCACTCGACATCGGAGGCGGACGATAATGGCATACAAGTTGCTTTAATTCATTTACATGTTTTGCTGCTTCAACTTTTCTCAGCAAATACAAGTAGTTGTACCAGGAAGGCAGCATAGGGTGCTCAGGGTCGGAGGTTATAAAACTTTACGTTTTCTCCAATCTCAAGCTGTCTATTGCTTTCTGACCGGTTCAACCAAGTGCAAATCTCAGACTCTGGCCCCAATGTTGTTAAACTTTTCAAAAAATTTAAACTCAATTTCAATTGATTTGTTTGGACGTGTCTTGAGATTTGCACTTGGCTCAACCAATCAGAAGGCTTGAGACTGAGCTTCGGATTGGAGAAATGTTTTATGACCTCCGACCCTGGTTTTGACAATGTTATTTAAAAGTTATATATCTGATAGTTTTCAGCTTGTGACAACGTTATATAAAGTTCTATACAACATCAAATGCTAAATGGAAGTTGTGATAGCGAAGGGGTAGAGCATTCGATTCAGACACGAAAGGTCCGGCTGTAGGCATTGCGATTGTGCCCTTAGACAAGGCATTTAAATTCCACGTTGCCTCTTCTCCCTCTCTCGTGGCGATGGATTCCATAAGGAATGAGGTCTCAAGAGTGATTAATATTAGTTGTAGGAACTTGTTTCGCAATCGACCTAAAATAAATTTGTATAAATTAAAAGCTATAAAGGACATTTAGCTGTCCAATTATAAATAAATATTGGACGTTATTAGAACTATAAGAGCGGAGCAGTGTTCGCGACTTGATTAAATATAAACTAACAATGGCAATTTCCGTTTAACCATTCAACACCAAGTAACTGACATGGACTGGTCTATGATATTTTTAGATCAATAAATGAATAAGAAAATTATAGGTGGACCAGTTCATTTATCAAAATGGGTAATATATATTCTAAAAATAATAATATTACTTTCAAAAAGTGCAGATCCTGATGAGACGGCTCGTCACGAGCCGGCTCATCTGGATCTACACTTTTTTGTAAGCCGATTAAAGGCCTGTGGTGTTGAAAGGGTTAAATCCATTTTCATTCTGTATGCAATAGATATGTACTGTACATTATGAATGAATAAATATGTTTAAACCAACAATGGCAATTAGTATTCAAGTACTCTAGTACTCGAAAGAACGTCCATTCAGAGTATCGTATAGCAAAATGATAATAGAGTATTCGGGGGGAAATGGCTGTAAAACCAACAGTATGTATGTGGAAATCAATGCCAATTGTTCCTCTCAATATTCAATAAAGACAGTAATTATCTTAATCCGGGACCAGATCCCGGGAGCCAATAATCCACACACTCACTGAACTGTAAGTGTAAAAATAATCTTTGTTTATGGATATTCTTTCAAAAAAACAAGTCAACAGTTTGACATTATTGGCAGGCGTTTGTGCCGCTTATATGCTTTGTCGCTCTTAAGATGAAGACAAAACGAATAATTATGAAGTGAAATTAATCAGAGGTCGTAGCTACATGCATACGTTTCATAGTAAACTGTTAATATGTTTGTTTAATAATTATGACATTAAAGTTGAATAAACTGAATAACAGTATGTTTCATTCCGCCCAGATTACATCGCAATATTTTTATTAAAGAATCGGATAAATTTGCACCAGTTTTCAGACAAGCACCATCCGATATACTAAACAAATATTTGATATTACATGAAACATGCGATCCCACTAATGCAATGCACCAGACTCTGTAATGTAATATAGCCAAGAATCAAACGATCGTTTCCGAGTACTCGATTGGAAATCTGCCCGAGTACTCAAGTATCAAAATTGCTACCCGTTGCCATACTTAATATAAACACATTGATGCCTACAAAAGGCCAGTGGATCATAGTAACATTTGGTGCATTCTAGCCTGATCATAGTAACATTTGGTGCATTCTAGTCTGATCATAGTAACATTTGGTGCATTCTAGTCTGATCATAGTAACATTTGGTGCATTCTAGTCTGATCATAGTAACATTTGGTGCATTCTAGCCTGATCATAGTAACATTTGGTGCATTCTAGTCTGATCATAGTAACATTTGGTGCATTCTAGTCTGATCATAGTAACATTTGGTGCATTCTAGTCTGATCATAGTAACATTTGGTGCATTCTAGTCTGATCATAGTAACATTTGGTGCATTCTAGTCTGATCATAGTAACATTTGGTGCATTCTAGTCTGATCATAGTAACATTTGGTGCATTCTAGTCTGATCATAGAAACATTTGGTGCATTCTAGTCTGATCATAGTAACATTTGGTGCATTCTAGTCTGATCATAGTAACATTTGGTGCATTCTAGTCTGATCATAGTAACATTTGGTGCATTCCAGCCTGATCATAGTAACATTTGGTGCATTCTAGTCTGATCATAGCAACATTTGGTGCATTCTAGTCTGATCATAGTAACATTTGGTGCATTCTAGTCTGATCATAGTAACATTTGGTGCATTCTAGTCTGATCATAGTAACATTTGGTGCATTCTAGTCTGATCATAGCAACATTTGGTGCATTCTAGTCTGATCATAGTAACATTTGGTGCATTCTAGCCTGATCATAGTAACATTTGGTGCATTCTAGTCTGATCATAGTAAGATTTGGTGCATTCTAGTCTGATCATAGTAACATTTGGTGCATTCTAGTCTGATCATAGTAACATTTGGTGCATTCTAGTCTGATCATAGTAACATTTGGTGCATTCTAGTCTGATCATAGTAACATTTGGTGCATTCTAGTCTGATCATAGTAACATTTGGTGCATTCTAGTCTGATCATAGTAACATTTGGTGCATTCTAGTCTGATCATAGTAACATTTGGTGCATTCTAGTCTGATCATAGTAACATTTGGTGCATTCTAGTCTGATCATAGTAACATTTGGTGCATTCTAGTCTGATCATAGTAACATTTGGTGCATTCTAGTCTGATCATAGCAACATTTGGTGCATTCTAGTCTGATCATAGTAACATTTGGTGCATTCTAGTCTGATCATAGTAACATTTGGTGCATTCTAGTCTGATCATAGTAACATTTGGTGCATTCTAGTCTGATCATAGTAACATTTGGTGCATTCTAGTCTGATCATAGTAACATTTGGTGCATTCTAGTCTGATCATAGTAACATTTGGTGCATTCTAGTCTGATCATAGTAACATTTGGTGCATTCTAGTCTGATCATAGTAACATTTGGTGCATTCTAGTCTGATCATAGTAACATTTGGTGCATTCTAGCCTGATCAAACAAGTGAACACTGGTGAAGTTAAAAACAGCTCACATCTGTTCTTTGTATCGACAAAGTATACATGAAAACGGACATAAAGCTTCAAAACCAATTGTCCAAGTTTAGAATACTCTAAATGAATTACACGATTGCCACCGGTTGCCATTATAAGCACTTTTCCATGATTTCAGCAAATATTTTTTAGCATCTACATAAAAAGCATAATCGTTGTCATCAATATATTTATCTATCTTCCTTAGATGCCAAACCCCTCGTGGAGATGTAGTCATATTCATTCCTCCTATAGTGTCTAGTTCAGCAATTAACTTAGACTTCAACCCGTTATTGGCTTTACACATTCTTAGTTAATGTCTATTTCATATTATTTCTGTAAATTAATATATATATAAAATAATTATATCAAAAATCATTCCAACATATCAATCCAACGAAATTTATTACTCAAACTTTTATTGACCTAACTGAATAATATAGCACTTTAATCACGACACTGCACACCATCCTTTTTTACTTTTATCAGAGTTAACTCCCTTGGAACTGTCTGCTGAATAGTTAGACTGGTCGTCAGAGTTATTTACTTTATCACCCAGACTGTTACTATTTTCATTACTACTCCCTGGGTTATTTGTATTCGTGTTTACTACATCTAGTCTAGGGTCCAACTCTGGTTTTACTTCGGCCGTTGGGACGTCATGTTGAAGGTCAGCCTCGGGTGTAATTTCCTCTTTTGGGACTGTGTTTACAGGTAAATTCCATTCCTTTAATGGAGTCGTTCTGTATTCCCAAACATCATTTGCACGTGCATTGCCCATCCGATAGTCATTCTTCGCTTTTTCATATGTGACCATATACTCCTAGAACAAGCAATAAATAGAATGTTCACAACAAGAACAAAGAGCTCACAATACACAAAACGTTTATAATTATAAACTAGAAGGTTTAAAAAAAAGTTTAAACTTTATTTATTTTACAACGATTGCAGAGCAAGTTTTAACAACTTATATTAATCACTCTCATTGACGCGAATGAAAGCGTAAATGTGGTCATTCGTGTGGGAGGAAACCACAGTACCTGGAGAAAACCCACCTGTCCGAGGGTCGAACCCGGGTTGCATTGGTGAGAAGCGAGCGCGCTAACAACTGCGCTAATCGGACAGCCAAAGGTTCTAAACAACTAGAAGGTTGTTTTGGATAATAAAACATGTGTCTAGCCTCCCATTCAAGTTGGGTATAAAACATCTTGCCTGGACAAGACACGTTCCGTAAAAATCTTCAAAGGGCCATAACTGTATGAAAACTCCTAGCAAAATGGAAAGACAATTTTCATAACTAAGCTTGGTACTCATTATTTTTGTGTAGTTTCATAAAAGTCCGGCCAGGGATTTAGAAGATATTGTACGGACAAATTGCGATCCTCGAAAATGTTGAAAGGGCCATAACTCCATGAAACAATAAATCCATCGATATGTAAAACTAGGCTTGATACTAATGATCGCTAATGTAAAGTTTCATCAAAATCTGGCAAGGGGTTTAAAGATGAAGCAAGCACAAAGCACAGACAATTATATTGAAAGGACCTTAACTGCTTTCTAAATCATCCGAGCTGAGCGTAAAGACGATGCACAACTAGGCTTGATAGTGACCACTCCTGTAGAGTTTCATCAAAATCTGTCAAGGGTTTTAGAGATGAAGCCCGTACAAGCCAATGGTGGATGGATGGACAGAATACTTAAGTGGCTACACCATCGCATTTATAGCCACAAAAATATCCATTTGTGTGTACGGACGGTAAGACAGATGGACGAAAATAAATAAAAAAATGCCCACAATGTGGTGGTAGACAGTGGTACTGGACTGGGTCTCTCCCCATGGAGTGTTTCCAGCAACTTATTCCAAATTGTAAATGAGCTGGTGGTTAAAATGCTTAAAGCAGCATTACATTGTAATAAAGGATGTTTTGGGTAAAATATAAATACTAATGTGTGTGTGTTTACAAAAATCGAAATAGTCGCTCAGAAACGATAAAATTCCAATAAATTTAAACCGTCGTATACGCGAATTTGTTTATCAACACACGAAATGTAAACACACACAGCGCGCATGCGTGAAACAACAGAGGATGTAGAAAACAACGTATATATTTTGAACATGAAAGACTATATATCTATCTTCCTCTAATGTCGAACCCCTCGTGGGGATGTAGAAATGTCCCTAAAAGACTTAGCTAACAGAGGTATGAATCAACATATCAAGTCATTTAATTAGAAAAGACAACGTGGGACAAATGGGGACGATGCATTCCGGTTGTAAACAAGTGCGTGACCGATCGACTCGGAAAGTCCTACTTTCGGTTTCGAGTTTGTTTTATCGTAAAAAAACACTGTTTACCAAATGAACATAAGCATACAAAGTATAATGTTAGAATGTGTAGCAGCATTGCTACCCATATGTAAAAATTGAATTTTTCAAATATCTTTTATTTCATACGATGTAATGCTGCTTTAAGTCTAAATTTCTATCTTAAGTGTTTTGCGGGTCGTATCATCTTTGTTTTTTACTATTAGTTTGCATTGGGGGCTTAAAATCGCACCAGCAGCGCCGATCATATAACGATTCTCCGGGTATGGAGTAAGATCCTAGTACTCCTCCAAGCAGAATTACAGGCACAGTCATGCATGCACCCAGGTAGAACCACCAACCTTCTGCAAGTCAGCTGGATAGCTTCATCAATTGAAAGAATTTAGACACCCCCAGCAGGATTCAAACCTAAAGCAGTGAGGGATAGGGATTTGAAATCAATGACCGTAACAACTCAGCCCTTTATAAACTAGATCTAGGACAATTTTGTCACAGACGGATCTGTAGTCCAGTGGTTAACACGCTGGAATGGTAATCCAGGGATCGCAGGTTCGATCCCCCATCTGACCCTAATAAAATTAACAGTCTTTCAGATGGGACGTTAAACCGAGGTCTCGTGTCGGTGCTTTACACTGTGCACGTAAAAGAACCAGAGGAGATTCTGGAATTGGTCTCTGTCTGTATCATGCACTATCCTCCAAAATCTAAAATAACTAAACTCTTCAGGAGGCGTCGCTCATATGGGCAACCGGTAGCAACGATAAATAAACGTAAAATACACACACATTTTGTCATTATTATGAGGAATGTAACAGGGATGTGGAGTAATCCGAGTTCCTTGCAAACCATCGATGTTTAATTCTTACCCCAGCTTCTTGATTGCCCATATCCTTGTACAGCTGACAGGCTTCATATGCAGATTTCAAGTGTTCACAGTCCCACTTCTGTCCGTACACGAAATACTGGTTCACTCTCGACCGCATGCCTAATAGTTCAGACAAAACGAGTTTAGCAGGATATTTGTTTATTTCAATTGTATGATCGAATTATATTTCACCGTATGAATATTGGAAGCATTATAATAACTTAACCCATTTCATTCTGGATACATTAAATGGCTTTTGCATACAACATAGATCCAGATCAGCCGCTGCGCAACGCTGCGTGCTGATCAGGATCTATGTTGTTTGCTACATAGCCATGTGTCTTAGCAAGATCATCTGAATAGCAAACAGCATAGACAGAACGTTCCGTGGCAGTTGATCTGGCTCTATGTTCTTTGCAAATACCGTTTGAATGGTATCCAGAATGAAATGGGTTAATGTTCATGAGTGAAGTATTATTCGATCATTCACTTAAACAATCAAAACTTCTTTTTATTTTAGGCTGAAAAGTTGTTTTCATGATAGCAAAAGATACTAACTGTACCTTGCACTAAATGGCACTTGAAAATCATTCTTTGAACAACAAATTGAACAATGACTTTGAACCACTGGGATATAACATTTCTAAATTTCATAAAATATATACATGTATACTGTACTTTATTGTTCATATTAACTAACACCTGTGTAACCACTGTAGGTAATCTGCGAACAGAGACATTATTGGTATCGCTAGAGTTTAGAGGCTTAAAGTATATAAACTGCATGTTTTAATAACTTCCCACATATAAGCCTCTTGACTCCATTACAAATACAATATTACATTGACACATTCTCAGTGTACAGTGTATTTCTTTTTCAACATTTCACATTTTCTTTCTTTGTCTATCTATCTAGACAAATCAGAACTTGCCTCTGGACAAAGCAGAACTTGTCTCTGGACAAAGCAGAACTTGTCTCTGGACAAAGCAGAACTTGTCTCTGGACAAAGAAGAACTTGTCTCTGGACAAAGCAGAACTTGTCTCTGGACAAAGCAGAACTTGTCTCTGGACAAAGCACAACTTGTCCCTGAACAAAGAAGAACTTGTCTCTGGACAAAGCAGAACTTGTCTCTGGACAAAGCAGAACTTGTCTATGGACAAACAGAACTTGTCTCTGGACAAAGCACAACTTGTCTCTGGACAAAGCAGAACTTGTTCTGGACAAAGCAGAACTTGTCTCTGGACAAAGAAGAACTTGTCTCTGGACAAAGCAGAACTTGTCTCTGGACAAAGCAGAACTTGTCTCTGGACAAAGCAGAACGTGTCTCTGGACAAAGCAGAACTTGTTCTTGACAAAGCAGAACTTGTCTCTGGACAAAGAAGAACTTGTCTCTGGACAAAGCACAACTTGTCTCTGGACAAAGCAGAACTTGTTCTTGACAAAGCAGAACTTGTCTCTGGACAAAGAAGAACTTGTCTCTGGACAAAGCAGAACTTGTCTCTGGACAAAGCAGAACTTGTCTCTGGACAAAGCACAACTTGTCTCTGGACAAAGAAGAACTTGTCTCTGGACAAAGCAGAACTTGTCTATGGACAAAGAGAACTTGTCTCTGGACAAAGCAGAACTTGTTCTTGACAAAGCAGAACTTGTCTCTGGACAAAG
This sequence comes from Archivesica marissinica, assembly GCA_014843695.1. Classification (NCBI taxonomy): domain Eukaryota; kingdom Metazoa; phylum Mollusca; class Bivalvia; order Venerida; family Vesicomyidae; genus Archivesica; species Archivesica marissinica. The sequence continues at coordinate 54,409,715 of CM026403.1, forward strand.
AAGAACTTGTCTCTGGACAAAGCAGAACTTGTCTATGGACAAACGGAACTTGTCTCTGGACAAAGAAGAACTTGTCTTTGGACAAAGCAGAACTTGTCTCTGGACAAAGCAGAACTTGTCTCTGGACAAAGAAGAACTTGTCTCTGGACAAAGCAGAACTTGTCTCTGGACAAAGCAGAACTTGTATCTGGACAAAGCACAACTTGTCTCTGGACAAAGAAGAACTTGTCTCTGGACAAAGCAGAACTTGTCTATGGACAAACAGAACTTGTCTCTGGACAAAGCAGAACTTGTTCTTGACAAAGCAGAACTTGTCTCTGGACAAAGAAGAACTTGTCTCTGGACAAAGCAGAACTTGTCTATGGACAAAGCAGAACTTGCCTCTGGACAAAGCAGAACTTGTCTCTTGGAGATTGTAACAACTTTGTATGTATAATTTAACGACAAACAGCTAAAACTTACGTTTACACTCTCTATATTCTGTGTGATACGTTTTACATTCTAGAATCTGAAATATATTATAAAGTGTATAAACATAAACATCATGATGTACTTCAGCCAACATTTAGATACACCTCCACAATATCATTTGTGAAAGTATTATGATGCATATTTTTCTTACATAAAATTAGCACTATGCAGCAGAATAAAAAGATCATGTAATGTAATTGTTTAAAGCGACACTACATCAGTGAAAACACAAATTTCTACAGAATGTATTTTCCTATTATTTGGTATAATTTATTTCCAAATATTTGCCTCAAATAAAATAAACAAACGTCGTATACGCAATTTGTTGACATAACAAAATAATGTAAACATCCATGTGTAATACAACTAGTGTATCCTGAATAACACGATTTATGGTACAGATTTACCGTTATATCTCACATGTGTGCCTATTTATTTGTAGACTATTCTTAGTTAAATTATCTCTAAACGACATTATCTCACATTTAGTATTGACTCCGATGACAAACGAACGTCAATTCAGGAGCAGCATGGATGACCGTTATATTAAATCATACTTTCAATCCACAAAAACACTGTTTATTGATTCAATGTTAGTGTTCGAATGTATTCGGAAGAATTTGTAGTAGCAATGCATTTATATGCGAAATAATGCATTTTATTTGCTTTTTGTAATGCAATGTCGCTTTAACCCTTTCAACACCACAGGCCTCTAGATAGGCTTACAAAAAGTGTAGACCCAGATGAGCCGGCTCATGAAGAGGGCACTTTTTGCCAGTAATAATTATTACTATTTTTTAGATAAAATTACCCATTTTGATAAATGAACTGGTCCAAAGGTAATTTTCTTATTAATTTATTGGTCTAAAAATATTGTGCACCAGTCCATGATTGTCAGTTACTTGGGGTTGAATGGTTTAAAACTGCTAGGTGCAAATTGGATTTAACAGATTCGGGTACAAGATCAATCTGAATAATCATTTGAAAAACAAACAAACTTCAACGGAAAGCAGTTCAAGTGACATCGGCTTCATTTGTGAAAACGCCCATAAATCATAAAATGTACAGTGGCCGATAACAATAACTGAATGAATCGTCGTCATATTTGCATGGCCTTACAGGAAGAAGATGACGTTTAGTAATTTAAAAGTAGCTTAATTTGGCATTTCTTATAAGAGTTTGAGTGATTTTGAGTTTTTAATAGAACTAAACCGAATATTCGAATACCTTGCTGACCGGATATTTGGATAGTGAAATCGCTATTCGTTGCCATCCCTACTTAAACTTTAAATACTCGTTTTACTAAATCTTCAAGATTTCTGGTTATATTTGGTATCTAAAGAATTGTCATAAAACAAGGAGTACTAATACCATAAATTCATTTTGAGATTTGGAACCTTGTACCAATAATGACAACAAAATATTGTTTTATGTTACTCAAACATTAGGTTTGAAATAACTTATAAATAGAGTTTGTTGCATTATGCCTTTAGCTCTAAAAAATATATCGCTGCTGGTCAGATAAAAAGTGTATTGTGCCATTTTTATATTGACAAGTTATTATCTTGAGGGAGATGTAAAATTTAGATGAGAGCTGCCAAATGTGATTGTATAGGATTTGACAGGAATTCCTTTCATGATGTACAACAACTATCAAAGTTTTATCAAGAATCCAATCTTTAGTACCTGGGCTAGAACACTATAAAATACCTGCTTTTCAATGTTCAATCAGACGGATATATAGTCCAGTGGTAACATGCTGGACTGGTAATCCAGGGATCTCAGTTCGATCTTAACAGTCTTTCAGATGGGACGTTAAACCGAGGTCTTGTGTCGGTGTTTTACACTGTGCATGTAAAAGAACCAGAGGAGACTCTGGAATGGGTCTCTGTCTGTATCATTGCACTATCCTCCAAAAATCTAAAATGACTAATCACTTCAGGAGGCATCGCTCATATGGGCAACTGGTAGCGACGATAAATAAACGTAAAACACACAAACGTATTTGCCAAGATACATAGATCGTGTACACCTGACCCCATATAACTACATCGTTGACATAAGAAAATAATGTAAACAGGGTCGGCATGCATGCGTAAAAAAACTTGTGTATCCTGAATAACACGATTTATGGTACAGATTTACCATTATATCTCACATGTCTGCCTATGCATATTTATTTGACTAGTCTTAGTTAAATTATCTTTAAACGACATTATCTCGCGCTTAGTATTGACTACAATGACAAACAAACGTCATTCAGGAGCGTGGATGATCGTTAAAATAAAGTTTATTATAATTATACAAATCAGAAGTATTCGATTATACAAACTTTGAGAATGTTTGCATTAAAACTACTCGCTTTCCATATGAGAACATTCTGACAGCATTAAAACTACTCGCTTTCCATATGAGAACATTCTGACAGCATTAAAACTACTCGCTTTCCATATGAGAACATTCTGACAGCATTAAAACTACTCGCTTTCCATATGAGAACATTCTAACAGCATTAAAACTACTCGCTTTCCATATGAGAACATTCTGACAGCATTAAAACTACTCGCTTTCCATATGAGAACATTCTGACAGCATTAAAACTACTCGTTTTCCATATGAGAACATTCTGACAGCATTAAAACTACTCGCTTTCCATATGAGAACATTCTGACAGCATTAAAACTACTCGCTTTCCATATGAGAACATTCTGACAGCATTAAAACTACTCGCTTTCCATATGAGAACATTCTGACAGCATTAAAACTACTTGCTTTCTATATGAGAACATTCTGACAGCATTAAAACTACTAGCTTTCAATATGAGAACATTCTGACAGTCGTTTAAGTTCAATGTGATGAATCTTTATTCTTGTGTTGATATTTTGATAATGTCTTGTTTTCATTTATATTGTTATGCAGGCATTAGGTGACAAATAGGCCCATCGGGTGCATCTTAAAGTTGTGTAAATATTTTGTATTTCAAGAATGTTTATGTTTGCATATGTCACTTTAATAAAAACTTACTTACTTACTTACATATAATTGAAAATCAATATAAAACAACTTGTATTTTACTAATTATATGAATCTTGATAAGCATTGTATTTGTAATTGCAATAATAAATTATTGTGAGATCAACATGAAACATCTTGTATTGTACTAATTATATGAATCTCGATATATACTGTATAAATTTGTAATTCTAATTATTGTGTAATGTTCAATCATCAGGATTGGAACCATGTTAAGTAAACAGAATTATTATTATAAACAATATTGAATATTTCAAATGCTTTCGTAAAGAATTTTTGAAAGTAATTTTTGTTTGTTCTATTATACATGCAATTAATACAGCAAAGATATAACAAACATACAAAAGGATAAATAGTATTTATTAAACACATGTACATATGGCCAACAAAAAAGGCTTGTGTTTACAGTTTCCCGACCAACCGGTTTTGCCCCCCAGACCCTGAATTTTATTATGAAATTTTGAAACCAAAATAAATCTAAATTTTTCAAGGATTTCATAATTCTGCTTTCATTTTTATAATCAAAATATGTATACTAATCTATAATCATTAGAAATAGTAACAGCAGCAATATCAGATTGTTCAAAAGACATATCTTTTTACATACATGTTTGTACACTACAGGAGAAAATAGTTCTATTAGCCGAGGCCGTGGATTCAATCATTCGGATTTAGCTATGCTATGCATCTTATGACAGTATGAGTGAGCTCGCTTCAATGACAGTTTGAGGCTTTGCTTTTTCAGTTTAAACTTTATTTGATTGCGATACAAGTTTTAACAACATATAAAGTTATATTAATCATTCTCGTTCCTTTTGTTCCTTTTTTAATGTCAAACCCCGCGCGGGGACTTTGACATGTTTTCCTGGGTAGGCCTAGCCGACCTAAGCGATTAACCAGTACTAAGCAATGTGTGTGAGGTGCCTTGCTCAATGACACTACATACGTGGACTGACCGAGTATCGAACCCGGAACCGTTCAATTCCAAATCCGATGCTCTACCACTGACGCCACTCGTTGGCGCGGATGAAATCGTATATGAAGTCGAAGACTGTGGTCATTCGACTCGTGTGGGAGGAAACCACGGAGTACCGAGAGAAAACCTACCTGTCCGATCTGGTGATGACAGTACCATCTCACATACTTCCCAGTCCGAGATTCGAACCCGGGTTGCATTGGTGAGAAGAGAGAGCGCTAACCACTGCGCTAATCAGCTGCTAATCGGACATATCTTCATAGGATATATCAAACCCCTTAAATTACTTATAGTGCAGTATGGGTAGTTTTCAGATTTATCATAACTTGCCGCATCAAGATAGAGCTTAAACACTTCTTTGTCAGGTTCAAATTTCTGGCCATATTTCATAGATTTAGATTTGTCCTTGGCTTCTTCACTTTTACACATGGGCGCAGCCATATTTGTTGTTGTTGTTGTTGCTCTTCGCATCTAGAAGCTTTACATCGGACATGTATAAATTGCAGGGGTTTGCCTTAATAGCGCAAAGTGCGAAAAGTTGATGACTTGCGCAAAGTTGCGCAAAGTGCGCAAAGTTGCGCAAAGTGGGTATAGCTCGAGTCACCTGCGGAAAGTTGATTATTCAGTGCGAAAAGTTGATGATTAAAGTCACTTGCGAAAAGTTGTGGATAGTGTGTATAGCTCCAGTCACCTGCGGAAAGTTGATTATTCAGTGCGAAAAGTTGATGACTAAAGTCACTTGCGAAAAGTTGCGCAAAGTGGGTATGAAGTTATGAACTTGAAGTGGGTATAGCTCCAGTCACCTGCGAAAAGTTGATTATTCAGTGCGAAAAGTTGATGACTAAAGTCACTTGCGAAAAGTTGCACAAAGTCGGTATGAACTTGAAGTTGGTATAGCTCCAGTCACCCGTGGAAAGTTGATTATTCAGTCCGAAAAGTTGATGACTAAAGTCATTTGCGAAAAGTTGCGCAAAGTGGATATGAACTTGAAGTGGATATAGCTCCAGTCACCTGCGGAAAGTTGATTATTCAGTGCGAAAATTTGATGACTAAAGTCACTTGCGAAAAGTTGCGCAAAGTTGCGCAAAGTGGATATGAACTTGAAGTGTTTTACTACAAGAAACATCATCTTGCAATAACCGTTCAGACCTGCCTGCGCAAAGTGGCTGTGGAAAGTCTAAAAGTGTTTCGTCTAGCATTGGAAAATCGTGTCTGTTTGTATTCAAGACATGACCCAGATAACTGAAGGGATATTTGTAAATTGACACAAAGCAATGAAATAAACACAAAGATGAAACTCAAACTATTTATTGTGTGAAAAACGCGAACATGTTATGATCATTTTCGAAAAAATGCAGTATATATAATTATCATGATTGATCATCATTTTCTGAAATACACCATATATATAATGTAGTATCTTCGGATTTTCACGACATTCACTTAAGAATAGATAAGCTGTGTTTTTGTTTCACAGCGTGCGCTGTGTAGTGCTCAATTGTGTTTTCTTGTTTGTCTCGGCCTTTCTGTGTTTCTCCTTTGGGTACCTTATCCTCTATTTTTTACTAAATTATGGTATATTTCATACATTCTTTTTCAACAGAACATAGAAGTTTGAAGTTCTTTAGAATCGTTTCGTCGAGCCGATTATAAAGAACACCTAATTCCTATGTTTAAAAAAAACATTGATCGTAAACAATATGAACTATTGGTTCACTGAAGAAACAAAACTAGTTTCACATATTTACACATATAACAGATAATTTACCAGCCTAGATGTCTTCTGGGTCTGCACAGTTTTCAATGTTAATACTGTATACAGTATCAATACACGGACATGGAGTCGCTGTAGACGATTCTAACAATTATCAGAAGAAACACAAGTTTCACATATTTCCAACTGTATCACATAGGGACATATAATCGTGGGGGCCGATTATATTAAGAATTGGATAGGGCTCAATTAAGAAACAAGAATGTGATGCGCCATGACACAATCGGGTTATTGCCTATGCGATCAGTGTATCCCCATAACATTTGGTCAGGATCTACATTGATAGTAAAGTCAATAAACAAACACAAGGTCGATTTCGTCGTGGCAAGTCACATGTAATTTATGTACACGTTTATTCATGTTTCAGCACAAGTCAACGTATTATCTGCATAACACACTTTCGTGGAGAAAGCAAATATACAAGATATGTTCCCAATATGGTTCTTGTGGAGAAATAATGTTAAATAAAATAATGACAAAATCAAAGTTGGTAATCGTACAATACGTTGATCTTTAGTAATTTTAATTACGTTAAACGTTAACAAAATAGCTTCATCACTTTAATCACTGGGCCATTTAAGACACAACAATCAGACGCACCGGCACACTTACAAACAAACAAACAAATAGTTAACAATTAAAGGCATTTTAATCATGTATTTCAATCACTATAGTTGCATAACTAATCATTATAATTATAACTGGTCAGCCCAAACATGCTAACACATGCAAACTTATTAAGCACATAACAACCACTTTGTATCATCAAAGGTAACATCAACGTGCCAATTGACTTTAGTCGTCAACTTTTCGCACTGAATAATCAACTTTCCGCAGGTGACTGGAGCTATATCCACTTCAATGTCATATTCACTTTGCGCAACTTTTCGGAACAGAACAGAACAGAACATCTCTTTTATTTCACTCAATATATGTACAGAACATGCAAATATGAGGTATTTACAATAAACAAGACATACAAACGAGGCTACAAAACAAAAGCACAAAACAGAATATATCAATTGTCAAGGTGAATACATATTTCCAATAGTATTCTTAGTTATAGACACAAATATCACAAATTTGGAAAAAGAGTATACCTGTTACATTCTTGTATGTAACATTATTATCATAATAAACTTACATAATTTCTGAAATTCTGAACTATTTTTGGTGCAAATTAATTTCTCTAATTTAAACATATTTGGGCGTCGAAAATACATCGGATTAATATATTGTCTTCTTTCATTTGTAAATTGTTCACATTCAAACAAATAGTGAAATTCATCCCCAATTCTGTTTCTACAAGAGTTACATGTTCTTTCATTTATTGGTGTTCTTGACCAGTTTCCTGTTTCTATTGGTAATCGATGGTTTCTTGTTCTAAATTTAATTACGTTATACAGTGTGGAGTTTTGTAATTTTGATAAGTAAGGTTCAATTCCAAAAGATCTTTTAAACACTCGAGTGACTGGAGCTATATCCACTTCAATGTCATATCCACTTTGCGCAACTTTTCGCAAGTGACTTTAGTCATCAACTTTTCGCACTGAATAATCAACTTTGCGCAAGTGACTCGAGCAATACCCACTTTGCGCAACTTTGCGCACTTTGCGCCACTTTGCGCAAGTCATCAACTTTTCGCACTTTGCGCTATTAAGGCAAACCGTAAATTGCAGCCATATTTACGTAGCTTCTACTTCTACTTCAATACTGCCCAGGGCTAATGCATCACGGGCAAGTGACATCATGAAAATGGTTAAGAGCTCTAAGGCGTATGTACAGTTAAAAACTGATAAAAACGTGTCAAGTGTCTAGGCTGTTAGTTTTTGCAGACGAAGGCCAAACTCGTCTACAGATGTGGTCTGCACCAGGTCAGGAGGAAGCGCATTCCAGTCCCTGATGGTACGAGGAAGGAAGCTGTTCTTGTACTGTTCATAACTGGTGTGCAATTGGATGCTGGCTAAGTCGTGTGTTCTTGTGCGGCCGGTGGAGGTTGTGACATACTCTGGGATGGTGACTGGAGACAGATTGTTGGTAGCTTTGTAAAATGTTACTAGTCGTGTGTTGGTTCTGCATTGTTGTAGAGGCGGCCATTGTAGTTGATCAAGCATGGATGTTACACTTTCTCTGTAGGAGTAGACACCAGTGACAAAACGGGCGCCCTTGCGTTGAACTTTTTCTAAGGCTTGAATATCTTGTTTAAAGTAAGGATCCCAAACTGAAGATGAGTATTCCAAATGTGGTCGAACAAGTGATGTGAATGCCCTTGATTTCACTTCTTGGCTACATCCATAAAGATGTCTTCTCAGTAGGTTTAGAATCTTGTTGGCTTTGTCAGTTATGTTGCTGATGTGAGTTTTCCATGTTAAATCTGAGGTAAATTCCACTCCAAGGTACGGATGATGTTGTACTTCATGGAGGTTGTTCCCTTCGATGTTATATTGGGTCTGAAGATGTTTGCGTTGTCTGGTGGTCTTGAGTAGGTGACATTTAGCTGCATTGAAGCGCATTAGCCAGGTGTTGGACCATTCAACCATCGTGTTTATATCTAGTTGCAGTTGTATCTCGTCTTGAGTACTGTTGATGTTTCTATATAGCAGACAGTCATCAGCGAAGAGCTTGATAGTAGTAAGAGGAGATATCTTGTCGCCAATATCGTTCACGTAAAGAAGGAACATTAGCGGCCCTAACACTGTGCCTTGTGGTACACCAGACACGACTGGAGAGTCTGAGGATGAAGATCCATCAAGGACTACTTTCTGCTGGCGATGGCATAGCCATGACTCTATCCAGTAGCTGATCCAGCGATCGCAGGTTCGATCCCCCGTCTGACCCTAATAAAATTAAAAGTCTTTCAGATGGGACATTAAACCGAGGTCGTGTGTCGGTGCTTTACACCGTGCACGTAAAAGAACCAGAGGAGACTCTGGAATGTGTCTCTGTCTGTATCATTGCACTATCCTCCAACAATCTAAAATGACTAATATCTTCAGGAGGCGTCGCTCATATGGGTAACCGGTAGCGACGATAAATAAACGTAAAACACATAGTAGCTGATCAGTGATTCAGTTGATAGTTAATACCCTGTACTTGTAATCCAGCTGTCACAGGTACGATCCCCCGCAATGTCTTACTAGTATGTGACGGTGCTTTACACAGTGCACGTAAACCAGATGAGACTGTAGAATAGGTCTATCTATATATCTACCTTACTTACCTACCTACCTACCTACCTACCTACCTACCTACCTACCTACCTACCTACCTACCTACCTACCTACCTACCTACCTACCTACCTACCTACCTACCTACCTACCTACCTACCTACTACCTACCTACCTACTACCTACCTACCTACCTACCTACCTACCTACCTACCTACCTACCTACCTACCTACCTACCTACCTACCTACCTACCTACCTACCTACCTACCTACCTACCTGCCTGCCTGCCTGCCTGCCTGCCTGCCTGCCTGCCGCCTGCCTGCCTGCCTGCCTGCCTGCCTGCCTGCCTGCCTGCCTGCCTCCTGCTGCCTGCCTGCCTGCCTGCCTGCTGCCTGCCTGCCTGCCTGCCTGCCTGCCTGCCTGCCTGCCTGCCTGCCTGCCTGCCTGTCTGTCTGTCTGTCTGTCTGTCTGTCTGTCTGTCTGTCTGTCTGTCTGTCTGTCTGTCTGTCTATATTCCTCTAATGTCGAACCCCTCGCGGGGATATAGACATGTTGCGCAAAGAAGTTAAAAGTATGACTAGTTAAAAGCATAATTGTGTCTTGTGCCTGTGCGTCAGTCCGTATGGAATTATTATCCATGATATGTATACATGACACAATAATTATAATAGCCAATCAGAAATGTGCATCATAAGATAGAATAAACCATTACAAAATTAATATAATTCTATAGTTTGGGCTGCTTTAGTTATATATTTTTTAAAAAGTGCCCGTCTTGGATATTTCTGGGGTCGTTTTTTATTTGGGCGTTATTGCAAGGAACCAGTCTGCACACAGACAAGCGTTTGAGTGACACATAGATTTTGCAGAAGACATGTCCACACAATTTTACGTGTGTAAATGCTTTTACAGAAACAATATATTTCTGAAGCAGTTGAAATGGCATATTGAATACACAGATAAACAACACTTCTTAAAAAAGTACAAGGAGGTAACAGTCAGTCAGTGAGTCACACATGACAATCTAAAATAGTTTATATGACCTGGCGGTGTAAGCAGGAGCGTGTCCTTTAGGTCAGACACCGCTATTAAAATTTCCATATGCCACCATTATAACACAGTGTCATTATATGTGCCCCCAAAAATAGTTTTCAACAGACTGGTCTGGTCGCCCCATACCCAAACATTGATGGACCAAATTGAAGGTGTCCAGCAAAGAGCAGCCCGTTGAATAAAGGCTGACTTCTATCGTACCTCTAGGCTCTAGTGTTAGTGTTACAGACATGCTACATTCCCGAAATCTACGCAGACTAGATCAACGGCGTATTGACAATAGGTTATCCCTTATGTATAAAATTCATAATGATCTTGTTGCTATTCCCATTGAAAATTACCTAGTTCCTCCCGTCCTACTCGCCATTTCCATTCCTTAAGCTATAGGTTAATTACAGCAACTACAGACTACTACAAGTTTTCCTTCTTTCCAAGAACAATCTATCATTGGAACCACCTCCCTCCTGACATTGTCCATCTCCCTACCATAGAGCAATTCAATACGGCAGTTTGCCATATTGAACATGCCAGTCCCTAGTTGTTCTGCGTAGCTGCTTTTAAACTTTTACCACAACTTATTTTCACACCTTAAATTATACTTTTAACTACTCATACTTTTAACTTATTTGCGGTTTTTGACGCGCAACATGTCTACATCCCCGCGAGGGGTTCGACATTAAAGGAAGATAGAGATAGATAGAGCCACAAGAAAATTTCAATGGTTGACCAATTGCTTTCCCACACCGTATGCCATGGTGTGGCGTCTGTGGTCCAGTGTTAGTGCGTCAGATTTGGAATTGAACGATCAATGGTGGCCGGTCCATGGGGAGTGGTTGGCTAATAGCCAGGGGGCCCGGGTCCAAAGGGGGCCTCCGGAGACCAGAAGGGAAAAAAAAAATTAGGAGTTTTCTGAAGCCCCCTCTGGAAATTTGCCCCCGCCCAACTGCACCTCAGGATGCACAATCTCATGTACACGAACTGAAAAAAGTTTGTGAGTTCCGCGTGCTGAAATATTGATTTTCTACCAAATCTCTGTACCATACTTTTACATGTTTTCCCCCGATAAACATATTTTATTAAACCAAAGTACTAACGCAAAACGCAGCAGTCGATTCATGCAGTCATACATGAGAAGACCTTCAATCAATGAACAACTGAATTATTGTCCAATTCCACTTTGGCGTTTTTCTTCCCCAATTTCTAAAATTTTCTACCACGGTTGGCCCGGTGCGATTTGTGTCTGAGGAGGGGGGGCATAATAATTATAGCCAGGGGCCCCGGAAGGCGTCCGGCCGCCACTGGGTTCGATACTCGGTCAGGCAACGTATGTAGTGTCATTGAGCAAGACACATCGCACACATTGCTTAGTACTGGTTAACCGCTTAGGTCGGCTAAGCCTGCCCAGGATCTTCAGAACAGATGTCTAGGTCCTGTAATGGAACATACATACATACTCTGAATGTAGGATGCATTATGGGTATATCGTGGTACTAGCTATTAAACACCAAACTACAGTTATACTGTTATGTACCTCAATTTAAAATTCATTTTGCTTCATCCTATGACTTCTCCACTTCAACATTACAAATACACAAAGAAGAAATACTATTGGGAATCACTTGTGTTTATCATGTTTTTGGTGCCATCGTGTCAACAGTTAGGTAGTCAGTAGTTCCGAGTATACCGTGGCAAATGGCCGATGCCCTGATTTGGGTGTTTATACAAAAGAAGTCGTAATAAAATTATGTGAGTATTTGCTAGAGACCTTAATCTGTATAATATGTAAGTCTAGCAGTAAATTTATCAGAAAACAACAAATAGCTTTAGGCCCATGATGAGGCATTCTGTTCTTGGGTCCACCCAAAAGTATAATTACTGTATGCATCGATGTATAATGCACTATGATTTATAACACATTCCCCTCTTGGGTTCGCCCAAACATATAGTTACCACTTACCGTTGTATAAATAAAACAAAATTTGAATAATGTAATATATATATGTACCAGGGCTTTCCCCAGCCCTTAATGGCTAACATATACATCACTTGAATTTCAAATTGTCTAAAGTACAACACTTTTTGAGTTAATAATTAAGAAATCATTAAAACTGCTGAGATTAACTAATACATTAGCTTTATGTGTTCACGAAGCAAATCAAGCACATGGAATTTGTGTTTGGGGAAGGCCTTGATGTAGGCTAGGCACTAAAAAATAGCATGTTTTGCTGAACATTGCAGATTCTACTTGACGTTGGTATTCAAAATGAAATCCAGGCAAGCAGCTTAATTGCAGAGGTATAGTATTATTATTATGGTATGTTTAATTAAATTTTTTTAAAATGAGGGAATTCCAAGCTGATTTATGGTACTGCTACTCTTTTTTGATTGTGTGTGTGTGTGTACATGTAAAGTAAGTGTGTGTTTTACATTTATTTAGCGCCAGTTACCCATATGAGCGATGCCTCCTGAAGAGACTACCAGTAGTCATTTTAGATTTTTGGAGGATAGTGCAATGATAGACAGTCTCCTCTGGTTCTTTTATGTGCACAGTGTATAGCACCCACACAAGACCTTGGTTTAAAGTCCCATCTGAAAGACTGTTAATTTTATTGGGGTCAGACGGGGGATCGAACCTGCGATCCCTGGATTACCAGTCCAGCGTGTTACTTCTTCTATCAGAATAGTTATCTGTATTGTTTCAGATTGAGAATGAAGTTGTGCGACGGCAGAACCATGGACTGGATTACTTGGAAAGAAAGAGGATTATAGCAGAGTTATACAAACCTGTGCACCCGGACCTGTATGCTCTAAAGGTTCTAATGTACTTGTATTGCAATATTTTCTTTGTTCGTTTCATTTATTGTAACGTATTTCAATGTTTTCTTTGTTCGTTTCATTTATTGTAACGTATTTTAATGTTTTCTATGTTCGTTTCATTTATTGTAACGTATTTCAATATTTTCTTTGTTCGTTTCATTTATTGTAACGTATTTTAATGTTTTCTTTGTTCGTTTCATTTATTGTAATGTATTTTAATGTTTTCTATGTTCGTTTCATTTATTGTAATGTATTTCAATGTTTTCTTTGTTCTTTGCATTTATTGTAAAGTGTAAGGTTGTTGTTTTATGTGGGTAAAGAATTAACACCTAGTGGAAAGCGAGACATAGATGCCACGTTTCCGCACCTGCCGTTGACCATTACACGTATATTACTAAAATAAGTCAAATGTAATGCTTTTATAAGTTGTATACTGTTTCTAAGTGTTGTTCCCTGCCACATAACAAGTCCTACTGTAAATTTGAACAATGTCTAGTTTGATTTATATTTATTTTCCAGGAAACGTACCTGTCACTAGAGTTTATTGGTTTGGTAGAGTACTGCAGAGATGGTGATGCTACATTTGAAGGCGTGTTTGAATATATACAGGAGACTGATCGTAAGCTTATCATTCTGTCCATTTCATTCGATGTCGTATACTTGTGAACCAATTCTAGAAATTAGTGGGGACACCTCACATTCTAAAGGGGTGCGACTTTTGCAGACTTTCCCAGAAACAAATTCAAGCGCTTTATTTTTGCATTGTGAACGCCAATTTCTATTGAGAGAATTTGTCGACTTATCTCTTTGCACGCTAACGGTGAAAATAATAGTTAAATTTGTCGCTGCATTTCATTTGAATTGTGCCGTAATGAATACCATAGGAATATGGTTGTCCGATTAGCACAGTGGTTAGTGCGCTCGCTTCTCACCGATGCAACTCTGGTTCGATCCTCTGACCGGGAAGTATGTGAGATTGTACGGTGCTCGCCAGATCGGACAGGTAGGTTTTCTCCGGTTTCCTCCCACATGAATGACCACATATACGCCTTCATCCACGCCAATGAGAGTAATTAATATAAGTTGTTAAAACTTGCTTCGCAATCGTTGTAAAATAAATAAAGTTTAAACTTTAATGTTTCCAAACCCATGACTTTGAAAGAAAAACATAATTGTATGATATTTGGTCAAATCACGATATTAAAGTAAAGATGGCATGTGAATGATGATGTGACAATAGAAATTTCTTATCTTATTAATTATGTGCATTTCTTGAAATGATAGTAAAAATATACTGACGTCATAAGCGACCAAACTTACAGACTATGGAAGGTCCTTAATGTTGGCGCAACGTTTCTGTCCATGTGTGTCACTAAACAAGTCACAACTTTCTCAATTGATAAAATAAAATAGTTTTCAGGATTTGTTTTTGATACATTGTGGTATCGACACGATAAATCAATTTCATTTTCGTTAATTATGTCTGAGTGTCCCATTTCGTGTGTCGCCGGCGGCGTAAGTGTCGCCGGCCAATTGATCCGTGTCCTGTGACGAGTTTTCAGGGACTTGCAGCCCTCTAACATCTTTTTCAAACTCAATTTTGATTTCAACGCAATGAATAAATAACTAGGTAGCTAGAAGGTATTGTTATGAATTATGACCATAATTAGCAAGTTTTGCACTTTTAATACATGTTCTGGATATACTTCCATTTTCTTTGAAAGCATTTTCGAATTTACATTTTTCTTTATGCAAGAGTTATTGAATACCTTCCGTACCACAAACAGTATGCATGTACATGTATTTTACTTTGCTCTTTGCCAGTTTCCAGGACGTATGTCATACCAGTATTCACAGAAGAATTCTGTCGGATGTTCCTGGAAGAGGTTCAACATTTTGAGCAGAGCAATGTCCCTAAACATCGGCCTAACACGATGAACAAATATGGGGTAAACCAAGTTTGTATCTTCACATTAATGGTAAAAGTGCTAAGAGACAGTGGCATCCGTGACCGAGTGGTTATGGTTGTTGACTTCAAATCACTTGCCCCTCACCGCTGTGGGTTGGAATCCCTATTTTTCTTGTTTGCTCCATTACTCTTCAACCACCAGAGGAATTTTAAAATAACTGCACAAAAATGTTAACTACATGTGTATATATATATCAAGAAGATTGGCAGAAGGGCCATGTTGCTTCAGGGTCAAAGTCACGCAGTCACATATAGAAGTTAGTTCTGTACCAGCTGGCTCTATTCTGTTATTTAAATACAATTTTATATGGTTCCAGGCATATTGTGTAGATTTTTTTCTGATTATGTCGTAGAAGCTGCTGAAAGTAGCAAAATTGGGAGAGAAATGAGAGGGGAAGATTTGTAATAAAGATAACTGTGTTTATTATCACCATCTTGCATATGTACAGTATTAGCATTTCAATAGCTGTTTGATATAGCGAAGTCCGCCTCCGTGCTCGAGTGGTTAAGGTCGCTGACTTGTATACCACTGTATCCTATCATCACTGATGGTCACGGGTTCGAGCCCCGCTCAGACCATGTCTCATTTATATGAAAAAGTTGGCAGTTTCTTACGGAGGTTGGTGCACCCAAGTACTGGTTAACCGTTGGAGCCTGCCCAGGAAAGGTGTTGTTAGGTAAACTGCCCGCCGGCGATATAGCCCAAAATGGTGCTGATGCAGGCGTAAAACCCGAAATATAACATAATTGATATTCATATAGCGAAACATAATTTAAGCAAATTGTAAAATGAGATTTTTGTCTGAACCATATGTTTTTCACTACTTGAAAACCATAAAAAAAAAATTGGCATGTGGATCCCACTGGGGGTGTCATATTCTTTCATGTGAGAAAGCTATCCAGCTGGCTTGTGGAAGGTTGCTGGTTCTACCCTGGTGCCCGTCTGTGCATGAAATATTACTCGGAGGGACACCCGGGATCGTCCTCCACCAGTAATAGCCGGAGAGCCACCCTATGACCTAAGCTGTTGGTGCGAATTTAGACTAAAATCCAACAAACATGATATATTGTACATGTATGAACAGGTTTCACTTGATGAGCTGGGATTTAATCCATTCTTTACAACGTTGAGGGAGCAGTATTTGATGCCGGTCACCAGACTGCTGTACCCGGACTGGACAGGTGGTGAGCTGGACTCGCACAAGGCGTTCGTAGTGCAATACAAGGTTGGCGAGGACACGGAGCTGGACTATCACTATGACAATGCTGAAGTTACTCTGAATGTGGCGTTGTCTGATGGCGAATCCTACACCGGGGGTAACCTATATTTCGGTGGAATGAGGTCAGAGGATGACACTGAAAGTAACTGGAAAGAGATAGAACACACACAGAGTTTCGGATTGTTGCATAGAGGACAGCATAGACACGGTGCTCGGTGTATCACGTCTGGGGAGAGGTATAATTTGATAGTGTGGATGAGAGGTTCTAGTGTGAGGAATAAGAAGTGTCCAATGTGTGATAATATACCGGATCTTGAGGAAACTGTCGGGTTTGGGGATGGGTTCACTAAACCGGAAATTGTCAATGTCTGTAATGTAATTTAATTCTAAACAGACTACATGTATTGTTAATATGATATACATCTATAAATCAGGGTCACTTCCTCCTCCGTCACTTCCCCTGCTTCAGGTGCGAAAGGTCCGGAGTTCGAGCCCCACTGGAGCCGTTATGATTGTGCCCTTAGGCAAGGCATTTAAATTCCACGTTGCCTCTTCTCTCTCCCTCGTGGCGATGGATTCCATCAGGAATGAGGTCTCGAGAGTGATTTATATAAGTTGAAATAACTTTGTTTCGCAATCGAGCTAAAATAAATTTGAATAAACTTCCCCCTCCAGCCAATATAGGGAGAAATGAAAGGAAATCAGGGGGAAGTATGCATTTGACCTACATATTTTGCTTTAAGCTTACATATGTTTACGATCGGACTTGGCTGCCGTACAGTGCCGCAAATTTGACTCGTCGTCTTGATACAAATCAAAGTATCTTCAAGTCAAATCAAGTTCTTCACTTGAAACAGACCTAACTGGTTTATGCTTTAGACAACTGTTATTGTCTCAAAATATATACGATATTTCAAACTCAAAACTCGGGTATTGTGATCAGAATTTGTCTGTCATCCGTCTGTCCATCTGTGAACATTTGCCATACAAGCACTATAGCATTTGTCAGTATTTGATATTGAATTGTGTGAACAAATGCATCAATAGTTTAAAGCGACATTACATCGTAAAATGCCAAAAATAGGATATCATAATAATATAGGATTTCATAGAACAGTCAGCCACGCTCCTGAACTGTTTATTCTTAGAGTGTATGCTAAACGCGTGATACTGTCGTTAAGAGATAATTTAAATCTAATCAGTTTGAAAAGAACTACCGATTTTCATAGGCACAAATGTGAGATACATGTACAGTGGTAAATCTGTGTCATAAATGTAGTCAGTATTCTGGATACACACATGGATGTTGACCCTATTTACATTATTATGTCAACATACGTCGTATACGACACTTATTTATTAGTTGAAATACTCGGATTCTGTTACCAATATTTGGGAAAATAATAATAGCTTGTAATAGGATATTACATTCTCTAGAAGTTTGCTTTTTCACCGATGTAGTGCCACTTTAAGCATGTCATTAATTGGAGTCTTCATTAAGGTGTTCCTTGTCAGTTCTCTCCATCGGTAGCTAGTTAACCCATTCAACACCAAGTAACTGACATGGACTGGTCCATGATATTCATAAACCAATAAATGAATCAGAAAATTACATTTGGACAAGTTCATTTATCAAAATGGGTAATTATGTCTAAAAATAGTCTTATCACTGGCAAAAAGTGCAGATCCTGATGAGACGGCTCATCACGAGCCGGCTCATCTGGATCTACACTTTTTGTAAGCCTATTTAGAGGTCTGTGGTGTTGAAAGGGTTAAGCATGTCATTAATTGGAGTCTTCATTAAGGTGTTCCTTGTCAGTTCTCTCCATCGGTAGCTAGTTAACCCATTCAACACCAAGTAACTGACATGGACTGGTCCATGATATTTTTAGACCAATAAATTAATAACAAAATTACATTTGGATCAGTTCATTTATCAAAATGGTTAATTATTTTTCTAAAAATAGTTATATTACTTGAAAAAAGTGCAGATCCTGATGAGACGGCTCGTCATGAGCCGGCTCATCTGGATCTACACTTTTTTGTAAGCCAATTTAGAGGTCTGTGGTGTTGAAAGGGTTAATGAGTCTTAAATAATATACCAATTCCATTTCAGGGTTCAACATTATTTTTTTATATTTTATATTTTCTCACTAGGCCAGTCGGACCAGTAACTCTGGAAACTGACTAGCCCGGACCTGAGATCAACTAGACTATACTTTTAAACTAAAGTTTAACAGGCTCATTGTTGATGTATTTGCTCTAGCAGACCGTACTGTATTCTCATTCAATTGTCGTAATATTTGGGAAGCCAGACACTATTAAGGAAGAACATGTTCATTTCTATGATTAAATCAACAATCTTCAACGATCGGTCAGTCTTGGTAGCTGGTTCTACTGTTGTCTTATAGTCTATGGACACTTGCTCTGTCTTGGTAGCTGGTTCTACTGTTGTCTTATAGTCTATGGATACCTGCTCTGTCTTGGTAGCTGGTTCTACTGCTGTCTTATAGTCTATGGACACCTGCTCTGTCTTGGTAGCTTGTTCTACTGTTGTCTTATAGTGTATGGACACTTGCTCTGTCTTGGTAGCTGGTTCTGCTGTGTCTTATAGTCTATGGACACTTGCTCTGTCTTGGTAGCTGGTTCTACTGTTGTCTTATAGTCTATCGACACTTGCTCTGTCTTGGTAGCTTGTTCTACTGTTGTGTTATAGTGTATGGACACTTGCTCTGTCTTGGTAGCTTGCTCTACTGTTGTCTTATAGTCTATGGACACTTGCTCTGTCTTGGTAGCTGGTTCTACTGTTGTCTTATAGTCTATCGACACTTGCTCTGTCTTGGTAGCTTGTTCTACTGTTGTGTTATAGTGTATGGACACTTGCTCTGTCTTGGTAGCTCGTTCTACTGTTGTCTTATAGTCTATGGACACTTGCTCTGTCTTGGTAGCTGGTTCCGTATCTCTGTTTCACAAGACTTGGTAGCTCTGGATGAATTAACCTCAGCCAGGTAAGTACTATCAAATTTTCAATGGTAGGCGAAATGTCTTCGTCGCTTTCCGGGACTTCACCATGGTGTCTTATGGAACCGTCATTACAAAGAAGGTTGTCCTCGATGACACTAGTAAGCCTTTGGAACAAATCTTCAAGCCGTTCCCCATGTTCCAGTTTCATGCTATCAAAATTCATAAAATGGCCCCCAGATGTTTGGAAGCCAAAATGCAACCTAATAGCCTGCCAAATGCTGTTTACAGATGTTGAATTTTTTACTGTTGTGTTCCTGGATATCACGGGACAAAATTTAGCGATTTGCCCCAACATTAGTTCAAGATGGGTACTCTTCTGTGCTGCCGTCCGTCTTTGTGTCTCGGGAACATTCTCGCCATCGTCTACAAGACCCCTGAGTGGATGAGTAGCTGTCTTTTTAGCCCATGCGAAACCATCGACACGAAAATTGGCAAAATTGTTTCATTTTTGGTCAGGGACCACTGTTTAGGCGCCCTTACACCAGCCATATTAGTTAATTTACGTAACAATTATAGACAAATTGCCTCGCCACTGCTTTTGTTACAGCAAGTTGTTTTGTACACTGGTTTAATTATCAAATGTCCATGAACTTGTCCGTCCTCGGTGTGTAGAGGTAGAACGTGGGTTTCTTTAATCGCTGCCACCATGCCAGTTAACAAGGAACAACGGTAACGATGCAAATCAACGTTTATTAGCAAAAGAAATGTGCATCAACTTTTGTGACTACAAATGGAGTAATTTTACCAAGGGCGACCACCCTTACAACATAAGGCTAAAATAGTATCAAGCTAACCGCCGGACCAATACCGTACACAACTGTATACAGTGGCGCAACCTCTTCTTTCTTTAAAGAAAATACGTCTATTCTCAGCTATTGAAATAATTACAATCCAACTTAATTAATTACGGCATAAGTACGGTGGTTCAAAACATACAGTAATATTACAAGCAGATATCTGACCAATATATGCCTCAGTAAAAACAAAACTAACTGCTATCAAAACAAAAACTATGAATATGTGATTCATCGATTCGCAATTATTATTTTTCCACTGCAGGGGCACTTTGTTACACGATTTTCTAACTTCATAAACATATTCTTTTATACTGGGAATGACTTTATCGGTTAAATACGCTCCTACAGTGTCTTTATGATCATTTTCAATTGCTTTTTTTAGTGAACTCAACTGTCGTGTCTGCATCTATCAACCCTCCGTCGCCGAAAACTTCATCTACAATTATTTTGCTAGCCTTTTCGTTAACCCCTACTTTATTTTTCAAGTGCCGTTTAAAATTTTCGCTAAGATGACGTGTGCATAAAGTTAACTGTGCTTCCGGAAAACTCAATTTAACTGCTTTGACAATAGCATTTTCATCATCTGAGCCTATAATCATTTCATTTGTACTAAGTTGTGTATCGTCAATCAACGTTTGGATTATAGAAGCTAAATATAAAAGTATAAAATGACCCGTCCCAATGTAAATAAACTGGACCTAGCATGATTGGATTTGTGTTTGTACCTTTCCGTTTTAACTTATTTTCCTGAAAAACAGTCGTAGTGACGTAGCATGGCCCTAAATTAAAAGTCCTATCTACACCTATAATTGATGTTTTACATGCTTTTGAAAAGTGATTTAATTGCGTGTCGGTATAGCAAATTACATTTGGTGGCTTCCCTGATCCCTGAACTACTTCTTTAACAAATGGATGAGACTGAGATACCACCGAGGTTATACAACTTTTTTGAGTTCGATCTCAAACTCAACTCAAGTTCTGTGCTCAACTCCTGTCTCAAACTCAGAAACGTAGGTTATAAAACTTCTGAGTTTGAGTTTGAACTCAGGTTGAGATTGAGAAAAACTCGAGATTAGCTTTGAACAAACTCAATAACCAAACTCAAGTCTTAAAATGGCTGATGTAGTCAGACGACATCAAAGACGGAATCGTATAATTTGCGCAATTGGGCAAATTAGACGCCCTCGGGTTTTTCGCGACACTAGCAATCCACTAAAGACTTGAGAGAGGACGAGGTGTTTATTCCCTTCCCCAGTCCTTTTTGTGGATACCCCTACGCTTGTCTATTTTCTCCTTTGCTGAAAAAAACCCAGATTATGACATTTATGATTAGGACAACGGTTCTTACATCATATGCAAAGCTACACGCACTGGCCCCGAGGTTATAAAACTTTTTTGAGTTCGATCTCAAACTCAACTCAAGTTCTGTGCTCAACTCCTGTCTCAAACTCAGAAACGTAGGTTATAAAACTTCTGAGTTTGAGTTTGAACTCCGGTTGAGTTTGAGATTGAGAAAAACTCGAGATTAGCTTTGAGCAAACTCAATAACCAAACTCAAGTCTCAAAATGGCCGATGTAGTCCGACGACACCAAAGACGGAATCGTGTAATTCGCGCAATTGGGCAAATTAGACGCCCTCGTGTTTTTCGCGACAGGAGCAATCCACTAGAAGACTTGAGAGAGGACGAGGTGTTTCGTAGATATCGTTTTTTACCCGAAACTATTATGTTTATTATGACAATTATCCCTGACATGTCGGCGAATACGAACAGAAACTTACCTGTACCACCATTGTTGCAACTTTTGACAACATTACGGTATTTAGCAACCGGCTGCATTCACCAAATTGTTGCCGACACAGTGAACTTATCCCGCAGCACAGCCGGGAGGTGCATACGTGTTGTCACTCGCCATATTGCAGCAGCAGCCCCTCAATTTATTAAGTTTCCAACTGGAGAAAGTGCAGCAAAAGTGAAGTGTGCTTTTGCCAAAGTTCACGGTAAGAATGCATTTACATGTACAATAATGTGCGTCATTGATTTTAGTAAAATGTATACTGATTGGCCAATCAAATAACGCATGTTGACACTAACGGGGCGCTTTAGGGTATTACGTTTACTGTTACCTACTGACACCGTTATATGTATTGGTATGTTTATTACCAAAATCATATCGTGTAAATTATGTAATCGGATAGAAAACTATTTTTACTGGGTCCACATGTACACTATAATTAAAAGATTAAAGTGCGCATAAACTTTGTGCAAAAGAAAGCAGACCTATACATTGGTTTGATAGCTATATATACGCAGAAGCTATACATTGACATACATGGGCCATTGTGCTATACAGTGACAGCTATCACACACGGGTCCCTGTGCTATACAGTGACAGCTATCATACACGGGTCCCTGTGCTATACAGTGACAGCTATCATACACGGGTCACTGTGCTATACAGTGACAGCTATCATACACTGGGCATTGTGCTATACAGTGACAGCTATCACACACGGGTCCCTGTGCTATATATACAGTGACAGCTATCACACACGGGTCCCTGTGCTATACAGTGACAGCTATCACACACGGGTCCCTTTGCTATACAGTGACAGCTAACACACACGGCTACTTCCTTTACATTTTGGTGTAGCACATCGGATTTGTTGTGATGATAAATCCAAAAATGCTCCTATTTTATACAGATACATATAATGTGATATATTTATTGCTTTAGGCTTTCCTAACGTGCTGGGCTGTATTGATGGCACATTTATACGTCTGCAGAGACCTTCAGAGAATGAAGCGGACTTCATGAATAGGAAAGGTTATCATGCATTGAATGTACAGGTACATGTCATTCTTCATCATTTATTAATCTAGCAGATGTACTGTGCTTAATGATAGAAGTACTATAGCCAGTTTGCAAGACAGAAACAATGTGGAATTTAAGGGCACAATCTTAATGGGTAAAGGTAAGGCAGTGAGCCAAATTTAAAATAACAAATAATTGTTTTATGTCTCGATATTTAATGAACACATAACACTATTTACCATTTAAAAATACGGATTTGGAGTATCCAACATGAACATGCCGTAGAGACAATTCAAACAAAACTAAGTGAGCTAATAATACTGAACATATTAACAATCAGTAAGCAAAGTATACTGAACATATTAACAATCAGTCAGCAAAGTATACTGAACATATTAACAATAAGTCAGCTAAGCATACTGAACATATTAACAATCAGTAAGCAAAGTATACTGAACATATTAACAATCAGTCAGCAAAGTATACTGAACATATTAACAATAAGTCAGCTAAGCATACTGAACATATTAACAATCAGTCAGCTAAGCATACTGAACATCTTAACAATCAGTCATCTAAGCATACTGAACATATTAACAACCAGTCAGCTAAGCATACTGAACATATTAACAATCAGTCATCTAAGCATACTGAACATATTAACAATCAGTCATCTAAGCATACTGAACATATTAACAACCAGTCAGCTAAGCATACTGAACATATTAACAATCAGTCAGCTAAGCATACTGAACATATTAACAATCAGTCAGCTAAGCATACTGAACATATTAACAATCAGACAGTCAGCTAAGCATACTGAACATATTAACCATCAGTCAGCTAAGTATACTAGACATATTAACAATCAGACAGTCAGCAAAGTATACTGAACATATTAACCATCAGTCAGCTAAGTATACTAGACATATTAACAATCAGACAGTCAGCTAAGCATACTGAACATATTAACAATCAGTCAGCTAAGTATACTGAACATATTAACAATCAGTAAGCTAAGCATACTGAACATATTAACAATCAGACATTCAGCTAAGTATACTAGACATATTAACAGTTATGCTTGTACATGTAACTAACAACTTTAACCTTATTATATGTGGTATTATTCTTATCATGCCTAAATCATTCATACAATTTTGCAGATGTGCTGCGATCCGAACTTTAGAGTTACAAGTCTAAATGCTTCATGGCCGGGCTCTGTACATGACAGCAGAGTGTTTCGTAGTTCAGCTTTATGTTTGCAGTTTGAGAATGGTAACTAAATAATGTTGTGATTTTGTAATGGATTTGGGAGTGGAAAAATTCTGTTAACTAAGTAATTACACAACAAGGCATTTTTAATATAGGTCCACTGGGTATTGCTAGACGACAATCATAAAAAATCATAATATTATGTTTTACGGGAAGAGGAATTATAAAGATATACTTTAAAATTCTATTGGAAATAGAGCAATAAACATGCGCATCGTTAATAAACATATTAATCTGTAACAAGATCTTCAAGAGTAATACGGTGCCTCCCCCGCTAAATTAATTTACAAATTCAGGAAACGATGACGTATTTCAACACTAGCAGTCAGTACATGTTATTTCAAATACATCACTAATTATTATCTCCACAGGTGACCACGATGGACTACTGCTGGGAGATTCCGGATATGCATGCCGTTATTTCCTAATGACTCCATTTCTAAATCCAGCTACTGATTCACAAATGAAATACAACAATGCCCTGTGTAAGGCAAGGGTTTTAATTGAGCAGATATTTGGCATCATTAAGAGGCGTTTTAGAGTGTTACACTGTGAAATGCTGACGAATCCTTCACAGGCTGTCATCAATACGGCTGCATGTGTTGTACTTCACAACATTGGAATTAATCGTGGCGACATTATTAACTACGACCGTTTAGAAGATCAAGACACAAACATCGACATGCAGGAGAACCTGATATTTGATGGTGCTGCAATGAGAGACCACCTCGTGAATACATTTTTTAGTTGAGATGGGTATTACTTTTTGGCTGCCACATGACAAAACTCATAAATCAAGAACTGCTAATGATAGACAGATAAACCTGCTAATGATAGACAAATAAACCTGCTAATGATAGACAGATAAACCTGGTAATGATAGACAGATAAACCTGGTAATGATAGACAGATAAACCTGGTAATGATAGACACATAAACCTGGTAATGATAGACAGATAAACCTGGTAATGATAGACAGATAGACCTGCTAATGATAGACAGATAAACCTGGTAATGATAGACAGATAAACCTGGTAATGATAGACAGATAAACCTGGTAATGATAGACACATAAACCTGGTAATGATAGACAGATAAACCTGGTAATGATAGACAGATAGACCTGCTAATGATAGACAGATAAACCTGGTAATGATAGACAGATAAACCTGGTAATGATAGACAGATAAACCTGGTAATGATAGACAGATAAACCTGGTAATGATAGACAGATAGACCTGCTAATGATTAGACAGATAAACCTGGTAATGATAGACAGATAGACCTGCTAATGATAGACAGATAAACCTGGTAATGATAGACAGATAAACCTGGTAATGATAGACAGATAAACCTGGTAATGATAGACAGATAAACCTGCTAATGATAGAAAGATAAACCTGGTAATGATAGACAGATAAACCTGCTAATGATAGACAGATAAACCTGGTAATGATAGACAGATACACCTGGTAATGATAGACAGATAAACCTGGTAATGATAGACAGATAAACCTGGTAATGTAGACAGATAAACCTGGTAATGATAGACAGATAAACCTGGTAATGATAGACAGATAAACCTGGTAATGATAGAAAGATAAACCTGGTAATGATAGACAGATAAACCTGGTAATGATAGACAGATAAACCTGGTAATGATAGAAAGATAAACCTGCTAATGATAGACAGATAGACTTGGTTACAAACTGTTGCTAATATTGTGAAAAACCAATAAGTTTCAAATGACTAATGTTAATAACGCTAGTATCTAAAGTTCAAAATGTATAGGTTCACTGTTCGTCTGTAACTGACAAGCCAAATTCATTTTTAACTGGTAATAAACGTTCATGGTTGAGTAACACAACTTTTGTGCAGTGGCAGCCTCTTTCTGTTCATATAAAACATCTCGCTGCAACGCGATCAGCTGGGTATCTTGAATGGTATTCTCCAACTGGGCACGCTGCAGCTTTCCATTACCTGAAAATGATACATGATATTGCTGGTTACTTTATAATTGTGGCTAGACATACCGCACCTAATAATGTCTCGTGGCTGGACATACCACACCAAATAATGTCTCGTGGCTAGACATACCTTAACTAATAATGTCTCGTGGCTAGACATACCGCACCTAATAATGTCTCGAGGCTGGACATACCACACCAAATAATGTCTCGAGGCTGGACATACCACACCAAATAATGTCTCGAGGCTGGACATACCGCACCTAATAATGTCTCGTGGCTGGACATACCACACCAAATAATGTCTCGAGGCTGGACATACCACACCAAATAATGTCTCGTGGCTGGACATACCGTAACTAATAATGTCTCGTGGCTGGACATACCTTAACTAATAATGTCTCGTGGCTGGACATACCTTAACTAATAATGTCTCGTGGCTGGACATACCGCACCTAATAATGTCTTGTGGCTGGACATACCGCACCTAATAATGTCTTGTGGCTGGACATACCGTAACTAATAATGTCACGTGGCTAGACATACCGCACCTAATAATGTCTTGTGGCTAGACATACCACACCAAATAATGTCTCGTGGCTAGACATACCGCACCTAATAATGTCACGTGGCTGGACATACCGCACCTAATAATGTCTCGTGGCTGGACATACCGCAATTAATAATGTCACGTGGCTAGACATACCGTAACTAATACTATCTATTTTATCAGATACTCACATGGAATAGACTTTTTTTGTTTTTCTGTGCCAAGTACGAGTTCTAAAACAGATAGAATGTACATTTGTCAGAATTTGAATTTGCACACTCCAAGCGATGTATCATAGTCAGGTTCACAATATCATGTTCAAACAGGACAATTGTGAATATTGCTAAATAAACACTAGTCCATAGTCAAGATAACTATTTTGATCCTGGATCAACTGTATTATTAAAATACCGATAATTAATATTGAAATCATTTTGGTCTTTCTGTTGTTTAATGGCAAAAGACATGGTATGGAGTTCTGACGCGTATGATTTAACAATGCAGGCCATAATATGATGTGCATGTAGCAGGAACCTCGTAGGTAGGACCATCATTGGACCATCTATATATATTGTGTGATACATTTTACGGAAAAATATTTTGTTTGTTTGTGATGTTATTTAATTATGTACGTTGTCAAGATGTTGATATCAATTTGAAGCGCTGACACTTTGTTTATATATCTCTGTATTAGTGTTGGCTTAATTAACACACTCACCCGAAGTATCCATGTAGGTACTGCATCCGGCTTGTTCAACAGATGGAACAATGGGAGCCTGGTCTTCCATACTGTCACTATCGACAGTGGCTAGTGTAGCAGAATCTGAAATTGACATGAGCTGCATAATAGACAGAGTCAGAGGTCATCCTCCTATGATAACATGTTTGATACGCCATCTGATCATAATAATATTAAGAGGATATATGTTTGTTTTAATGAATGATTGAATTGTAATTCACTTAATGAACAGTGAAAGCATTATTGTCATGAGTGGCCATATAAGATAACAAGAGTTTTCTATGTTCATGAGTTAATTATTATTCGCCGTTCACTTTAATAAACAAATATCATGGATGCTTCTCTTCTTAGCGCTATGTATCAATTCAAATATAAAGCATATTATGCATACATGTACTATAAAGTTTAAATTACCAATTATAATGATTAGTCTCTTAACCAATCATGGTATTACACGTGTGTACATGTGAGACATTATGAGATGACTGTATTACACTGAATACAAGCAAAGTAGTATTCATATTTGTCAGTCTGTTCTCCCTTTAATCTTATGCTACCAAAGGGAGGCATATAGTCCTACTTTCAGTTACCAAATGCACAAAAGTGTACAAAATATAATGTTAGAATGTGTAGCAGCATTGCTACCAATACGTAAAAGTTGATTTTTTCAAATATCTTTTACTTCATACGATGTAATGCTGCTTTGAGTGTGAGCTTGACGTAGAAGCCACATGTTTACGTTTTATGTGTAAACAGAGAGTCATTGAAGGAAGGAAAGCTACAAATGTCACATTAAATTATCCTTACTATCATCTGTATCAACAGATACAGGTAAACCCGTCATCCCTGGCCTGTCTTTAAACGCCAGGGCTATGGCCTCCTCACCCTTCGTAAGGTGAGGAGGCTCCTTCCCTCCCCCAGTACTTTTTGTGGAGGTCCTCCTCTTACCTATTTTCTCTTTTGCTGAAAAAAAAAAACCAGATTATGAAATATATGATTATGACAACGGTTCTTACATCATATGCAAAGCTACGCGCTCTGGTCTGCTTCTTTTGGATGTTGGTTAATATACAACTGACTGAATGCGCTATGGGCATACACATGAGACACCGGACTGTTTCCAACGATAAAGTAGATGTAGGTGTTGTGACGATTCTAGCCAATATTACACACAAACAAACAATATCTTGTGTGTATTCAATCGTAATATTTAAAAACTACATTCTATTCAATATAATACAAAATGAGCATGCATTGAGTCTACTTCCACCGCCTAATCACACCACATTGTGTGTATTCAAGGATATATATAAACATTTTCACTTCATTTACCACGATAGTCTGTCTTTGTGACACAATCAGTGGAACGGTTAGATTTGTAGATTTTCGACTATGAGCAATAATGTAAATACATGTGAGGAAATGAGATGCAAGCCTGAGCGAAGTGGCTCAAGTCTCAACAAGGGTATTATTGACACATATCTATACAGAATTCACAACATGTAACTTATGTTTATCTTACATCTTTGCTTCAAATTGGCAAATTTTTTCTTTACTTTATCGACATCCTTTTTAGATGATGTGAACTGTCTGAAAATAAATAAATTTCATTGCATTTTATGTCCATATCCATCCTCCATAAATTGTGAATGTGGCTATAAATAAATGTTTGTATTCTGTACGGTGGTACAAATGGGGGCATCCCTTAGCCGAGTGGTTAAGGTTATTGACTTCCAATCACTTGACCCTCACTGCTGTAGGTTCGACTGGCTGGCTAACATAAGTTTGGTGGTTACACCATGCTTTTGTCATGAAATACGGATTTTAGGGCTGCACACGATTTTCCTTCAACAAATCTTTTGAAAAGTTCCTAGGAAATAAAGTGTCTGGGTTAAATGCGATGTTCGCTCCCTATAGCCAGGATCGTTTTGGTCTAGCTTTCTGCTATAGCATACACCCACAACTATACACAATAGCTTTGCTACTGGTATGACCATTATGACTCATGTCGTATGTTTACAAATAATTATACATTTGTAGGTCACTTACTTGTAGCTTTAGGTCTACTGACCAACCTCGAGAAAGCATAACATATCCATTCTATATATTGTATTCCTCCAACTTTAATCAGTGTTAAATTAATTAAGACACCATTGCAACTTTAATCTCCAAAACAAACAGACAGGAATTATTATTTTGTGTGTAGATCGGACCTTGACCCTTTAAATGTAAAACTAAGGGAAGTTAAGTGTCAGTGAAGGGGTACACAATGGGGGTGACAACAGAGAATATTATCAAACTTACGCATTAAGTTTTTCGGCAACATTCATCCACACATCCTCCCTCAATTTGCCAATGGATTTGTGTTTGGAGGGTCCTTTAATGGCTCCAAACAACATATCCTCTTGCGGAATCACCAAATCGATTAAAGTGAGTTCTTCGGCCTCTGACCATCTTTGCTTTGATTGAAAGCTCGCATCATCTTTATTTGCCGACATTGTAAAAGTATTTATTGTGCGCGCAGACGATGCGTGACGCTTCCGGTTATGGCTTTTTAAGCCTTCATACGAAAGAGTTAAACTCGGTTGAGCATGATCTCATGCTCAACTGAGTACAGTCTCAAAACGTTTTATAACCTACGATTCTGTCTCAAAACTCCAGTGAGTTTGAGTTTTGAGTCGAGTTTAGAGCTGAGATCAAAAAAGTTTTATAACCTCGGGGCCTGGTCAGCTTCTTCGGGGGGTGTTGGTTAATATACAACTGACTGAATGCGCTATGGGCGTACACCTGAGACACCGGTCTGTTTCCAACGATGAAGTAGATGTAGGTGTTGTGACGATTCTAGCCAATATTACACACAAACAAACAATATCTTGTGTGTACTAAATCGTAATATTAAAAAATTACATTCTATTCAACATAATACAAAATGAGCATGAATTGATTCTACTTCCACCGCCTAATCACACCATATTGTGTGTATTCAAGGATACATATAAACATTTACCACGATAGTCTGTCTTTGTGACACAATCAGTGGAACGGATAGATTTATAGATTTTCGACATTGAGCAATAATATAAATACATGTGAGGAAATGAGATGCAAGAAGTGGCTCAAGTCTCAACAAGGGTATTATTGACACATATCTATACAGAATTCAAAACATGTAACTTATGTTTATCTTACATCTTTGCTTCAGATTAGCAAATATTTTCTTGATTTTATCGACATCCTTTTTAGATGATGTGAACTGTCTGAAAATAAATAAATTACATTGCATTTGATGTCCATATCCATCCTCCATAAATTGTGAATGTGGCTATAAACAAATGTTTGTATTCTGTACGGTGGTGCAGATGTATATAGTACAAATGGGGGCATCTCTTAGCCGAATGGTTACGGTTATTGACTTCCAATCACTTGACCCTCATTGCTGTAGGTTCGACTGGCTGGCTAACATAAGTTCGGTGGTTACACCATGCTTTTGTCATGAAATACGGCTTTTAGGGCTGCACACGATTTTCCTTCAACAAATCTTTTGAAAAGTTCCTAGGAAATAAAGTGGCGATATGTCTGGGTTAGATGCGATGTTCGCTCCCTATAGCCAGGATCGCTTTGGTCCAGCTTTCTGCTATAGCATACACCCACAACTGTACACAATATAGTCTAGTCGGGCTAGCTCAAAAGAGGGCGTAACCTAGAACTGCATGCAAAAGAAATGTTTCTTACGATTTTGATACAAGGCATACCTCTAATTTCACTAACTAAAAGTTGCATATCCTATGTTGGGGGGAAGTTTGTAAAAATGGCTCATACATAAGAGCACCCTAAAATAAATAAAACTACTGGGTTAGATGATGGTATGAAGAAAGGTAACAGTTTAATGTATATTAAGACATTTATTTTCGTTTATGATGACCGTAGAATATTCACAGTAGATTCTCGGTACATTAGGCTTGTACTAACCTAAACCAAATTCTCTGAAATCACAATTTCATGTTCTAAACGGGGTTAAATTACCCCACCCACTTGTATTGTAATTGTGTTTATTCACATAAGATTCATATACTCTAATGTATAATTTGATATAGATGCTGTGGAATCTAGAAACACTATTAATTACACAAAACAAGAACATAACACTACACACGTTCGCTATATTGAGATTCCGCTATAGCACTTGTATAGATAAACCTTGTGACAATACATAGTACACGTATTGGTATTAACATGTCAGTATTTCAAATATTAAACTGTATATACATGATATATAACAAACAATTAAAAAAACTCTTGAGTTCCAGCTTGCCTAACTGTAATGGACGCCTTGCCATACAAGTTGGGCGATATGCCCTTGAAATGGTGGACCCTAGCTGTCCCTCCTAAGGGTCACCCACCCAACCCCCAATTTTTCTGGAATTTCGTTTTAACATTTATATATGGTTTCAACTATATCTACCAACAAATATGTCATTATCTTTCTAGACAAACTAACATATTATAAGTCAGATTAACACGTGACTTGATCCTACTGACGTGAAGCGCAAACTGTGCCCTATTATAGTAATTGTTCTTGAAGAAAGTGCAACACTTACACCTACTTGGAGCACTGTAACTGAATATACATTAATAACTATTTGTTAATTCTAATAAAGAAACAAATAACTTATTCTGTGTTGTTACTGTTCACGCAATATCTTAATCACTGTCATCCATATCAACATCTGCTAATGTATACAAGTTTGTACAACCGATGCCTCTACAGTCACCACAACCAACCGAACACTTTAGGCCATGTTTTCGGCAACTACAGCGTCTTGAGGCACAATTTGTTTTGCAACTGCATCTGATTATATGGAGTAGTTTCTCTGGGGCTGGTTGAAGATCTGTTTTAGTCGGTAGCAACTTGTTGTCTACAATCTCCCAACCCCAGTCTAGTGGATTGAGGGAGTCATTACCAGTCCATGTCTGTACTTGGAGGTACACTCTGTATATATGGTATGCCGTGGCTGCAGCGGTAGGTGGCAGAGAATGGACTTGAATGCATGTTGTGCTCGCCATTACCTTTCTTGCAAATGTTCTATATCGCAACAAGTTTAAGCCATCTTCAGGCAAACCACCAAATAGGTACATCAACGCTTCTTGTCCTAACTTGGACACTTCCTCTTTCGATTCTGCCTTCGTGAAGCACTCAGCAGTTTCATGGAGGTTTGCGTTACGAATGAATGCCTTCAACGCAGTTCCTTTGCCTATTCCATATATTCGAGATGTTGTGTCACATCCAGTAAGTGCATGTATGAAAGGTAATATACGGCAAGTATCCTCACCAAGAAGTTGCTTTGTTTTGTACAAATCCCATACTTTAGGGCATTTTGTATTTGACTGTCTCGATTCGGACCTGAAGAAAAGTTTTTTTGAACTTGTGCTATAATGGTAGCAAAGCAATACCAATAAATCTGTGTCTTCGCCGATAACGACGGTGTCGTGATTGTTAGCAGAATCAACCGCGGTCTGTACAATCAAACGATCAGCATCCCCAATGGCATGTATGACCTTCATACCACATGTGGTAAGACAGTCACCAAGAAACAATAGAAAATTTTGCTTGTTTTCCGTGTTTCGAAGAAATGCCTCTATTTGATTTGAATGGTGTGTCCCTAGAAAATTTGATGCGTGTTCCTATAGCTACCTTTGTTCGCTGGAAATGAGTGATATCTTTCGTGCTGGGACCAGCAGAATACCCGTCGAAGACCACAATGGGGTTTGCATACTTTTGCTGCAAGTAATCGCTATACTGAGTACAAATTGCCCCAAATGTTCCGTTCCGTTGCCAGGGAATTTTCTGTAATAAAGATCCTCCGTCTATGACATACTGGACGCATGAAAGTTCAGCTGAAGTTTTCCAACAGTCACCTAATTTCCAAATGGAATCGGTGAGATTACCCTTCTGGGGTTCCCTTGGTAACCCAGTGTTGTCGAACAGCGCAGATGGAACGCCACATAACTCGTACTGAAATATTTCGGTAATGTTGTCCACATACCTACTGGCAGCAGTAGTCAGCCGCTGGAATAGTAGCTGGGGATCTATCGATATAATATCACAGGCGACTTTTACAGACGTCTTGGTATTGAGCGTCACCGCCTGTTGAGATCTTTTGAAAGAATATCTATCGATTTTGTTGCCAATCATATTTTCAATGGCAGCATTTCCGATGTCCTTTGCAGCATCTACATTTACGCCAACATCTGCAGTAACTCCAGTTTCGATATTGCGCAGCGATGTTTCAGAGTCTTCAAAAGGGTTTCGTTCCATAAGAAAGGTAACCAGTGTATTTGTATCTTTTTCGTCTCTCAATAGACGCGACTTACCTACTTCCCTGTGCTGTCCACTTGTTTCATACATAGTTTTACAAAATTCTTGCATTGCGTTGTTCATCTCTGCACTAGCCGGCATTGAGAAAAGCCACTTGGTCCTCTGTAACTCGGTCATTCCTCTTCCTCGTGTCAGTCCCCCAGTTGTCTTCAATGATCTCATCAGAATTTGTTCGATAACCAGATCGGTAGAGAGTCCTGCCCAATATCTATCAGATCTTCTAATAACGTGGTTACCGGATAGAAAAGCCGAATATACGTCTGGGTGTTCTTTCTCAAGATCCAACATTTTCTGCAGGTATAAGTAGGCAGACTTCAAGTATAAATTATGACCCGAGGCAGCAAAATATGGTAGCATTTTCTTTACTGTAGATAAGTGCAGCTCCCAATTACCTGTCCTCTCTGCCCTAATGAATTGCTGAAGTATGGCAATCATATCCATGTACTGTAACCATAGCTTTGCTGTATGATTAGTTTCCAGAATTTTCCTCTGCACACTTAACATTTTACAAATACTTTGTAAATTAGCGTTCTGACAAATAGTATCAATATTTGTTTCTTCTTGTGCAAGCTGATCATATACATGTGCAAGGGAATGAAGCTGTACATTATCAGTCATGTGCTTCTTTGTACTGTATGTTTGCTCTTGCTGAGGATCTGAGTTTTCTTCGTCAGTTTGATTAGCTTGGTCAAACTCATTTTCTTCTACATTTGGTGTGTCTATTCCGAATAATTTGTAAACTAACAAAGCATAAAGCGCTGCGTTTACAAGGAAGTGACCTCTTAGAGCTCTTGCAACTGCTTTTCCTGATAACATGTGTACTACGGCGTTTGGGGCATACACAAGTTCCAATGCTTCCTTCAATCCAGAACCTGCCATCAAGTGTCCAATACTCCCAATGAAACTCATTTCTGTGTGGAATCCGCCTAAGCGTAATACGATATTATGCAATGGGCTTTGCTCACATTGAGAACTGATGATATAAGATGCCTTCTGATACAATGGTTGATCAAATGTTATAATGGGAGTAACCCCATACTTAGCAGACTGGTCACAAACAAAGTGTAGTGTAGAATTTATACACGATACATCGCTAGGATTCATATCTATCATTGGCATGAATGTTACACTTGATTTGGCTGGATATGTATTGTTCCCAGATGATTCAAACATCTGCATAAATCCGAACCAGCTTGGTCTTGATGATCGCATTGGCCAGACAATATTTGTAAATGCATCAAAATATGAGTGGGCATCATCGCCGTCATGACATACATCCAATTTCAAAAATGTAGCGACTGACAAATCCCCTTCATGACATTTGAAGTACTTGATATCAATTTTACCAATGGCGGAAAGCTCATCAGCAGATACATCTGATCTTGGAATTGGAATATGTACAGATGATCCAGGGGTGGAGCATGCAATAATACCCATTCCGTGGAAGGTGTTATGACCAACTAAAGTTCTGATATTGTGGTCCACATTGTCAGCCACAAACTGAAGGAAACGACCGGGAACGAAGTCAGGTATGGATGTATTCAAAGCTGCAGCTGCATTTGACTCAAACTTTTTAACTTCCCAGTAAGAAGAACAAAATCCAAGACTATTCAGCGTCTCAATGAGGAACTTGGAACCAAAATGGTGGTGGAGTTGTATGCCTAGACCAATTTGAAGAGGAGCCAGTATACCCTTAGGCCTACATGCCTGTACTATAGCTTGGCCAATAGCTGCCACTCTTGTGCTGATATCTTTGCCACTAACTATTTTATCCATGAAAAGTTGTAAGCTGCTAGGCAGAAACTTTGTATTATCTTTGACAGAAGATACTGTTGAAAATGGCGGATAAAAGACACGATTTATATAGCGTAGCATTATAAAGCAATTTACATTTGTAGCGATGGTTGATCTATAGGGGTAGTGGGGTAGAGTTTATGCATTAGAGTTTCTTTCCGTTACTTCTATTTTTGTCTCCTTTGGGTAGTTCTTTCCCATTAATTTATGCAGCCTCTTTCTGGGATCGCAACAGCTCGAGGAAGCCATTCAGAGAAGTTTTATCATTTTAATTTTACCGCATACCTCCCCGCCGCCCTCCATTGTCACATGCTTTTGCTTGGACTTTGTGTCGTCCAACTTTATGGAATTGAAAATGTCTGGTGTGAAAAGCGCACCAGACGTGATTTATTATATAAACCAAGTAATTATAGAAGTCATACGTTTAATGACTAGAGTAAAAATGACATAAAGTTGGACGACACAAAGTCCATAATGACATAAAGTTGGACGACACAAAGTCCATCAGTCCGTTCAACCAAAGTGGCAAGGAGGCGCAATCGTAAGCATTAATTTGCATGATACTAACAGAAATAACAATTTAGTTGAATTACCGACATGTAAGTAGGAGGCTATATATACATAATTATTTGCAGTAATAGGCAAATGAATGCGGAAAATCCCCTGATATCCCTCACTATAAAATGCCGATTATAGCTCTGTATGTAGTGAATATCCCCTGATATCCCATACTATAAAAATCCTCTGATAACTATGACCCACACATCATGTACAGCTTGGCACAAACAAGTCTTTGAATAGTACCGAATAAGGGAAGGAAGATATCCTGTGATATCCCCAGCTAAATGTACTATTTACTATGTAATCAAATAACGCATGTACGTTTCTCCAAATGGGTACACAAATAAGCACAAGGGACATCCCCTGTTCCCAGGCTATGTGACTTAGAGTTATGAACACACCAGGATGTTGTTTGGAGTATAGCTAGGCTAGGGTTCTAGTTCAAGGTTAAGGTCACTGAGGCAATACTACCCTAATCTCAGTCCTGCAATATGCAGGACATGAAGGATAAAAATGTCTGCATATCAAATAAAAACGTATTTACAACAAAACTTGTATGCATATCTCTAATATGAACATGGGTAACAGGGCAAGCATTAATTACCGTAGATGATAACAGTAGTTATGTGGGGTAATAAGAGTATAGCACCCAAGCTACTCGTACGCTGATGAAAAAGATTATGCATTTGACCGTGGAATATGTAAATTACACTGATAATGATAAAAATGTTACATACATGTGAGATACACAAGTAATATGAAACACATAACAATTGGTAAATAACTAAATATGTACATGTCCATGGATGGTGGCAATAACAATTCCAAAGTTGGTTAACACTAAGAATACAAAAGTAGCAAAAGGGGAAATATATACATCCGAATGTGACTTTAAAGCAATAGGGACGTATGCATGTTGAAATGCGCGTCTCACATACGAGAGCGGGACAGCACAGTCCAGGCATACGAATACTAGTCTACATAGGAGTGGTCGGTCACATAAACAAGCAATACAAGTGGAACCCACACCATCAAGAAACCCTCAAAGATGTCAAACCCATAAATGGAGGTATAGACCCGGAACATGCCCTCATGTTCGGGTTTTAGCAGTATGGTTACAGTACTTCTTAGTTCCAATAAATTGTGGGATAAACCCGGAACATGCCCTCATGCTCGGGTGTAGCAGTATGATTACAGTACTTTATAGTTCCAAAATAACACCGGAACATGCCCTCATGTTCCGGTATAGCAAATTGATTACAGTACTGATTAGTTCCCCTACATTGATGTGTAAACCCAGAACATGCCCTCATGTTCCGGTATAGCAGAATATAGTACGTTTTAAAAGACAGGATTGGTAAGGCAAGATGGGAATGTTATGCAGAGTTTGATGTACTTTTAGGGGAAATATGCGTTATCCTGATGTAACGTTTAAAGGCCCGGGATTTCCACCTTCCCATTCGCATGACTTCATTTTCCGGGATACCGGACATAATTGCCTGTGTGCATGCCCCGATGCGGAAGCTATGCAGATTATAGCATGTTGGGGCAAGACCCGCAACCTGCAAAAGACTCCTAAAAACTTGTCTAAAAGCAGAATGAGTGATGGGCTTGCCACAAGCTGCTGTAAATAATGGGCCCAAAGCTCGCCCTCGCAGTTTCAAATATTGCTTAAGAGCAGACACAGGACAAAATGGTTTGGAAGAGCGAATTATAAGGGTAGTTGGTTTATTGGATTTCCTAGTCTTGTGGTGGAACAGCTGTAACCTAATAGCCTTGGAGCTAAGTAGCACATCTTTCAATTGAACAACCCTAGAAGCATTGGCAAAGGTGTTGGGCAGGAGCTCGCCTAATCTAAAAAACCCGTGGAAAGCCAGGAGTGTAATGGCCCTGTATAGACACCTCAGGAAGGGGACATTTGCATACAGCTGATGTGTGGCCTTTACTAAAAGTGATATGTGCTTGTCAAGAAGGTGTAGGCGTTTGTCGACGTGGTGATCACGTTTCCTACTTCCCACCAACATCCTACGGGTTGCAAAACCCTCGCAAGTGTTGCCGAGACCTTCCAATTGATAATAATAGGACACGGCAGATAGATGGCTACTAATAGTTGCCGGGGCAAATGACAGTATATGTAAATAGGCTACAAAGTCTGAGATTTCTTCAGAGGAGGCACATAAAGGTGAATCACAAGTAGAAAAATCCCGGATGAACGTGGTGAATCTTTCCCAGAAACATTCATACGCTCGATGGGTAGATGGCGCTAGAGAGGAGTGCAACAGTTTCCGTTTTACTGCAACAATTTGATGGGCGACATCTCCAGCGGGATGGGCCTTGGTAGTCTTTCGAGATGAGGTGCGAGTCTTAGAGCTTCGTCCACCTGAAACCGAGATAGTTTGTCACAGATTGTGTTGCTGGTAGTAGGGATATGGGTAGCACGAAAGCAAAAGTTAATCTCTAGAGCTTTGAGCACTATTATTCGGATAAGCTTCATCATTACAGGATCCTTTGAAGTTTGCTTATTCAGGCAATACACAGCCGCAAGATTATCACAGACAAACATGATGTTTTTGTTTTCCCAATAGGAACCAAAAAGGAAAACTGCTAGAGCGATAGGGTAGAGTTCGAGGATATTGATGTGGCAGGACTTGGACTTATCCGGGAAGGCGCCGTAGGTCCAGGAAGACCCATGAGTACAGGCAAACCCTTTGGAACCTGCTGCATCTGAGTACAGCTGCAGTGTGGTAGAGGAAATGAATCTGTCATTAGTCAGCAAGGTCACACCATTGTAAGATTCCAAGAAAGTAAGCCAGAGCTTTAAATCCGCTCTACAATGTGACGTAAATGGGCACCCTTGGTTTTGCCCTTGGTTAAATCATATAGCCTACGTAGGAAACAACGGCCCGGTTTGATAACCTTACATGCAAAGTTCAAGTGACCTAAAATGGACTGCAAGTCTTTAAGCTTAAGTTTCTTCCTGTGAATGGAGTGTTGGAGGAGACTCTTTAGAGCTAGGACTTTATCAGGTGGTAAGTAGGCAGAAAGGGTTGTAGTGTCAATGGTAATGCTATGCACATCTACTCTTGTCGCTGGATGAACAGTTTTAGAGTGTTTGATCGGAATACCAATTCTGTTTGACAGGTCCAAGAACTTCTG
The DNA here is from genome assembly GCA_014843695.1 of Archivesica marissinica. Lineage (NCBI taxonomy): Eukaryota > Metazoa > Mollusca > Bivalvia > Venerida > Vesicomyidae > Archivesica > Archivesica marissinica. The sequence continues at coordinate 54,449,252 of CM026403.1, forward strand.
TAAAGAACTTTGGCACTCGTCCGTATTCGCTTGGCCAACGAAGATGAAATCATCGATGATGTGAGAAACTTTGGGGACTGACAATTTTTCTTGCAAGATCCACTGGAGCGACTGGGAGAAAGACTCAAATAAAGCCACAGAAGAAGAAGCACCCATAGGCAGTACCATATCAAAATAGTACCTATTGTTGAAGGAAAACCCAAGTTTGTGATAGTCGAGAGGAGAGATTGGGATGATCCGGAAAGCCTCTTCTATGTCTGCTTTGGCAATGAGAGAATTTAGTCCTGCACCTAAGACCAGTGTAGCCACATGGTCGAACGTCTCAAGGTGAACCGTTGAGTTTTTGAGAGGAATAGTGGAGTTAACCGAGTAGCCCAATTTGGGATGCGACAAGTCGTGGATAAAGCGGAAGGAATTGGCAGAACGTTTAGACACGACCCCCAAAGGACTGCAAATAAAGTTTGGGAGAGGAGGAGTAAGATAGGGACCCTTGACTCTATTTTTTTCTATCTCTGATGAAAGTTTGAGTTTGACAAAATCCTGATGAAACAATACAGATGGGTGATTGTGTGAGAATTTTGGTGGCGGTACCTCAACACAACCCAGAGAAAAACCTTGTGTAAACCCAAGTAACAGCGCATCCTTTTGGTCTGGATCATAGTCGGTCAAATAATATTCCAGCTGAATGACCTTAATAGGGGTTGGTACCGTATGGTTACTTGTTTCTGAAATTTGAGTGAGATTGGGGAGGTGTGATGGCTGGATTTTTCAGTTGCTCCGGCTGGGAGAACCGTCTGGCTGGCTGGTCTGAGGGGTTAAACCGCTTTGCTGGTTTGCTGCAGCGGTTGGCTCCATGCGGAAGTTCGCAGTTGGCGCATTTGTGCATTTTATCGCAGTGGCTTCTGTTGCACGAGTTATACTTCTGGAAATCCCAGCAATAACCCCGTTTCTCCATGATATGTTTGGGGAATCTGCTGTACGGGGAGGAGTTGTTTGCGGGACGAAAGTCACGAAAGGAAGATTTCTGGGTCATGCAACGTAAATAAGTCTCAGTATGTATAGACCCCCATGGGACCTTAACTGAAGCCTTTAACTGGCGGAATTTCTGGTCATACAGAACCCAAGAGAAGTTTTGGTTGGCCAAATTTTGAATTAAGGTCATGTACTGAAACATAGTGTGGGCCTCGGACTTGTATTTCGAAGTGTAGATGTCAGCGTATATTTGAAACGCACGACACCAGGTCAAGATGTTATTGATTGACTGGGGCCCAGCCTTCTGAACAGACTTAATTATCATGTTTGACAGCTTCTTGATGGTGGTGGTCTCTGCCACCTTCTTATCAGCATAGTATAGTTCTGAGATATCCACATACTCCTTATTGAGTATTTTGGTCTTTAGTTTTTTTGAAATCACTGGGTGTATGAACGAAAAACATCCCAAATCTACTGACGTGTTATCGGGGTTGGCCTCTGAGGAGGAACTGTCGCTGGAATCCTCCGAGTGTACATCGATTGACATATTGTCATCCGTATAATCACTAATACTACTACCATCTAATCTTTGATTGGCAGCAGGATTTTCTTCCATCGAGGTTCCTCCTCCAGCTCCGGGCACCAGACTAACAACTTCTTTCATAATAGCCTGGTCCTTCGCCAAGGCTGTGGCTATTAGAAGAGCCAGTCTATTTGTTCCACCTGTATCATTGGGATCTTATTCCAGAATATGTGGCTCGTGATGGCATTCATGTTGACAACACTGTGGGGATGCCACGTTATTACAGGTCCGTTAGAGGTGCCTGCTTGCGTGCAGAACACACCCTGCAGTCCTTCTAGAATCGTGTACCACATTTCATTATACTACGTTACACTATGCATTTCTATGGCATGTTCAGCCACTAAGACTCATAATCTATTATCTTATTATGTTATAGGAAGACGATAACATGCTTAACAATGTCACCTCCATTGGATGAACATTCTGTATCGGGATATAATGGCAATACCTAACATATATCCTAGTTAACCATGTTCTACTTTCAGTATCATGTCCGGTACGACATTGTCCTTGCTTAGGTTGTGCAGTCCGGGGCTATTATTGTGCCAATATTAATTACTGGCTATAGTTACATATATGCACAGGGTGTTTACTTTCAATTGAACAATTGGCTACATCCCCATGGCCTATTTTGTCGCATTCATGATTCATATTTGCGGACTACGCTGTTACAACTTGCTTTGACGTAGGGGCTGATCGCCCTCTGCCATGTCAATCACTTATACCATTTTTATTCCGACGCATGGACATTGTGGGGGTGTGACCTCTCTGCATTTTTGATGTTTCCAATAAAGAAATGTCGTTCTTAATCAACTTTGCAGCAGTTGCAATTATATTATTCTTTTCTTCTTCGGCTGAGATAGTTTTAGAACGACTGTAAAATGTGTGTATAATCGATGCTGCTGTTTGTTTCAGTGTCACAATATCACTTTTACCGTCTACAGTACTTATTACTATTGAGTCACCAAAGTGCTCTATAATCTTTTTCTTTATATGTTTGCAGCTATACGCAGTATTATCACACAAATCAGCCATCATCGTAGCTAAGTCGTTGATAGTAATAATCTCATCTACAGAGTTGGCGACATGTTCAAGCACTTTATTAAAAGCTAATATCTGCTGTTCATTACGTGACCGCGATGGACTTTTCTTGACTGAAAGTGATTCTGTATTATCTTGAAAATACTTTGGAATTTGTCGTCGAGTCCTAAAATTGACATTGCATGTTTGGTGGTAAACTGCTTCTGCTGCTGGAAGATCTAAAGCAAGAGAAAGTCTACTTAATACATCAGTCGCCCAGTCGTCTTTTCTTTCAGTACATATACTGGTAACAGTGTTCTGAAAGTCAAGACTGCGCACTGGAAACACATCATATCCACGTTTTTTTGCATTTAGTTTAGCATTTTTAGTACAAAATAGACATTTAGTCTTGAAGTCAAAAGAAACTGAAGAACGTAACGATCTTGATGTAACATCATTATTGTTGAAGTCATTGTTGGATACAGTATTACGTGAGTGTATATAATCTCTCCTGCACTGCACATGCACATTTTGTCCTTTAGTTGTCACTAAACTATGTCCTAGGTCTTTACTCGTTTTATTAATACTATCACTTCCCTTTTCACCAAGGCACACTATCGGTTGTCCATCTGTAAGCTGATGTTCACATATAGGGCACTCTTCCATTATTCGCCCAATACTGAAATATATGAACATTAAAATTGATTAACCTCTTTTATTAATAAGTGTGCATTTTATCTGTCTTTACGAGAAACTCACCTTAATAAATACATGTTATCAGAGAAACAACGATACATGACATGAATATGTTAATGTGAAATATCTACATGTATTTACCTTTGTGGTTAACTTTTCAGATTAATACTATCACTCCAGGGCACACTATTGGTTGTACATCTGTAAGCTGCTGTTCACACACTCCAGGGCACACTATGGGTTGTACATCTGTAAGCTGCTGTTCACACACTCCAGGGCACACTATGGGTTGTACATCTGTAAGCTGCTGTTCACACACTCCAGGGCACACTATTGGTTGTACATCTGTAAGCTGCTGTTCACACACTCCAGGCACACTATTGGTTGTACATCTGTAAGCTGCTGTTCACACACTCCAGGGCACACTATTGGTTGTACATCTGTAAGCTGCTGTTCACACACTCCAGGGCACACTATTGGTTGTACATCTGTAAGCTGCTGTTCACACACTCCAGGGCACACTATTGGTTGTACATCTGTAAGCTGCTGTTCACACACTCCAGGGCACACTATTGGTTGTACATCTGTAAGCTGCTGTTCACACACTCCAGGGCACACTATTGGTTGTACATCTGTAAGCTGCTGTTCACACACTCCAGGGCACACTATTGGTTGTACATCTGTAAGCTGCTGTTCACACACTCCAGGGCACACTATGGGTTGTACATCTGTAAGCTGCTGTTCACACACTCCAGGGCACACTATGGGTTGTACATCTGTAAGCTGCTGTTCACACACTCCAGGGCACACTATGGGTTGTACATCTGTAAGCTGCTGTTCACACACTCCAGGGCACACTATTGGTTGTACATCTGTAAGCTGCTGTTCACACACTCCAGGGCACACTATTGGTTGTACATCTGTAAGCTGCTGTTCACACACTTCCATTACGCTTCCAATACTGCAATATATGCACATACCTTTGTAGTTAACTTTGCATATTCGTAGCACAATGAATGCACTGGACATTATTACAATCAAGCATATGGACAGCAAATCAGCATTCACCTTAACTAATAGGTTGATGATAGTTATAATCCCATCTACAGAGTATTTACTTACATGTTCAATATATAGAGTGTTTTAATCACGTCAACTATTTCGCATTGGAGCCATAAATCCTAAAGTCTAAAATGTGTATAAGCTTCAATACATAGTGTAAAGCAATACTTGTGATAGTAAATATCACAAACTGTGCAAGAAAATCGTACGTTTGCAGAAAACTCACGTCCACAGTAGTTTCTTATTTATTCCATGATGGCCTTTATCCGCTTCCGTAGATTTTATTTTTGGTCAAACCATACCAATAAATTGAAAATCAAAGAACACTTTTTCCTCCCGATATAGATAAAACATTACTACAGTTGATATACTTTAGCATATACCGTATATAGGATGCCTACAAGAAAGCAACATAATGTGTTCGCTCACTCGTGCACCCGTGAATGACGAAGGAAACGGCTAAGTTCAAGTCATGTGCATTTCTTGTTTATTTCTTTTTTTGTCAAATATTCCTCCTCAGGTCAGTTTCTTATGTTGATATATAAATATGTTGATGAAATAAAAACAACTTACCCGAAAAGTATCATCAAATATCCCCTGCCAAGCCGCTAAGCAGACATAAATCACATTGTTTACTCTTTCAAGGTTGAAAAGTCGCGGCGCGAAAGTTACCGAATGACGTCATTTTCAAGCGTCTACCAAACATTTATTGATAAATGTCTGATCAAAATGTGTGTATGGTGTGCTGTTTTGGCTATCAAGAAATTTGGACATTTACAAAAGTTTAACGAGCGATATTGTTTTAATTACATGCGCGATTGTTTGCAACTTTTATTTATAAGTGTCTGGAATCATACTAATTCGCCCATTATTGAGACATTTTCTTTTGCAGACAGTTCAAGCTAATAACCCAGGCTTACTAGACTAGACTAATAGCTTTGCTACTGGTATGACCATTATGACTCATGTCGTATGTTTACAAATAATTATACATTTGTAGGTCACTTACTTGTAGCTTTAGGTCTACTGACCAACCGCGAGAAAGGATAACATATCCATTCTATATATTGTATTCCTCCAACTTTAATCAGTGTTAAATTAATTAAGACACCGTTGCAACTTTAATCTCCAAAACAAACAGACAGGAATTATTATTTTGTGTGTAGATCGGACCTTGACCCTTTAAATGTAAAACTAAGGGAAGTTACTGCTAGCAGTGTCAGTGAAGGGGTACACAATGGGTGTGACAACAGAGAATATTATCAAACTTACGCATTAAGTTTTTCAGCAACATTAATCCACACATCCTCCCTCAATTTGCCAATGGATTTGTGTTTGGAGGGTCCTTTAATGGCTCCAAACAACATATCCTCTTGAGGAATAACCAAATCGATTAAAGTGAGTTCTTCCGCCTCTGACCATCTCTGCTTTGATTGAAAGCCCACTTCATCTTTAATCATTGACGACATTATAGAAGTACTTATTGTGCGCGCAGACGATGCGTGACGCTTCCGGTTATGGCTTTTTAAGCCTCCATACGAAAGAGTTAAACTCAGTTGAGCATGATCTCATACTCAACTGAGTACAGTCTCAAAACGTTTTATAACCTACGATTCTGTCTCAAAACTCCAGCGAGTTTGAGTTTTGAGTCGAGTTTAGAGCTGAGATCAAAAAAGTTTTATAACCTCGGGGCCAGGGCTCCAAACAACATATCTTCTTGTGGAATTACTAAATCAATCAGCGTAAGCTCTTCCGCCTCTGACCACCTGTGCTTTGCGGCACTGCACGCATCATCTTTAACCAATGTCGCCATTATACGGATTGTGCGCGCAGACGATGCGTAACGCTTCCGGTTATGGCTTTTTAAGCCTCCATACGAAAGAGTTAAACTCAGTTGAGCATGATCTCATGCTCAACTGAGTACAGTCTCAAAACGTTTTATAACCTACGATTCTGTCTCTCAAAACTCAAACTCACTGGAGTTTTGAATCGAGTTTAGAGCTGAGATCAAAAAAGTTTTATAACCTCGGGGGCCTGGTTTATTACAGTTTGTATATTATCTGCACTGTTTTGGTTGTTACCGGAATTGTTCTCTTTTGAGATTTTATACTTGAAATTTTCTACAAATTTAGAATCGCGCGGTTGATGTTCTGACTGGAAGTCATCTGAAAAGACCTGCCTGACTGTTTTACCTGCTTCTAAATCCGATTCAACTTTGACTTTAGTTTTTGGAGACGCCCTAACATATTCCTGATTACTAACTTTGGCGTTTCCATGCTGGGTTGGTGTTTTTTGGGGGAATTTACCCAAGTACTCTGCAACTGCCTTATTTTGTGTTTCAATTGGAAAACCTGGCATTTTTTCAAACCAACTGATCCTTTTTTTATAACTGATCGCGTTTTAGCGTTGCATAATATCATTTAACCCATTCAACACCAAGTAACTCACATGGACTGGTCCATGATATTCGTAAACCAATAAATGAATCAGAAAATCACATTTGGACAAGTTCATTTATCAAAATGGGTAATTATGTCTAAAAATAGTCATATCACTGGCAAAAAGTGCAGATCCTGATGAGACGGCTCGTCACGAGCCGGCTCATCTGGATCTACACTTTTTTGTAAGCACATTTAGAGGTCTGTGGTGTTGAAAGGGTTAAGAACAAAGAGATTCATTTCATTTGGCTGTGGCTCTACGGGTACAAATTTTCTTTTAATTTCTGTACAAAAGTTGTCTTGTTTTTTAACGCAAGATGTGAACCGTCCGTTGTCCCTACGTATGAAATACGTCGTCTTTGTTGAACCGAGTTTAGTATCCCACGTCCCGCAGTTGTCCCAAAAGTCCATCTTTTTTAGACTGGGTCCGTCTTTCAACATTTTCCGTATTCTCCAATACAAAATACACGTCTTCCTTTGTTGTGCGCGGTACCTCTGTCAGTGTAGCCTCCTCTGTCGTCAGTGTATTTATCAGTTTGTCCAAAGAAAAAATTCTACCACCTACCACCAAGCCTACCACCTACCTCTGTGGTCTGATCTAGTGATGGTACAGTGGGGATGTCGTCAACACAGTCCATGTAAGCGGCGTTAACAGTCTCGTCAGTCATTTTGGATGCTTGAGTGGGGGACTCATCCTGACCAGTTGTTGCGCCTATGCCATGAGTCGCATCCGTTTTCATGGTACTGTTCAATGGCGGAAATTCGTCGAGACGGTCCGTGTCCGGGGTAGACTTTTTGGCGAGTGTGTCAAGGACGTCAGTCGTGTTGAAAATTGTAGGGCATGGATCGCGTCTGTCTGTCACTGGACTCAGTGGCGATTCGTCGAAACTGTCGATGTTGATGACGGTGCGCAAGTCAATAAGGGGAACGACATGATTCGGCGTCGACGTCTTCGTCCGGTCAAAGAAATAACTGCAGCTGGACCAGAGAATTACAATGGGGTCACGTTTGAGTTTTTTGCCTGCTGGTGAGAAGGTTGCATTCAGTACCCCGAGACTTTTGTCTAGCATACCATTTCTTGGTGGAAATACAGATTGTATTGGGCAACCCACAACTGTCGCTGCGCCCATCATCCCCCATGCCGAAGAAAATGAATGATTGGTGGCAGTCGACCGGCATGCTGTGTCATAGTCGTCAGAAACTAGTAGCATTTTGGTGTTGGCGGGGATGTCATATATATGTCTCCTCGAGACAAGTTTGATGCAAGTACGAACTCTGATTTCAGCCGCCAAGATCTCGTTGCCGATAAGACCAACTGATATGGCATTGTATAAACAATTGCCATCTCCTTTGATGTAGACGGGGGTCTTACCGGCAACGTCAACGTTTAGGCTGCTCAGAATCCGTCTTGAAACGGCGTCCTCTGTCAGTGCACTGCCGTATGTCAAGTCTGTCCTGTCTGTCACACAAGTAATGGCTCCTGTCGCATAAGGATCGACTACTTCTACCCCAACGTTTAGATTGCCACTGTTTGAATATGCCCCTAGCCGTCTCAGTGATTAATCAGAATCGAAATGACCCTCGGGGGTGTTTGTACATGAAAGACAAAAAAAATCACAACCACTATGTTGTAGAGAATTGAATTGCTTGTTGCTGATTTTTTGGCATTTTATGTGATACCACACATGGCATCCATCACAGCCGATGCACATCGTTGTGCAATTTTTACCACAGTCACCGCATGGATAAACCATGGTGCTGCCGCGAAAAGTTGTATTTATATTTAAAATTAATACCGAAGAAAAGTTTTATATCTGAGGTCTTTCATCTCTTCTGTTATCTTTGTCTTAGTTCTTGTTGTTGTCGCCGGTCCCTTGTCTGCCCTGACTCTAAACCTCCTAGCGGGTATATGTATCTCGAGGGGGTGGGTTTGAGTGAAAGACTCGACGCAATAATTTATATGGGATGATGACTTTAATTTACTTCTTTCCTGAAAATACATTGATTTTCATACAAAGTAAATTAACAAATCACATAATGTACAAATCATATTCTTATGAGTTTGACAGATGACAGCTGTCAAAATATGTAAACAATACATTCAGGTGTGTTAGAGCGTAGCATCTAGTGAAAATACACGAGCATGTTTACATTTCAAAATACATAAAATTACATGTGACTATCAATTCGATATCAACCTAACGAATAGACTGAAGTTTATAAATCACAAAAACTATTGTTACCTGGCTATATATCCAATATAGTCATTACAATGTATTATAAATATACGCCAAAATGGCGATTTATTATCCATTCCAAAGCTGACCTGATAGTGACCAACAATAGTGATTGGTTAGAATATGTCACATGCAAATTGTTAGTATGACCATTTATAAATACATTTTACATATATACTAGTTGCAAACGATATACGTTAAGTATGGAACGCCAGAACGGACATAATATACAGGGGCGGGGGTAAACACAATAAAACAACTGAATATTTTCCCTGTAACGTTTATTGATGGTTTATTAACGATTGCTATGATTGCGATCCAATTACAGGCTATGACATTGTCATATATATACATAGTATTATTGTCACCTCTCCTGCATTCGTTAGTTTGTTTTTCTTAAATTTGTCCGTTTTCTACCCCCATAAACTTTTCAGCTCAGTTTATATTCTTGGAACAGTGACATTTCTGCCTTTCTTTCTAGCAGGGTCTACAGAAACACCATCTTTTGCTAAAATGTGACCCAGAAACATAACTCTGCATTTGCATTTATGTTTGCATTTAAGATATATTGCAACATTTTGCTATTGATATGCTGCTTTGTGCAGTGATCTCCCATTTATGTAGTTTTCGGCAAACTGAAGAAAAGCAATATATTTCCGATATAAAGCTTCACATTTACCTGCAAACAACATATAGGTCCTGATCAGCGCACAGCTAAATCCCTCTGCACCCTTGACACACAACTACATAGCAACATATACATTGAACTATATGCTTGTTTTAATATAACAATTTTCTGCCAGGTTTTGTCAGAATCTCTTCAGCAGTTGAAGAGGACCAACGTACACAGTGATAATATAAACACACACACCTTTAAGACATGCACTCCACATGACAGGCCATCCTGCTGTTTGGAATGATCAATGGTCGATACCTGCCATTCCCCAATGGCCTCACTGTCTAGTGCAGCCAAGCGCCGGCCATTAAGGAACTCACTACAAGAACAAGGAGACTAAATAATAACGAATCATTAAAATTGTTGGTACTAAAACCTTTACTTTACTCCATCGGTAGAAGTATTGACAAATATCAAGTTTATAAACAAATATTCAACTTAACATTGCTACTAAGACATTTGCCAGAGTTGAATGTGTTATATATTTAAAAATTGAAATATAAAATATAGTCATCATACTCTTATCTTTTCCTTTCTCTCTGGATCGTCAGACTAGTAAGCTTTTCACATTGCTACTAAGACATTTGCAAGGGTTAAATGTGTTATATATTTTTTTAAAAATCCGATTGTAAAAATTATTACTATTTCTAGCCCAATAACTATATAACTGCATGTATATTCTTTTAAAATCGGTTATGTCTGTGGTTCCACGATTGCCTCTGGTGATATTCGTGTCTTTGTCGCTTCTGACGTCTTTCATCTCGTCTGTTATCTTTCAACAGGTCTTTCATTTCCTTTATCATTGTTTCCATGGCGGCTCCCATAATTTTCATTATGATTTCATCATTTGTCCTCATGGCGTTTACAATGGCACTATGTGCAGGATATACCTTTATGTTGACATGATTTTCAAGTTCCACTTTTGAAGTGGTTATAAATTTACATACGTTACAATAAAACGGAACGTTGTCTATTCCCACATGTTTCCTATATATGTGTTTGATGACTGTTGCATCGTTCTCCCTCATATGCATGAACATCACAACGTTTACAGCGGTGGACCCTGCTTCTAGTATTCGTAGGTGTCACCTTCATGGACGTAATAGGCCTTGTGTTGCCAACTACTGACATTCTGAAGATATACAATATCATGTCTTAGTTCTGTTTGTCATATATACATAGTATTAATGTAACCTCTTCTGCATTCGTTAGATTGTTTGTTTTTCTTAAATGTGTCCGTTTTCTAACCCCATAAGCTTTTCACATTGCTACTAAAACAATTGCAAGGGTTAAATATATTTTTTAAAATACGATTTTAAAAATTATTACTATTTCCTCCGTAGTTTGTCCTAATTACAGGTGTGTCAGGTGACAAAGAAACAGCTGTGTCCGACTGTTCAATCAACTGCAACCTTATCCGCAGTGTATTTACGTTTCCTAGTAGCCATGCCAACATCAGGAAAATGACAACTTCTGTCAGCCCCACATAAACTTGATACATGTAGCTCAAAATACACAAATGAATGTACTACTGGGCGCAGACATGTTGATTTGTGCAGAAAATACTTTCCTGGATATTGATTGGTTAAAATATCATAGTGTAAGCGCTTGTCAACAGGGTTTATTGTGTGCCATGTGCGTCCGGGAATTCGAGTTATATTAAAGTACGGATATCTTGGGATATCGGGTTCAAGGTTGTAAAACAACAAATAAATTCCCTATTAAATACACAGTAAAAAGTAAAAACATACAGTCTGTTTATTTATACTTTCATTTCTTCTGATACCCCATCCACTGTGAAAAGGTATTCAAATCAAACTGTAAAAGAGCATAAATCTTCCAAATATAATGTTTTGCATAGCCAGTGCTCACCTGTGAATAACGTCACTGTGTTTACACACTGTATTCCTCCGCCAAATAATACAGTATACCAACCTTCAGTTTGCAATGGCCTGAATTCTTATGCCACATCTTTTCTACACATCAACTAGTCTGTCTTCTCAAATACATAGTAAAAAGTAAAAACATACAATCTATTTATTTATATTTTCAATCGTTCATTTCTTCTGATACCACATCCACTGTGAAGAGGTACCGGTATTCAAATCAAACTGTAAAAGAGCATAAATCTTCCAAATATAATGTTTTGGATAGCCAGTGCTTGTTCGATCGATATTCGAAGATAAACTCTATTAATTTTAACTATTTATTTCAGCGATTCTGTAAACCATGCAAAATGGAGACTATAACGATACGGGGCGTAACTCTTACATTCATGAAAACTTAATCGATTTCGAAAAGCTAAACTATCTAAAAAAAGCTAGCATCACTTTCTAGGCCTATATCGGTAGATCTCTCCCGAACAGTGCTCACCTGTGAATAACGTCACTGTGTTTACACACTGTATTCCTCCGCCAAATAATCAGGTATGAATAGGTCCCACAAATTGTTGATCTGCGCGCGCACGAAATACCATTTCATGTTCAGCTGCGCGCGCGCCAATTAGCTCGTTACTGACGATCTGCGCGTGCTCAAAATGTTGTTTTTTGGTTTAGCTGCGCACGCGCAAATAAGCTCGTTGTTGTCGATCTGCGCATTGAAAATTATTGTGGCGGTCGACCTTGGTACGTGGACCACGCTAGTAGATGTTGAGGTGATCCGGATCCAGGATTTTTTAAAACCCGGATCCAGACGGATATTGATAAATTTAGTAAGGAATAATAAGGAACCATGTATATATCATTATGGAGGATCAATGGATTAATTATTGATGTTGATCCGGGTCTTGGAGCCATATCCGGAGATCCAGATCTGGTGATCCGGATGATCCAGATCTCAGATGTGTAAAAGAAATAACCGGTATCCACTATCATCTTCAATTGAAAATAATTTGAAACCGAAGCTGGAAACCGAAAATGAAACCGAAACTTTAATACAAGATTTTCCGGGAAATTCAGGTTTCAGAGGGGGGGATTTTTCAGCGTGGCGGAGGTATGCTATCTCGGATTGTCTTGTTGTATTTGTTCTCATGTGGAATGTATGTTGAAGGAATGAATGCAAACAATGATTTTTACCCATATATTTATTAAAGTCGTGTGTGACATGTTACCATACACTTGCACACACATATGGAAGACGGTACCGTAAAAAAACAAAAATCATATTCTATTTACAACATGCAATTAATATATATATTATATCCATCATTCTTAGCGACTATTGATGGCCCAAAGCAACAACACTTAGTATAAAGTAGTTACTTCAATTATCATGATCAATGATGGTAGAAAACGAATCTGTGTATTCTTTGTATCATTTCTGTGTACATGTACACAATTTTGGCGCCAAGTCATGACTACCCGTTTTAAAAGCTGGATGGATTAGGTTCTACTATTACATGTATTTATGTATTTAAACAAATCATATGCGTGAGACTCCTTTTCCATATAAAGGATGATACACAGTTAATCAAATAATAGGTGAACAAATCATCAGTAATACAGAAATGATATACACATACATATTGTATATGTGTGTGGTTATTTCAGCGAAGCTGAGTGAACAATGTACATGATGTATGCAGCTTTAAAATTCTTACCAGTTTAGAACCAATTCATAACGAGAAATTACATTACAGTTGTAATCCCTTTTTGCAAGGAAAATCTCACTGACCATAATGACTCTGACCATTCACAGTATGATTCAACTTAAACCTAATCCACTCATTTCAGTACACAAATTTTGTCCAACTTTCCGCCTTTTGTCCATATTCTTTACAGCCAAAAACAATTTAACATGAAACATGAAGTTTTCAGCCGACATGTAAGAAAGTTGTCCGGACATCTGCTTCAGACCACTGTTCGCCTGTTCGTTGATCTGACTGTTTATTGCGTTGATCTCCATGTTAGAAGAATAGTTGTCCAAACAATATCCCTCGTTACACCCAACGTGGCACTTCCAGTGAAAGCGGTCTACAAAGAACCGTGTCTGTTTGAAGAAATCGGGCTCCCAATTAAGGCAAAATGAGTGTAGTTGACAGGCGTTGTCATAAATGACTTGCTGAGGTGCGATTGAAAATCTTGTTTTGAAGATATTGAACGGGTGATGTGGCGACTCATAGCTAGTCATAGCCAGTTCTGGGTGTATTGCGCGCGCGCAGATTAACCAGTTCTGGGCATATTGCGCGCGCGCAGGTCGACCAATTATGGTCTCGATTCATAGCTCAAATAATACAGTATACCAACCTTCAGTTTGCAATGGCCTGAATTCTTATGCCACATCTTTTCTACACATCAACTAGTCTGAAGTCTTCTCAAATACATAGTAAAAAGTAAAAACATACAATCTATTTATTTATATTTTCAATCTTTCATTTCTTCTGATACCCCTTCCACTGTGAAGAGGTATTCAAATCAAACTGTAACAGAGCATAAATCTTCCAAATATAATGTTTTGCATAGCCAGTGCTCACCTGTGAATAACGTCACTGTGTTTACACACTGTATTCCTCCGCCAAATGATACAGTATACCAACCTTCAGTTTGCAATGGCCTGAATTCTTATACCACATCTTTTCTACACATCAACTAGTCTGAAGTCTTCTCAAGTCACATAATTTCTAAATAAATAAAAACTATACACTGCCTGTCATGAAAATCCATTTTTACCAAAAAGAAAAATGAACTATATTAGTTATTGGGACTACATTCGTATACGTATATACAACCTTCAAAGAGTTAATCCTTCTATGTAGATGGATATTAACCTTTTTTCAGGCATGGTAGAATCATTGGATAGCTCCTGAAATCGTGTTGTAAAACCGTGTACATTCTCGTTGCTTTGTCTCAGCATTCCAAGACCATATCCACCACCCGAACCATCAAACTGTGATTGAATTGCGTAACTAATGTGGCACTCAGCATTCCAAGACCATATCCACCATCCGAACCATCAAGCCGTGATTGAATTGCGTAACTAATGTGGCATGGTTGTCTACTGCACCGTCTGGTAGCGATTGATACCATGTTGTGCTTGTCCCGTGATGTGGAACAACACTATTTTGTACTTTGTCATCATTGTATAAATAAATTGATTTGCATATGATTTTAATCATGGTCCTGCTTTCTCACCCGTCTTCCTGCAAATGGGGGTAATCTTTACTTCTGGGTTGGAAGCCATTGGTGTTCTGTCGAAGTTGGTGTTGTGGTTGGTCTGTAATATCTGCTTCCTGCAAATGGGGGTAATCTTTACTTCTGGGTTGGAAGCCATTTGTGTTCTGTCGAAGTTGGTATTGTGGTTGGTCTGTAATATCTGCTTCCTGCAAATGGGGGTAATCTTTACTTCTGGGTTGGAAGCCATTGTGTTCTGCCGAAGTTAATATCTGCATATGTAACTATGGGTAATGTTACAGGCTGTAGTTGTGGATGTCAATCTGACGTACTTCTTGTAGTGGTGGTTGTCTGGGTAGTTCAGCAGTCTTCAGATGTCTACTGTCTGTTCCGTCGACTGACCTGGACCACAGGGATTCGGCACGTTTGGGGGTACTAGTATATATATTTAAGTACAGGGATTCTACTCTGTGGGATGTCAGATTTCGCATCGATCAGTAAAATGGCCCTATCTGAGACAATTTTGTACAAAGCTGTCCAAATATAACGCCTAGCCCGAGTCTTTATATTGTTCTTCAAATAAAACACAACTTTAAGCTGCATGCATGTATACTTTGCAAACAATTGCCACAAACATTGGCCATAGCAGGTCACATTTCCGTACTAGGACACGGGTTCTGTCAGCAACAAAAAAAAATCTTCGTCGGGAGAGTTTTAACTGTGAATAACATTATCAATAAAATGTGTTTCCACTAACCTGTAGGTTTATTCGGCAAAAATGTACGTCAAAAAGAGATTTCGTAGCATTTTCAATTTGTTTTGAAAAATTCTAAAGCGGCGCAATTCGCATTGAAACGAGCGTTGAAACGAGCGTTCTGATTGGATTATGATTATTCTTCATATATAAAAAAACATCTTGTTACATTCTAAAGATATCAACTGGTTAATTTCAAAATGGCACAATGTGTTTTTTTTGTGACAAACTCTATTTACAAGTTATTTCAAACCTAAAGCCCCAGTCCCATCAAGATACCGGTAGATAACGGTAGACCGCGGTAGAAGGTACCGTGGTCAACCTGCATCAACCGTGAGCTAACCTATCTCTACTTATCTCAGCCGCGATGAACCTTGTTCAACCTTGGTGTAACGGTATCAACCGTAATTCTACCGGAGAACTATTTTTAATTTTAAGGAGGGACTTAAAAAATTTCTTCAACCGCGTCTACCGTGTTCAACCGCCATTCTAACCCAAGTCTGCCACGGTGAGCCGTAAGTCCGCCGCATGTACCGTAACTCAACCATGATGTACCGGGAGCTAACATATCTATAATTTTGACCTCCGTTAGACCGCGGTAGAGATAACTACGGTCAGGGTTGACTTACGGTAGGCTGAAGCTGACTTACGGTTCACCGCGTGAAAGACACGGTATACCATGCTTGTAAGCGGCAGACCGATACGGTAGAGATATGTTAAGATGACGGTATAGATATGGTTGAGCGCGGTAAGATCCGTAAGAGCAAGGCAAATATACGGTTGAACGTGTTAGAGATACGGTTGGACACGGTTGATTTACGGTATTCCCGGTTAAGATACGGTATTGACCGGTAGACACCATTGTACAAAAGGTAGGACCCACAGCACACTATAAATGAAGGTGCATTTTGCATTTCTAATAATTATTCTTTTTTATTCTTTTCTTTAATGACAACTTGAATATCATAAAATAAACATAAACACATAACAAGGGGAGGGATGTGGGTTCTTTTCTTGTCTTCACAGCGTCGGATTGTTCAGAAGCATGTCAGTCACAGTCCCACCAGAGATGTTTCCGATAGTACCGGATATGTTGCCGAAGGATCCCAGTGACATGTTCGGCGTGCTGGATGGACAAGACGCTTCTGGTTGCCCTGCAGCTGGTCCGGGCGTGTTCCACTGCGGCCATTGAGTTGGAGCTTCTTGCCTATGTTGGTAGCGAACGTCCTGGATCACCAACGGTTGAAAGGTAGACTGTTGACCATCTTGAGGTAGCTGGGGACCCTTTTGAGGCAGCTGTTGACCATCTTGTGGGGGCCGTTGAGGGAGCTGTTGAGTCGTTATCTCCAGGGCTTGACCGGGGACATGTGGAGGCAATTTAGAGCTGGCCTCTATGAAGGAGATCATCATCTCTGTTGCCTGGCGATAGAGGGTAGGGTGTAATCGGATGTCTATTTGCTGTGCCAATGTCCCCATCCACGTTCCCCAGGCTGAGGCAGACGATTGCTGATCTCGTGTCAGTAAACCCTCAATACGTCCCTGGATTTGAGCGGCTGTCTTCTGCTGCTGCGACAGTTGTTGCAGCATTCTCGTCATCGCTACCGTCATCTATCGGCCTCTTGCTCCTGCCCTTCACAACTCCTCTTCCTCCCTTCTTCACCTTCCGATGCAGAGGTGGAACGTCAGCTTCTGCTTCGTCTTCTTCTTCCGATCTTTCTTCCACGACCTCCTCGACATCCATCTCAGATCCGGAGAGCTCTGGTGCTGGTGCTGACCACTTCAGCTGGACGGCTGTACGACCTTCTTTTCGGACAATGTAGCCCTGCAGGAACCCAAAGTTAGTTTGTATGAACTTGTCTCTGTCAGTTCTGTGTATAACTCCCGAACCAGATTTGTCTTTCATCATCTTGCTGATTCTGGTGCGGATGCTTTTGTACCATGTCTCCAGCATTTCTCCCGATTCAACGTCCAACTCCTCGGCCTTCTCTTTCCACAGCGTCTTCTTCTTCGCCGCATCTTTGAAGGAGGACATTGTACGGATGTACAACATGGGATGCGATCGCAGCCACTCTCCCATCTCGACCTCTTGTTCACCCGTCAGAATGATGCCAAAGTTTCGTTTCCGCTTCGGCTTCTGGGATGATTGTGACGACTCTTCCTTCTCGAATGCCTTCTTCTGTGACGACTGCCTTCTCGGAAGCCTTCTTCTCAGAGACCCTCTCGGTCGATTGGTTTCGGGACGTGGCTTCGTCTTCTGAACTAGGAGGTGGGGATGGAGACCTCACTGGTTCTTCTGCTTCAGAATGGTAGGACTCGTCATCTTCCGACACTTCTTTTTCTTCTCGAACCTTCTTCCTGGCGATCTTGACCACCATTTTCTTCTTGGCAGCTGTCTTTCTTGGCGGCATCTTGGCTTCTTCTTATACTTTATAACGATGTGAACTGTCGGAGCTCTGTATCTGGAATGATGGAGATCCAGAAAAGCGATTTCTTATATAATAGGTCACCATTCTACCGCGGTCTACCGGTCATACCGTATGTCTACTGCGCATGTCAGCCGCCATAAACCGTATATCTACCTCTGTCAACCGCGGACTAGTGCATGTCTACCGGGGTGTACCGCATGTCTACCGTATAGCAACCGCTGTCAACCGTAAATCTACCGCTGTGTACCGTAACTAAACTGGATACCAACCGGACATTAACCTATCTCTACCGTATCTCTACCCTTTTCAACCGCAACTCTACCTTATGTTAACCAGTATGTACCGGTATGTACCGTATTTCTGTCGGTGTCAACCGCCATGAACTGCTAAATTTCATTGCAGTCCCATCGAAAACACCATTTTTCTATCCGTTTGACATATGGTAGAGCGCGTTCTAGTGCGATCAACCGTGATCAACCGTTCCCTGCCGTACCTATACCGTATCTCGATGGGACTGGGGCTTAATGTTTGAGTAACATAAAACAATATTTTGTTGTCATTATTGGTACAAGTTTCAAAATCTCAAAATGAATTTATGGTATTAGTACTCCTTGTTTAATGACAATTCTTTAGATACCAAATATAACCAGAAATCTTGGAAGATTTAGTCAAACGAGTATTTAACCCATTCAACCCCAAGTAACTGACATGGACTGGTGCATACTAGGGTATTAGTACTTCTTGTTTAATGACAATTCTTTAGATGTTGGGTCATTATCCGACAAATTTAAATCTCTGTAAATTTTGGTATTAAAATCTTATTGTAATTGTATGTGTTTTTCTTTCATTATGTTATCAGGTCATTCAATCAATAACCGTTTTCCATCAATTTGCATACAGTGGCATGTGTCGTATTGTTGGTATTGCACGTGGAAAAACACGTGCCCGCTATTCCTGTCTTTACCGTCACATTTATTTACTACTCAAATAGTCCTTAATTATTAATATAATGTTTGTTAATTTTGTATTAACAACTGGGTAGTCAATATGTGTCCGTAACTTTGTAAAATAGAAACAGTATTATAAATAAATTATGGGTATATGCCCGTCATCTTTCCGTCTGAAATAAATAATTGCGGTTTACCAGGAAAATGTATCTCCGTAATCTTTTATGTGTTCAATGATCTAGTTGGAAACGTGCAAGAAATGTACAGTGGAATTTGATTTATGTGATACTATAAAATATATATAAACATATTGTAAGAATGTTGTATAAATACCGAAAAGTATACTGTGACGGTAAAGACATTCTGTGACGGTAAAGACACCGCCGTGACGGTAAAGACAGATATTATGCAAATTCTTTCTTGGGAACTTTATTAGACTGTGTTTATTAATTGCTGGTCAATAAAATATACATGTGTAGTGGTAATGTTTAATATTTATCTAATCCAAGACAACAAAACTCAAACATTGACACAACTTGTTAAACAAATAACACAAATTAATACGTGCAGTGCCAATATTCATCAATGTTCACTGCTTCATAATAAGTGTTATATCATTCCACTGTCCCGGGTCAATTTGAACGTGTCTTCCGGTCACGTGACGTGGCTCGAGTATCATCATGAGTACGTTCACCCAGTCATACCATATGACATCGTTTACAAGCGGCCAAAAATAACGGTTTTCTCCTATGCGGTGCATGACTTTTACTTCTGCAGATTCATCATCTAGGTCCTGAAATGTGGGCAAGTGTTTACACTGAAGGTGATAAATCATACAGGTATATTTAGTTTATGTAAACTGAAGGTGATAAATCATACAAACAAACAGTTTTACAAGTAACCCAAGTTAAAAATTAGTATCTGAATTTAATTCATACAATTCCACCACTCACCTGAATGATACCAGGGTAAGCCTTTCCATCATAGCTTACAACACACCAGCCACCAATAAGGTCGGGATTTGGTTCAACGTGGATCGTTGTACTCTGAGATTCAACATGGTTGCTTACCCCCGGTTGCGTTTTGCTCTTACAACCAGTTGTGGCACTGGTTTTAGCTGGACATTCATGTTCAATAGTGGACTGTTCTGTCGTTGATTTGATTTCAGACACATAGATATGTTCTGACACATCCCCTACGTAGCAGTTACAACATACTGGCCACGAGCAAAAACAACTAAGTTGTCTTAGATGCATGATTCCACGTTTTGTTTTGTTTATAACCACTTGATGGAGCTTCATTGTCCCTTTAACTGTAGGGATATTTGCCGGAATGCTTTCTGTTAATTGTTCAATATCATCGTGAGCAATGAGCAGTAGCCTGACCTTCTTGACGCGTAGTCCCACTAGATCGTAAAATACTTCAGCATTGGGTATATCAGTTCCAGCAGCAACAATAGAATCAGCTGTGTGCTTAACTACTCCACCAATACCATCAGCTGCGCTTTTGCCGTGTCCACTCTCTGTGAAATTCCACGTAGCTGTATCATATTCGTAGTTTTCAAGTATCTGTTTGGTAAACATGTAAAAGTGGTTTTTTGACCGATATTGTGTGCATGGTCCGTCACTGACAAAATGTAGAGCACATATTTGCGGCCTTGTTTGTTTCATATCAGCCAGAATCGGACTCAAATGGGCCCATATAGCCCCAGGGCCATGGTAAGTGTTTTCGGATACCGTACAGTATGATTTTGTTCCATCACTTGTATACACGACTACTGTATGTAGCGATATCTGTTTTCTGGATCCTCCGAAATGCATGGACTGAATTTCTTCGGACAATTTGCAGTTGTAGTTCTCCGAAAAGTCCACGTGTATGACTGCATTTGTATTGTTAATATTGTCCTTTAACTCTTTCAACGTAATGTACTGATGCCTTATATTAAATATGTGCCTAATATATTTATGGCGTAACATATCGATTGTCTCGCCAAATAAAGTATCTACAGTAGCTTGCTCTGTCTGCTTTACGGTTTTTTGTATTTTTCGCATACTTTTACCGTCTTTGGTAGGTATCTCCTCACTCCTGTTCACCCACTGGCAGAATGTTACCTGATTGCCCTGTATATC
The DNA here is from genome assembly GCA_014843695.1 of Archivesica marissinica. Taxonomy (NCBI): domain Eukaryota; kingdom Metazoa; phylum Mollusca; class Bivalvia; order Venerida; family Vesicomyidae; genus Archivesica; species Archivesica marissinica. Next base: position 54,470,300 of record CM026403.1, read on the forward strand.
AGTAAGTTTGACATCACACAATTCCTTATTTCTACATCGTAAGCAGTCACCATAACAACACGCCTTGCTTTTCAAGTCACAAACTAACTGTTCACATATTTCTTCTGGGTTTCTAGAATATATAACTTTCAGTAAATGTAGCTTTTCAATCCTGCGTTTTATATTTTCATGCAGTTTGCATAAGCATGTGTCTCTAGAATCAACTTTCTTAGTTACTACCCAGAATGGCCTAAATCGACAAAAACTTGTGTAGGACAGCTTTGTATCGTCTGGATATTGTTTCATATATTTGTTGTACAGGTTTAAAAGTGTGTCGGTCAAATACTGCTTCTGTGTTTTTTGCCATTTCTTGTAATTGTATCTTTCTTTCCTGGAGCCTGTATGCTGCTTATATCTTCTTCTAAAAACTTCTTGACCTTCCTCCGCATTTCAGTTCTCCAAACAACTGATCTTCCTGTCCTCTCATAGGAACCTTTCACGCCCGCTCTTAGAGCGTTCGAAACTAACCTATAGTAACTGATACCAGTTTCTCTTGTAAATTGTTTTTGAATCCTGCTTTTCATGAGCAATTCCTTAGCCACAACATCGGCAATTATTCTCTTCTCCTTTTCCCCTTTAGCTTGTTTAAATTTGTTTGCCAATGCTTTCACCATTACGTCACCGAATTCATTCTTCTTTTGTACTGTTTCATGACTCTTGATGTTGCTTCTTTTTCGAAGGCGCTGTTCCTTTTTCCGGTAATTTTCAATTAAACGTTTATATCTTTGCACTTCTTTTTCCAACTTTCCAACAGTTCTATATGCCTTTGCTCTGTCTCTTTTTACTCTTTTTCGTCCTGATATATTTTGTGGAGGACGTTCAATTCTTATTCTTAAAGGTGAAGTTTCTGGCGATGTAGTTGGACTGTTCCTTTCCATAAATGAAATACCTTCTTCAATCACCTTTTGCTGTTGTCTGTAAACACGTCTATTATTCTTCCACTGTCTCCTCATATAGGATTTTTCTCTTTCTGATTTACTACTCATATCAGTCCAATTGAAATCACCTTTTGTCTTTCTCTTTCTATACCTTTCTTTTTCTTTTTGTAGATATTCTGCATGCTTGACTGGGTCAGCCTTTAAATAATCTCTATATCTTTTTGCCCGTTCGGCGGCGGATAAACCCATGGCTGCAATACACGCAGTTCAAATAAAACTACCTATTAGTTCTTTTCCCGAGCTAGTTCTGAAATAATTAAAAATAACGGGTTGTGGAAGTATTTATGGCGATTAAATTTGATTATTGAGGTGTAATGTTTATATTTAGTCGGAATTATTTCGTTTTAGGACATTTTCTCGATCTATTAGAATGCACTTAATTATATTTCTATATTAAATTAGCTAATATTCTACTAGTATGTAAAACATAACAACTATATAAAAATAAATGTCTTTACCGTCACAGTTCTGTCTTTACCGTCACATATTCACTGTGACGGTAAAGACTGTGATGGTAAAGACAATTTGTACATAAAATGAGCTTTGCGTTGAGATTTGACCTTCTCAATAATGCCTGGAAAATGCAATGTCATGGTATACATTGCTAAGACTTATCGTTCGTAGCTGTTGATATAAGGCACACTAAATGACAATGTGAACATGCATACGGTAAAGACATCAATAAAGGTATGGTTTAAGAGGTAGTACACTTACCAGAGTATCAGCGCCCGCCATCGTCCCGTTTCAGCTAAAAACAACCTTTGCGCGCTTCCGATATGTGTGACGTAATTGATGACGGTATTGTTTACTTAATCAAGCACCTGTGTTTTTCAATTAATATTGATTGGAGCTTGTGACGGTAAAGACATTGTTCATGTCGGCCCCCCAGCTGGGCAGGGGTTAGAATATCCCAGCTGTCGCACTACAGAGGGGTACAACCCCCCCAATGTGCCTGCCTGTTTGCCGTGGGCGGAGACCTGTGTCGCCTGATGAGAGGATCCTGGTGGTTGAGTAGAATCAGTGTTGGCAAATAATACCCTGTTTCCACAACACACCACTTCGGCCTTAAGTTGGGTTAAACGGGAGGTCAGGAAAGCCCGTCCTTGATCAATCGGCTGGTCATGCCGAGCCCTAGGGCATCGTTAATCTTAAACACATATTTTTTTTAATTTGTCTTGAAAACAAATATTGATTCTCTAAATATTTTCCCCCAGCTGGGCAGGGGTTAGAATATCCCAGCTGTCGCACTACAGAGGGGTACAACCCCCCCAATGTGCCTGCCTGTTTGCCGTGGGCGGAGACCTGTGTCGCCTGATGAGAGGAGCCTGGTGGTTGAGTAGAATCAGTGTTGGCAAATAATACCCTGTTTCCACAACACACCACTTCGGCCTTAAGTTGGGTTAAACGGGAGGTCAGGAAAGCCCGTCCTTGATCAATCGGCTGGTCATGCCGAGCCCTAGGGCATCGTTAATCTTAAACACATACTTTTTTAATTTGTCTTGAAAACAAATATTGATTCTCTAAATATTTATACTCTTTCATTGTCTTCTTTTTGATGCCCTAGAAGGCGGTGGCTCATGGGCTAATCGGGTGAAAGTTTGATGTTTGATTGACTTTTGTAACCTCCCAAGGATAGTCTAAACTTTGTAGGACCTTCTGTGGGAATACACTTGTCCAGTCTAGTCCTTTCATTCTGAGTATATCATTGATGTATCCCTGTCATGATCTGCGATGGATTTCCCCAGATCATGTCCCCTTGTTGGGCTCTGAGACGGGTGGGGAGCATTGACGATGAACTATATATTACTATTATGAGTTCCACTCAAAAAAAAGCCAAGCGTGCACTAAGTGAATCTGATGATGATTCTATTGAACAACAGAGAGTGAACTTCCCTCGCTTCATTCTCATTGAGGCGGTAGACAGTTCAAAACCTATCACAAAAATTTCCCCTTTCGTCATTGAAAAGCAAATGAAATCTATCCTAGGTACACCTAAATCTGTTAAGTCTTCGAAATGGAAGTCTTTTGGTTGAAATTACTTCAAAAGCTCAATCTCAGAATTTATTATCAACGAACACCTTCTTTGGACATTCTGTGAAGGTCAGTCCCCACAAATCTTTGAACTCATCCAAAGGTGTCATCAGGTGCAGGGAATTATCTTCCTGCTCTTTGGATGAGATCAAAGAAGGGTTGTCAAGTCAAGGGATCATTGACGTGAAGAGAATATCAATAAAACGTAACAACGAAATAAAAACAACAAACACATATATAATTACATGTGACACACCAGTCATCCCGTCACGTATCAAAGTCGGCTACCAGATTGTCACCGTCGACATATATGTACCTAACCCTCTTAGATGCTTTAAATGCCAGTAGTATGGTCATCATGAGGATAGGTGTCGGAACGAGTCTGTATGCTCCAAGTGTGCTGAGACTGCTCCACAACATCAAGAGAACAACTGCCCCAACACAAATAAATGCGCCAATTGTGGCGCTGATCATATTTCCAATTCTAAAGACTGTGTCTCCTGGAAAAAAGAAAAAGAAATAGTTAAGATCAAATATTCGGAAAACATTTCATTCCAGGATGCAAGAAAGATTTATGAATCTCGATACAAATTCGAAAATCAGCCAAGCTATGCAAGTGTTGCTAAAACAGCCTCTGTTGAATGCAAAACTTGCAAAAACTTGTTAACCAAACTTTGCAAAATCTTTCCAGACAAAAAAAACAGAAATAATGCAGTTATTCCCTGGTTCTGATAGTTCTTCTCATCTTGACCAGCTTACAAATCAAAATATACCACAAACACCTAAACCTACGCTTACAAATCAAAATACACCACAAACACCTAAACCTACAGCAGACAAACAAAAACAAGCAAAAACAAACATACACAAGAATCCAACAACAAAAAAACACTCGAAACAACAATACACAAGAAAAACACATTCAACCAAAAACAACATCAACTTCATCAAAACCAATACCTACTAAAAGAGAATCTACAGCTCAACAAGCATCAACTTCAACAAAAAAGCAATCTGCTGTCACTTCCAGACAGCAGAAAAATAAACATATACAATCAGATAAACAATCAGATAAACAATCAGATAAACACACAGTGTCCAGTCCAGTGTCTACAAGCAATAGATACTCGGATTTGGACACCGACGATGACAATCTGGAGGGCGAGGCATCAGACTCGGACAAGTCCGAGTCTATGACCTGGCAAGATGACGAGGGTGGCGGGAGCAAGAACCTCCAGTCGTTGCAGGATGCCACTTAATATATTTTTAACTTTATATTTTATCTATGAATAATAATTATGTAAATATCGGTATAATATTTTTAATAATTAATCGCTCAATAATGGCCAATGGAATTATCCAGTGGAATTGTCGAGGTTTAAAATCTAATTTTGCAGAGCTTTCTCTTTTAGTGCAAGAACATAAACCTGCTGCGTTATGCCTTCAAGAAACATTTTTGAAACAAAATGATACAATTTCTATAAAACATCACACCATTTTCAATAAAATATACAGTGAAGGTGATAAAGCCCAGGGTGGGGTATCTATCATCGTCAATAATAGTGTTCCACATAAGGAATTACTGTTGAATACAAACTTACAAGCTGTTGCTGTAAGACTGTCATTACATAGCACTATCACACTGTGTTCACTATATCTTCCCCCAAGTAAACCAATTGAAGAACATAGGCTGAATGATCTTCTAATACAATTACCCACTCCATATATTCTAATAGGTGATTTCAATGCACATAACATGCACATAACATCATCTGGGGTTGTAATAATACAAATCAAAGAGGTCTCCAGATAGAGAATTTCATCTCTGATAATTCTCTTTCTTACATGAATGATCCATCTTCCAAAACATATTTACACCCAGGAACAGGATCCTATTCTGCAATAGATCTTACACTATGTAGCCCAGTCATACTTCCAGATTTCTCATGGAAAGTCGATGATGATCTCCACGGAAGCGACCACTTCCCCATCCTCATATCTGAAAATCAGCCAACAGCTTATAGTCAACTCAGAAGATGGAAATTTTCTAAAGCAAATTGGACTAAATTCCAACAACTTTGTGAACAAACAATTTCATATGAAACATTCAAGGATTGTCGTGATCAAACACAGCTATTCACTACATTACTAATAAAAGCAGCAGAACAATCCATACCTCAGACGTCACCTAATCCAAAGAGACCATACAAACCCTGGTATGATGATGATTGTAAGAAAGCCATCCAAAATAGGAAATCGGCCATAAGAAAATTCAATTTGAGACCCACCACAGAAAATTTAAACAACATTCGCATATATAGAGCAAAAGCACGACGTACAATGCAAAGCAGCAAACGCAAATGTTGGAAACAATACATCTCAAGACTAAATAACAGAACAACAACTAAGAAAACGTGGGACATGATCAGAAAAATTAATGGCAAAGGTACTTCACCTATTAGCCACCTCACTGCAAACAACAAACAAATCACACACCTCTGGAAATTTCAAACACCTTAGCAGAAACATTTGCACAAAAATCATCAGCAAATAATTATTCACAACAATTTCAGAAATTCAAAAACACTAAAGAAAAGAAAAAACTAAACTTCAATTCAAAGAACAAAGAACATTACAACAAACTATTTAATCTTAAAGAACTAAAGTCTGCTTTGTCAAAAGCACATGATACATCCCTAGGTCCAGATAAAATCCACTATCAATTCTTAAAACATCTACCTAGCTCCTCCCTCTTTATATTATTGGACATGTTTAATTCTATATGGCAAACTGGTGAATTTCCTACATCTTGGAGGGAGGCTTTAGTCATCCCAATACCAAAACCAGATAAGGATAAAAAGGATCCAAACAACTATAGACCCAGAGCGTTAACAAGTTGTATATGTAAAACTATGGAAAGAATGGTAAACAACCGGCTTGTATGGTTTCTCGAATCAAATCATTTAATTGTTAATGTCCAGAGTGGCTTTCGTCAGCAGCGAAGCACACTGGATCATCTAGTTCGTTTCGAAACATTGATAAGAGAGGGCTTTGTCAATAAACAACATGTTGCTTCAGTATTTTTCGACCTTGAGAGTGCTTATGACACAACCTGGAAATATGGCATTTTAAAAGATCTTCACGACTTTGACCTCAGAGGACGCCTTCCATTATTTATTTCTGCATTTTTAAATGAAAGACTTTTTCGTGTTCGTGTTTGTAATACCCTATCAGATGCTCGGGAACAGCAGATGGGTGTACCACAGGGTTGTATTTTGTCCGTTACATTGTTTAGTATTAAGATAAACACTATTGTTAAATCAATAAATCCAGGGGTTGAGTGCTCCCTTTATGTAGATGATTTTGTTATTTGCTTCAGGTCTAGTAATATGAACATAATAGAACGCCAACTCCAGCAATGTCTGAATAAACTTCAGACTTGGTCGGATGAAAATGGTTTTAAATTTTCTAAATCAAAAACTAAATGTATGCATTTTTGTAATCTACGTGGACTTCATCCAGACCCAGAAGTTTACCTGGATGGCTCACATGTAGAGGTAGTCACAGAATACAAATTTTTAGGTGTTATCTTTGATAAAAAACTCTCATTCATTCCTCATATTAATAATTTAAAAAAGAAATGTCAAAAAGCTCTAAATATTTTAATGGTTGTGGCACATTCCGATTGGGGAGCTGATAGAAAGGTCCTTCTACGGCTTTATCGGTCATTGGTTCGCTCTAAGCTGGATTATGGTTCGATAATTTACGGATCTGCACGAAAATCGTACCTGAAAATACTTGATCCTATACATAATCACGGTCTACGATTAGTCCTTGGAGCTTTCAGAACTTCTCCTGTTAAAAGTCTTTATGCTGAAGCAAATGAACCCTCTCTGTATGCTAGACGACAGAAGCTAGCTCTTCAATACCTACTGAAACTCAAGTCAAATCCTCTAAACCCAGCTCACAAAGTGGTCTTTCAACCCCAATTTAAAGTGCAGTTTCAAAGAAAACCGATAGCTATTGCCCCACTAGGTATACGTATGGAACAATGTCTAGATGACCTACATATTGACATGAAATCTATTGCACAGTATAAAATCCCAGATTCTCCTCCTTGGACCCTTAAAACTGCCGAGTTTCGCTTTGATCTCACTTCTGATAAAAAAGTCTATTACAGACAGGAGCCAGTTTCAAACAAAATATCATGAAATCAGGGAATTTTATTCTGACTTCAAAGCCATATACACAGATGGTTCAAAAGCTGGTGACACTGTTGCGTCAGCAGCAATCTTTGGGAATACAAATCGGAAATGTAGACTTCCAAACAAGTCCTCAATTTTCTCTGCCGAACTGAAGGCCATTGATCTCGCTCTAGATCTTGCAGTGGAATCACACTATGTTCAATATATCATTTTCTCTGATTCCTTGTCTGTTTTACAGGCTTTGTATTATGAAAAGTTTGAAAATCCTATTGTTTGTACTTTGCTTGAAAGGATTTCTTCCCTTTCAGAAATAAATACATTTGTGTTCTGCTGGCTTCCGAGTCATATGGGAATAAAAGGAAATGAAATGGCTGATCAGAATGCAAAGCTGGCTTTGTCATTATCCATTTCTAGGATTAAAGTGTGTTATACTGATTTTAAATCTACAATTCTTACCTTAATTCAATCCTCTTGGCAGGCCCAATGGGATGGTGAAATTTTTAACAAACTTCATTCGGTCAAACCAACACTTGGCGAATGGTACCCAATTTACAGGCCTATTCGTCGAGAAGAAGTCATTCTTGCCCGTCTCAGGATTGGTCATTCTCGAATATCACATTCATGGCTGTTGTCACGAGATGATGCACCAGAATGTATCCCATGCAATACTCTATACACGGTGGAGCATATCTTAATACACTGTGTTGACCTTCAACCAATCCGGTTGCAGTACTACAATGTGGACAACATTAAAACACTCTTCGACTCTATCAGAGTAGAGTCCATCATATCATTTATCAAGGCAATAGGAATTTATAATAAGCTGTGATATCAATTGTTAATCATGCCTTTGTAGTAATCATTCATTCATATATTACCTGTAATTAATCTTTCGTCTTTATAACTTCTTAGTATTAATTTTTACGTAATGCATATACTTATATAGAATTTTATGTCATACACTCGACAATAAACATAACTTTAATGCGCGCTACATGACCTTAGATGTCGATGTGCCGTAAAACACCATTCATTCATTTAACTTCTTAGTATTAATTTTTACGTAATGCATATACTTATATAGAATTTTATTTCATACACTCGACAATAAACATAACTTTAATGCGCGCTACATGACCGTAGATGTCGATGCGCCGTAAAACACCATTCATTTCATTCATTCTAAATATTTATACTCTTTCATGTCTTCTTTTGATGCCCTAGAAGGCGGGGGCTCATGGGCTAATCGGGTGAAAGTTTGATGTTTGAGTGACTTTTGTAACCTCCCAAGGATAGTCTAAACTTGGTAGGACCTTCTGTGGGAATACACTTGTCCAGTCTAGTCCTTTCATTCTGAGTATATCATTGATGTATCCCTGTCATGATCTGTGATGGATTTCCCCAGATCATGTCCCCGTGTTGGGCTCTGAGACGGGTGGGGAGCATTGACGATGAACTATATATTACTATTATGAGTTCCACTCAAAAAAAAGCCAAGCGTGCACTAAGTGAATCCGATGATGATCCTGTTGAACAACAGAGAGTGAACTTCCCTCGCTTCATTCTCATTGAGGCTGTAGACAGTTCAAAACCTATCACAAAAATTTCTCCTTTCGTCATTGAAAAGCAAATGAAATCTATCCTAGGTACACCTAAATCTGTTAAAAGTCTTCGAATGGAAGTCTTTTGGTTGAAATACTTCAAAAGCTCAATCTCAGAATTTATTATCAACGAACACCTTCTTGGACATTCTGTGAAGGTCAGTCCCCACAAATCTTTGAACTCATCCAAAGGTGTCACCAGGTGCAGGGAATTATCTCTGCTTTGGATGAGATCAAAGAAGGTTTGTCAAGTCAAGGGATCATTGACGTGAAGAGAATATCAATAAAACGTAACAACGAAATAAAAACAACAAACACATATATAATTACATGTGACACACCAGTCATCCCGTCGCGTATCAAAGTCGGCTACCAGATTGTCACCGTCGACATATATGTACCTAACCCTCTTAGATGCTTTAAATGCCAGAAGTATGGTCATCATGAGGATAGGTGTCGGAACGAGTCTGTATGCTCCAAGTGTGCTGAGACTGCTCCACAACATCAAGAGAACAACTGCCCCAACACAAATAAATGCGCCAATTGTGGCGCTGATCATATTTCCAATTCTAAAGACTGTGTCTCCTGGAAAAAAGAAATAGAAATTGTTAAGATCAAATATTCGGAAAACATTTCATTCCAGGATGCAAGAAAAATTTATGAATCTCGATACAAATTCGAAAATCAGCCAAGCTATGCAAGTGTTGCTAAAACAGCCTCTGTTGAATGCAAAACTTGCAAAAACTTGTTGACCAAACTTTGCCAAATATTTCCAGACAAAAAAACAGAAATAATGCAGTTATTCCCTGGTTCTGATAGTTCTTCTCATCTTGACCAGCTTACAAAACAAAATATACCACAAACACCTAAACCTACAGCAGACAAACAAAAACAAGCAAAAACAAACATACACAAGAATCCAACAACAACAAACACTCGAAACAACAATACACAAGAAAAACACATTCAACCAAAAACAACATCAACTTCATCAAAACCAATACCTACTAAAAAAGAATCTACAGCTCAACAAGCATCAACTTCAACAAAAAAGCAATCTGCTGTCACTTCCAGACAGCAGAAAAATAAACATATACAATCAGATAAACAATCAGATAAACAATCAGATAAACACACAGTGTCCAGTCCAGTGTCTACAAGCAATAGATACTCGGATTTGGACACCGACGATGACAATCTGGAGGGCGAGGCATTAGACTCGGACAAGTCCGAGTCTATGACCTGGCAAGATGGCGAGGGTGGCGGGAGCAAGAACCTCCAGTCGTTGCAGGATGCCACTTAATATATTTTTAACTTTATATTTTATCTATGAATAATAATTATGTAAATATCGGTATAATATTTTTAATAATTAATCTCTCAATAATGGCCAATGGAATTATCCAGTGGAATTGTCGAGGTTTAAAATCTAATTTTGCAGAGCTTTCTCTTTTAGTGCAAGAACATAAACCTGCTGCGTTATGCCCTCAAGAAACATTTTTGAAACAAAATGATACAATTTCTATAAAACATCACACCATTTTCAATAAAATATACAGTGAAGGTGATAAAGCCCAGGTTGGGGTATCTATCATCGTCAATAATAGTGTTCCACATAAGGAATTACTGTTAAATACAAACTTACAAGCTGTTGCTGTAAGACTGTCATTACATAGCACTATCACACTGTGTTCACTATATCTTCCCCCAAGTACACCAATTGAAGAACATAAGCTGAATGATCTTATTATACAATTACCCACTCCATATATTCTAATAGGTGATTTCAATGCACATAACATCATCTGGGGTTGTAATAATACAAATCAAAGAGGTCTCCAGATAGAGAATTTCATCTCCTGATAATTCTCTTTCTTACATGAACAATCCATCTTCCAAAACATATTTACACCCAGGAACAGGATCCTATTCTGCAATAGATCTTACACTATGTAGCCCAGTCATACTTCCAGATTTCTCATGGAAAGTCGATGATGATCTCCACGGAAGCGACCACTTCCCCATCCTCATATCTGAAAATCAGCCAACAGCTTATAGTCAACCCAGAAGATGGAAACTTTCTAAAGCAAATTTGACTAAATTCCAACAACTTTTTGAACAAACAATTTCATATGAAACATTCAAGGATTGTCGTGATTAAACACAGCTATTCACTACATTACTAATAAAAGCAGCAGAACAATCCATACCTCAGACTTCACCTAATCCAAAGAGACCATACAAACCCTGGTATGATGATGATTGTAAGAAAGCCATCCATAATAGAAAATCGGCCATAAGAAAATTCAATTTGAGACCCACCACATAAAATTTAAACAACATTCGCATATATAGAGCAAAAGCACGACGTACAATACAAAACAGCAAACGCAAATGTTGCAAACAATACATCTCAAGACTAAATAACAGAACAACAACTAAGAAAACGTTGGACATGATAAGAAAAATTAATGGCAAAGGTACTTCACCTATTAACCACCTCACTGCAAACAACAAACAAATCACCACACCTAAAAAACTAAACTTCAATTCAAAGAACAAAGAACATTACAACAAACTATTTAATCTTAAAGAACTAAAGTTTGCTTTGTCAAAAGCACATGATACATCCCCAGGTCCAGATAAAATCCACTATCAATTCTTAAAACATCTACCTAGCTCCTCCCTCTTTATATTATTGGACATGTTTAATTCTATATGGCAAACTGGTGAATTTCCTACATCTTGGAGGGAGGCTTTAGTCATCCCAATACCAACACCAGATAAGGATAAAAAGGATCCACACAACTATAGACCCATAGCGTTAACAAGGTGTATATGTAAAACTATGGAAAGAATGGTAAACAACCGGCTTGTATGGTTTCTCGAATCAAATCATTTAATTGTTAATGTCCAGAGTGGCTTTCGTCAGCAGCGAAGCACACTGGATCATCTAGTTCGTTTCGAAACATTTATAAGAGAGGGCTTTGTCAATAAACAACATGTTGCTTCAGTATTTTTCGACCTTGAGAGTGCTTATGACACAACCTGGAAATATGGCATTTTAAAAGATCTTCACGACTTTGACCTCAGAGGACGCCTTCCATTATTTATTTCTGCATTTTTAAATGACAGACTTTTTCGTGTTCGTGTTTGTAATACCCTATCAGATGCTCGGGAACAGCAGATGGGTGTACCACAGGGTTGTATTTTGTCCGTTACATTGTTTAGTATTAAGATAAACAATATTGTTAAATCAATAAATCCAGGGGTTGAGTGCTCCCGTTATGTAGATGATTTTGTTATTTGCTTCAGGTCTAGTAATATGAACATAATAGAACGCCAACTCCAGCAATGTCTGAATAAACTTCAGACTTGGTCGGATGAAAATGGTTTTAAATTTTCTAAATCAAAAACTAAATGTATGCATTTTTGTAATCTACGTGGACTTCATCCAGACCCAGAAGTTTACCTGGATGGCTCACATGTAGAAGTAGTCACAGAATACAAATTTTTAGGTGTTATCTTTGATAAAAAACTCTCATTCATTCCTCATATCAATAATTTAAAAAAGAAATGTCAAAAAGCTCTAAATATTTTAAAGGTTGTGGCACATTCCGATTGGGGAGCTGATGGAAAGGTCCTTCTACGGCTCTATCGGTCATTGGTTCGCTCTAAGCTGGATTATGGTTCGATAATTTACGGATCTGCACGAAAATCGTACCTGAAAATACTTGATCCTATACATAATCACGGTCTACGATTAGTCCTTGGAGCTTTCAGAACTTCCCTGTTAAAAGTCTTTATGCTGAAGCAAATGAACCCTCTCTGTATGCTAGACGACAGAAGCTAGCTCTTCAATACCTACTGAAACTCAAGTCAAATCCTCTAAACCCAGCTCACAAAGTGGTCTTTCAACCCCAGTTATATAGTGCAGTTTCAAAGAAAACCGAGAGCTATTGCCCCACTAGGTATACGTATGGAACAATGTCTAGATGACCTACATATTGACATGAAATCTATTGCACAGTATAAAATCCCAGATTCTCCTCCTTGGACCCTTAAAACTGCCGAGTTTCGCTTTGATCACTTCTGATAAAAAGTCTATTACAGACAGGAGCCAGTTTCAAACAAAATATCATGAATCAGGGAATTTTATTCTGACTTCAAAGCCACAGATGATTCAAAAGCTGGTGACACTGTTGCGTCAGCAGCAATCTTTGGGAATAAAAATCGGAAATGTAGACTTCCAAACAAGTCCTCAATTTTCTCTGCCAAACTGAAGGCCATAGATCTCGCTCTAGATCTTGCAGTGGAATCACACTATGTTCAATATCATTTTCTCTGATTCCTTGTCTGTTTTACAGGCTTTGTATATGAAAAGTTTGAAAATCCTATTGTTTGTACTTTGCTTGAAAGGATTTCTTCCCTTTCAGAAACAAATACATTTGTGTTCTGCTGGCTTCCGAGTCATATGGGAATAAAAGGTAATGAAATGGCTGACCAGAATGCAAAGCTGGCGTTGTCATTATCAATTTCTAGGATTAAAGTGTGTTATACCGATTTTAAATCTACAATTCTTACCTTAATTCAATTATCTTGGCAGGCCCAATGGGATGGTGAAATTTTTAACAATTTACAGGCCTATTCGTCGAGAAGAAGTCATTCTTGCCCGTCTCAGGATTGGTCATTCTCGAATATCACATTCATGGCTGTTGTCACGAGATGATGCACCAGAATGTATCCCATGCAATACTCTATACACGGTGGAGCATATCTTAATACACTGTGTTGACCTTCAACCAATCCGGTTGCAGTACTACAATGTGGACAACATTAAAACACTCTTCGACTCTATCAGAGTAGAGTCCATCAGATCATTTATCAAGGCAATAGGAATTTATAATAAGCTGTGATATCAATTGTTAATCATGCCTTTGTAGTAATCATTCATTCATATATTACCTGTAATTAATATTACGTCTTTATAACTTCTTAGTATTAATTTTTACATAATGCATATACTTATATAGAATTTTATTTCATACACTCGACAATAAACAACTTTAATGCGCGCTACATGACCTTAGATGTCGATGCGCCGTAAAACACCATTCATTCATTCATTGTTCATGTCGGACAGTAAATGTTCAATTTTGTATTCAAATATATCTGGTTTAATTATAATTTAGATGTAATAATTTAAATGTTTATTCCAGGTTATTACCTTATTGATTATATTATCAAAGATATTGTACTGGATGGTGTAAAATTGCATCGTGGCAAGTACTGTAAGGACATGTGTATGATTTGGGACATTTTCGGTACACAGGCTCAATTGTGTGACGGTAAAATAGGCGAGTAATGTCAACAAGAAATATATGTGTTTACTGATTAAATGTTGAGGGAAATATCTTTGAAACGGGATGAGAAACACTATTGGTAAGTAGCATTTAATTTAAACATGTTTATGTATTGACTGCATACACAGTACCTGCTGGATTAATTTACCGTCACGAACAAATGGATTTGTGACGGTAAAGACAAAAAGTAACAAAAGTCACATTTTAAACATGTATATTTAAGAATGATTATGCATCTTATGTAGTATAGTTTTGTATTTTGTTATCAGCAGTCATACGAAAATGGCATAATACTGTTCACAACACAAATAAATGCAATGGGACAACATGGGACAACATACATTACAAATATTCAAAAGTGTCGGATAATG
>CM026403.1:54493513-54512169 GCA_014843695.1 Archivesica marissinica
ATGATCCCAGAAAGAGGCTGCATAAATTAATGGGAAAGAACTACCCAAAGGGGACAAAAATAGAAGTAACGGAAAGAAACTCTAATGCATAAACTCTACCCCGCTAACCCTATAGATCAACCATTGCTACAAATGTAAATTGCTTTATAATGCTACGCTATATAAATCGTGTCTTTTACATTTGCGCCTCTTAGCCACTGCCGTTTATTTATGTCATGAAACCTGGCGGACAACAAGGGTTCACCGGAGCCGATGGCTCGGGTGAGCAAATAAACTAAGAACATCAATGGAATTGAAAATGTCTGGTGTGAGAAGTGCACCAGACGAGATTTATTATATAAACCAAGTAATTATAGAAGTCATACATTTAATGACTAGAGTAAAAATGACATAAAGTTGGACGACACAAAGTCCATAATGACATAAAGTTGGACGACACAAAGTCCATCAGTCCGTTCAACCAAAGTGGCAAGGAGGCGCAATCGTAAGTATTAATTTGCATGATACTAACAGAAATAACAATTTAGTTGAATTACCGACATGTAAGTAGGAGGCTATATATACATAATTATTTGCAGTAATAGGCAAATGAATGCGGAAAATCCCCTGATATCCCACACTATAAAATGCCGATTATAGCTCTGTATGTAGTGAATATCCCCTGATATCCCATACTATAAAAATCCTCTGATAAACTATGACCCACACACCATATGTACAGCTTGGCACAAACAAGTCTTTGAATAGTACCGAATAAGGGAAGGAAGATATCCTGTGATATCCCCAGCTAAATGTACTATTTACTATGTAATCAAATAACGCATGTACGTTTCTCCAATTGGGTACGCAAATAAGCACAAGGGACAACACACCAGGATGTTGTTTGGAGTATAGCTAGGCTAGGGTTCTAGTTCAAGGTCACTGAGGCAATACTACCCTAATCTCAGTCCCGCAATATGCAGGACATGAAGGATAAAAATGTCTGCATATCAAATAAAACTTATTTACAACAAAACTTGTATGCATATCTCTAATATGGACATGGGTAACAGGGCAAGCATTAATTACCGTAGATGATAACAGTAGTTATGTGGGGTAATAAGAGTATAACACCCAAGCTACTCGTGCGCTAATGAAAAAGATTATGCATTTGACCGTGGAATATGTAAATTACACTGATAAAAATGTTACATACATGTGAGATACACAAGAAATATGAAACGCATAACAATTGGTAAATAACTAAATATGTACATGTCCGTGGATGGTGGCAATAACAAATCCAAAGTTGGTTAACACTAAGAATACAAAAGTAGCAAAAGGGGGAATATATACATCCGAATGTGACTTTAAAGCAATAGGGACATATGCATGTTGAAATGCGCGTCTCACATATGAGAGCGGGACAGCACAGTGCATGCATACAAATACTAGTCTACATAGGAGTAGTCGGTCACATAAACAAGCAATACAAGTGTAACCCACACCATCAAGAAACCCTCAAAGATGTCAAACCCATAAATGGAGGTATAGACCCGGAACATGCCCTCATGTTCGGGTTTTAGCAGTATGATTACAGTACTTCTTAGTTCCAATAAATTGTGGGATAAACCCGGAACATGCCCTCATGCTCGGGTGTAGCAGTATGATTACAGTACTTTATAGTTCCAAAATAACACCGGGACATGCCCTCATGTTCCGGTATAGCAAATTGATTACAGTACTGATTAGTTCCCATACATTGATGGGTAAACCCAGAACATGCCCTCATGTTCCGGTATAGCAGAATATAGTACGTTTTTAAAAGACAGGATTGGTAAGGCAAGATGGGAATGTTATGCAGAGTTTGATGTACTTTGAGGGGAAATATGCGGTATCCTGATGTAACGTTTAAAGGCCCTGGATTTCCACCTTCCCATTCGCATGACTTCATTTTCCGGGATACCGGACATAATTGCCTGTGTGCATGCCCCGATGCGGAAGCTATGCAGATTATAGCATGTTGGGGCAAGACCCGCAACCTGCAAAAGACTCCTAAAAACTTGTCTAAAAGCAGAATGAGTGATGGGCTTGCCACAAGCCGCTGTAAATAATGGGCCCAAAGCTCGCCCTCGCAGTTTCAAATATTGCTTAAGAGCAGACACCGGACAAAATGGTTTGGAAGAGCGAATTATAAGGGTAGTTGGTTTATTGGATTTCCTAGTCTTGTGGTGGAACAGCTGTAACCTAATAGCCTTGGAGCTAAGTAGCACATCTTTCAATTGGACAACCCTAGAAGCATTGGCAAAGGTGTTGGGCAGGAGCTCGCCTAATCTAAAAAACCCGTGGAAAGCCAGGAGTGTAATGGCCCTGTATAGACACCTCAGGAAGGGGACATTTGCATACAGCTGATGTGTGGCCTTTACTAAAAGTGATATGTGCTTGTCAAGAAGGGGTAGGCGTTTGTCGACGTGGTGATCACGTTTCCTACTTCCCACCAACATCCTACGGGTTGCAAAACCCTCGCAAGGGTTGTCGAGACCTTCCATTTGATAATAATAGGACACGGCAGATAGATGGCTACTAATAGTTGCCGGGGCAAATGACAGTATATGTAAATAGGCTACAAAGTCTGAGATTACTTCAGAGGAGGCACATAAAGGTGAATCACAAGTAGAAAAATCCCGGATGAACGTGGTGAATCTTTCCCAGAAACGTTCATACGCTCGATGGGTAGATGGCGCTAGAGAGGAGTGCAACAGTTTCCGTTTTACAACAACAATTTGATGGGCGACATCTCCAGCGGGATGGGCCTTGGTAGTCTTTCGAGATGAGGTGCGAGTCTTAGAGCTTCGTCCACTTGAAACCGAGATAGTTTGTCACAGATTGTGTTGCTGGTAGAAGGGATATGGGTAGCACGAAAGCAAAAATTAATCTCTAGAGCTTTGAGCACTATTATTCGGATAAGCGTCATCATTACAGGATCCTTTGAAGTTTGCTTATTCAGGCAATACACAGCCGCAAGATTATCACAGACAAACATGATGTTTTTGTTTTCCCAATAGGAACCAAAAAGGAAAACTGCTAGAGCGATAGGGTAGAGTTCGAGGATATTGATGTGGCAGGACTTGGACTTATCCGGGAAGGCGCCGTAAGGTCCAGGAAGACCCATGAGTACAGGCAAACCCTTTGGAACCTGCTGCATCTGAGTACAGCTGCAGTGTGGTAGAGGAAATGAATCTGTCATTAGTCAGCAAGGTCACACCATTGTAAGATTCCAAGAAAGTAAGCCAGAGCTTTAAATCCGCTCTACAATGTGACGTAAGCTTGACGAAATGGGCACGCTTGGTTTTGCCCATGGTTAAATCATATAGCCTACGTAGGAAACAACGGCCCGGTTTGATAACCTTACATGCAAAGTTCAAATGACCTAAAATGGACTGCAAGTCTTTAAGCTTAAGTTTCTTCCTGTGAATGGAGTGTTGGAGGAGACTCTTTAGAGCTAGGACTTTATCAGGTGGTAAGTAGGCAGAAAGGGTTGTAGTGTCAATGGTAATGCCATGCACATCTACTCTTGTCGCTGGATGAACAGTTTTAGAGTGTTTGATCGGAATACCAATTCTGTTTGACAGGTCCAAGAACTTCTGTAAAGAACTTTGGCACTCGTCCGTATTCGCTTGGCCCACGAAGATGAAATCATCGATGATGTGAGAAACTTTGGGGACTGACAATTTTTCCTGCAAGATCCACTGGAGCGACTGGGAGAAAGACTCAAATAAAGCCACAGAAGAAGAAGCACCCATAGGCAGTACCATATCAAAATAGTACCTATTGTTGAAGGAAAACCCAAGTTTGTGATAGTCAAGAGGGGAGATTGGGATGATCCGGAAAGCCTCTTCTATGTCTGCTTTGGCAATGAGAGAATTTAGTCCTGCACCTAAGACCAGTGTGGCCACATGGTCGAACGTCTCAAGGTGAACCGTTTGGGAGGAATAGTGGAGTTAACCGAGGAGCCCAATTTGGGGTGCGACAAGTCGTGAATAAGGCGGAAGGAATTGGCAGAACGTTTAGACACGACCCCCAAAGGACTGCAAATAAAGTTTGGGAGAGGAGGAGTAAGATAAGGACCCTTGACTCTATTTTTTTCTATCTCTGATGAAAGTTTGAGTTTGACAAAATCCTGATGAAACAATACAGATGGGTGATTGTGTGAGAATTTTGGTGGCGGTACCTCAACACAACCCAGAGAAAAACCTTGTGTAAACCCAAGTAACAGCGCATCCTTTTGGTCTGGATCATAGCCGGTCAAATAATATTCCAGCTGAATGACATTAATAGGGGTTGGTACCGTATGGTTACTTGTTTCTGAAAGTTGAGTGAGATTGGGGGGGTGTGATGGCTGGATTTTTCGGTTGCTCCGGCTGGGAGAACCGTCTGGCTTGCTGGTCTGAGGGGTTAAACCGCTTTGCTGGTTTGCTGCAGCGGTTGGCTCCATGCGGAAGTTCGCAGTTGGCACATTTGTGCATTCTATAGCAGTGGCTTCTGTTGCACGAGTTATACTTCTGGAAATCCCAGCAATAACCCCATTTCTCCATGATATGTTTGGGGAATCTGCTGTACGGGGAGGAGTTGTTTGCGGGACGAAAGTCACGAAAGGAAGATTTCTGGGTCATGCAATGTAAATATGTCTCAGTATGTATAGACCCCCATGGGACCTTAACTGAAGCCTTTAACTGGCGGAATTTCTGGTCATACAGAACCCAAGAGAAATTTTGGTTGGCCAAATTTTGAATTAAGGTCATGTACTGAAACATAGTGTGGGCCTCGGACTTGTATTTCGAAGTGTAGATGTCAGCGTATATTTGAAACGCACGACACCAGGTCAAGATGTTATTGATTGACTGGGGCCCAGCCTTCTGAACAGACTTAATTATCATGTTTGACAGCTTCTTGATGGTGGTGGTCTCTGCCACCTTCTTATCAGAATAGTATAGTTCTGAGATATCAACATACTCCTTATTGAGTATCTTGGTCTTTAGTTTTTTTGAAATCACTGGGTGTATGAACGAAAAACATCCCAAATCTACTGACGTGTTATCAGGGTTGGCCTCTGAGGAGGAACTGTCACTGGAATCCTCCGAGTGTACATCGATTGACATATTGTCATCCGTATAATCACTAATACTAGTACCATCTAATCTTTGATTGGCAGCAGGATTTTCTTCCATCAAGGTTCCTCCTCCAGCTCCGGGCACCAGACTAACAACTTCTTTCATAATAGCCTGGTCCTTCGCCAAGGCTGTGGCTATTAGAAGAGCCAGTCTATCAATGGGATCTTCCCTCTCTTGTGCTGGCGCTTTTCTTTTTCCCGATCGGGTCGACCTGGGGTTATGTTTCGGCATGCTGAAAATAGCGATGAGAGTGAAAATTCTAATTTATTAGCAGGTAGAAATATGTAATTTATTGAAGATGGAGCAGTTATCTCCGTTTCCTAACGCCTTGATTGAAAACCCCTAAACAGGCACCTCACAATCAAAGCACAACGCGAAAAAGGCCACAGGCCAAGCAATCAGTGGTGAAACAATAAGCCACCGTAACGTAGAATGACATTGCAAAAGGTTTGTCATAGCCGTGGTAACCACCTTGTGAAATATGAACTACACATATTAGGAGGACGTTCAAACGGCAAACAGAACCCATGCGTCATAAAACTGCACAAAAAGCAGTGCCGACATTGCAAAAAACAACTTGGTGAGGCAACCTCACAGAGGTCACACACCCACAATGTCCATGCGTCGGAATAAAATAGTATAAGTGATTGACATGGCAGAAGGCGATCAGCCCCTGCGTCAACGCAAGTTGTAACAGCGTAGTCTGCAAATATGTATCATGAATGCGACAAAATAGGCCATGGGGATGTAGCCAATTGTTCAATTGAAAGTAAACACCCTGTGCATATATGTAACTATAGCCAGTAATTAATATTGGCACAATAATAGCTCCGGACTGCACAACCTAAGCAAGGACAATTAACTAGGATATATGTTAGGTATTGCCATTATATCCCGATATGGAATGTTCATCCAATGGAGGTGACATTGTTAAGCATGTTATCGTCTTCCTGTAACATAATAAGTTAATAGATTATGAGTCTTAGTGGCTGAACATGCCATAGAAATGCATAGTGTAACATAGTATAATGAAATGTGGTACACGATTCTAGAAGGACTGCAGGGTGTGTTCTGCAAGCAAGCAGGCACCTCTAACGGACCTGTAATAACGTGGCATCCCCAGTGTTGTCAACATGAATGCCATCACGAGCCACATATTCTGGAATAAATCTAACATTAAAGTTGTTGGTCGAGTGTAACCAGAAGATCAATCTGGGGTTCTCGGCACACTTATCAGCTAACCGATAATTCACCGCATCTGCATTCTCATTGAAATGTGGAGAATGCGACCTATTATGTATGTGTTTCTGGTTCCATTAACAAGACGTGTGTGTGTTTCTGGTTCCATTAACAAGACGTGTGTGTGTTTCTGGTTCCATTAACAAGACGTGTGTGTGTTTCTGATTCCATTAACAAGACGTGTGTGTGTTTCTGGTTCCATTAACAAGACGTGTATGTGTTTCTGGTTCCATTAACAAGACGTGTGTGTGTTTCTGATTCCATTAACAAGACGTGTGTGTGTTTCTGGTTCCATTAACAAGACGTGTATGTGTTTCTGGTTCCATTAACAAGACTTATATTTTATAACATGCAACATTGGTCACACATTTCTCTCCACAACTTTTAATATCACTGCTCGAGCCTAAATGTCTCGAGTTCTATGCAACCTAAAATGCTTTCTACTCCAACTACCAACAATAAATAAACTATATTGAACACATCCCATTCTCAAAATGCCTCCATGCAAGATTATTTCAAACTCCACCTTCCTGAACAGAGCTGTTAAGCGACTGTATTCTTAATCTGTTTGCAGGTTTCATGTTAGAATATGTTCTGGAACCGAGATGATAAGCGGCGGTTGTATTAGACTGTTTGTGGTAGACTGTTTGGAGGTTTTATGCTAGAATACGTTCTGGAAACGAGCTGTTAAGCATTTGTATTAGATACCGGTAGACCGTTTGCAGGTTTCATGCTAGACTACGTTCTGGAAACGAGCTGTTAAGCATTTGTATTAGATACCGGTAGACTGTTTGCAGTGTAGTAAATGGCAATTTGGTTCATTAAGAGCCATAGTCTGACGCGGAAGATTGAGACACCGTCTGGACCGGAAGTGAGGCATTCTGAGAAACGGTGCGACCAAGTAAGAACGCCACACACGCTCTGACAACACGACTGATAAAACGTATTTATCCTGGTTAAGAGTAGCGATAGGTAAGTTCCCTGGTCCTGTAGTGACTACTTTAGCAGGTTTCATGCTAGAATATGTTAGGGTTGATTTGGTTGTGGTTGAACAGTGTTAATGTTTTTTTTTGTTTTTTTTCGATTTTTATTTCCTGATCAATATACATCATAATTACACATATACATAATAATTACACATATACATAATAATTACACACATTGTAGACTTTCCAGGCATGTACATGTATTGAAAACAAAGAGCGTGTCAAAAAGTAGTTGACAAGTGCTAGCAGCCTGCAGTATTATCTATACGCATTATTCACGAATTATATTTATAATAAGTTATACGTACTCATGTGAAATTACGTAAAGCGCTGAAATAATAACCCGATGTATATTGGGAAGGAGGAGTAATTTTTTTAAGTAGAAGAGATAGGATTAGCAAAAGAAAGTAAGAAGTTTCAGTGGAGATAAGTGTGGATGATTGTCTATATATAGCATGCATTTATTGACAAGTTAGTCGATAAGATCCAAGAACTGTCTCCATTTCTCATTGAACGTATTTTGTGTATCTTTGAGAATTGAGATTGTTTCTTCTAGTTTTATTTTCCTTTTAAAATATGCTATAAATTGGACTACATTTGGTTTAATCTTCTCACATTTGCATCTAAAGATGAAATATTTAGCCAGTAGTATAATATAGTTAATGTTCATTTCAAACACTTTGCTATTGTGTTTGAAATTACATAACGAAATATGTTCATAATTAAATTGAGCCAAATTATCTGTTTGCAACATTGTTCTTAAGAAATGTGTTATCTTAATCCAGAAATCCTGTATATAGTGACATTCCCAAAACATATGAACGTTAGAATCATTATGCATTATTCAAAAGTCACAAAGTTGCGATGCAACTATATTACATTTAAATAGGAAAACGTTATTTGGAATTATGTGCATTAAGTATTTATATTGAAATGATCTTAATTTCGTTTCTATAGTTATTCTAATCGGTTGTGTGAATATATTTTTCCAGTTAATATCGACTATTGATAACATAGTTTCCCATTTATGTGGTGTACTGTTCAAAAGAGTGTAGTATTTCAAAAACTCCCCGGGATTAATATTGTAAAGTTGTCTTATTTGCATAAAAGAAAAGAACTGTTTGTGTCTAAAGTCGTATATATGTTCAATGTATTGAATTCCTTTATTAAACCAGTGTCTGTAAAATAATGTAGTATTGTCGTGTTTCTTTATGTTTGAATTATTCCACAGGATTTGTTTGGATATAGAATCGACACATTCTTTATAATTTACTCTGGACCATCCTGTTAGTATTTCTTTTAAAAACTTAGATTTTATTTCGAGATTTTTAATGTCGTTGCAGTTGATATTACATTTAAACATAAAATCGCCTCCATGTTTATCCAGCATATGATCATAAATTTGTACCAACTTTGATTCTTTTTGGAATATTAATCGTTTTATCCAACTTGCTTTAAGTGCTGCACTAAAGTTCTCTATATCCAGCATTTTTAATCCACCATTACTATAATCCTGAATAATTTGCTTTCTAGATATCTTATCTGGTTTATCATTCCATAGGAATTTATACATCATGTGTTTAATGTCGTTCATTGTTTGGGAATTAGGGTTATTCAAAACTGTTAGGGGATATATGAGTTTTGGGAATGCGAAAGTTTTTAAAATAGTTATTTTCCCGATTAGAGACAAATTCCACCTTTTCCATTTATTCAAGCAGTTTTCGAACGATAACATTTTATTTGTGCTATTCAGATGTTGCATGTCGTTTACGTTATTACTGAATGTTATTCCTAAAGTAGTTGCACACTTTGATGTCCAAATAAATTTCTTTTTTTTACAAAATATAGTTTCGGTATTAATTAATGATCCTATTCGGAGAACGGTGCATTTGGATTTATTTAACGTTAGACCTGATACATTACCAAAGTCATCAAGTGTATTAATTAGTGTTTTAAAAGATTTCTCTGTGCCATCTAACAGGAAACTAGCATCGTCTGCAAACAGTGTTTGTTTTGTGTCTATGCCGTGTACTTTAATTCCAGATATATCGTCACTAGTGTTGACTTCTATGGATAGCAATTCAATACAAATAATGAATAGGTAGGGCGAAAGTGGGCATCCTTGACGTACTCCTCTTTTAATATTGAAATATTCAGACATATGTCCATTATTGCTTATGCATGATTTAGAGTCTCTGTAAAATAATTTAACCTAGTCAATTGTGTTATTAGTAAAACCGAAATGTTCGAGACATTTGTACATAAAACTATGATCTATGCTGTCGAAAGCTTTATTAAAGTCCGAAAAGAATATTAAGCCTGGTTCATTGTTTTCATTAGTGTTAATGTTATCGTTTTGTTTATCAGTTGTTACACCCAAACAGATCCGCACAGTCCAGCTTATGTGTATCTCGTTTTGGTAAACTATTCCAGGATACAGAGTCATTAAGGACAGCCAGACATTGCCTGCAACAAGGAGAATAAAATTATTAATTGTGTAATCTAGGTGTGGTATATGAAAGCATTGTAAATCAGTTATTAGCTTATACAAATTTATTTTAGCTCGATTGCGAAACAAGTTCTTACAACTTCTATTAATCACTCTCGAGACGTCATTCCTGATGGAATCCATCCACCGCCATGATGGAGAGAGAAGAGAACATGTGGAATGTGTCTAAGAACACTATCGTAACGGCTACAGCTGGGCTGGAACTCCGGGCCTTTCGCACCTAAATTGAACGCCTTATCACTCGCTATCACGATTTCTTAGCTATGGTAATAATGCTTTTAATATTGCAAAATACAAAATTTCAACATATGTCATTCAATGATATCTACATTTTTAAAACGCAAATCGGTTCTATCTTTCTTTGTAAAATGGTGTAGAAACGTATTTTTTAATTTTCGAAATTTGAAACTATTATTAACATACATACAATCAAAATATCAAACTCAAGACTAGTGTTCACTAATATACTGTCCACATTTATTCTATATGGGACACTGGGAAGTGAAACTGGCAATATTCTATATGGGACACTGGGAAGTGAAACTGGCAATATTCTATATGGGACACTGGGAAGTGAAACTGGCAATAGAACTTGCGAAAACCTTGCATCTAACACTGCAACTATTGAAAGTCAACAGTGCTTACAGTAAAAACCAACTGCTTATAATAGGACAAGTAAAAACCAATTGTGTACACAATATGTCAACTGAAAACCAACTCTCTCTTACAATGCAACAAATGCACTCAACTCTGACTTATCACACATCCAATGAACTCTCAAACAATACAATCAGTGAATACTCACCTTTTTACAATACAACAGATTCGGGCGACTGTTCCGTGCCGTAGACTCTTGGTGAATGTGACGCTATGTGACTGTTCCAATGATGTAGACGCTAGGTGACTGTTCCAATGATGTAGACGCTAGGTGACTGTTCCAATGATGTAGACGCTATGTGACTGTTCCAATGATGTAGACGCTATGTGACTGTTCCAATGATGTAGACGCTATGTGACTGTTCCAATGATGAAGACACTATGTGACTGTTCCAATGATGTAGACGCTATGTGACTGTTCCAATGATGTAGACGTTAGGTGACTGTTCCAATGATGTAGACGCTATGTGACTGTTCCAATGATGTAGACGCTATGTGACTGTTCCAATGATGTAGACGCTATGCGACTGTTCCAATGATGTAGACGCTTGGTAACTGTTCCAATGATGTAGACGCTAGGTTACTGTTCCAATGATGTAGACGCTAGGTGACTGTTCCAATGATGTAGACGCTAGGTGACTGTTCCAATGATGTAGACGCTAGGTGACTGTTCCAATGATGTAGACGCTAGGTGACTGTTCCAATGATGTAGACGCTAGGTGACTGTTCCAATGGTGTAGACGCTAGGTGACTGTTCCAATGATGTAGACTCTTGGTGACTGTTCCAATGATGTAGACGCTATGTGACTGTTCCAATGATGTAGACGCTAGGTGACTGTTCCAATGATGTAGACGCTAGGTTACTCTACCAATGATGTAGACGCTAGGTGACTGTTCCATTGATGTAGACGCTAGATGACTGTTCCAATGGTGTATACTCTTGGTGACTGTTCCAATGATGTAGACGCTAGGTGACTGTTCCAATGATGTAGACGCTATGCGACTGTTCCGTGCCGTAGACTCTTGGTGACTGTTCCAATGATGTAGACGCTAGGTGACTGTTCCAATGATGTAGACGCTATGCGACTGTTCCGTGCCATAGACTCTTGGTGACTGTTCCAATGATGTAGACGCTAGGTGACTGTTCCAATGATGTAGACGCTAGGTGACTGTTCCAATGATGTAGACGCTATGTGACTGTTCCAATGATGTAGACGCTAGGTGACTGTTCCAATGATGTAGATGCTAGGTGACTGTTCCAATGATGTAGACGCTAGGTGACTGTTCCAATGATGTAGAGGCTAGGTGACTGTTCCAATGGTGTAGACGCTAGGTGACTGTTCCAATGATGTAGACGCGTGGTTACTGTTCCAATGATGTAGACGATAGTTTACTGTTCCAATGATGTAGACGCTAGGTGACTGTTCCAATGATGTAGACGCTAGGTGACTGTTCCAATGATGTAGACGCTAGGTGACTGTTCCAATGATGTAGACGCTAGGTGACTGTTCCAATGATGTAGACGCTAGGTGACTGTTCCAATGATGTAGACGCTAGGTGACTGTTCCAATGATGTAGACGCTTGGTGACTGTTCCAATGATGTAGACGCTAGGTGACTGTTCCAATGATGTAGACGCTAGGTGACTGTTCCAATGATGTAGACGCTAGGTGACTGTTCCAATGATGTAGACGCTAGGTGACTGTTCCAATGATGTAGACGCTATGTGACTGTTCCAATGATGTAGACGCTAGGTGACTGTTCCAATGATGTAGACACTAGGTGACTGTTCCAATGGTGTAGACGCTAGGTGACTGTTCCAATGATGTAGACGCTTGGTGACTGTTCCAATGATGTAGACGCTAGGTGACTGTTCCAATGATGTAGACGCTAGGTGACTGTTCCAATGATGTAGACGCTAGGTGACTGTTCCAATGATGTAGACGCTAGGTGACTGTTCCAATGATGTAGACGCTAGGTTACTGTTCCAATGATGTAGACGCTAGGTGACTGTTCCAATGATGTAGACGCTAGGTGACTGTTCCAATGATGTAGACGCTAGGTGACTGTTCCAATGATGTAGACGCTATGTGACTGTTCCAATGATGTAGACGCTATGTGACTGTTCCAATGATGTAGACGCTAGGTGACTGTTCCAATGATGTAGACGCTAGGTGACTGTTCCAATGATGTAGACGCTAGGTGACTGTTCCAATGATGTAGACGCTTGGTGACTGTTCCAATGATGTAGACGCTAGGTTACTGTTCCAATGATGTAGACGCTAGGTGACTGTTCCAATGATGTAGACGCTAGGTGACTGTTCCAATGATGTAGACGCTAGGTGACTGTTCCAATGATGTAGACGCTAGGTGACTGTTCCAATGGTGTAGACGCTAGGTGACTGTTCCAATGATGTAGACGCTAGGTGACTGTTCCAATGATGTAGACGCTAGGTTACTCTTCCAATGATGTAGACGCTAGGTGACTGTTCCATTGATGTAGACGCTAGATGACTGATCCAATGAGGTAGACGCTAGATGACTGTTCCAATGAGGTAGACGCTAGGTGACTGTTCCAATGGTGTAGACGCTAGGTGACTGTTCCAATGATGTAGACGCTAGGTGACTGTTCCAATGGTGTATACTCTTGGTGACTGTTCCAATGATGTAGAGGCTAGGTGACTGTTCCAATGATGTAGACGATATGCGACTGTTCCGTGCCGTAGACTCTTGGTGACTGTTCCAATGATGTAGACGCTAGGTGACTGTTCCAATGATGTAGACGCTATGCGACTGTTCCGTGCCATAGACTCTTGGTGACTGTTCCAATGATGTAGACGCTAGGTGACTGTTCCAATGATGTAGACGCTATGTGACTGTTCCAATGATGTAGACGCTAGGTGACTGTTCCAATAATGTAGACGCTAGGTGACTGTTCCAATGATGTAGACGCTAGGTGACTGTTCCAATGATGTAGACGCTATGTGACTGTTCCAATGATGTAGACGCTAGGTGACTGTTCCAATGATGTAGACGCTAGGTGACTGTTCCAATGATGTAGACGCTTGGTGACTGTTCCAATGATGTAGACGCTAGGTTACTGTTCCAATGATGTAGACGCTAGGTGACTGTTCCAATGATGTAGACGCTAGGTGACTGTTCCAATGATGTAGACGCTAGGTGACTGTTCCAATGATGTAGACGCTAGGTGACTGTTCCAATGATGTAGACGCTAGGTGACTGTTCCAATGATGTAGACGCTAGGTGACTGTTCCAATGATGTAGACTCTTGGTGACTGTTCCAATGATGTAGACGCTAGGTGACTGTTCCAATGATGTAGACGCTAGGTTACTGTTCCAATGATGTAGACGCTAGGTTACTGTTCCAATGATGTAGACGCTAGGTGACTGTTCCAATGATGTAGACGCTAGGTGACTATTCCAATGATGTAGACGCTATGTGACTGTTCCAATGATGTAGACGCTATGTGACTGTTCCAATGATGTAGACGCTATGTGACTGTTCCAATGATGTAGACGCTAGGTGACTGTTCCAATGATGTAGACGCTAGGTTACTGTTCCAATGATGTAGACGCTATGTGACTGTTCCAATGATGTAGACGCTATGTGACTGTTCCAATGATGTAGACGCTAGGTGACTGTTCCAATGATGTAGACGCTAGGTGACTGTTCCAATGATGTAGACGCTTGGTAACTGTTCCAATGATGTAGACGCTAGGTGACTGTTCCAATGATGTAGACGCTAGGTGACTGTTCCAATGATGTAGACGCTAGGTGACTGTTCCAATGATGTAGACGCTAGGTGACTGTTCCAATGGTGTAGACGCTAGGTGACTGTTCCAATGATGTAGACGCTATGTGACTGTTCCAATGATGTAGACGCTATGTGACTGTTCCAATGATGTAGACGCTAGGTGACTGTTCCAATGATGTAGACGCTAGGTTACTGTTCCAATGATGTAGACGCTAGGTGACTGTTCCAATGATGTAGACGCTAGGTGACTGTTCCAATGATGTAGACGCTAGGTGACTGTTCCAATGGTGTAGACGCTAGGTGACTGTTCCAATGATGTAGACGCTAGGTGACTGTTCCAATGATGTAGACGCTAGGTGACTGTTCCAATGATGTAGACGCTAGGTGACTGTTCCAATGATGTAGACGCTAGGTGACTGTTCCAATGATGTAGACGCTATGTGACTGTTCCGTGCCGTAGACTCTTGGTGACTGTTCCAATGATGTAGACGCTAGGTGACTGTTCCAATGATGTAGACGCTAGGTGACTGTTCCAATGATGTAGACGCTATGTGACTGTTCCGTGTAGACGCTAGGTGACTGTTCCAATGATGTAGACGCTAGGTGACTGTTCCAATGATGTAGACGCTAGGTGACTGTTCCAATATGTAGACGCTATGTGACTGTTCCAATGATGTAGACGCTAGGTGACTGTTCCAATGATGTAGACGCTATGTGACTGTTCCAATGATGTAGACGCTAGGTGACTGTTCCAATGATGTAGACGCTAGGTGACTGTTCCAATGATGTAGACGCTAGGTGACTGTTCCAATGATGTAGACGCTAGGTGACTGTTCCAATGATGTAGACGCTAGGTGACTGTTCCAATGATGTAGACGCTAGGTGACTGTTCCAATGATGTAGACGCTAGGTGACTGTTCCAATGATGTAGACGCTAGGTGACTGTTCCAATGATGTAGACGCTAGGTGACTGTTCCAATGATGTAGACGCTAGGTGACTGTTCCAATGATGTAGACGCTTGGTGACTGTTCCAATGATGTAGACGCTAGGTGACTGTTCCAATTGTAGGTTCCAATGGTGTAGACGCTAGGTGACTGTTCCAATAATGTAGACTCTTGGTGACTGTTCCAATGATGTAGACGCTTGGTGACTGTTCCAATGATGTAGACGCTAGGTGACTGTTCCAATGATGTAGACGCTAGGTGACTGTTCCAATGATGTAGACGCTAGGTGACTGTTCCAATGATGTAGACGCTAGGTGACTGTTCCAATGATGTAGACGCTATGTGACTGTTCCAATGATGTAGACGCTAGGTTACTGTTCCAATGATGTAGACGCTAGGTGACTGTTCCAATGATGTAGACGCTAGGTGACTGTTCCAATGATGTAGACGCTAGGTGACTGTTCCAATGATGTAGACGCTAGGTGACTGTTCCAATGATGTAGACGCTAGGTGACTGTTCCAATGATGTAGACGCTAGGTGACTGTTCCAATGATGTAGACGCTAGGTGACTGTTCCAATGATGTAGACGCTAGGTGACTGTTCCAATGATGTAGACGCTAGGTGACTGTTCCAATGATGTAGACGCTAGGTGACTGTTCCAATGATGTAGACGCTAGGTGACTGTTCCAATGATGTAGACGCTAGGTGACTGTTCCAATGATGTAGACGCTAGGTGACTGTTCCAATGATGTAGACGCTAGGTGACTGTTCCAATGATGTAGACGCTAGGTGACTGTTCCAATGATGTAGACGCTAGGTGACT
Organism: Archivesica marissinica; assembly: GCA_014843695.1. Taxonomy (NCBI): domain Eukaryota; kingdom Metazoa; phylum Mollusca; class Bivalvia; order Venerida; family Vesicomyidae; genus Archivesica; species Archivesica marissinica. Next base: position 54,509,599 of record CM026403.1, read on the forward strand.
GTTCCAATGATGTAGACGCTAGGTGACTGTTCCAATGATGTAGACGCTAGGTGACTGTTCCAATGATGTAGACGCTAGGTGACTGTTCCAATGATGTAGACGCTAGGTGACTGTTCCAATGATGTAGACGCTAGGTGACTGTTCCAATGATGTAGACGCTAGGTGACTGTTCCAATGATGTAGACGCTAGGTGACTGTTCCAATGATGTAGACGCTAGGTGACTGTTCCAATGATGTAGACGCTAGGTGACTGTTCCAATGATGTAGACGCTAGGTGACTGTTCCAATGATGTAGACGCTAGGTGACTGTTCCAATGATGTAGACGCTATGTGACTGTTCCAATGATGTAGACGCTAGGTGACTGTTCCAATGATGTAGACGCTATGTGACTGTTCCAATGATGTAGACGCTTGGTGACTGTTCCAATGATGTAGACGCTATGTGACTGTTCCAATGATGTAGACGCTAGGTGACTGTTCCAATGATGTAGACGCTATGTGACTGTTCCAATGATGTAGACGCTATGTGACTGTTCCAATGATGTAGACGCTAGGTGACTGTTCCAATGATGTAGACGCTAGGTGACTGTTCCAATGATGTAGACGCTAGGTTACTGTTCCAATGATGTAGACGCTAGGTGACTGTTCCAATGATGTAGACGCTAGGTGACTGTTCCAATGATGTAGACGCTAGGTGACTGTTCCAATGATGTAGACGCTAGGTGACTGTTCCAATGATGTAGACGCTAGGTGACTGTTCCAATGATGTAGACGCTAGGTGACTGTTCCAATGATGTAGACGCTAGGTGACTGTTCCAATGATGTAGACGCTAGGTGACTGTTCCAATGATGTAGACGCTAGGTGACTGTTCCAATGATGTACGCTAGGTGACTGTTCCAATGATGTAGACGCTAGGTGACTGTTCCAATGATGTAGACGCTAGGTGACTGTTCCAATGATGTAGACGCTAGGTGACTGTTCCAATGATGTAGACGCTAGGTGACTGTTCCAATGATGTAGACGCTTGGTGACTGTTCCAATGATGTAGACGCTAGGTGACTGTTCCAATGATGTAGACGCTAGGTGACTGTTCCAATGATGTAGACGCTAGGTGACTGTTCCAATGATGTAGACGCTAGGTGACTGTTCCAATGATGTAGACGCTAGGTGACTGTTCCAATGATGTAGACGCTAGGTGACTGTTCCAATGATGTAGACGCTAGGTGACTGTTCCAATGATGTAGACGCTAGGTGACTGTTCCAATGATGTAGACGCTAGGTGACTGTTCCAATGATGTAGACGCTAGGTGACTGTTCCAATGATGTAGACGCTAGGTGACTGTTCCAATGATGTAGACGCTAGGTGACTGTTCCAATGATGTAGACGCTAGGTGACTGTTCCAATGATGTAGACGCTAGGTGACTGTTCCAATGATGTAGACGCTAGGTGACTGTTCCAATGATGTAGACGCTAGGTGACTGTTCCAATGATGTAGACGCTAGGTGACTGTTCCAATGATGTAGACGCTATGTGACTGTTCCAATGATGTAGACGCTAGGTGACTGTTCCAATGATGTAGACGCTAGGTGACTGTTCCAATGATGTAGACGCTAGGTGACTGTTCCAATGATGTAGACGCTAGGTGACTGTTCCAATGATGTAGACGCTAGGTGACTGTTCCAATGATGTAGACGCTAGGTGACTGTTCCAATGATGTAGACGCTAGGTGACTGTTCCAATGATGTAGAGGCTAGTTGACTGTATCCAATGATGTAGACACTAGGTGACTGTTCCAATGGTATAGTCTCTTGGTGACTGTTCCAATGATGTAGACGCTATGTGACTGTTCCAATGATGTAGACGCTATGTGACTGTTCCAATGATGTAGACACTAGGTGACTGTTCCAATGGTGTAGACGCTAGGTGACTGTTCCAATGATGTAGACGCTTGGCGACTGTTCCAATGATGTAGACGCTAGGTTACTGTTCCAATGATGTAGGTGACTGATCCAATGATGTAGACGCTAGGTGATTGTTCCAATGATGTAGAAGCTAGGTGACTGTTCCAATGATGTAGACGCTAGGTGACTGTTCCAATGATGTAGACACTAGGTGACTGTTCCAATGGTGTAGTCTCTTGGTGACTTTTCCAATGATGTAGACGCTATGTGACTGTTCCAATGATGTAGACGCTAGGTTACTGTTCCAATGATGTAGACGCTAGGTGACTGTTCCAATGATGTAGACGCTAGGTGACTGTTCCAATGATGTAGACGCTAGGTGACTGTTCCAATGATGTAGACGCTAGGTGACTGTTCCAATGATGTAGACGCTAGGTGACTGTTCCAATGATGTAGACTATAGGTGACTGTTCCAATGATGTAGACGCTATGTGACTGTTCCAATGATGTAGACGCTAGGTGACTGTTCCAATGATGTAGACGCTAGGTGACTGTTCCAATGATGTAGACGCTAGGTGACTGTTCCAATGATGTAGACGCTAGGTGACTGTTCCAATGATGTAGACGCTAGGTGACTGTTCCAATGGTGTAGACGCTAGGTGACTGTT
>CM026403.1:54519357-54563451 GCA_014843695.1 Archivesica marissinica
GCACGCCGTGCGGTCAGAGGCTGTGAGATTAAAAACTTATGGCTGGTCTGGTGCACAGTAAATGCGCAAGTTCAAGAACAGTAGCTGTACATGCTTATTCCACCCACAATAATGAATTTATTTGAATAACAAATACAGCAGGTCAAAGTAATTGATATGTTGTATATGTGCGCAAAAGGTCATTACGAAATCTTAGCACATTATGAAGTGTATTAAGCTAGTTTGCATATTATGAATATTGCATATTTTCACTATTTGCATGTCAAAAACATTCCAAAATTGAAAGATGGTAAAACCTTTTTTTATCATTTAGAAAAATCCATTGCCCTTAATTTGAAGTTGTATCATGACTGAACACGCTTTCGTGGTAAAACATTTATGCTTTGTAATGGTTTATAATACGGTTGTATCCCATGTTTTAGTTCATGTAGGAATAATAAACTGATATATTTTTAGTTTGAAAAAATATATATATCCTACAGTAAATCTAAAATAAGTTGTGATAGGAAAATGAATCGCCCCATTATTTCTTCTGCAAAATATATGATGCCAAAAACATCCTATCATCACGGCAACAGTTCATTTTCATTTGTTCGGTATGAATTAAAAAATATTAACAAAAAAGGAAGGTTATCCGTAATGTCCATCCTCGTAATGTCCTTCCCCACATAGATGATGTTTCATATACAAGATTTTCAGTCATTTCTAAGGTAATATTTAGGAAAGAGTAGTTTTTTAAGTTAATATGTGACTATGATTAGGAAATAAGGCAATTTAAGTTGAAACATTATTGAAATCAATTTTTCGTATATGTGTAGTCATTTGAAGTAAAATATACTTAGTTTAAGCATATTTATTTTCTATCATGTACATTATTATTTACAACACTTAGTGGACGGAAAGCAAGTGACAGCTTACGGTTTCTCTCTCCTGAAAATATACTTGAAGGGACGGACATTACTGTAATAAAGATAAATTGTAAAACACTAACAAATAAACAGCTTCAGACTGAGAATTAAGTTGCGGATCTTGGGTGATAATTTTAATAGTTCTAACTATTTGTTTGTTGGGGGTTTAAAGTTGCACCGACAGCTAATGTCATTTGACGACTATCCATCTGTTAGTGGTGTAAGAAGACACCGGGTGCACCTCCTAGCAGCATTTCATTCAATCACCAGTAACCATGTCGAACCACTGACTTTCCGCAAGCCAACTCGACAGTTTCATCACATGAAAGAATACTACATATGCAGTGGGATTCACACCCACACTTTGTGTGTAAAATATGGCCCCCATCATTCACTAACTAGACACTAAACAGACATTGTGAAAGCTGTGGAACGAATTACTTAAGACAACAACATTACGATATTCCCATTGATAAGCCTATTACTAAATGGAAGAAGCAGATTGTTCCCTTTGATAAAGAACGATGCGTTACTCGTATCGCGCTCAGCGGTTCATAGACCAACTGTACTTTCTTGGCGTCACATACTGATCATATGCTTAGAGAAAACCAGCCAGGCTTCCAGAAATAGTTCAGGTGCCCATCATCACTGTATGTTCGAATCTCGGTATCCGCCCGTGCCTGAAATACGTTTTGTATGGGTACCCGGGATCTTTCTCAACGAATAACAACTGGAGAACAATATAAGATTAGCAAAATCTAACTGTAAACCATTATAATTTGAAATAAAAATTCACAAAATGTTGTCATTAAATGTCCAGCTTGTGTGTTACGTTTATTTATCGTCGCTACCGGTTGCCCATATGAGCGACGCCTCCTGAAGAGATTATTGTCATATATAAATAGAAATGTATTATATAAATACATTTATTTATATATATGACACATTGTTAACCATATAAGATTATGATTATTATGTATAATCGTCTGCTATTATTTTCGCGCCTAAATTATCAGTTCTCTGTTTGCGCGGGAGCAAACTATAGTTTGACACCACCGAGTGCAGGTGGTCAGCTATATAAGTATATAAGATAATCGCCGCTTTCTTGATGACAGATAAACATGTAATAATAGTATATAACATCACAGATGTTTGGCGCCGTTATGTCTGTTATAGTAGTTAATTTTGCTATTTAAGAAATGAAAAATGATGAAGAAATTAGTGCAGTTTTATCCAGCCATGGAGGCGTTACGGAAATATGTAACTCACTATTAGAATATAAACTGTTTCTATGATAGTTAGAAAAATTAATATTTAAATAAGTATTAACTCTTAAATATTAAAGTCGTATTAAATACGTGAACGAAAGATAATTAGGCCTTTTAAGAAACGATTGTTTTGGCTAATATATCTATTGGAATAGTTTGATAAAGGAAGGGAATTAGTATAGTCATAGAACTATTATGAACACATGGAAATAGTGAGGCGAATAATAAGATACGAGATATCACGAATATATGATACACGTTATAGATTTGAAATAAATGAGATTGTTGTAAATGATATTATACCAAGGAAAATGATAGACTGTGTTGAGTTATAATATATGAAGGACGGTAGAGAACCCTAGACAACTCCAGCGAGTCTACGATAGGATATACCCTGGTTAGAGCATTATTGAAGGATCGTAGAGAAATCCCCTAGACCACCCCAGCGAGTCTACGATAGGTAGGTTAGAGCAAATATATCGGAAAATAGACATAAGAAGAAAGAGAGGCTCGTGACAACGTACAGTGTCTTCCGACCTATATAAACTGAAAACACAAGTTGAAAATGTATACTTTTCTGTTCGTTGATATAGGTTATATATTGCAGGGTGTTTTGGGTTTCATGTGGCACATACAGATATATGTTGCATGTAATTATTTCGAATAAAATTAAAGCGACACTACATCGTTGAAAAAATGAAAACTTTACAGAATGTACTTTCCTATTTTAGTGTTTTCCACTAAGAAGATTGGCCACAGAAACTAATAAATATACGACGTCTGTTGACATTACAAATGCATGTAAATATGGTCAACAGCCATGCGTAATACAGGGCGTGTAACAACTTTATAATATAGATTTACCATTATATCTCACAATGCATATTTATTATCATTTACATTTTCTTTAAACAACAATATCACACATTTAGTATAGACTCAAATAATAAATCAACGTCAATTCAGGAGTACTGCTGCATGTCCGTTATATGAAATCCTACTTTCACGTTTGAGTGTGTGTAGACCGCGTAAACACTATTTATTGATTGAAAGTTAATGTTCGAATTATTTCGGAAGAATTTGTAGTTGTATTGTTATTTATGTATAAAAATACAGTTTGTGTGCATTGTAATATCGCTTTAACCATGTGTGTGTGTGTGGGTGGGTGTGGGTGTGGGTGTGGGTGTGGGTGTGGGTGTGGGTGTGGGTGTGGTGTGGTGTGTGGTGTGGGGTGGTGTGGGGTGGGGTGGTGTGGTGTGGTGTGGTGTGTGTGTGTTTACGTTTATTTATCGTCGCTAACGGTTGCCCATATGAGCGACGCCTCCTGAATAGATTAGTCATTTTAGATGTTGGAGGATAGTGCATGATACAGACAGAGACCCATTCCAGAGTCTCATCTGGTTCTTTTACGTGCACGGTGTAAAGCACCGACACGAGACCTCGGTTTAACGTCCCATCTGACGATTTGTAAATTTAGAAAAAATATATGTCATACCGCTTTCATCCGCGCCAACGAGAGTGATTTATATAGGTTGTTAAAACTTGCTTCGCAATCGTTGTAAAATAAATGTTATAGCACATGAAAACAGCGTTTCTTTTGCTAAAGGCATGTTTACACATATATTGCACATGTTATATGTATAATTTGAATACATAATGTTTACACCAAGGGAGGACATTTGACTTATGTGCAGTATGTGGGTAATGGTTATGGGTTCATGCCCAAGTATAGATTGTTGTGTCCCATGCTTTGCTTAGAGGCTCAGTGGTTCAATACTGTCGGAATTTCATTTCAGGTTAGTTATATTGTACTGTGACATTGGGAAGCGCATTGATCGGATAGCCAAATATGTAGCACCATAGTGTACGTGGGGATCGGCTCACAGAGATTAAAAATCTAGAAGTGTGTACAAAATTCATTCCCAAAGTAAAACGTTGGGCTGGTATATATTACGTGTGTAGCGGTTGTGGGTCCACCTCCTGTGCATATATGTGGTTATTGTTGGGCTGGTATATATTACGCGTGTAGCGGTTGTGGGTCCACCTCCTGTGCATAGATGTGGTTATTGTTGGGCTGGTATATATTACGTGTGTAGCGGTTGTGGGTCCACCTCCTGTGCATAGATGTGGTTATTGTTGGGCTGTATATATTACGTGTGTGTAGCGGTTGTGGGTCCACCTCCTGTGCATAGATGTGGTTATTTTGGGCTGGTATATATTACGTGTGTGTAACGGTTGTGGGTCCACCTCCTGTGCTAGATGTGGTTATGTTGGGTGGTATATATACTGGTAGCGGTTGTGGGTCCACCCTGTGGTAGCGGTTGTGGGTCCACCTCCTGGCATAGATGTGGTTATGTTGGGCTGGATCTTATATACGTTTTTTTGTGTAGCGGTTGTGGGTCCACCTCCTGTGCATAGATGTGGTTATTGTTGGGCTGGTATATATTACGCGTGTAGCGGTTGTGGGTCCACCTCCTGTGCATAGATGTGGTTATTGTTGGGCTGGTATATATTACGCGTGTAGCGGTTGTGGGTCCACCTCCTGTGCATAGATGTGGTTATTGTTGGGCTGGTATATATTACGTGTGTAGCGGTTGTGGGTCCACCTCCTGTACATAGATGTGGTTATTGTTGGGCTGGTATATATTACGTGTGTAGCGGTTGTGGGTCCACCTCCTGTACATAGATGTGGTTATTGTTGGGCTGGTATATATTACGTGTGTAGGTGTGTAGCGGTTGTGGGTCCACCTCCTGTGCATATATGTGGTTATTGTTGGGCTGGTATATATTACGTGTGTAGCGGTTGTGGGTCCACCTCCTGTGCATAGATGTGGTTATTGTTGGGCTGGTATATATTACGTGTGTAGCGGTTGTGGGTCCACCTCCTGTGCATAGATGTGGTTATTGTTGGGCTGGTATGTATTACGTGTGTAGCGGTTGTGGGTCCACCTCCTGTGCATAGATGTGGTTATTGTTGGGCTGGTATATATTACGTGTGTAGCGGTTGTGGGTCCACCTCCTGTGCATAGATGTGGTTATTGTTGGGCTGGTATATATTACGTGTGTAGCGGTTGTGGGTCCACCTCCTGTGCATAGATGTGGTTATTGTTGGGCTGGTATATATTACGTGTGTAGCGGTTGTGGGTCCACCTCCTGTGCATAGATGTGGTTATTGTTGGGCTGGTATATATTACGTGTGTAGCGGTTGTGGGTCCACCTCCTGTGCATAGATGTGGTTATTGTTGGGCTGGTATATATTACGTGTGTAGCGGTTGTGGGTCCACCTCCTGTGCATAGATGTGGTTATTGTTGGGCTGGTATATATTACGTGTGTAGCGGTTGTGGGTCCACCTCCTGTGCATAGATGTGGTTATTGTTGGGCTGGTATATATTACGTGTGTAGCGGTTGTGGGTCCACCTCCTGTGCATAGATGTGGTTATTGTTGGGCTGGTATATATTACGTGTGTAGCGGTTGTGGGTCCACCTCCTGTGCATATATGTGGTTATTGTTGGGCTGGTATATATTACGTGTGTAGCGGTTGTGGGTCCACCTCCTGTGCATAGATGTGGTTATTGTTGGGCTGGTATATATTACGTGTGTAGCGGTTGTGGGTCCACCTCCTGTGCATAGATGTGGTTATTGTTGGGCTGGTATATATTACGTGTGTAGCGGTTGTGGGTCCACCTCCTGTGCATAGATGTGGTTATTGTTGGGCTGGTATATATTACGTGTGTAGCGGTTGTGGGTCCACCTCCTGTGCATAGATGTGGTTATTGTTGGGCTGGTATATATTACGTGTGTAGCGGTTGTGGGTCCACCTCCTGTGCATAGATGTGGTTATTGTTGGGCTGGTATATATTACGTGTGTAGCGGTTGTGGGTCCACCTCCTGTGCATAGATGTGGTTATTGTTGGGCTGGTATATATTACGTGTGTAGCGGTTGTGGGTCCACCTCCTGTGCATAGATGTGGTTATTGTTGGGCTGGTATATATTACGTGTGTAGCGGTTGTGGGTCCACCTCCTGTGCATATATTTGGTTATTACCACATATGTCGATCAATAATATTGTCATTTTTCTGAAATTGCATAGTAATATGAAACAACCCCTTAAATTGGGTATCCAACTCTAATGTACAAAGTTGGGCTTATGGTCTACTGGATACGGGCTCACACTCATGCATAGTCAGTGGTGTCACATTCCCTATTTAATGTCACTGGGCCGTTCATCAATGTGGAATTACGACTATTATTTCTGAAATTACATAGTGATATGGAAGAGCCAATACATTGGGTAGCCAAATCCAAGGTATAAAATTGGGCGTATGTGTAATGTGTGTCTGTTGGATTCGGGCTTATATCCATGCATAGTCAATGGTGTCACATTCCCTAATTAAGGCCCCAGGGGCCGTTCATCAAGGTCGAATGTCCACTTTTATTTCTGAAATTACATAGTGATATGGAAGAACCCATAAATTGGTTATCCATCCCCAAGATAGGAGGTGTTGCGTATATGTAGTATGTGCCTATTTGACCCGGACTCATACCCATGTATAGTCAGTTTTGTCACATTCCATAAATAAGGCCCAGTGGGCTGGTGAATAATTGTCGGCTGTTTGTTTCATATATATATATTTACTGCAAATAGTGGCATTAGAGAAGCCCATATTATGGGTATCCATCCCCAAGGTAGAAACTTTTCCGTGTATGGTTTATGTTTGTATTGGTTGTGGGTCCATGTATATGCATCGTCACTGGTGTCACATTCCCTATTTAGGGGCACAGGGGCGTTCACCAAGGTCGAATTTCGACGTTTATTTGTAAAATTACATAGTGATATGGACGAGCCCATAAAATGGGTATCCATCCCCAAGGTAGAAACTGATCCGTGTATGGGTTATGTTTACATTGGTTGTGAGACCCTGTCTATGGGTAGTCACTGGTGTCACATTCCCTATTTAGGGGCCCAGGGACCGTTCATCAAGTTCAAATTTCAACTTTTATTTTTGAAATTACATAGTAATATGGAAGAGCCCATATTTTGGTTATCCATCCCCAAGGTAGAAACTTATTGGTGTATGTATTATGTGTGTATTGATTGTGGGTTCCTAACTATGGGTAGTCACCGGTGTCACATTCCCTATTTAGAGGCTCAGTGGCCGTTCATCAAGTTCAAATTTCGACTTTTATTTCTGAAATTACATAGTAATATGGAAGCACCCATATTTTGGGTATCCATCCGGAAGGTAGAAAGTTGGGTGTATATGTATTGTGTGCCTATTGGACCCCTGCTCGTATTCATGCATAGTCAGTGGTGTCACATTCCTTATTTACGGCCCAGTGGGCCGGTGGATAAATGTCAGCTATTTGTTTCATATATATTTTAATGCAAATAGTGGTATTAGAGAAGCCCATATTTTGGGTATCCATCCCCAAGGTAGAAACTTATTGGTGTATGGTTTATGTTTGTATTGGTTGTGGGTCCCTGCCTATGGGTAGTCACTGGTGTCACATTCTTTATTTAAAGCCCAGTGGGCTGGTGAATAAATGTCGGATGATTGTTTCATATATATTTTTACTGCAAATAGTGGTCTTAGAGAAGCCCATATTTTGGGTATCCATCCCCAAGGTAGAAACTTATTGGTGTATGGGTTATGTTTGTATTGGTTGTAGTTCCCTGACTATGTTTAGTTACTGGTGTCGCATTCCCTATTTAGGGACCCAGGGGCCGTTCATCAAGTTCAAATGTTTACTTTTATTTCTGAAATTACATAGTAATATGGAAGAGCCCATATTTTGGGTATCCATCCCCAAGGTAGAAACTTATTGGTGTATGGGTTATGTTTGTATTAGTTGTAGGTCCCTGCCTATTGGTAATCACTGGTGTCACATTCCCTATTTAGGGGCCGTTCATCAAGTTCAAATTTCGACTTTTATTTCTGAAATTACATAGTAATATGGAAGAGCCCATATTTTGGGTATCCATCCCCAAGGTAGAAACTTATTGGTGTATGGGTTATGTTTGTATTAGTTGTAGGTCCCTGCCTATTGGTAATCACTGGTGTCACATTCCCAATTTAGGGGCCGTTCATCAAGTTCAAATTTCGACTTTTATTTCTGAAATTACATAGTAATATGGAAGAGCCCATATTTTGGGTATCCATCCCCAAGGTAGAAACTTATTGGTGTATGGGTTATGTTTGTATTGGTAGTAGGTCCCTGCCTATGGGTAGTCACCGGTGTCACATTCCCTATTTAGGGACCCAGGGGCCGTTCATCAAGTTCAAATTTCGACTTTTATTTCTGAAATTATATATTAATATGGAAGAGCCCTTATTTTGGGTATCCATCCCTAAGGTAGAAACTTATTGTTGTATGTATTATGTGTGTATTGGTTGTGGGTCCCTGCCTATGGGTAGTCACTGGTGTCACATTCCTTATTTAAGGCCCAGTGGGCTGGTGAATAAATGTTGGATGATTGTTTCATATATATTTTTACTGCAAATAGTGGTCTTAGAGAAGCCCATATTTTGGGTATCCATCCCCAAGGTAGAAACTTATTGGTGTATGGTTTATGTTTGTATTGATTGTGGGTCCCTGTCTATGGGTAGTCACTGGTGTCACATTCCTTATTTAAGGCCCAGTGGGCTGGTGAATAAATGTCGGATGATTGTTTCATATATATTTTTACTGCAAATAGTGGTCTTAGAGAAGCCCATATTTTGGGTATCCATCCCCAAGGTAGAAACTTATTGGTGTATGGGTTATGTTTGTATTGGTTGTAGGTCCCTGGCTATGGGTAGTCACTGGTGTCACATTCCCTATTTAGGGACCCAGGGGCCGTTCATCAAGTTCAAATTTCGACTTTTATTTCTGAAATTATATAGTAATATGGAAGAGCCCTTATTTTGGGTATCCATCCCCAAGGTAGAAACTTATTGTTGTATGTATTATGTGTGTATTGCGTGTGGGTCCCTGACTATGGGTAGTCACTGGTGTCAGATTCCTTATTTAAGGCCCAGTGGGCTGGTGAATAAATGTCGGATAATTGTTTCCTATATATTTTTACTGCAAATAGTGGTCTTAGAGAAGCCCATATTTTGGGTATCCATCCCCAAGGTAGAAACTTATTGGTGTATGGGTTATGTGTGTATTGGTTGTGGGTCCCTGCCTATGGGTAGTCACTGGTGTCACATTCCTTATTTAAGGCCCATTGGGCTGGTGAATAAATGTCGGATGATTGTTTCATATATATTTTTACTGCAAATAGTGGTCTTAGAGAAGCCCATATTTTGGGTATCCATCCCCAAGGTAGAAACTTATTGGTGTATGGTTTATGTTTGTATTGGTAGTAGGTCCCTGTCTATGGGTAGGCACTGGTGTCACATTCCCTATTTAGGGACCCAGGGGCCGTTCATCAAGTTCAAATTTCGACTTTTATTTCTGAAATTACATAGTAATATGGAAGAGCCCTTATTTTGGGTATCCATCCCCAAGCTAGAAACTTATTGGTGTAAGGGTTATGTTTGTATTAGTTGTAGGTCCCTGCCTATCGGTAATCACTGGTGTCACATTCCCTATTTAGGGGCCGTTCATCAAGTTCAAATTTCGACTTTTATTTCTGAAATTACATAGTAATATGGAAGAGCCCATATTGTGGGTATCCATCCCCAAGGTAGAAACTTATTGGTGTATGGTTTATGTTTGTATTGGTTGTGGGTCCCTGCCTATGGGTAGTCATTGGTGTCACATTCCTTATTTAAGGCCCAGTGGGCTGGTGAATAAATGTCGGATGATTGTTTCATATATATTTTTACTGCAAATAGTGGTCTTAGAGAAGCCCATATTTTGGGTATCCATCCCCAAGGTAGAAACTTATTGGTGTATGGTTTATGTTTGTATTGCTTGTGGGTCCCTGTCTATTGGTAGTCACTTGTGTTACATTCCTTATTTAAGGCCCAGTGGGCTGGTGAATAAATGTCGGATGATTGTTTCATATATATTTTTACTGCAAATAGTGGTCTTAGAGAAGCCCATATTTTGGGTATCCATCCCCAAGGTAGAAACTTATTGGTGTATGGGTTATGTTTGGATTGGTTGTAATTCCCTGACTATGTGTAGTTACTGTTGTCACATTCCCTATTTAGGGACCCAGGGGCCGTTCATCAATTTCAAATTTCGACTTTTATTTCTGAAATTTCATAGTAATACGGAAGAGCCCTTATTTTGGGTATCCATCCCCAAGATAGAAACTTATTGGTGTATGGGTTATGTGTGTATTGTTTGTAGGTCCCTGACTATTGGTAGTTACTGGTGTCACATTCCCTATTTAGGGACCCAGGGGCCGTTCATCAATTTCAAATTTCGACTTTTATTTCTGAAATTACATAGTAATATGGAATAGCCCTTATTTTGGGTATCCATCCCCAAGGTAGAAACTTATTGTTGTATGTATTATGTTTGTATTAGTTGTGGGTCCCTGACTATGGGTAGTGTCTGGTGTCACATTCCTTATGTAAGGCCCAGTGCGCTGGTGAATAAATGTCGGATAATTGTTTCCTATATATTTTTACGGCAAATAGTGATCTTAGAGAAGCCCATATTTTGGGTATCCATCCCCAAGGTAGAAACTTATTGGTGTATGGGTTATATGTGAATTGGTTGTAGGTCCCTGCCTATCGATAGTCATTGGTGTCACATTCCCTATTTAGGGACCCAGGGGCCGTTCATCAAGTTCAAATTTCGACTTTTATTTCTGAATTTACATAGTAATATGGAAGAGCCCTTATTTTGGGTATCCATCCCCAAGGTAGAAAATTATTGTTGTATGTATTATGTGTGTATTGCGTGTGGGTCCCTGACTATAGTTGTTGTTTCCATTTACAAGCGATGTTCTTCGTGGTACAAATACACATCTATTAAAGTCACCACAAACCTGGATGAAGTTATTTATTGTACCTAATAGTCTTTTTATACCAGATCGGGATAGGTGGATGTTATCCTTAAAGTTAAAGAAATAATTGATGGGATTGCCATCCTTATCACGGAAAGCTTGGCACATGTCTATGCAATTTATACAAGCTTCTGCAGCAAGTTCTTCAATGCAGTCATTGAACTGAAACACATCTACATCTCCGCGAGGACAAAGAGTACATACTACAATGGCCATTTTTTGGATTGCTGATTTTTAAGCTTTCTAACAGGGTCATATATTTCTCCTTGAACATTTGACCAGACATACCCCTGGCTACATCATTACCCCCTATGTAGATGATAACCGTGCTAAAACTAGACAAATCATACAGTAAAATATCATCTGCTATGTCATCAATGCCAGCGCCACTTATTGAATGTTTATGCGTTCCTTGTGTACTTCCTTGTGGGTTAATACCATGAAGTATAGAAGATCCAATAATAAGTGTTTTTGATCTCATAGCATTACGAGTACTATTTCTTGGTTTGATTTCTTCCCTATTGTGTGTCAGAGGAGTTTGATTATTTATATGCTTAATGTGAACATTTTGCCTGTTCCCTTGAATTGACTCAATCTTGTAAATCGGAGTGTCTTTGCATATTTCACTCTGTTTCTGTGCTGGTCAGGATTGAGAAGCATGCTTAGTGTGCTCACTATTTTGGACAGGACTATCAAGACTAGCATTTTGCAACACTCCATGACATTCTCTTCCTTTTAATAGTTCTTTTTGCAAAGACAAAAATTATTCTGCATTTCCAGCAAATTCTTGTTGATTTTTGTGATATTTTCAGCATTTACTTGAGATTGATTTACATGTCCTTTTCCGACTACGCGTGGCTTTGTATCAGTAGATCGTTTCGGCTGGACTGGTGATGCCTGTTTGTAACAGCTGTTAATGCTATCATGCTTATTTTCCTGGTTTAAGTACTGGAACAGAACTTTTTTAGCACTATTAACTAAACTATGAGATCTCCAGATCATGTGTCCAACTCCAGTAGCTGTTACAGTTGACGCATGTATGTCAACTGAAATGTTAGTTTTCATACTATTAATGTGTGTAGTACACTTCAGATTTTCATCATTCCCGAGAGCAAAGTCAGATCTTATTTTATTCACAAATATGTTAAATATGTCTCTTTTGCAGAACACAACAATAGTCGCTGAATCACATTTTACAGTTTTATACAAAATGCCTTCAAATTGGTCAGTACACTTCGAATCCAATTCAAATGTGGATATATATACACCATATAAAATCGTCCCGAGAGTCGGGTCGGCATTACTGCACTTTACGTTTTACTATATCGGTGAAAATGCAAATGTCTGCAGAATGCAATTTGCTATTATATGGTATAATTGATTTCCAAATATTTGCTTCAAAAACTGTATTTCAACAAATAAACAAACGCAGTTTGTTGACATAACAAAATAATGTAAATAGGGTCGACATTCATGCGTAATACAAAGCGTCTATCCTGAATAACACGAGTTATGCTACATATTTACCGTGATATCTCACATGTGTGCCTATGCATATTTATCTTAATTAAATTATCTCTAAACGAAAGTATCGCGTGTTTAGTAGTGACTTCAATGCCAACAAATGCCAATTCAGGAGCCTGGATGACCGTTATATGAAATCCTACTTTCACGTTTGAAAGTTTGTATATCCCAAAAACATTGTAACTCTAAATGATACATTTTGGAAAATAAACACATTTCAACACACAAAGCAAACAAAATATATGTTTGGCCAGTACACTCCTACACGACCTTTTATTTTATTTAAACACATACTATCTAATACTGCATGTTTATTCATTGCAATTTCAAGACAAATTACATGCACACAACCAATGTTCTGAGATATCTTTGGCTGTAATATATTGTGGAATATATGAAACATAACCCCGGACAGACAGTGAGATACACGGGACCAGAGTAAAAACCAGAGGTAAAAATTCACTAATAATCGTGTATATAATGTAAAAAACTCTGGAAAACTGCATCCAATGCATCTCACATGTTGTTTGTATATTAAAATATTTACAAAACTATAATACATTCATACTCATTTTTACTGTAAACTGTAGCTAGGCCTAGTTACTGT
The DNA here is from genome assembly GCA_014843695.1 of Archivesica marissinica. Classification (NCBI taxonomy): domain Eukaryota; kingdom Metazoa; phylum Mollusca; class Bivalvia; order Venerida; family Vesicomyidae; genus Archivesica; species Archivesica marissinica. The sequence goes on from CM026403.1 coordinate 54,532,618, forward strand.
AGCTAGTTTACTGTAGCTAGTTACTGTAGCTACTGCTAGAACGCTTATTTCCTTGCAACATACATACAATTTACAATGCATATAAACCGAATCCACAGATATGAAATGCAAATATGTATGAATACGTAACTTTCACGACAAGAATGTAGATCAATTATTCTTAATAATAAATGTCTATATATACATGTGACTACGGGTAATGTTTGAGACCCGGCATTACAGTGCTGATATAAGTATGCATTCAAGATATTCTATAGAGTACATGAAAATTAGTTCTCTTCAATGAATTCATTTACTTCATTATAATAAAGACAACAAATGTCTCTTATTAAACATAAAGTTGATGCAATCCGACTTAAGTGTTCGCTAGAACTAATTCAATTTACATTTCGAACTAGATACATTTTACACGTTCCACTCTAATTGTCTAAACCTATGTTAAATATATTATTCTCCTGCCTAGTGTATACATATCATCCAACTGACACGGAGAAGGACAACATATGTTTTACTTCGTTCAATATGTTTTACTTCGTTCAATATATGTTTTATTTCGGTCATTCTGTTTACATGTAAACGTACTGAAATAAATAATGCTTAAACTAATTCTATATCCATCAACAAGTATCCACCTATCATTGGTCAATAATTCTAACACGTCAGTCAAACTTAATATCAGTGTCCTAGTATTAACAATTATAAATATATATCCTAACATCATTGTATAAGTATAACACTAGCATTATTTCTTATAAATTCTTACAACTTATAAACTCTACTATTGTGACATGAACAATCTAAATACACACATCTTCCATCTATTCAATGATTCAATCAATGCTGTAACAATATTATAAAGACACATCAGGCACATGTACCTATAAATGCATGTTTGTCAGTTCACCAGAATGCGACATGAAAAATATGAACCCATCAATCTACATTTCAGTGTTTCATTAACTTCATGGTATTGTCAAAATTAAACATCTACAAAATATATCATGCACATGTATTTCCTCACTTAATAAAAACCAAATTCAAACTGGTATTGTTTTTTCCTAACAATCGGAACAACCGATGCTCAAATCGTTGCCGTCTGGTGCATGACCATCAACACATTGTGAGTGCCGGTTCAGATATCCGGTTAATCACCACCTTCTATCTCAAAATACAAACATAATAAATGATTTTATTTAAATTGTGAAAATAATAAATTGTAAAAACATTAGTTCATAATATATGTGAACAGAGTGGAATTCATTATGACAGTGTATGTGTTTCTGATTTCATTAACAAGACTTATATTTTATAACATGCAACATTGGTCACACATTTCTCTCCACAACTTTTAATATCACTGCTCGAGCCTAAATGTCTCGAGTTCTATGCAACCTAAAATGCTTTCTACTCCAACTACCAACAATAAATAAACTATATTGAACACATCCCATTCTCAAAATGCCTCCATGCAAGATTATTTCAAACTCCACCTTCCTGAACAGAGCTGTTAAGCGACTGTATTCTTAATCTGTTTGCAGGTTTAATGTTAGAATATGTTCTGGAACCGAGTTGATAAGCGGCGGTTGTATTAGACTGTTTGTGGTAGACTGTTTGGAGGTTTTATGCTAGAATACGTTCTGGAAACGAGCTGTTAAGCATTTGTATTAGATACCGGTATACCGTTTGCAGGTTTCATGCTAGACTACGTTCTGGAAACGAGCTGTTAAGCATTTGTATTAGATACCGGTAGACTGTTTGCAGTGTAGTAAATGGCAATTTGGTTCATTAAGAGCCATAGTCTGACGCGGAAGATTGAGACACCGTCTGGACCGGAAGTGAGGCATTCTGAGAAACGGTGCGACCAAGTAAGAACGCCACACACGCTCTGACAACACGACTGATAAGACGTATTTATCCTGGTTAAGAGTAGCGATAGGTAAGTTCCCTGGTCCTGTAGTGACTACTTTAGCAGGTTTCATGCTAGAATATGTTAGGGTTGATTTGGTTGTGGTTGAACAGTGTTAATGTTATCGTTTTGTTAATCAGTTGTTACACCCAAACAGATCCGCACAGTCCAGCTTATGTTTATCTCGTTTTGGTAAACTATTCCAGGATACACAGTCATTAAGGACAGCCAGACATTGCCTGCAACAAGGAGAATAAAATTATTAATTGTGTAATATAGGTGTAGTATATGAAAGCATTGTAAATCAGTTATTAGCTTATACAAATTTATTTTAGCTCGATTGCGAAACAAGTTCTTACAACTTCTATTAATCACTCTCGAGACGTCATTCCTGATAGAATCCATCCACCGCCATGAGGGAGAGAGAAGAGAACATGTGGAATGTGTCTAAGAACACTATCGTAACGGCTAGAGCTGGGCTGGAACTCCGGGCGTTTCGCACCTAAATTGAACGCCTTATCACTCGCTATCACGATTTCTTAGCTATGGTAATAATGCTTTTAATATTGCAAAATACAAAATTTCAACATATATCATTCAATGATATCTACATTTTTAAAACGCAAATCGGTTCTATCTTTCTTTGTAAAATGGTGTAGAAACGTATTTTTTTAATTTTCGAAATTTGAAACTATTATTAACATACATACAATCAAAATATCAAACTCAAGACTAGTGTTCACTAATATACTGTCCACATTTATTCTATATGGGACACTGGGAAGTGAAACTGGCAATATTCTATATTGTACACTGGGAAGTGAAACTGGCAATAGAACTTGCAAAAACCTTGCATCTAACACTGCAACTATTGAAAGTCAACAGTGCTTACAGTAAAAACCAACTGCTTATAATATGACAAGTAAAAACCAATTGTGTACACAATATGTCAACTGAAAACCAACTCTCTCTTACAATGCAACAAATGCACTCAACTCTGACTTATCACACATCCAATGAACACCAACTCTCAAACAATACAATCAGTGAATACTCACCTTTTTACAATACAACAGATTCGGGCGACTGTTCCGTGCCGTAGACTCTTGGTGACTGTTCCAATGATGTAGACGCTATGTGACTGTTCCAATGATGTAGACGCTTGGTGACTGTTCCAATGATGTAGATGCTATGTGATTGTTCCAATGATGTAGACGCTAGGTGACTGTTCCAATGATGTAGACGCTAGGTGACTGTTCCAATAATGTAGACGCTTGGTGACTGTTCCAATGATGTAGACGCTAGGTTACTGTTCCAATGATGTAGACGCTAGGTGACTGTTCCAATGATGTAGACGCTAGGTGACTGTTCCAATGATGTAGACGCTAGGTGACTGTTCCAATGATGTAGACTCTTGGTGACTGTTCCAATGATGTAGACGCTATGTGACTGTTCCAATGATGTAGACGCTAGGTGACTGTTCCAATGATGTAGACGCTAGGTTACTGTTCCAATGATGTAGACACTAGGTGACTGTTCCATTGATGTAGACGCTAGGTTACTGTTCCAATGATGTAGACGCTAGGTGACTGTTCCAATAATGTAGACGCTAGGTGATTGTTCCAATGATGTAGACGCTAGGTGACTGTTCCAATGATGTAGACGCTAGGTGACTGTTCCAATGGTGTAGACTCTTTGTGACTGTTCCAATGAAGTAAACGCTTGGTGACTGTTCCAATGATGTAGACGCTAGGTGAATGTTCCAATGATGTAGACGCTAGGTGACTGTTCCAATGATGTAGACGCTAGGTCACTGTTCCAATGGTGTAGACGCTAGGTGACTGTTCCAATGGTGTAGACGCTAGGTGACTGTTCCAATAATGTAGACTCTTGGTGACTGTTCCAATGATGTAGACGCTTGGTGACTGTTCCAATGATGTAGACGCTATGTGACTGTTCCAATGATGTAGACGCTAGGTGACTGTTCCAATGATGTAGACGTTAGGTGACTGTTCCAATGATGTAGACGCTAGGTGACTGTTCCAATGATTTAGACGCTTGGTAACTGTTCCAATGATGTAGACGCTAGGTTACTGTTCCAATGATTTAGACGCTAGGTGACTGTTCCAATGATGTAGACGCTAGGTTACTGTTCCAATGATGTAGACGCTAGGTTACTGTTCCAATGATGTAGACGCTAGGTGACTTTTCCAATGATGTAGACGCTAGGTGACTGTTCCAATGATGTAGACGCTTGGTGACTGTTCCAATGGTGTAGACGCTAGGTGACTGTTCCAATAATGCTCTTGGTGACTGTTCCAATGATGTAGACGCTTGGTGACTGTTCCAATGATGTAGACGCTTGGTGACTGTTCCAATGATGTAGACGCTAGAATACTGTTCCAATGATGTAGATGCTAGGTGACTGTTCCAATGATGTAGACGCTATTTGACTGTTCCAATGATGTAGACGCTAGGTGACAGTTCCAATGATGTAGACGTTAGGTGACTGTTCCAATTATGTAGACGCTAGGTGACTGTTCCAATGATGTAGACGCTAGGTGACTGTTCCAATGATGTAGACGCTAGGTGACTGTTCCAATGATGTAGACGCTACGTGACTGTTCTAATGATGTAGACGCTAGTTGACTGTTCCAATGATGTAGACGCTAGGTGACTGTTCCAATGATGTAGACGCTAGGTGACTGTTCCAATGGTGTAGACGCTTGGTGACTGTTCCAATGATGTAGACGCTAGGTGACTGTTCCAATGATGTAGACGCTAGGTGACTGTTCCAATGATGTAGACGCTAGGTGACTGTTCCAATGATGTAGACGCTAGGTGACTGTTCCAATGGTGTAGACGCTAGGTGACTGTTCCAATGATGTAGACGCTAGGTGACTGTTCCAATGATGTAGACTCTTGGTGACTGTTCCAATGATGTAGACGCTTGGTGACTGTTCCAATGATGTAGACGCTAGGTGACTGTTCCAATGATGTAGACGCTAGGTGACTGTTCCAATGATGTAGACGCTAGGTGACTGTTCCAATGATGTAGACGCTAGGTGACTGTTCCAATGATGTAGACGCTAGGTGACTGTTCCAATGATGTAGACGCTAGGTGACTGTTCCAATGATGTAGACGCTAGGTGACTGTTCCAATGATGTAGACGCTAGGTGACTGTTCCAATGATGTAGACGCTAGGTGACTGTTCCAATGATGTAGACGCTAGGTGACTGTTCCAATGTGTAGACGCTAGGTGACTGTTCCAATGATGCGCTAGGTGACTGTTCCAATGATGTAGACGCTAGGTGACTGTTCCAATGATGTAGACGCTAGGTGACTGTTCCAATGATGTAGACGCTAGGTGACTGTTCCAATGATGTAGACGCTAGGTGACTGTTCCAATGATGTAGACGCTAGGTGACTGTTCCAATGATGTAGACGCTAGGTGACTGTTCCAATGATGTAGACGCTAGGTGACTGTTCCAATGATGTAGACGCTAGGTGACTGTTCCAATGATGTAGACGCTAGGTGACTGTTCCAATGATGTAGACGCTAGGTGACTGTTCCAATGATGTAGACGCTAGGTGACTGTTCCAATGATGTAGACGCTAGGTGACTGTTCCAATGATGTAGACGCTAGGTGACTGTTCCAATGATGTAGACGCTAGGTGACTGTTCCAATGATGTAGACGCTAGGTGACTGTTCCAATGATGTAGACGCTAGGTGACTGTTCCAATGATGTAGACTCTTGGTGACTGTTCCAATGATGTAGACGCTAGGTGACTGTTCCAATGATGTAGGTGACTGTTCCAATGATGTAGACGCTAGGTGACTGTTCCAATGATGTAGACGCTAGGTGACTGTTCCAATGATGTAGACGCTAGGTGACTGTTCCAATGATGTAGACGCTAGGTGACTGTTCCAATGATGTAGACGCTATGTGACTGTTCCAATGATGTAGACGCTAGGTGACTGTTCCAATGATGTAGACGCTAGGTGACTGTTCCAATGATGTAGACGCTAGGTGACTGTTCCAATGATGTAGACGCTAGGTGACTGTTCCAATGATGTAGACGCTAGGTGACTGTTCCAATGATGTAGACGCTAGGTGACTGTTCCAATGATGTAGACGCTAGGTTACTCTTCCAATGATGTAGACGCTAGTTGACTAATGGAACGCTAGGTGACTGTTCCAATGATGTAGACGCTAGGTGACTGTTCCAATGATGTAGACGCTAGGTGACTGTTCCAATGATGTAGACGCTAGGTGACTGTTCCAATGATGTAGACGCTAGGTGACTGTTCCAATGGTGTAGACTCTTGGTGACTGTTCCAATGATGTAGACGCTATGTGACTGTTCCAATGATGTAGACGCTAGGTGACTGTTCCAATGATGTAGACGCTAGGTGACTGTTCCAATGATGTAGACGCTAGGTGACTGTTCCAATGATGTAGACGCTAGGTGACTGTTCCAATGATGTAGACGCTAGGTGACTGTTCCAATGATGTAGACGCTAGGTGACTGTTCCAATGATGTAGACGCTAGGTGACTGTTCCAATGGTGTAGACTCTTGTTGACTGTTCCAATGATGTAGACTCTTGGTGACTGTTCCAATGATGTAGACGCTAGGTGACTGTTCCAATGATGTAGACGCTAGGTTACTGTTCCAATGATGTAGACGCTAGGTGACTGTTCCAATGATGTAGACGCTTGGTGACTGTTCCAATGATGTAGACGCTATGTGACTGTTCCAATGATGTAGACGCTAGGTGACTGTTCCAATGATGTAGACGCTAGGTGACTGTTCCAATGATGTAGACGCTAGGTGACTGTTCCAATGGTGTAGACACTAGAGACTGTTCCTATGATGTAGACGCTGGGTGACTGTTCCAATGATGTAGACGCTAGGTGACTGTTCCAATGATGTAGACGCTAGGTGACTGTTCCAATGATGTAGACGCTAGGTGACTGTTCCAATGGTGTAGACGCTAGGTGACTGTTCCAATGATGTAGACGCTTGGTGACTGTTCCAATGATGTAGACGCTAGGTGACTGTTCCAATGATGTAGTCTCTTGGTGACTGTTCCAATGATGTAGACGCTAGGTGACTGTTCCAATGATGTAGACGCTATGTGACTGTTCCAATGATGTAGACGCTAGGTGACTGTTCCAATGATGTAGACGCTAGGTGACTGTTCCAATGATGTAGACGCTAGGTGACTGTTCCAATGATGTAGACGCTAGGTGACTGTTCCAATGATGTAGACGCTAGGTGACTGTTCCAATGATGTAGACGCTAGGTGACTGTTCCAATGATGTAGACGCTAGGTGACTGTTCCAATGATGTAGACGCTAGGTGACTGTTCCAATGATGTAGACGCTAGGTGACTGTTCCAATGATGTAGACGCTAGGTGACTGTTCCAATGATGTAGACGCTAGGTGACTGTTCCAATGATGTAGACGCTAGGTGACTGTTCCAATGATGTAGACGCTAGGTGACTGTTCCAATGATGTAGACGCTAGGTGACTGTTCCAATGATGTAGACGCTAGGTGACTGTTCCAATGATGTAGACGCTAGGTGACTGTTCCAATGATGTAGACGCTAGGTGACTGTTCCAAATGTAGACGCTAGGTGACTGTTCCAATGATGTAGACGCTAGGTGACTGTTCCAATGATGTAGACGCTAGGTGACTGTTCCAATGATGTAGACGCTAGGTGACTGTTCCAATGATGTAGACGCTAGGTGACTGTTCCAATGATGTAGACGCTAGGTGACTGTTCCAATGATGTAGACGCTAGGTGACTGTTCCAATGATGTAGACGCTAGGTGACTGTTCCAATGATGTAGACGCTAGGTGACTGTTCCAATGATGTAGACGCTAGGTGACTGTTCCAATGATGTAGACGCTAGGTGACTGTTCCAATGATTTAGACGCTAGGTGACTGTTCCAATGATGTAGACGCTAGGTGACTGTTCCAATGATGTAGACGCTAGGTGACTGTTCCAATGATGTAGACGCTATGTGACTGTTCCAATGATGTATACGCTTGGTGACTGTTCCAATGATGTAGACGCTTGGTGACTGTTCCAATGATGTAGACACTTGGTGACTGTTCCAATGATGTATACTCTTGGTGACTGTTCCAATGATGTAGACGCTAGGTTACTGTTCCAATGATGTAGAGGCTAGGTGACTAATGGAACGCTAGGTGACTGTTCCAATGAGGTAGATGCTAGGTGACTGTTCCAATGGTGTAGACGCTAGGTGACTGTTCCAATGATGTAGACGCTAGTTGACTGTATCCAATGATGTAGACACTAGGTGACTGTTCCAATGGTGTAGTCTCTTGGTGACTGTTCCAATGATGTAGACGCTATGTGACTGTTCCAATGATGTAGACGCTATGTGACTGTTCCAATGATGTAGACGCTAGGTGACTGTTCCAATGGTGTAGACGCTAGGTGACTGTTCCAATGATGTAGACGCTTGGTGACTGTTCCAATGATGTAGACGCTAGGTGACTGTTCCAATGATGTAGACGCTAGGTGACTGATCCAATGATGTAGACGCTAGGTGACTGTTCCAATGATGTAGACGCTAGGTGACTGTTCCAATGATGTAGACGCTAGGTGACTGTTCCAATGATGTAGACTCTTGGTGACTGTTCCAATGATGTAGACGCTAGGTGACTGTTCCAATGATGTAGACGCTAGGTTACTGTTCCAATGATGTAGACGCTAGGTGACTGTTCCAATGATGTAGACGCTAGGTGACTGTTCCAATGATGTAGACGCTAGGTGACTGTTCCAATGATGTAGACGCTAGGTGACTGTTCCAATGATGTAGACGCTAGGTGACTGTTCCAATGATGTAGACGCTAGGTGACTGTTACCTAGAATGTAGACGCTAGGTGACTGTTCCAATGATGTAGACGATAGGTGACTGTTCCAATGATGTAGACGCTAGGTTGTTGTGTAACGCTTGGTGACTGTTCCAATGATGTAGACGCTTGGTGACTGTTCCAATGATGTAGACCTTGGTGACTGTTCCAATGATGTATACTCTTGGTGACTGTTCCAATGATGTAGACGCTTGGTGACTGTTCCAATGATGTAGACGCTTGGTGACTGTTCCAATGATGTAGACTCTTGGTGACTGTTCCAATGATGTAGACGCTAGGTTACTCTTCCAATGATGTAGACGCTAGGTGACTGTTCCAATGATGTAGACGCTAGGTGACTGTTCCAATGAGGTAGACGCTAGGTGCTGTTCCAATGATGTAGACTCTTGGTGTCTGTTCCAATGATTTAGACTCTTGGTGTCTGTTCCAATGATGTAGACTATTGGTGTCTGTTCCAATGATGTAGATTCTTGGTGTCTGTTCCAATGATGTAAACCAGAGATGTGAGCTAGCGACTTTGGCCATGGACTACTGAAAAACATGTAGGTTTACAATTAATGCAAGTGGTGTGAAGGCAATATCATAGAGGACTTGTTCTGAATGCGACTAGCAACAACCAACCGTATTCCAACAATAAAACTGGTGAAAACCAGCAACAATCTAATCAATATATACCCTGTTAAGTGTTTCACTCCTCTTAGATTAGAAGCGGAATAAACACAGATTGTCATAATATATCATAACGGCAACTTAAGAATCATTGTGAAAACCAATGTCATACAATGCAATTTGTTAAAACAAATTCTCTTACAATTCACCTGTAGACAAAAACAAACCAACATGGAATTAGTGTATATCTCATCTTAGAACTGATGAAACCTGCCGGAAACAGAAACCTTTGACACGTTAATCACAAATTGAGGGCAACAGTTTCTATATACAGATCTTTAGATGCCAGTATAAACTAGATTCACGCGTGTATCACATTAGTATAATTTGATGACAATTTAATAATACAACTATAAATACTAAAAAGTTGTTTTCACTTTCATAACGCTTACATTTCTGGTCTTCCGAGTTTGCAATCATTTCTTCCTTCATTGTCACTGCTCGAGTTTCGAATTCCTCCGTGGTCGGGTGTACCATTGTAGCTCTTATCTGACAGACAATCAAACAGTTAATTATGAATTAATATATTCTAATGAATTTGTTTTGTATGTAGTGTTTAATTTTATTTTAAATAAAATTATATTAGTGATCGGCGAAACATGGGGATCACGTGAAGAAATAAAATCGTATCTTACACAAACACAAATATCCTCTATGCCCTGCAAACATAATCAAATGCAGGTTCAATACGTTGGGAGAGCTGTAGGTTTGCAAATTTGTTTGCGGGCGTGTGATTTGAGGCATGCACCGGGAACTCACTTCATTTGACAATCGAGTTGTATGCAACCAGAGCAACACATTCATATGAACATTTACAGCAACAATATAATCAATATATACCCTGTTTCACTCCGATGGCTTCAGGAGTGTAAACCAGTTGTCTGTAGTCTGTACCTCTGACTGCCTGGTTAGATCACTTGGGACAGCAGAATGTTCTATATCATCGGTAAATTTGTAGAGACAATTACCTCATAATTTATCCAATGGGCATCGACGATACAGCACTGATGCATTTCCGGAATTGAATATCATTGCCGGTCGATAGCTCAGATTCCATATGACGGGACCCCAGTACCGATTTCTATAATATATAAATACAAACCATATTAAATCTTAATGAAGATTTGGTTTCACCTCCCACAACACCTACATTTCTGGTATTCATGTTTGCAATCTCTCCTTCATTGTCACCAGGACTGAAAATATACAGAAATAGAAATGTCAAAAGAATGCACAATCCAGGTATGCTATTGCCTTTACACAATAAACAGATACCGACATTACCATTACTACATGTATCAGGTGATTGCATGTCACGGGCCGTCGATTCCATGCACAGATCCACACACTGATGAGACGTCAGAACCTATAAAGATAATTTTTCAATAAAACATTAATAATTGTTCAGGTTAATGACACACAACAAATCTTTACAATGCATCAAGCATAACACACAACACATAGACAAATCTACATACTGCAGTACAAACATAACGAACAAACGAACAAATAACACATAATGTACAACGTAGTTAATTGTAAATGTTTGTACTCACAACTGTTCCAATTCCACACAACGTCGCCCGAGTTCTATAATATACAAATACAAAATATATTAAATCTTAACGAAAGTTGGTTTGATAAAACACCTACATTTCTGGTCTTCATGTTTGCAATCCTTCCTTCATTGTAATCAAGACTGAAAATATACAGAAATAGAAATGTCAAAAGAATGCACAATCCAGGTATACTATTGCCCTTACACACTAAACAGATACCGACATTACCATTAATACATGTACCAGGTAATTGAATGTCACGGGCGGTTGATTCCATGCACAGATCCACACATTGACGAGACGTCAGAACCTATAAAGATAATTTTGCAATAAAACATTAATAATTGTTCAGGTTAATGACACAAAATCAATCTCTGCAATGCATCAAGCATAACACACAACACATAGACACATATACATACTGCAGTACAAACATAATGAACAAACGAACAAATAACACATAATGTACAACGTAGTTAATTATAAATGATTGTACTCACAACTGCTCCAATTGCACACAAAGTCGCCTGAGTTCTATAATATACAAATACAAAATATATTAAATGTTAACGAAAGTTGGTTTGATAAAACACCTACATTTCTGGTCTTCATGTTTGCAATCCTTCCTTCATTGTCATCAATACTGAAAATATACAGAAATAGAAGTGTCAAAAGAATGCACAATCCATGTATGCTATTGCCCTTACACAATAAACAGATACCGACATTACCATTACTACATGTATCAGGTGATTGAATGTCACGGGCGGTCGATTCCATGCACAGATCCACACACTGACGAGACGTCAGAACCTATAAAGATAATTTTTCAATAAAACATTAATATTTGTTCAGGTTAATGACACAAAACCAATCTATACAATGCATCAAGCATTACACACAACACATAAACAAATCTACATACTGCAGTACAAACATAACGAACAAACGAACAAATAACACATAATGCACAACGTAGTAAATGTGTGTACTCACAACTGCTCCAATTCCACACAAAGTCGCCCGAGTTCTATAATATACAAATACAAAATATATTAAATCTTAAAGAAAGTTGGTTTGATAAAACACCTACATTTCTGGTCTTCATGTTTGCAATCCTTCCTTCATTGTCATCAAGACTGAAAATATACAGAAATAGAAGTGTCAAAAGAATGCACAATCCATGTACGCTATTGCCCTTACACAATAAACAGATACAGACATTACCATTACTACATGTATCAGGTGATTGAATGTCACGGGCGGTCGATTCCATGCACAGATCCACACACTGACGAGACGTCAGAACCTATAAAGATAATTTTTCAATAAAACATTAATAATTGTTCAGGTTAATGACACACAACAAATCTTTACAATGCATCAAGCATAACACACAACACATAGACAAATCTACATACTGCAGTACAAACATAACGAACAAACGAACAAATAACACATAATGTACAACGTAGTTAATTGTAAATGTTTGTACTCACAACTGCTCCAATTCCACACAAAGTCGCCCGAGTTCTATAATATACAAATACAAAATATATTAAATCTTAAAGAAAGTTGGTTTGATAAAACACATACATTTCTGGTCTGCATGTTTGCAATCCTTCCTTCATTGTCATCAAGACTGAAAATATAAAGAAATAGAAGTGTCAAAAGAATGCACAATCCATGTATGCTATTGCCCTTACACAATAAACAGATACCGACATTACCATTACTACATGTATCAGGTGATTGAATGTCACGGGCGGTCGATTCCATGCACAGATCCACACACTGACGAGACGTCAGAACCTATAAAGATAATTTTGCAATAAAACATTAATAATTGTTCAGGTTAATGACACACAACCAATCTATACAATGCATCAAGCATAACACACAACACATAGACAAATCTACATACAGCAGTGCAAACTTAACGAACAAACGAACACATATCACATAATGTACAACGTAGTTAATTGTAAATGTTTGTACTCACAACTGCTCCAATTCCGCACAAAGTCGCCCGATTTCTATAATATACAAATACAAAATATATTAAATCTTAACGAAAGTTGGTTTGATAAAACACCTACATTTCTGGTCTTCATGTTTTCAATCCTTCCTTCATTGTCATCAAGACTGAAAATATACAGAAATAGAAATGTCAAAAGAATGCACAATCCAGGTATACTATTGCCCTTACACACTAAACAGATACCGACATTACCATTAATACATGTACCAGGTGATTGAATGCTACTAACAGGCAGCTACCACGATCACGTAGGAATAGACGGTGTTTAAATGCTACTAATAACAAGCTATCCATAATCACGTAGGAGCAGACAGTGTTTAAATGCTACTAATAACAAGCTATCCATAATCAGGTAGGAGCAGACAGTGTTTAAATGCTACTAATAACAAGATATCCATAATCACGTAGGAGCAGACAGTGTTTAAAGGCTACTAATAACAAGCTATCCATAATCACGTAGGAGCAGACAGTGTTTAAATGCTACTAACAGGCAGCTACCACGATCACGTAGGAATCGACATGTTTAAATGCTACTAATAACAAGCTATCCATAATCACGTAGGAGCAGAGAGTGCTTAAATGCTACTAACAGGCAGCTACCACGATCACGTAGGAATAGACGGTGTTTAAATGCTACTAATAACAAGCTATCCATAATCACGTAGGAGCAGAGAGTGCTTAAATGATACTAACAGGCAGCTACCACGATCACGTAGGAATAGACGCTGTTTAAATGCTACTAATAACAAGCTATCCATAATCACGTAGGAGCAGAGAGTGCTTAAATGCTACTAACAGGCGTGCTACCACAATCACGTAGAAATAGACAGTGTTTAAATGCTACTAACAACAAACTATCCATAGTCACGTAGGAGCAGAAGTGCTTAAATGCTACTAACAGCAGCTACCACAATCACTAGAATAGAAAGTGTTTAAATGCTACTAATATGCAGCTATCCATATCACGTAGGAGCAGAGCAGACAGTGTTTAAATGCTACTAATAGGCAGCTATCCATAATCACGTAGGAGCAGACAGTGTTTAAATGCTACTAATAGGCAGCTATCCATAATCATGTAGGAGCAGACAGTGTTTAAATGCTACTAACCGGCGGCTACCACAATCACTTAGGAATAGACAGTGTTTATATGCTATTAACCGGCGGCTACCACAATCACTTAGGAATAGACAGTGTTTAAATGCTATTAACCGGCGGCTACCACAATCACTTAGGAATAGACAGTGTTTAAATGCTATTAACCGGCGGCTACCACAATCACTTAGGATAGACAGTGTTTATATGCTATTAACCGGCGGCTACCACAATCACTTAGGAATAGACAGTGTTTAAATGCTACTAACAGGCGGCTACCACAATCACTAGGAATAGACAGTGTTTAAATGCTATTAACCGGCGGCTACCACAATCACTTAGGAATAGACAGTGTTTAAATGCTATTAACCCGGCTACCACAATCACTAGGAATAGACAGTGTTAAATGCTACTACCAGGCGGCTACCACAATCACTTAAGAATAGACAGTGTTTAAATGCTATTAACCGGCGGCTACCACAATCACTTAGGAATAGACAGTGTTTAAATGCTACTAACAGGCGGATACCACAATCACTTAGGAATAGACAGTGCTTAAATGCTACTAACAGGCGGATACCACAATCACTTAGAATAGACAGTGTTTAAATGCTATTAACAGGCGGCTACCACAATCACTTAGGAATAACAGTGTTTAAATGCTACTAATAGGCAGCTATCCATAATCACGTAGGAGCAGACAGTGTTTAAATGCTACAATAGGCAGCTATCCATAATCATGTAGGAGCAGACAGTGTTTAAATGCTACTAACCGGCGGCTACCACAATCACTTAGGAATAGACAGTGTTTATATGCTATTAACCGGCGGCTACCACAATCACTTAGGAATAGACAGTGTTTAAATGCTATTAACCGGCGGCTACCACAATCACTTAGGATAGACAGTGTTTATATGCTATTAACCGGCGGCTACCACAATCACTTAGGAATAGACAGTGTTTAAATACTACTAACAGGCGGATACCACAATCACTCCGATAGACAGTGTTTAAATGCTATTAACCGGCGGCTACCACAATCACTTAGGAATAGACAGTGTTTAAATGCTATTAACCGGCGGCTACCACAATCACTTAGGAATAGACAGTGTTTAAATGCTATTAACCGGCGGCTACCACAATCACTTAGGAATAGACAGTGTTTAAATGCTACTAACAGGCGGCTACCACAATCACTTAGGAATAGACAGTGTTTAAATGCTATTAACCGGCGGCTACCACAATCACTTAGGAATAGACAGTGTTTAAATGCTACTAACAGGCGGCTACCACAATCACTTAGGAATAGACAGTGTTTAAATGCTATTAACCGGCGGCTACCACAATCACTTAGGAATAGACAGTGTTTAAATGCTATTAACCGGCGGCTACCACAATCACTTAGGAATAGACAGTGTTTAAATGCTATTAACCGGCGGCTACCACAATCACTTAGGAATAGACAGTGTTTAAATGCTACTAACAGGCGGCTACCACAATCACTTAGGAATAGACAGTGTTTAAATGCTATTAACCGGCGGCTACCACAATCACTTAGGAATAGACAGTGTTTAAATGCTATTAACCGGCGGCTACCAAAATCACTTAGGAATATACAGTATTTAAATGCTATTAACCGGCGGCTACCACAATCACTTAGGAATAGACAGTGTTTAAATGCTACTAACAGGCGGCTACCACAATCACTTAGGAATAGACATTGTTTAAATGCTATTAACCGGCGGCTACCACAATCACTTAGGAATAGACAGTGTTTAAATGCTACTAACAGGTGGCTCCCACAATCACTTAGGAATAGACAGTGTTTAAATGCTACTACCAGGCGGCTACCACAATCACTTAAGAATAGACAGTGTTTAAATGCTATTAACCGGCGGCTACCACAATCACTTAGGAATAGACAGTGTTTAAATGCTACTAACAGGCGGATACCACAATCACTTAGGAATAGACAGTGTTTAAATGCTACTAACAGGCGGATACCACAATCACTTAGGAATAGACAGTGTTTAAATGCTATTAACCGGCGGCTACCACAATCACTTAGGAATAGACAGTGTTTAAATGCTACTAACAGGCGGCTACCACAATCACTTAGGAATAGACAGTGTTTAAATGCTACTAACAGGCGGCTACCACAATCACTTAGGAATAGACAGTGTTTAAATGCTACTAACAGGCGGCTACCACAATCACTTAGGAATAGACAGTGTTTAAATGCTACTAACAGGCGGCTACCACAATCACTTATGAATAGACAGTGTTTAAATGCTATTAACAGGCGGCTACCACAATCACTTAGGAATATACAGTGTTTAAATGCTATTAACCGGCGGCTACCACAATCACTTAGGAATAGACCGTGTTTAAATGCTACTAACAGGCGGCTACCACAATCACTTAAATGTTATTAATAGACAGCTAAATTAGTATCAGACAGACAGACAGACAGACAGACAGACAGACAGACAGACAGACAGACAGACAGACAGACAGACAGACAGACAGACAGACAGACAGACAGACAGACAGACAGACAGACAGACAGACAGACAGACAGACAGACAGACAGACAGACAGACAGACAGACAGACAGACAGACAGACAGACAGACAGACAGACAGACAGACAGACAGACAGACAGACAGACAGACAGACAGACAGACAGACAGACAGACAGACAGACAGACAGACAGACAGACAGACAGATATGAAAGCAGTCGGCCCAATAATGCACGTGGAGATGGCTAATGGATATGCAAGGTTTACATTTTGAGTGTATTAAAATTGGAGGATAGTGCATGATACAGACAGAGACTCATTTCAGAGTATCCTGGTTCTTTTACGTGCACGGTGTAAAGCACCGACACGAGACCTCGGCTTAACGTCCCATCTGAAAGACTGTTAATGTTATTAGTGTCAGACGGGGGATCAGTTACCACCGTATTACAGATCCTTCTGTTATGGGATGTGTATGGACAACCTCATACTTATATACCCGCCCCTCAAACTTTCGTCGACGGTGGTATTGTTGCTAACCAGTCGGAGTTGAGCATAGCCACATAGGCCAAGACAGAAATCACCATAGACAAATAATTGAAAGATGAAAAGTAGCATAATGTCATTCCAAGAGTTATTTTACATAATAAGAACACTACTCCCATTTTACTATGTACGGCAATGTATATTATGGGACCCCTAACAACATTATCACAATTTGAGGAACCATAGTTGAGGTAAAATAACACTAGCGCCTACCCCCCAACTCCCAAATTCAATACACTACGATATGCCTACAAATTGGCAAAATGTTCACGCTAACACCGCTGGTTAACACATTACAGGTGTTGCATAGTGTGGTGGGCAATATTTTTCAGGGGCGAGACTGAACATTTTTAAAACCTCAATGCCTGAGAGCCGTTGATGCTCTGGATCAATATATTTCTTGTGTATATATTGTACTTAAACTTAATATATAGAAAACTAGGCAACACTCATATATTGGGTGAATGTGTAGCAATACTATGGTATTTGGGCTTCATAATGTTGATTTACGAAATTAAAATATTAATTAATTTAATGGGAAAAAGCGGGCCTCGACATATTTAGAAGGAGGTGCGTATGCACCAGTCACACCCCTACTGTGCATGTGCCTGTAAATCAACATATTTTCATCCGTACTATATGTATACTAGTATTATTAGAATATGTATCATTGCGTATGCCTTCGATCATGCCATATTTATATTATATATAATTCACTGTTATTTGGCACAAAAACACTGAACATGCATCAGAATGCACCAATACATGAGATGAGGTACAACGCTACATAATGCTAACCCTGTAAACCGCACCTGACCACAGGCACTCTGTGTGGAGCTGGGCCACAATATATGAGAACATATAGCACACCAGAGCTACCCCATATATCTACAGAAATTGAAATTTGCCATCAAAATGGTCTTATACTATATCTGGTCGGCGACGGATGTGTGGGGAGGAGGGTCAGGGGTCAATGGTCTCCTTTATTGCGTCCTAGCTCCATGCCAAGTGACTGACTAGGTATGCGAAACAAATGGATGTTAACAAAATGTATGACATGATTATTTAGACAATGAATCTGACAACAAACGAGGTCGACACTATTGACATTGGTGTAGCTTCCTATAGGCCGTGTAGGACGTGGCCTACACTTTTCCCCGAAAAATCGAAAAAATAAAAATGCCAAATCTGCAACAAACATCGCCAGGCCAGATTTAAATTATGTACGCTATTAATAGTTTACCTGGGGACGACCCCCGGACCCCCTCCCGTCTTAGTTTTATGTTGGCCTACACATCGATTCCAGCCAAGCTACGCCCCTGAATGATACAAAATATAAGTAATAAAGCATCTTACCAGAATCGCTGTTGTACGGTAATTTAATTATGTTGTACCACGAGCTAACTCATCGTTCTTGAGATAATGGATGCCGTGCTAAGGCGTGCATGTGTGTGCGTGTCCTGATTGTGGACTAATAAAATTAAATTGGAGCTACGTTGTACGTATTCCATCGGTCGCACACAATAGATGATATGGCCAGAATACAATCACTCGTTCACTGTACAGAACACAGTACAACACTAACGCTATGTGAACGCAGCATTGTGTAGATTCCATATATAATATTATTCTTTTAATAAAGGGGCTAAAACGTACAATATATACACTCATAGTATATGACACAAACATGATAAAATAATACAATATTGCACACAATTGAATTCCACGCGGTTAATATACAACATGCATAGTAAATATATAGTTCCTAAAATATTAAACAGTATTACTTACAAGTCCACAATGCATTCGTATCGTCTTACTTCTTTTTCTTCTGACACAGAGTACTGACACAATCTGGTGGATACATGTCACGTATGTCTCGTAAGAGATCACTTATGGTATTGGCCCAGGGAACAATGCATTTAATCCTTTCATATAATCTCTCATTCAGATGCATACAATGGACACAACGATTGGACATGCACAAAGAATACAGAACACTAACTCAGTGACAAGTAGTCACCCATGTTCAGTGTGCTAACCGTCGGCAATTTCCGTCACATACGAACAGTGTCGACCTATTCAAAACCGGCATTAAACGGACGAGTTTATATGACCGGTGGAGAGGGGTGGGGTTTTTATTCACAAATCTATGTTCCTGTTGACATAAATACACATATGGTTTTTGAAAGTACGTTTATACATAAGTGTTTGGGGGGGGGGGTAAACTTGTTTATTTTTACAACGATTGCGAAACAAGTTTTAACAACCTGTATTAATCAATCTCGTTGGCGCAGATGAAAGCGTAAATGTGGTCATTCGTGTGTGAGGAAACCGGAGTACCATGAGGAAACCCACCTGTCCGATCTGGCGACCACCGTACTATCTCACATACTTCCCGGTCCAAGGATCGAACCCGGGTTACATTGGTGAGAAGAGAAGCGAGCGCGCTAACCACTGTGCTAATCGGACACAAGTGTTGTGATAGTAACGGGGTGTCATTTTTATGGATATGGCCTAAACAATTTGTATGTACAGTGTCAAGCCTATCGTGCATCAAATTGTTCTTAAAATAAATAAAAAGCTTTGGTTTGGGATCCGAAACCATTTGTCAAGACCCCAAGCGTATGTGATCAACATGTCAATAGCAAAATGACGTCAGTCCGGGACGTGTTCCCATCTTCAGACAAGTTAATGTTTACGATGGATGTTCTTATCAAGCGTGGAGCAAACCTTGTAAACAAACGAGTGACTGAATAAATCCGCAAATACATAGAACCGTAACGTTGCACGGGAATGAGCGTATTCTATTAGTTTCCGATACTCGTGCATACCATCCACTGAGTTCCCATAAATTACTTCATGGCATCGAGTCCATTTCAAATGAGGAGAATCAAACTTTATTTTTAAAGGTACAAACATACATAAAAATACGAGTCGCTTTTAGCGTACTGCCCTCAAGAAGTAATAAGACGCAATTTGCTGGTGACTTTAGTTCGGGTTTGGCGTGGCGGTGTGGAGTACTGTGTGGCGGTGTGGAGTACTGCGTGGCGGTGTGGAGTACTGCGTGGCGGTGTGGAGTACTGTGTGGCGGTGTGGAGTACTGCGGGGCGGTGTGGAGTACTGCGTGGCGGTGTGGAGTACTGCGTGACGGTGTGGAGTACTGCGTGGCGGTGTGGAGAGTACTGCGTGGCGGTGTGGAGAGTACTGTGTGGCGGTGTGGAGTACTGTGTGGCGGTGTGGAGTACTGCGTGGCGGTGTGGAGTACAGTGTGTGGCGGTGTGGAGAGTACTGTGTGGCGGTGTGGAGTACTGTGTGGCGGTGTGGAGTACTGTGTGGCGGTGTGGAGTACTGCGTGGCGGTGTGGAGTACTGTGTGGCGGTGTGGAGTACTGTGTGGCGGTGTGGAGTACTGCGTGGCGGTGTGGAGTACTGTGTGGCGGTGTGGAGTACTGCGTGGCGGTGTGGAGTATTGTGGCGGTGTGGAGTACTGCGTGGCGGTGTGGAGTACTGCGTGGCGGTGTGGAGTACTGTGTGGCGGTGTGGAGTACTGTGTGGCGGTGTGGAGTACTGCATGGCGGTGTGGAGTAATGTGTGACGGTGTGGAGTACTGTATGGCGATGTGGAGTACTGTGTGGCGGTGTGGAGTACTGTGTGGCAGTGTGGAGAGTACTGTGTGGCGGTGTGGAGTACTGCGTGGCGGTGTGGAGTACTGTATGGTGGTGTGGAGTACTGTGTGACGGTGTGGAGTACTGTGTGACGGTGTGGAGTACTGCGTGGCGGTGTGGAGTACTGTGTGGCGGTGTGGAGTACTGTGTGGCGGTGTGGAGTACTGTGTGGCAGTGTGGAGTACTGCGTGGCGGTGTGGAGTACTGTGTGGCGGTGTGGAGAGTACTGCGTGACGGTGTGGAGTACTGCGTGGCGGTGTGGAGTACTGTGTGGCGGTGTGGAGTACTGCGTGGCGGTGTGGAGTACTGCGTGGCGGTGTGGAGTACTGTGTGGCGGTGTGGAGTACTGTGTGGCGGTGTGGAGTATTGTGTGGCGGTGTGGAGTACTGTGTGGCGGTGTGGAGTACTGTGTGGCGGTGTGGAGTACTGCGTGGAGGTGTGGAGTACTGTGTGGCGGTGTGGAGTACTGTGTGGCGGTGTGGATTACTGTGTGGCGGTGTGGAGTACTGTGTGGCGGTGTGGAGTACTGTGTGGCGGTGTGGAGTAGCGGGTTATATATCATCACATTTCTCCCTTCTCATTTAATGTTGTTTTCTTTTAATATATTATTCAAAGTATATCAGTTTCCCAATTTTGTTCGTTTTACCAATCAAAAATCCGTCATTTAGTTTAATTAAACGTTTGTGTGACATTCTTGTGCGGGCCGATTACTAATGTTGGCAACACTTGTGGCCCAAACCGTTTGTTTTATCAATTTACATGTATCACCATTATTGTATTGTATCTATTGCTGTTGTATTACACATGTAATTGATACAAGCAATACAACATGATTAAACGAAGAGTGGGGGATATCAAACCAGGCCGGTTTTTGACCACGCACAATTGCTGTAGCATTGGCCAAGGCCGGTGTAACGTGAGCCCCGTAAGTCCATGATAATTGGAAGTTCGCTAGTTGCGATGTACGGGGCTCGCGTTCAATTTTAACAATATCTTTTTTTTCAAGTAGGGAGTCCCAAATAAGTGACCCATACTTAACTCCAGCTTAGATCAGACCAAAGCTATGAAGGCTGTCTTTCTGCATGTACGAGGACAGTGCTTCAGATTTCTTCGTAGGAATCCTAATGTGAAGCTAGCCTTATTGCAGATGTGTGTGCTATGACATGACCACGTTAGATCTTCCGAAGCTAAACGTCCGCTGTATGGGTTGGAATCCACTCGTTTCAGTATGGTTTTGTTGAGTTCATAAACATGACTTGATTTATTCCGGATGCTTAGAATGCAGCAATTTGTTTACATTAAATATCATGCCCCACGTTTCAGCCCACTTTTCTAGTGATAGTAGGTCTTTTTGGAGTTGGGTGTGGTCTTGCAAATAGACGTACTTGTGATTTAACACTGAGTGGTAGCTCGTTGATGTGCCAGGTGAACACAAGCGGCCCCTGTACAGTATCCTGTGGGTCCCAGGATTCGACTCTGACACTCGTTTGATTCTTCCCCTTCCACAAAAACATTCATTTTACTGGCGTTTCAGGAATGAAGATAACCACTGATGTCATATAATCGCAAACTATGTGACCCCACACGACCGGGTATACGTATGTAGCCTTGTATACTAGCTGCTAAGTGACACCAAGTATGACTCTCTATCTTGGCCTGGGTGGATCATACACTTAACCAATAGACGACCACCCCTTCGAAATCCACATAACTACGGTCCCGGGCCTCTTTGGTACTGAATAGTGAGCAAAGTAGGCGATGTGACCCCACAAGACCGGGCATACGTAGGTAGCCTTGTATACTAGCTGCTAAGTGACACCAAGTATGACTCTCTGTCTTGGCTTTGATGGATCATACACTTAGCCAACTGACGACCACCCCTTCGAAAACCACAGAATTACGGTTCCGGACCTCTTTGGTACTGAATATCGAGCAAAGTAGATCAATATAGTACTCTTGGTGAAGGTAGTTGGCAAGTATACAGGTTAACAACATGCAATCAATAGAACACTCAGGGTGGAGGTAGTGGACAACTGTACAGGTAAACAAGATAATATAAATAGAGCACTCAGGGTGGAGGTAGTGGACAACTGTACAGGTAAACAAGATAAGATCAATAGACTCCACTTGATGGAGATAGTGGACAACTGTACAGGTAAACAACTCACGACAACTAGACTACACTAGATGGAGGTAGTGAACAATGGCACTCAACATAGCATAATGTAGGGTTGTACTTGTGATAGGTAGTGGTCAAATGTACATATTTTTTTATTTAAATTTATTTAACGTAGTTACCGGTTGCCCATATGAGCGACCGACAGGTTACCTAACAACACCTTTCCCGAGCAGGCTCCAACGATTAACCAGTACTTAGCGCACCAACAACCTCCATATGAAACAGCCAACTTTTTCATATAAAGAGACACGGTCTAAGAGGGGCTCGAACCCTGGCTATCAGTGCTGACGACTAAATTATGACAAGATGAGTAACGTGTAACCACAACTAAGATGGTATAAACTATCGCAGACATCATTGTCTGTCAATACGAGATAACACAGTCGTGTAATAAATCAAGAACAGTTGTTTATATTTTCAATCATTTTAATATATTATGTAACAACAATAAATATCATCATAGCCATGCATACACACTATATAAATTGGTTGGTCTGAAATGGCAATTATATTTACAGCTGATACATGTTTCATCGCACAGACTATATATTAAACACAAGTAATTATTTTGTTTTATACTAAGCATTGGGGATATTGAGTACTACTGTGGGGGCTAAAACTGGAAAGGGTCAAGAGGAAAGCGGGACACATACTTTAAAAATATATAAGTACATTCAATTTGGTAAAGTTTAGATTTGACTGTTTTTATGTCTTTAATTCAAAATTAGTATACGTGACAGTGATGAATTAGAGGGAAATAACTAGGAGGAAATTCAGAATAGACAGAACTCAAAGAAGATGGTGATGCAGGAATCAATATAGATGGTGGTGCTAGTGAAGCTCCACGAACAGTGAACAACATGAACCGCCTAACAAGTAATAATAGGAAGAGCAGTAGGAATAGAGCTCCGTGGATATATAACCGATTATTTAATTCACATTCCTTATTTAAGGCCTAGTGGGCTGGTGAATAAATGTCGGCTATTTGTTTCATATATATTTTAATGCAAATAGTGGCATTAGAGAAGCCCATATTTTGGGTATCTATCCCCAAGGTAGAAACTTATCCATGTATGGGGTTTGTATTGGTTGTGGGTCCAGGTATATGCATAGTCACTGGTGTCACATTCCCTACTAGGGGGCCCAGGGGCCGTTCATCAAGTTAAAATTTTCGACTTTTATTTCTGAAATTACATAGTAATATGGAAGAGCCCATATTTTGGGTATCCAACCCCAAGGTAGAAAGTTGGGCTTATATGTATTGTGTGCCTATTGGATCCGGGCTCGTACTCATGCATAGTTAATGGTATCACATTCCTTATTTAGGGCCCAGTGGGCTGGTGAATAAATGCCGGCTGTTTGTTTTATATAATTATATTTTTACTGCAAATAGTGGTATTAGAAAAGCCCATATTTTGGGTATCCATCCCCAAGGTAGAAACGTATCCGTGTATGTAGTATGTGTGTATTGGTTGTGGGTCCCTGATTACGGGTAGTCAGTGGTGTCACATTCCTTATTTAAGACCAGTGGGCTGGTGAATAAATGCCGGCTGTTTGTTTCATATATATTTTAATGCAAATAGTGGTATTAGAAATGCCCATATATTGGGTGTCCATCCCCCAAGGTACAAACATATCCGTGTATGTATTCTGTGTGTATTGGTTGTGGGTCCCTGGCTATGGGTAGTCAGTGGTGTCACATTTCTTATTTAAGACCAGTGGGCTGGTGAATAAATGTCGGCTATTTGTTTCATATATATTTTAATGCAAATAGTGGCATTAGAGAAGCCCATAGTTTGGGTATCCATCCCTAAGGTACAAACTTATCATTGTATGTGTTATGTATGTATTGGTTGTAGGTCCATGTATATGCATAGTGACTGGTGTCACATTCCCTATATAGGGCCCCAGGGGCCGTTCATCAAGGTCGAATTTCGACGTTTATTTGTGAAATTACATAATGATATGGTATCCATCCATGTTAGCGCAGAAATGCTTGGTTACGAGATCGCTGTGAGCGAATATTGTACTGGACGAATACGTTTACATTTCGCGCGAATCTCGAGCGATCTGATTGGAGCGCGCACCAGTGGATTTACTTCGGTCATTTTCATGTGTGTGCTACAGTTGGGAACAATTTGTTTTCTAGTCTAAAAAAGGTTAATTGTCTAGTCAAATGGATGGATTTCATAATATTGGTATGTTGAAACGATTTATGAATGTTGTAATAGTATGCACCTATGCTGTCCGTTCGTATGCAAGCTTTCTAGTGGTATTTTTCTTCGTGTAAAGATTGTTTACAAGTTGAATAGACCAGTTTATTTTAGGATGCTATTTGCAAATTTCATAGAGAGCTTGGTCGTTGTTTTATATGGTCTTGGGAGATTATATAATTCAAGGATTACTGCGCTCTAATTATTGACAGTGTTAAATAACTCCATGTATGATTTATTGCAATAATATCGAAAACAGCAGACCATGATGCTAAATCCAAGGGACGTAATTTCCTGACGATTTACAGACGAATTGTGCAGAGTATTCTCCCTTTGTATGAAATAATTTTGTTTACAAATTCAAGACTGGCATTGCATTGCAGTCCGATATATGATCTATCCTTTAAGCTGATGTGCTTATATTAATTAAACAAACGTAGATGTTTCCAGTGTTTTCACATGTGCTTTGCTCATAGTTCTGCGTTTGCTGTGTTTGTGATTATGTACTCGTCACATGTAAAGGTTTACCTATGTTGTGCCGGATTTAAACTGTAAGTGCGGTTGGTATAATATCGGTGCAACTGTCTTGTAGATAATGGGACAGTTGCCTTGTTGTTTCTTCAGCTGATTTGTAGAAGTAATTTAGTATTACTATTTTTTGATTGAAATAATTAGTTATTTTGGGTCATTGTTTAACTTTACAGTAAAGTATATAGAACAGTTCGTGTTTCGACAACTCTGGCATTCCATCCATTGTTTTAAGTATTTCTAGTAAATAACAATGTCTTCGCTGGACCTTTTGAACTTCACTGGGCTCGGATTGGCTGCACATATAGTTGATATCAATTTATGTTTAGCTATTCTGAGCATTGGCCTTAGAGAGTTTTCTGATCATGAACTGATCTACTTTATAGTGTGTTACACATGAACTATAATGGGCTCTTTGTCATTTTACAGTTCATCGTACCTACCCATGGTCTCTGGAATTGTGGTAGACGAATAAACAACAAGAAACCATAAAAATGGCGTGTCTTCTATTTCGTCCCAATTATTGCGTGCACAATCCCCAAGATAGACAGTTTGTCGTATGTGTAGTGTGTGCCTGTTGGATCCGGGCTCGTACCTCTGCATAGTTAGTGGTGTCACATTCCTTATTTAAGGCCCAGTGGGCCGGTGGATAAATGTCTGCTATTTGTTTCATATATATTTTACTGCAAATAGTGGCATTAGAGAAGCCCATATTTTGGGTATCCATCCCCAAGGTATAAACCTATCGGTGTATGCAGAATGTGTGTATTGCTTGGGGCCCACGCCTATGCATAATCAGTGGTGTCACATTCCTTATTTAAGGCCCCATTTGTCGTTCATCAATATCAAATGTCTTTTCTATTTCTGAGTTAAGATATTGATAGTAAAGAGCCCTTAAATTGGGTATCCAACCCCAGGGTATAAAGTTGGGCTTATGTGTATTATATGCATACTTGATGTGGGCTCACACCCATCCATAGTCAGTGGTGTCACATTCCTTATTTATGGCTCAAAATGCCGTTAACCTGTACTGTGATATTCTCAATTTATTTCTCTTATTGCTTGATAGAGGATACGCATTCACAAACGGATAACCGTATTTTACTCTATTGCATTGCCTTATTGATTGGGTAAAAGTGGTTATCGGAAGAACAACTTCGTAGGATAGTGAAAACAAGCTAGCAATCAATAGTGTTTTGAGCAATAGGTTGCATTGTGGGAAATTGGTAATGGTGCGTAACTGTCGTACACAAAATCAGAATGATTTGCGTCCCTTTACCGGTAATATTTACTAGACATTTTGTATATTCGGCGTTGACGCATTACACCAGGCTTTCTGGTCAGGGGCGTACCAAAACCAAACTTGCACCGGTAAAGATTGAACTTCAACAACATTGGACTAAATTTATCATACAAAGTTTTGAATAATGCTATATAGGTCCTATTGTAATAACCTGTTGAGAGGTGTAACAATCATGCTAAACCCTATTGTAAATGACTCTTTGAAAATTGAAGATGTGCAGAGAGGTTGGAACAGAGCCTTCTATACCTAGGCGATACAGCAAACAGCGCAACCGTGCTAACACTCCAGCCCAAACAGCAAGTGAATGCTACAAGCGCATCCTCACCATTTCCCTGCTTGACCATGTTCTCAGTCAGCTCAACTCCAGGTGTGCCACCCATCACGTCCAGGCTATCCAGGGACTGTGTCTTGTGCCAGCTGCTCTCGTCTCCCTCGCTCCAGATGAAGCCCAAGAGAAGCTGACATCACTGATCAACTTGTACAAGGATGATCTACCATCACCAGGCAGTGTGAAGAGTGAAATACACTGCTGGCGAGTCAAGTGGAAGGCTGAACTGGATGTTGCTGGGCCTGACAACCTCCCCAAGACGCCCTGCAGCCCTTGCATATGCCAGCAAACACCTGTTCCCAAATGTGAGAACACTGATCACTATTCTCTGCACACTGCCTGTGACCACCTGCTCATCAGAACGATCAAACAGCACGCTCAAGTTGGCGAAGAACCGCCTGAGGTCAACCATGGAAAATGACAGACTCACTGGGTTAATGCTGATGTCTGTGCACAGAGACATTGAGGTTGACCCAGAGAAGGTCATCTCTGAGTTTGCTAGGAGACACCTCAGGAAACTAGAGCTGAAGAACATCCTGACTGAGTGCTAAGAGACTAAATACAACCTTGTGGACCTGTGTGAACTTTATGCAAAGTTGTGCTAAACCGGAATAGTGTCTAGAGTCTCTATACTAGACATAATATTATAGTGCAAGACAGACTTGATATCTCTTGTGATAGTTAACTTAAGTAAAATTAGAGTATTTTATGTGTAATAGATTTTAAACAAAAATTACAATACATGTATATCAAAATAAAGTTTAACTGGTCATTTCTAGTAATGTGTACACCCACGCTGTTTTAGCTCGGCCAGCCAATCTCGGCACCCCCCCTCAGAAAATCCTGGGTACGCCCCTGCTGGTGACATATATTTCACAGCGATGGATATCAGCACGTGTTCCGTAGATAAAAGGCAAACATCGCACATGACAAGGTACACTTTAATTGTAAAGATGTTTGACTAACAGTGTCATAGTAGTCGGATAAGGGAATGAGTCGGTCATATATACGATGTCTTTACTCGTCTACACACGTTTTACCTTGGGTTGCATTGGAGTGAGCCCGGATCCAATGGCACACATTACACATAAACCCAACTTTCTACCTTGGGGTTGGGATTGGATACCCAAAATACCCTCTCCATATCACTATGTAATTTCAAATTTCTACCTGTTGAAGTTGAACAGCCCCTAATACCCTAATCAGGGAATGTGACACCAGTGTTGCCACTATTTACATTAAAATATATATGAAACAAATAGTCGATATTTATTCAACGGCCCACTTAGCCTTAAATAAGGAATGTGATACCACTGACTATACATGAGTGTGAGTCTGGATCCAATAGGCACACAATACATATACGCTCTACTTTCTACCTATGGGCTCTTCCATATCATTATGTAATTTCAGAAATAAAAGTCGAAATTCGACCTTGATGAACGGACCCTGGAGCCCTAACTAGGGAATGTGACACCAGTGACTATGCATAGACGTGGGCCCATAACCAATTCACACATAACACACACAAGGATAGGTTTGTATCTTGGGAATGGAGGCACGGGTTACATATAATAATAATTACAGTAACAATGTGAACGAATAATTCACAGCGGAAAAAGGGTCCATTCGCAGAAGTGCACAGGAACATCACACCGAGAACAAGGCAGTGCTGTCCAGTATATGGACCCAATATACTAGTCTGTCCGTCCGTCCGTCCACCCCCCCCCCCTCAAGCAGGCAAATATGCACCATGCGCTCCGCAAACAGTCATGTTACATGCCTTGCTCACTGCATTAAAGAAAATCAGTTAAAAGGTCAATTTACTTGATATGGCCTATTCAAACTGGAGTTCAATATAAATTGTAAACAATTACATTCATTATATGGCCCTTACAATACTGATATCGTGCAATGTCATTTCCATTTGTTGCAATAATATGTTTATGGTTGATGGTTTTGCCAGTTATTAACTCGTGTAGCATTCATATGTTTTGAGTAATAAAATTATGTTCTGTTATGTAGCAGTTATTATATAGCATACTGTTTTTCAGGGCAATGATGTTCCTGGAAGCGGCTAGTGAAAACAGGTATCGTCATCATAATCACAATCATTACAATAACATAATTGTTTCTCTTTATTAATCAACACAAGCATCATCGTCATCAGTATCATCATCATCGGCGTCGTCGTCCGTGATGTTCCTGGACCATGCTAGCGAAAACAGGTATCGTCATCATAATCACAATCATTACAATGACATAATTGTTTCTCTTTATTAATCAACATAAGCATCATCGTCATCATCATCATCACCACCACCATCATCATCATCACAATCATCATTACAATCATCAATGTCAGCATCACAATTATCATCGCCATCATCATCGACATCGTTGACGTTGCCGTCGTCATCACAATTATCAACATCATCACCGCAATCGTCATCATCGTTGTCATCACCATTACATTCAACATCGTCGTCATCATCGCCATCACGATTACCATCCTCATCATCAACAACTTCAGCATAGCAATCATCATCATAGTCGTGGTCATCATTATCATACTCGTCATCATCACAATCATCAACTTCATCACCACAATCGTCTACATCATCGTTGTCATCATCATCATTACATTCAACATCGTCGTCGACGTCATCATCGACATCGTCATCATCATCGTTGTGGTCGTCGCCGTTGTCATCATCACAATCATCAGCGTCATCACCACACTCGTCGTTGTCGTTGTCATCACCATTACATTCAACATCGTCATCATCACCACAATCATTTTCACAATCATCAACGCCAGCATCACAATCATCATCGTTGTCATCATCCTCATTATCGTTGTCGTCGCCGTCGTCATCATCACAATCATCAACATTATACTCGTCATCGTTGTCATCACAATTACATTCAACATCGTCGTCATCATCATCATCGCCATTACCACAATCATTATTACAATCATCAACGTCAGCATCACAATCATCATCGTTGTCATCGTCGTCGACGTCATCCTCATAATCATCATTATCGTTGTCGGCGTCGCCATCATCATCACCACAATCGTCATCATTTGTTGTCATTGTCATTACCATTATAGTCGACATCGTCTTCGTCGTCGACGACATCATCGCCATCATCACCACCACCACCATCACCACCACCATCATCATCACAATCGTCATCATTTGTTGTCATTGTCATCACAATTATCATCGACATCATCATCGACATCGTTGTCGTCGCCACATCATCATCGACATCGTTGTCGTCGCCGTCGTCATCACAATTATCAACATCATCACCACAATCGTCATCATCGTTGTCATCACCATTAATTTCAACATC
>CM026403.1:54564451-54593398 GCA_014843695.1 Archivesica marissinica
CTGAAAATATACAGAAATAGAAATGTCAAAAGAATGCACAATCCAGGTATGCTATTGCCCTTACACAATAAACAGATACCGACATTACCATTACTACATGTATCAGGTGATTGAATGTCACGGGCCGTCGATTCCATGCACATATCCACACACTGATGAGACGTCAGAACCTATAAAGATAATTTTTCAATAAAACATTAATAATTGTTCAGGTTAATGACACACAACAAATCTTTACAATGCATCAAGCATAACACACAACACATAGACAAATCTACATACTGCAGTACAAACATAACGAACAAACGAACAAATAACACATAATGTACAACGTAGTTAATTGTAAATGTTTGTACTCACAACTGCTCCAATTCCACACAAAGTCGCGCGAGTTCTATAATATACAAATACAAAATATATTAAATCTTAACGAAAGTTGGTTTGATAAAACACATACATTTCTGGTCTGCATATTTGCAATCCTTCCTTCATTGTCATCAAGACTGAAAATATACAGAAATAGAAGTGTCAAAAGAATGCACAATCCATGTATGCTATTGCCCTTACACAATAAACAGATACCGACATTACCATTACTACATGTATCAGGTGATTGAATGTCACGGGCGGTCGATTCCATGCACAGATCCACACACTGACGAGACGTCAGAACCTATAAAGATAATTTTTCAATAAAACATTAATAATTGTTCAGGTTAATGACACAAAACCAATATATACAATGCATCAAGCATTACACACAACACATAGACAAATCTACATACTGCAGTACAAACATAACGAACAAACGAACAAATAACACATAATGCACAACGTAGTAAATGTTTGTACTCACAACTGCTCCAATTCCACACAAAGTCGCCCGAGTTCTATAATATACAAATACAAAATATATTAAATCTTAATGAAAGTTGGTTTGATAAAACACCTACATTTCTGGTCTTCATGTTTGCAATCCTTCCTTCATTGTCATCAAGACTGAAAATATACAGAAATAGAAATGTCAAAAGAATGCACAATCCAGGTATACTATTGCCCTTACACACTAAACAGATACCGACATTACCATTAATACATGTACCAGGTAATTGAATGTCACGGGCGGTAGCTTACTTGTACAGCTCCACACACTGACGAGACGTCAGAACCTATAAAGATAATTTTGCAATAAAACATTAATAATTGTTCAGGTTAATGACACAAAACCAATCTCTGCAATGCATCAAGCATAACACACAACACATAGACAAATCTACATACTGCAGTACAAACATAACGAACAAACGAACAAATAACACATAATGCACAACGTAGTAAATGTTTGTACTCACAACTGCTCCAATTCCACACAAAGTCGCCCGAGTTCTATAATATACAAATACAAAATATATTAAATCTTAACGAAAGTTGGTTTGATAAAACACCTACATTTCTGGTCTGCATGTTTGCAATCCTTCCTTCATTGTCATCAAGACTGAAAATATACAGAAATAGAAATGTCAAAAGAATGCACAATCCAGGTATACTATTGCCCTTACACACTAAACAGATACCGACATTACCATTAATACATGTACCAGGTAATTGAATGTCATGGGCGGTAGCTTCCATGTACAGCTCCACACACTGACGATGCGTCAGAACCTATAAAGATAATTTTGCAATAAAACATTAATAATTGTTCAGGTTAATGACACACAACCAATCTATACAATGCATCAAGCATAACACACAACACATAGACAAATATACATACTGCAGTACAAACTTAACGAACAAACGAACAAATATCACATAATGTACAACGTAGTTAATTATAAATGATTGTACTCACAACTGCTCCAATTCCACACAAAGTCGCCCGAGTTCTATAATATACAAATACAAAATATATTAAATCTTAACGAAAGTTGGTTTGATAAAACACCTACATTTCTGGTCTTCATGTTTGCAATCCTTCCTCCATTGTCATCAAGACTGAAAAGATACAGATATAGAAGCGTCAAAAGAATGCACAATCCATGTATGCTATTGCCCTTACACAATAAACAGATACCGACATTACCATTATTACATGTATCAGGTGATTGAATGTCACGGGCGGTCGATTCCATGCACAGATCCACACACTGACGAGACGTCAGAACCTATAAAGATAATTTTTCAATAAAACATTAATACTTGTTCAGGTTAATGACACAAAACCAATCTATACAATGCATCAAGCATAACACACAACACATAAACAAATCTGCATACTGCAGTACAAACATAACGAACAAACGAACAAATAACACATAATGCACAACGTAGTAAATATTTGTACTCACAACTGCTCCAATTGCACACAAAGTCGCCCGAGTTCTATAATATACAAATACAAAATATATTAAATCTTAACGAAAGTTGGTTTGATAAAACACCTACATTTCTGGTCTTCATGTTTGCAATCCGTCCTTCATTGTCATCAAGACTGAAAATATACAGAAATAGAAGTGTCAAAAGAATGCACAATCCATGTACGCTATTGCCCTTACACAATAAACAGATACCGACATTACCATTACTACATGTATCAGGTGATTGAATGTCACGGGCGGTCGATTCCATGCACAGATCCACACACTGACGAGACGTCAGAACCTATAAAGATAATTTTTCAATAAAACATTAATAATTGTTCAGGTTAATGACACACAACAAATCTTTACAATGCATCAAGCATAACACACAACACATAGACAAATCTACATACTGCAGTACAAACATAACGAACAAACGAACAAATAACACATAATGTACAACGTAGTTAATTGTAAATGTTTGTACTCACAACTGCTCCAATTCCACACAAAGTCGCCCGAGTTCTATAATATACAAATACAAAATATATTAAATCTTAAAGAAAGTTGGTTTGATAAAACACCTACATTTCTGGTCTTCATGTTTGCAATCCTTCCTTCATTGTCATCAAGACTGAAAATATACAGAAATAGAAATGTCAAAAGAATGCACAATCCAGGTATACTATTGCGTTTACACACTAAACAGATACCGACATTACTATTAATACATGTACCAGGTAATTGAATGTCACGGGCGGTAGTTTCCATGTACAGCTCCACACACTGACGAGACGTCAGAACCTATAAAGATAATTTTTCAATAAAACATTAATAATTGTTCAGGTTAATGACACAAAACCAATCTATACAATGCATCAAGCATTACACACAACACATAAACAAATCTACATACTGCAGTACAAACATAACGAACAAACGAACAAATAACACATAATGCACAACGTAGTAAATGTGTGTACTCACAACTGCTCCAATTGCACACAAAGTCGCCTGAGTTCTATAATATACAAATACAAAATATATTAAATCTTAACGAAAGTTGGTTTGATAAAACACATACATTTCTGGTCTGCATGTTTGCAATCCTTCCTTCATTGTCATCAAGACTGAAAATATACAGAAATAGAAATGTCAAAAGAATGCACAATCCAGGTATACTATTGCCCTTACACACTAAACAGATACCGACATTACCATTAATACATGTACCAGGTAATTGAATGTCACGGGCGGTCGATTCCATGTACAGCTCCATACACTGATGAGACATCAGTACCTATAAAGATAATTTTTCAATAAAACATTAATAATTGTTCAGGTTAATGACACACAACCAATCTATACAATGCATCAAGCATAACACACAACACATAGACAAATCTACATACTGCAGTACAAACATCACGAACAAACGAACAAATAACACATAATGTACAACGTAGTTAATTGTAAATGTTTGTACTCACAACTGCTCCAATTCCACACAAAGTCGCCCGAGTTCTATAATATACAAATACAAAATATATTAAATCTTAAAGTTGGTTTGATAAAACACCTACATTTCTGGTCTTCATGTTTGCAATCCTTCCTTCATTGTCATCAAGACTGAAAATATACAGAAATAGAAGTGTCAAAAGAATGCACAATCCATGTATGCTATTGCCCTTACACAATAAACAGATACCGACATTACCATTACTACATGTATCAGGTGATTGAATGTCACGGGCGGTCGATTCCATGCACAGATCCACACACTGATGAGACGTCAGAACCTTTAAAGATAATATTTCAATAAAACATTAATAATTGTTCAGGTTAATGACACACAACCAATCTATACAATGCATCAAGCATAACACACAACACATATACAAATCTACATACAGCAGTGCAAACTTAACGAACAAACGAACACATATCACATAATGTACAACGTAGTTAATTGTAAATGTTTGTACTCACAACTGCTCCAATTCCGCACAAAGTCGCCCGATTTCTATAATATACAAATACAAAATATATTAAATCTTAACGAAAGTTGGTTTGATAAAACACCTACATTTCTGGTCTTCATGTTTTCAATCCTTCCTTCATTGTCATCAAGACTGAAAATATACAGAAATAGAAATGTCAAAAGAATGCACAATCCAGGTATACTATTGCCCTTACACACTAAACAGATACCGACATTACCATTAATACATGTACCAGGTAATTGAATGTCACGGGCGGTTGATTCCATGCACAGATCCACACATTGACGAGACGTCAGAACCTATAAAGATAATTTTGCAATAAAACATTAATAATTGTTCAGGTTAATGACACAAAACCAATCTATGCAATGCATCAAGCATAACACACAACACATAGACAAATCTACATACTGCAGTACAAACTTAACGAACAAACGAACAAATAACACATAATGTACAACGTAGTTAATTATAAATGATTGTACTCACAACTGCTCCAATTGCACACAAAGTCGCCTGAGTTCTATAATATATAAATACAAAATATATTAAATGTTAACGAAAGTTGGTTTGATAAAACACCTACATTTCTGGTCTTCATGTTTGCAATCCTTCCTTCATTGTCATCAAGACTGAAAATATACAGAAATAGAAGTGTCAAAAGAATGCACAATCCATGTATACTATTGCCCTTACACACTAAACAGATACCGACATTACCATTACTACATGTATCAGGTGATTGAATGTCACGGGCGGTCGATTCCATGCACAGATCCACACACTGACGAGACGTCAGAACCTATAAAGATAATTTTTCAATAAAACATTAATATTTGTTCAGGTTAATGACACAAAACCAATCTATACAATGCATCAAGCATTACACACAACACATAAACAAATCTACATACTGCAGTACAAACATAACGAACAAACGAACAAATAACACATAATGCACAACGTAGTAAATGTGTGTACTCACAACTGCTCCAATTCCACACAAAGTCGCCCGAGTTCTATAATATACAAATACAAAATATATTAAATCTTAAAGAAAGTTGGTTTGATAAAACACCTACATTTCTGGTCGTCATGTTTGCAATCCTTCCTTCATTGTCATCAAGACTGAAAATATACAGAAATAGAAGTGTCAAAAGAATGCACAATCCATGTACGCTATTGCCCTTACACAATAAACAGATACCGACATTACCATTACTACATGTATCAGGTGATTGAATGTCACGGGCGGTCGATTCCATGCACAGATCCACACACTGACGAGACGTCAGAACCTATAAAGATAATTTTCAATAAAACATTAATAATTGTTCAGGTTAATGACACAAACAAATCTTTACAATGCATCAAGCATAACACACAACACATAGACAAATCTACATACTGCAGTACAAACATAACGAACAAACGAACAAAAACACATAATGTACAACGTAGTTAATATAAATGATTGTACTCACAACTGCTCCAATTCCACACAGTCTCCCGAGTTCTATAATATACAAATACAAAATATATTAAATCTTAAAGAAAGTTGGTTTGATAAAACACCTACATTTCTGGTCTTCATGTTTGCAATCCTTTCTTCATTGTCATCAAGACTGAAAATATACAGAAATAGAAATGTCAAAAGAATGCACAATCCAGGTATACTATTGCCCTTGCACACTAAACAGATACCGACATTACCATTAATACATGTACCAGGTAATTGAATGTCACGGGCGGTCGATTCCATGTACAGCTCCATACACTGATGAGACATCAGTACCTATAAAGATAATTTTTCAATAATACATTTATAATTGTTCAGGTTAATGACACAAAACCAATCTCTGCAATGCATCAAGCATAACACACAACACATAGACAAATCTGCATACTGCAGTACAAACATAACGAACAAACGAACAAATAACACATAATGTACAATGTAGTTAATTATAAATGATTGTACTCACAGCTGCTCCAATTGCACACAAAGTCGCCTGAGTTCTATAATATACAAATACAAAATATATTAAATCTTAACGAAAGTTGGTTTGATAAAACACATACATTTCTGGTCTGCATGTTTGCAATCCTTCCTTCATTGTCATCAAGACTGAAAATATACAGAAATAGAAATGTCAAAAGAATGAATGCACAATTCAGGTATACTATTGCCCTTACACACTAAACAGATACCGACATTACCATTAATACATGTACCAGGTAATTGAATGTCACGGGCGGTAGCTTCCATGTACAGCTCCACACACTGACGAGACGTCAGAACCTATAAAGATAATTTTGCAATAAAACATTAATAATTGTTCAGGTTAATGACACAAAACCAATCTCTGCAATGCATCAAGCATAACACACAACACATAGACAAATCTACATACTGCAGTACAAACATAACGAACAAACAAACAAATAACACATAATGTACAACGTAGTTAATTATAAATGATTGTACTCACAACTGCTCCAATTCCGCACAAAGTCGCCCGATTTCTATAATATACAAATACAAAATATATTAAATCTTAACGAAAGTTGGTTTGATAAAACACCTACATTTCTGGTCTTCATGTTTTCAATCCTTCCTTCATTGTCATCAAGACTGAAAATATACAGAAATAGAAATGTCAAAAGAATGCACAATCCAGGTATACTATTGCCCTTACACACTAAACAGATACCGACATTACCATTAATACATGTACCAGTGATTGAATGCTACTAACAGACAGCTACCACGATCACGTAGGAATAGACGGTGTTTAAATGCTACTAATATGCAGCTATCCATATCACGTAGGAGCAGAGCAGACAGTGTTTAAATGCTACCAAAAAAGGCAGCTATCCATAATCACGTAGGAGCAGACAGTGTTGAAATGCTACTAATAACAAGATATCCATAATCACGTAGGAGCAGACAGTGTTTAAATGCTACTAATAACAAGCTATCCATAATCACGTAGGAGCAGACAGTGTTTAAATGCTACCAAAAAAGGCAGCTATCCATAATCACGTAGGAGCAGACAGTGTTTAAATGCTACTAATAACAAGATATCCATAATCACGTAGGAGCAGAGAGTGCTTAAATGCTACTAACAGGCAGCTACCACGATCACGTAGGAATAGACACCGTTTAAATGCTACTAATAACAAGCTATCCATAATCACGTAGGAGCAGAGAGTGCTTAAATGCTACTAACAGGCGTGCTACCACAATCACGTAGAAATAGACAGTGTTTAAATGCTACTAACAACAAACTATCCATAGTCACGTAGGAGCAGAGAGTGCTTAAATGATACTAACAGGCAGCTACCACAATCACGTAGAATCAGAAAGTGTTTAAATGCTACTAATATGCAGCTATCCATATCACGTAGGAGCAGAGCAGACAGTGTTTAAATGCTACTAATAGGCAGCTATCCATAATCACGTAGGAGCAGACAGTGTTTAAATTCTACTAATAGGCAGCTATCCATAATCATGTAGGAGCAGATAGTGTTTAAATGCTACTAACCGGCGGCTACCACAATCACTTAGGAATAGACAGTGTTTATATGCTATTAACCGGCGGCTACCACAATCACTTAGGAATAGACAGTGTTTAAATGCTATTAACCGGCGGCTACCACAATCACTTAGGATAGACAGTGTTTATATGCTATTAACCGGCGGCTACCACAATCACTTAGGAATAGACAGTGTTTAAATACTACTAACAGGCGGATACCACAATCACTCCGAATAGACAGTGTTTAAATGCTATTAACCGGCGGCTACCACAATCACTTAGGAATAGACAGTGTTTAAATGCTATTAACCGGCGGCTACCACAATCACTTAGGAATAGACAGTGTTTAAATGCTACGAACAGGCGGCTACCACAATCACTTAGGAATAGACAGTGTTTAAATGCTATTAACAGGCGGCTACCACAATCACTTAGTAATATACAGTGTTTAAATGCTATTAACCGGCGGCTACCACAATCGGCTACCACAATCGCTTACGAATAGACCGTGTTTAAATGCTACTAACAGGTGGCTACCACAATCACTTAAATGTTATTAATAGACAGCTAAATTAGTATCAGACAGAGACAGACAGACAATATGAAAGCAGTCGGCCCAATAATGCACGAGGAGATGGCTAATGGATATGCAAGGTTTACATTTTGAGTGTATTAAAATTGGAGGATAGTGCATGATACAGACAGAGACTCATGTCAGAGTATCCTGGTTCTTTTACGTGCACGGTGTAAGCACCGACACGAGACCTCGGCTTAACGTCCCATCTGAAAGACTTAATTTTATTAGTGTCAGACGGGGGATCAGTTACCACTGTATTACAGATCCTTCTGTTATGGGATGTGTATGGACAACCTCATACTTATATACCCGCCCCTCAAACTTTCGTCGACAGTGGTATTGTTGCTAACCAGTCGGAGTTGAGCATAGCCACATAGGCCAAGACAGAAATCACCATAGACAAATAATTGAAAGATGAAAAGTAGCATAATGTCATTCCAAGAGTTATTTTACATAATAAGAACACTACTCCCATTTTACTATGTACGGCAATGTATATTATGGGACCCCTAACAACATTATCACAATTTGAGGAACCATAGTTGAGGTAAAATAACACTAGCGCCTACCCCCCAACTCCCAAATTCAATACACTACGATATGCCTACAAATTGGCACAATGTTCACGCTAACACCGCTGGTTAACACATTACAATGTAAACCCTACCAATACACAGGTGTTGCATAGGGTGGTGGGCAATATTTTTCAGGGGCGAGACTGAACACTGGCGTGTAGCGCGACCTGTATCATTTGGCGTGGGGTTTTGGGTCCCCCCACCAAAGACATTTTTAAAACCTCAATGCCTGAGAGCCGTTGATGCTTTGGATCAATATATTTCTTGTGTATATATTGTACTTAAACTTAATATATAGAAAACTAGGCAACACTCATATATTGGGTGAATGTGTAGCAATACTATGGTATTTGGGCTTCATAATGTTGATTTACGAAATTAAAATATTAATTAATTTAATGGGATAAAGCGGGCCTCGACATATTTAGAAGGAGGTGCGTATGCACCAGTCACACCCCTACTGTGCATGTGCCTGTAAATCAACATATTTTCATCCGTACTGTATGTATACTAGTATTATTAGAATATGTATCATTGCGTATGCCTTCGATCATGCGATCATGCCATATTTATATTATATATAATTCACTGTTATTTGGCACAAAAACACTGATCATGCATCAGAATGCACCAATACATGAGATGAGGTACAACGCTACATAATGCTAACCCTGTAAACCGCACCTGACCACAGGCACTCTGTGTGGAGCTGGGCCACAATATATGAGAACATATAGCACACCAGAGCTACCCCATATATCTACAGAAATTGAAATTTGCCATCAAAATGGTCTTATACCATATCTGGTCGGCGACGGGTGTGTGGGGAGGAGGGTCAGGGGTCAATGGTCTCCTTTATTGCGTCCTAGCTCCATGCCAAGTGACTGACTAGGTATGCGAAACAAATGGATGTTAACAAAATGTATGACATGATTATTTAGACAATGAATCTGACAACAAACGAGGTCGACACTATTGACATTGGTGTAGCTTCCTATAGGCCGTGTAGGACGTGGCCTACACTTTCCCCCGAAAAATCGAAAAAATAAAAATGCCAAATCTGCAACAAACATCGCCAGACCAGATTTAAATTATGTACGCTATTAATAGTTTACCTGGGGACGACCCCCGGACCCCCTCCCGTCTTAGTTTTATGTTGGCCTACACATCGATTCCAGCCAAGCTACGCCCCTGAATGATACAAAATATAAGTAATAAAGCATCTTACCAGAATCGCTGCTGTACGGTAATTTAATTATGTTGTACCACGAGCTAACTCATCGTTCTTGAGATAATGGATGCCGTGCTAAGGCGTGCATGTGTGTGCGTGTCCTGATTGTGGACTAATAAAATTAAATTGGAGCTACGTTGTACGTATTCATCGGTCGCACACAATAGATGATATGGCCAGAATACAATCACTCGTTCACTGTACAGAACACAGTACAACACTAACGCTATGTGAACGCAGCATTGTGTAGATTCCATATATAATATTATTCTTTTAATAAAGGGGCTAAAACGTACAATATATACACTCATAGTATATGACACAAACATGATAAAATAATACAATATTGCACACAATTGAATTCCACGCGGTTAATATACAACATGCATAGTAAATATATAGTTCCTAAAATATTAAACAGTATTACTTACAAGTCCACAATGCATTCGTATCGTCTTACTTCTTTTTCATCTGACAGAGTACTGACACAATCTGGTGGATACATGTCACGTATGTCTCGTAAGAGATCACTCATGGTATTGGCCCGGGGAACAATGCATTTAATCCTTTCATATAAGCTCTCATTCAGATGCATACAATGGACAACGATTGGACATGCACAAACAATACAGAACACTAACTCAGTGACAAGTAGTCACCCATGTTCAATGTGCTAACCGTCGGCAATTTCCGTCACATACGAACAGTGTCGACCTATTCAAAACCGGCATTAAACGGACGAGTTTATATGACCGGTGGAGAGGGGTGGGGTTTTTATTCACAAATCTATGTTCCTGTTGACATAAATACACATATGGTTTTTGAAAGTACGTTTATACATAAGTGTTTGGGGGGGGGTAAGCTTTGTTTATTTTTACAACGATTGCGAAACAAGTTTTAACAACCTGTATTAATCAATCTCGTTGGCGCAGATGAAAGCGTAAATGTGGTCATTCGTGTGTGAGGAAACCGGAGTACCATGAGGAAACCCACCTGTCCGATATGGCGACCACCGTACTATCTCACATACTTCCCGGTCCGAGGATCGAACCCGGGTTACATTGGTGAGAAGAGAAGCGAGCGCGCTAACCACTGTGCTAATCGGACACAAGTGTTGTGATAGTAACGGGGTATCATTTTTATGGATATGGCCTAAACAATTTGTATGTACAGTGTCAAGCCTATCGTGCATCAAATTGTTCTTAAAATAAATAAAAAGCGTTGGTTTGGGATCCGAAACCATTTGTCAAGACCCCAAGCGTATGTGATCAACATGTCAATAGCAAAATGACGTCAGTCCGGGACGTGTTCCCATCTTCAGACAAGTCAATGTTTACGATGGATGTTCTTATCAAGCGTGGAGCAAACCTTGTAAACAAACGAGTGACTGAATAAATCCGCAAATACATAGAACCGTAACGTTGCACGGGAATGAGCGTATTCTATTAGTTTCCGATACTCGTGCATACCATCCACTGAGTTCCCATAAATTACTGCATGGCATCGAGTCCATTTCAAATGAGGAGAATCAAACTTTATTTTTAAAGGTACAAACATACAAAAAAATACGAGTCGCTTTTAGCGTACTGCCCTCAAGAAGTAATAAGACGCAATTTGCTGGTGACTTTAGTTCGGGTTTGGCGTGGCGGTGTGGAGTACTGTGTGGCGGTGTGGAGTACTGCGTGGCTGTGTGGCGGTGTGGAGTACTGCGTGGCGGTGTGGAGTACTGCGTGGCGGTGTGGAGTACTGCGTGGCGGTGTGGAGTACTGTGTGGCGGTGTGGAGTACTGTGTGGCGGTGTGGAGTACTGTGTGGCGGTGTGGAGTACTGTGTGGCGGTGTGGAGTACTGTGTGGAGTACCTTTGTGGAGTAGCGGGTTATATATCATCACATTTCCCCCTTCTCATTTAATGTTGTTTTCTTTTAATATATTATTCAAAGTAAATCAGTTTCCCAATTTTTCATTAGTTTTTTGTTCGTTTTACCAATCAAAAATCCGTCATTTAGTTTAATTAAACGTTTGTGTGACATTCTTGTGCGGGCCGATTACTAATGTTGGCAACACTTGTGGCCCAAACCGTTTGTTTTATCAATTTACATGTATCACCATTATTGTATTGTATCTATTGCTGTTGTATTACACATGTAATTGATAAAAGCAATACAATATGATTAAACGAAGAGTGGGGGATATCAAACCAGGCCGGTTTTTGACCACGCACAATTGCTGTAGCATTGGCCAAGGCCGGTGTAACGTGAGCCCCGTAAGTCCATGATAATTGGAAGTTCGCTAGTTGTGATGTACGGGGCTCGCGTTCAATTTTAACAATATCTTTTTTTTCAAGTAGGGAGTCCCAAATAAGTAACCCATTCTTAACTCCAGCTTAGATCATACCAAAGCTATGAAGGCTGTCTTTCTGCATGTACGAGGACAGTGCTTCAGATTTCTTCGTAGGAATCCTAATGTGAAGCTAGCCTTATTGCAGATGTGTGTGCTATGACATGACCACGTTAGATCTTCCGAAGCTAAAAGTCCGCTGTATGGGTTGGAATCCACTCGTTTCAGTATGGTTTTGTTGAGTTCATAACTACCTGGATGATGTGCTCATAACTACCTGGATGATGTGCTCATAACTACCTGGATGATGTGTTCA
This sequence comes from Archivesica marissinica, assembly GCA_014843695.1. Classification (NCBI taxonomy): domain Eukaryota; kingdom Metazoa; phylum Mollusca; class Bivalvia; order Venerida; family Vesicomyidae; genus Archivesica; species Archivesica marissinica. Next base: position 54,577,396 of record CM026403.1, read on the forward strand.
TAACTACCTGGATGATGTGTTCATAACTACCTGGATGACGTGTTCATAACTACCTGGATGATGTGTTCATAACTACCTGGATGATATGCTCATAACTACCTGGATAATGTGTTCATAACTAGCTGGATGATGTGTTCATAACTACCTGGATGATGTGCTCATAACTACCTGGATGATATGTTCATAATTACCCGGATGATGTGCTCATAACTACCTGGATGATGTGTTCATAACTACCTGGATGATGTGTTCATAACTACCTGGATGATATGCTCATAGCTACCTGGATGATGTGTTCATAACTACCTGGATGATGTGTTCATAACTACCTGGATGATGTGCTCATAATTACCCGGATGATGTGCTCATAACTACCTGGATGATATGTTCCTAAGTTGAACCCATTCCCTGGAAGAACTAAAAACCTTCATAAAAGCTTGTTGAAAGCAGTAGGATAACACATTTTATTTCTCACTACTTTGTGCATGTTGAAATGTTGCCACGTTATAGAGCAATTTAGTCTAGAGCAATTTAGCTCACAATTGAAGACAGATCTGTAGTCCAGTGCTAACACGCTGGACTGGTAATACAGGGATCGCAGGTTCGATCCCCCGTCTGACCCTAACACAATTAACAGTCTTTCAGATGGGACGTTAAACCGAGGTCTCGTGTCGGTGCTTTACACTGTGCACGTAAAGAACCAGAGGAGACTCTGTAATGGGTCTCTGTCTGCATCATGCACTATCCTCCAATAATCTAAAATGACTAATCTCTTCGGGAGGTGTCGCTCATATGGGCAACTGGTAATGACGATAAATAAACGTAAAACTATTAGATTCATGAACAGACAAAGCTAATATCACTTGTGGCTAGTGGAAGTCGTGATAGCGCAGTGGATGCGCGATCGCTTCAGTTGCGAAAGGTCCGGAGTTTGAAACCCCACTGGAGTCGTTACAATTGTGCCCTTAGGCAAGGCATTTAATTTCCACGTTGCCTCTTCTCTCTCCCTCGTGGTGATGGATTCCATCAGGAATGAGGTCTCGAGAGTGATTAATATAAGTTGTGAGAACTTGTTTCCCAATCGAGCTAAAATAAATTTGTATAAACTAAAAAGTGATAATAATGCTTTCAATGTTCATTCGGTAAAATATAATTTGATAAAACACTGATGAAGAAAACAAATATCCTATTACGTATATAACTATTTATCTCTGGTAAAATCTCCTTTATATATTAGAGTAATGTTGTTTGCATCTTCCGGATTTAATTAATTAAACAGTTGTTTGTTGCAATCTTGTTTTACATCTATGTTTATTACTTCCCTTTACGAATTTCGATCCATGGATATTAATTTGGATTTCTGGAGGTCTCATGTAAGATCAAATGAAAAGAAATATATATTTCCCTCTATCATCCATACCCTCTACAGGTGGTTGAGTGGCTACGGTCGATGACTTGCATACCACTGTAACCTATCATCACTGATGGTCACTGGTTCGAGCCCCACTCAGACTGTCTCTCTTTATATGAAAACAGTTTGTTACGGAGGTTGGTGCACCCAAGTACTGGTTAACAGCTGGAGCCTGCCCAGGAAAGGAGATTGGTGCACCAAGTACTGGTTAACAGCTAGCATATATTAACTATATCCACCAGCAGCCACACAGGCTAGCATATATCAACTATATCCACCAGCAGCCACACAGGCTAGCATATATCAACTATATCCACCAGCAGCCACACAGGCTAGCATATATCAACTATATCCACCAGCAGCCACACAGGCTAGCATATATCAACTATATCCACCAGCAGCCACACAGGCTAGCATATATCAACTATATCCACCAGCAGCCACACAGGCTAGCATATATCAACTATATCCACCAGCAGCCACACAGGCTAGCATATATCAACTATATCCACCAGCAGCCACACAGGCTAGCATATATCAACTATATCCACCAGCAGCCACACAGGCTATGTCAACATTATAGTGTTTAGACAAGTGTTCGACATTTAAATGGTCAGGGTTCACATTCATACGGCAATATGGCAGCCATCAAGCCATCAAGAAACGTTTGTGTGATAACCGATGAAATCTGTCGAGAAATGAGGAAGCAATAACACGAGACAGCGGAGAAAGGACGACAACGGTTTCCAGCAAAACCAAGACAAATAGCCAGTTGTTCTAACAAATAAAGCACAGAACTAACAATGTTTACCAAGATATTGTATATGCTGATATCTCCCTCGAGCTGAGTGTTCCGGTGTGTGAACTTCACGGTGGGAACCTTGGCTGTGGTGATGGGAAATACACCATATGGTCCTCGATGCATCTTCAACCTCTTACAGATAGCTTCAATATGCTCCACGAAGTTCACTTCCTGCAGTATACAAACAATTTATTCTTGTTTGTTGTGCTTACACTAGAACCACCCCAGACATGCGAGGGCAATACAGAGTGAATATAGTGTGGTACTCTACACTTGGCTCTCTAATTCTTTTACATGCACGTGTAAATCACCTTGAAGTTGTGATAGCGTAGTGGATGCACGTTCGCTTCAGGTGCGAAAGGTCCGGAGTTCGAGCCCCGCTGGAGCCGTTACAATTGTGCCCTTAGGCAATGCATTTAAATTCCACGTTGCCTCTTTCTCCGTCGTGGCGATGGATTCCATCTCGAGAGTGATTAATATAAGTTGTAAGAACTTGTTTCGCAATCAAGCTAAAATTAATTTGTATAAACTAAATCACTGTACAGTGATGATCTCATCCAAAAGACTTATACGGGCAAGAAATACCATCACCTGTTGTGATTGATGTACTATTGTGATTTTGTGGTGGTCAACATTTGCTTAATTCAAGTGACGTGTTATATGTACACACAATAAAGACACAATAACTAGTTATATAATACACATTACCTCTGCATCCTTGTCCTTGAAGGTCACACAAATGTCAAGGTCACTCTGGTGAAACCCAAACCCATTCACGGACGACCCAAACAACCGCAATTGTGCATCTGTAGATAAAGAATGAGTTAAATCATACGGTAAGATATTGGTATTAATCAGTAAAACTTGCTTACAACAAACACCATTAGGACAAGCTGAACAGTCTTAATATCCATAGTTCCTTATAGCCAATGTTCAAATAGAACAGTTTTAATATCCATAGTTCATTATAGCCAATATTCAAATAGAACAGTCTTAATATCCATAGTTCATTATAGCCAATATTCAAATAGAACAGTCTTAATATCCATAGTTCATTATAGCCAATATTCAAATAGAACAGTCTTAATATACATAGTTCATTATAGCCAATATTCAAATAGAACAGTCTTAATATCCATAGTTCATTATAGCCAATATTCAAATAGAACAGTCTTAATATCCATAGTTCATTATAGCCAATATTCAAATAGAACAGTCTTAATATCCATAGTTCATTATAGCCAATATTCAAATAGAACAGTCTTAATATCCATAGTTCATTATAGCCAATGTTCAAATAGAACATTCTTAACCCATTCAACCCCAAGTATCTGACATGGACTGGTGCATGCTATTCATAAACCAATAAATGAATCAGAAAATCACATTTGGACCAGTTCATTTATCAAAATGGGTAATTTTATCTAAAAATAGTAATAATTATTACTGGCAAAAAAGTGCAGATCCTGATGAGACGGCTCGTCACGAGCCGGCTCATCTGGATCTACTTTTCATAAGCCTATTTAGAGGCCTGTGGGGTTGAAAGGGTTAATATCCATAGCTCATTATAGCCAATGTTCAAATAGAACAGTCTTAATATCCATAGCTCATTATAGCCAATATTCAAATAGAACAGTCATTATAGCCAATATTCAAATAGAACAGTCTTAATATCCATATTTCATTATAGCCAATGTTCAAATAGAACAGTCTTAATATCCATAGTTCATTATAGCCAATGTTCAAATAGAACAGTCTTAATATCCATAGTTCATTATATCACCCTGGTAGTTATGAACACCTCATCCAGGTAGTTATGAACACATCACCCAGGTAGTTATGAACACATCATCCAGGTAGTTATGAACACATCACCCAGGTAGTTATGAACACATCATCCAGGTAGTTATGAACACATCATCCAGGTAGTTATGAACACCTCATCCAGGAAGTTATGAACACATCACCCAGGTAGTTATGAACACATCATCCAGGTAGTTATGAACACCTCATCCAGGTAGTTATGAACACATCACCCAGGTAGTTATGAACACATCATCCAGCTAGTTATGAACACATCATCCAGGTAGTTATGAACACATCATCCAGATAGTTATGAACACATCATCCAGGTAGTTATGAACATATCATCCAGGTAGTTATGAACACCTCATCCAGGTAGTTATGAACACATCATCCAGGTAGTTATGAAAACATCATCCAGGTAGTTATGAACACATCATCCAGGTAGTTATGAACACATCATCCAGGTAGTTATGAGCACATCATCCATGTAGTTATGAACACACCATCCAGGTAATTATGAGCACATCAGCCAGGTAGTTACGAACACATCATCCAGGTAGTTATGAGCACATCATCCAGGTAGTTATGAACACATCACCCTGGCAGTTATGAACACATCACCCTGGTAGTTATGAACACATTATCCGGGTAGTTATGAACACATCATCCAGGTAGTTATGAGCACATCATCCAGGTAGTTATGAACACATCACCCTGGTAGTTATGAACACATCATCCAGGTAGTTATGAGCACATCATCCAGGTAGTTATGAACACATCATCCAGGTAGTTAGGAACACATCATCCAGGTATTTATGAGCACATCATCCAGGTAGTTATGAACACATCATCCAGGTAGTTATGAGCACATTACCCTGGTAGTTATGAACACATCATCCAGGTAGTTATGAACACATCATCCAGGTAGTTATGAACACATCATCCAGGTAGTTATGAACACATCATCCAGGTAGCTATTAGCACATCATCCAGGTAGTTATGAGCCCATCATCCAGGTAGTTATGAACACATCATCCAGGTAGTTATGAACACATCATCCAGGTAGTTATGAACACATCATTCAGGTAGTTATGAGCACATATCCAGGTAGTTATGAACACATCACCCTGGTAGTTATGAACACATCATCCGGGTAGTTATGAACACATCATCCAGGTAGTTATGAACACATCATCCAGGTAGTTATGAGCACATCATCCAGGTAGATATGAACAACTCATCCAGGTAGTTATGAACACATCACCCAGGTAGTTATGAACACATCATCCAGGTAGTTATGAACACCTCATCCAGGTAGTTATGAACACATCACCCAGGTATTTATGATCACATCATCCAGCTAGATATGAACACATCATCCAGGTAGTTATGAACACATCATACAGGTAGTTATGAACACATCACCCAGGTAGTTATGAACACATCATCCAGGTAGTTATGAACACCTCATCCAGGTAGTTATGAACACATCACCCAGGTAGTTATGAACACATCATCCAGCTAGTTATGAACACATCATCCAGGTAGTTATGAACACATCATCCAGGTAGTTATGAAGACATCATCCAGCTAGTTATGAACACTTCATCCAGGTAGTTATGAACACATCACCCAGGTAGTTATGAACACATCATCCGTGTAGTTATGAACACCTCACCCAGATAGTTATGAACACATTATCCAGCTAGTTATGAACACATCATCCATGTAGTTATGAACACATCATCCAGGTAGTTATGAACACATCATCCAGGTAGTTATGAACACAGCATCCAGGTAGTTATGAACACATCATCCAGGTAGTTATGAGCACATCATCCAGGTAGTTATGAACACATCACCCTGGTAGTTATGAACACATCATCCAGGTAGCTATGAACACATCATCCGGGTAGTTATGAACACATCACCCAGGTAGTTATGAACACATCATCCAGGTAGTTATGAGCACATCATCCAGGTAGTTATGAACACCTCATCCAGGTAGTTATGAACACATCACCCAGGTAGTTATGAACACATCATCCAGGTAGTTATGAACACCTCATCCATGTAGTTATGAGCACATCACCCAGGTAGTTATGAACACCTCATCCAGCTAGTTATGAACACATCATCCAGGTAGTTATGAACACATCACCCTGGTAGTTATGAACACATCATCCAGGTAGTTATGAGCACATCATCCAGGTAGTTATGAACACATCATCCAGGTAGTTAGGAACACATCATCCAGGTAGTTATGAGCACATCATCCAGGAAGTTATGAACACATCATCCAGGTAGTTATGAGCACATCATCCAGGTAGTTATGAACACATCACCCTGGTAGTTATGAACACATCATCCATGTAGTTATGAACACATCATCCAGGTAGTTATGAGCACATCATTCAGGTAGTTATGAACACATCACCCTGGTAGTTATGAACACATCATCCAGGTAGTTATGAACACATCATCCTGGTAGTTATGAACACATCACCCAGGTAGTTATGAGCACATCATCCAGGTAGTTATGAACACCTCATCCAGGTAGTTATGAACACATCACCCAGGTAGTTATGAACACCTCATCCACGTAGTTATGAACACATCACCCAGGTATTTATGATCACATCATCCAGCTAGTTATGAACACATCATCCAGGTAGTTATGAACACATCATACAGGTAGTTATGAACACATCATCCAGGTAGTTATGAACACATCATCCAGGTAGTTATGAACACATCATCGAGGTAGCTATGAGCACATCATCCAGGTAGTTATGAACACATCACCCTGGTAGTTATGAACACATCATCCATGTAGTTATGAACACATCATCCGGGTAGTTATGAACACATCACCCAGGTAGTTATGAACACATCATCCAGGTAGTTATGAGCATATCATCCAGGTAGTTATGAACACCTCATCCAGGTAGTTATGAACACATCACCCAGGTAGTTATGAACACCTCATCTATGTAGCTATGAACACATCACCCAGGTAGTTATGAACACATCATCCAGCTAGTTATGAACACCTCATCCAGGTAGTTATGAACAAATCACCCAGGTAGTTATGAACACTTCATCCAGGTAGTTATGAACACATCATCCAGGTAGTTATGAACACATCACCCAGGTAGTTATGAACACATCATCCAGATAGTTATGAACACATCATCCAGGTAGTTATGAACACATCATCCAGGTAGTTATGAACACATCATCCAGGTAGTTATGAACACATCATCCAGGTAGTTATGAACACATCATCCAGGTAGTTATAAACACATCATCCAGGTAGTTATGAACACATCACCCTGGTAGTTATGAACACATCATCCAGGTAAGTATGTACACATCATCCGGGTAGTTATGAACACATCATCCAGGTAGTTATAAACACATCATCCAGGTAGTTATGAACACATCACCCAGGTAGTTATGAACACATCATCCGAGTAGTTATGAACACCTCACCCAGGTAGTTATGAATACATTATCGAGCTAGTTATGAACACATCATCCAGGTAGTTATGAACACATCATCCAGATAGTTATGAACACATCATCCAGGTAGTTATGAACACATCACCCTGGTAGTTATGAACACATCATCCATGTAGGTATGAACACATTAACCGGGTAGTTATGAACACATCACCCAGGTAGTTATGAGCACATCATCCAGGTAGTTATGAACACCTCATCCAGGTAGTTATGAACACATCACCCAGGTAGTTATGAACACATCATCCAGCTAGTTATGAACACATCATCCAGGTAGTTATGAACACATCATCCAGGTAGTTATGAACACATCATCCAGGTAGTTATGAGCACATCATCCAGGTAGTTATGAACACATCACCCTGGTAGTTATGAACACATCACCCTGGTAGTTATGAACACATCATCCGGGTAGTTATGAACACATCACCCATGTAGTTATGAACACATCATCCAGGTAGTTATGAACACATCATCCAGCTAGTTATGAACACCTCATCCAGGTAGTTATGAACACATCACCCAGGTAGTTATGAACACATCATCCGGGTAGTTATGAACACCTCACCCAGGTAGTTATGAACACATTATCCAGCTAGTTATGAACACATCATCCAGGTAGTTATGAACACATCATCCAGGTAGTTATGAACACATCATCCAGATAGTTATGAACACATCATTCAGGTAGTTATGAACACATCATCCAGGTAGTTATGAGCACATCATCCAGGTAGTTATGAACACATCACCCTGGTAGTTATGAACATATCATCCAGGTAGTTATGAACACATCATCCGGGTAGTTATGAACACATCACCCAGGTAGTTATGAACACATCATCCAGGTAGTTATGAGCACATCATCCAGGTAGTTATGAACACCTCATCCAGGTAGTTATGAATACATCACCCAGGTAGTTATGAACACATCATCCAGGTAGTTATGAACACCTCATCCAGGTAGTTATGAGCACATCACCCAGGTAGTTATGAACACCTCATCCAGCTAGTTATGAACACATCATCCAGGTAGTTATGAACACATCATCCAGGTAGTTATAAACACATCATCCAGGTAGTTTATGAACACATCATCCAGCTAGTTATGAACACATCATCCAGGTAGTTATGAACACATCATCCAGCTAGTTATGAGCACATCATCCAGGTAGTTATGAACACCTCATCCAGGTAGTTATGAACACATCACCCAGGTAGTTATGAACACCTCACCCAGGTAGTTATGAACACATCATCCAGCTAGTTATGAACACATCATCCAGGTAGTTATGAACACATCATCCAGGTAGTTATGAACACAACATCCAGGTAGTTATGAACACATCATCCAGGTAGTTTATGAACACATCATCCAGCTAGTTATGAACACATCATCCAGGTAGTTATGAACACATCATCCAGCTAGTTATGAACACATTATCCAGGTAGTTAGGAACACATCACCCTGGTAGTTAAGAACACATCATCCAGCTAGTTATGACCACATCATCCAGGTAGTTATGAACACATCATCCAAGTAGTTATGAGCACATCATCCAGGTAGTTATGAGCACCTCATCCGGGTAGTTATGAACACATCATCCGGGTAGTTATGAACACATCACCCAAGTAGTTATGAACATATCATCCAGCTAGTTATGAACACATCATCCAGGTAGTTATGAACACATCATTCTGGTAGTTATGAACACATCATCCAGGTAGTTATGAGCACATCATCCAGGTAGTTATGAACACATCATCCAGGTAGTTATGAACATATCATCCAGGTAGTTATGAACACATCATCCAGCTAGTTATGAACACATCATCCAGGTAGTTATGAACACATCATTCTGGTAGTTATGAACACATCATCCAGGTAGTTATGAGCACATCATTCTGGTATTTATGAACACATCATCCAGGTAGTTATGAACACATCCAGGTAGTTATGAACACATCATCCAGCTAGTCACAGGGTGCGTTTTAATAAATTGGGGTAGTTAAAACGTTCCAATGAATAGAGAAAACTATGCAGTAGGGTTCCCCATTGCAGTCCCCATGGTTTGGATTTAACACACACTGTTCTTCAGTGTGAATTCAATAAGTTTACTATCCACTGAACTTGCCGCTGTATGTATGTGCATTTATAAGAGTGAGGCGACGAGGGTTCGTGCTTCAATGCATTTACTTATAGTAGATTGTGTTTCTATGCTATGCAGAACACACGACTGCTGTACACGTATTACTGTATAGACCAAAGAGTGCAGACACTTGGCTATGCTGTTAAAGTGTTTGCTAAAGTGTGCGACATCGGTGACGCATCACGAGGCAGTCTGTCGTCGTACGCCTACATGCTGATGATGTTACACTATCTGCAACACACGAAACCACCGTTGATACCTGTTCTGCAAGAGGTTCGTATCTCCGCTCCCATCATTGGGTACTTGTGAAGTATTGATGTTCTGTAAAATCCTCATACTACCATCTATTCATCTATACACTGATCTATCCATCATTCTATACAATGATATATCCATCATTCTATACAATGATCTATCCATCATTCTATACACTGATCTATCCATCATTCTATACACTGATCTATCCATCATTCTATACACTGATCTATCCATCATTCTATACACTGATCTATCCATCATTCTATACACTGATCTATCCATCATTCTATACACTGATCTATCCATCATTCTATACACTGATCTATCCATCTGTCTATCTATACACTGATCTATCCATCTGTCTATCTATACACTGATCTATCCATCTGTGCACCTATACACTGATCTATCCATCTGTGCACCTATACACTGATATATCCATCATTCTATACACTGATCTATCCACCATTCTATACACTGATCTATCCATCATTCTATACACTGATCTATCCATCATTCTATACACTGATCTATCCATCATTCTATACACTGATCTATATATCATTCTATACACTGATCTATCCATCATTCTATACACTGATATATCCATCATTATATACACTGATCTATCCATCATTCTATACACTGATCTATCCATCATTATATACACTGATCTATCCATCATTCTATACACTGATCTATCCATCATTCTATACACTGATATATCCATCATTCTATACACTGATCTATCCACCTGTCTATCTATACACTGATATATCCATCTGTCTATATATACACTGATCTATCCATCATTCTATTAACTGATATATCCACCTGTCCACCTATACACTGATCTATCCATATGTCCATCTATACACTGATCTATCCATATGTCCATCTATACACTGATCTATCCACCTGTCCATCTATACACTGATATATCCATCTGTCCATCTATTCACTGATCTATCCACCTGTCCATCTATACACTGATCTATCCATCATTCTATTCACTGATCTATCCATCTGTCCACCAATACACTGATATATCCACCTGTCCATCTATACACTGATCTATCCATCTGTCCATCTATACACTGATCTATCCACCTGTCCACCTATGCACTGATCTATCCACCTGTCCATCTATACACTGATCTATCCACCTGTCCATCCATACACTGATCTATCCATCTGTCCATCTATACACTGATCTATCCACCTGTCCATCTATACACTGATCTATCCATCATTCTATTCACTGATCTATCCATCTGTCCACCTATACACTGATCTATCCATATGTCCATATATCCACCTGTCCATCTATACACTGATCTATCCATCAGTCTATCTATACACTGATCTATCAATCTGTCCACCTATACACTGATCTATCCATCTGTCCACCAATACACTAATATATCCATCTTTCCATCTATACACTGATCTATCCACCTGTCCATCTATACATTGATCTATCCACCTGTCCATCTATACACTAATCTATCCATCTGTCCATCTATACACTGATCTATCCATCTGTCCACCTATACACTGATCTATCCATCTGTCCACCAATACACTAATATATCCATCTTTCCATCTATACACTGATCTATCCACCTGTCCATCTATACACTGATCTATCCACCTGTCCATCTATACACTAATCTATCCATCTGTCCATCTATGCACTGATATATCCATCTATACACTGATCTATCCACCTGTCCATCTATACACTAATCTATCCACCTGTCCATCTATACACTGATCTATCCATCTATTCACGGATCTGTCCATCTATACACTGATCTATCCACCTGTCCATCTATACACTGATCTGACCATCTATACAAGGATCTGTCCATCTATACACTGATCTATCCACCTGTCCATCTATACACTGATCTATCCACCTGTCCATCTATACACTGATCTATCCACCTGTCCATCTATACACTGATCTATCCATATGTCCACCTATACACTGATATATCCATCTGTCCACCTATAGACTGATCTATCCACCTATACACTGATATATCCATCTGTCCAACTTTGCACTGATCTATCCATCTGTGCACCTATACACTGATATATCCATCTGTCCACCTACACACTGATCTATCCACCTGTCCATCTATACACTGATCTATCCATCTGTCCACCTATACACTGATATATCAATCTGTCCACCTATACACTGGTCTATCCACCTGTCCACCTATACACTGATCTATCCACGTGTCCATCTATACACTGATCTATCCATCTGTCCATCTATACACTGATTTATCCAACTGTCCGTCTATACACTGATCTATCCACCTGTCCATCTATACACCGATCTATCAATCTGTCCAACTATACACTGATCTATCCACCTGTCCACCTATACACTAATCTATCCACCTGTCCATCTATACACTGTTCTATTCATCTGTCCACCTATACACTGATATATCCACCTGTCCATCTATACACGGATCTATCCATCTATACACTGATCTATCCATCTATACACTGATCTATCCATCTATACACTGATCTATCAATCTATACATTGATCTGTCCATCTATACACTGATCTATCCACCTGTCCATCTATACACTGATCTATCCATCTATACACTGATATATCCATATATACACTGATCTATCCACCTGTACATCTATACACTAATCTATCCACCTGTCCATCTATACACTGATCTATCCATATGTCCACATATACACTGATCTATCCATCTGTCCATCTATACACTGATCTATCCACCTGTCCAACTATACACTAATCTATACACCTGCCCATCTAAACACTGATCTGTCCATCTATACACTGATCTGTCCATCTATACACCTGCCCATCTTAACACGGATATGTCCATCTATACACTGATATATCCATCTATACACTGATCTGTCCATCTAAACACAGATATGTCCATCTAAACACGGATCTGTCCATCTAAACACTGATCTATCCATCTCAACACTGATCTATCCATCTAAACACTGATCTATCCATATAAACAATGATCTATCCATCTAAACACTGATCTCTCCGTCTATGCACTGATCTGTCCATCTATACACTGATCTATCCATCTAAACACTGATATATCCATCTATACACTTATCTATCCATCTAAACACTGATCTATCCATCTAAACACTGATATATCCATCTATACACTGATCTGTCCATCTATACACTGATATATCCATCTAAACACTGATCTATCCATCTAAACACTGATATATCCATCAAATCACTGATCTATCCATCTAAACACTGATATATCCATCTAAACACTGATATATCCATCTAAACACTGATATATCCATCTAAACACTGATCTGTCCATCTATACACTGATCTGTCCATATATACACTGATCTATCCATCTATGCACTGATCTGTCCATCTATACACTGATCTATCCATCTAAACACTGATATATCCATCTAAACACTGATATATCCATCTAAACACTGATCTATCCATCTAAACACTGATCTGTCCATCTATACACTGATCTATCCACCTAAACACGGATCTGTCCACCTATACACTGATCTATCCATATGTCCACCTATACACCTATGTGTATCTTATCTGTCCACCTATACACTGATATATCCATATGTCCACCTATACACCTATGTATCTAGCTGTCCACCTATGTATCCATCCAGGTATATATCTGTCCACCTATACACCTATGTATATATCTGTCCACATATACACCTATGTATCCATCTGTCCACCTATACACCTATGTATATATCTGTCCACCTATACACTGATCTGTCCACCTATACACCTATGTATCTATCTGTCCACCTATACACCTATGTATCTATCTGTCCACCTATACACCTATGTATCTTATCTGTCCACCTATACACTGATCTATCCACCTGTCCACCTATACACTGATCTATCCACCTGGCCATATATACACTGATCTATCCATCTGTACACCTATACACTGATCTATCCATCTGTCCACCTATACACCTATGTATCCATCTGTCCACCTATACACTGATATATCCATCTGTCCACCTATACACCTATGTGTATCCATCTGTCCACCTATACACTGATATATCCATCTGTCCACCTATACACCTATGTGTATCCATCCGTCCACCTATACACCTATGTATCTCTCTGCCCACCTGTACACTGATCTATCCATCTGTCCACCTATACACTGATATATCCATCTGTCCACCTATACACTGATCTATCCATATGTCCACCTATACACCTATGTATCCATATGTCCACCTATACACCTATGTATCTATCTGCCCACCTATACACTGATCTATCCATCTATCCACCTATACACTGATCTATCCATTTGTCCACCTATACATCTATGTATCTATCTGTCCACTTATACACTGATCTATCCATTTGTCCACCTATACACCTATGTATCTATCTGTCCACCTATACACCTATGTATATATCTGTCCACCTATACACCTATGTATCCATCTGTCCACCTATACACCTATGTATCTATCTGTCCACCTATACACTGATCTATCCATTTGTCCACCTATACACCTATGTATCTATCTGTCCACCTATACACTGATCTATCCATCTGTCCACCTATACACCTATGTATCTAGCTGTCCACCTATGTATCCATCTGTCCACCTATACACCTATGTATCCATCTGTCCACCTATACACCTATGTATATATCTGTACACCTATACAATGATATATCCACCTGTCCATCTATACACTGATCTATCCACCTGTCCATCTATACACTAATCTATACACCTGCCCATCTAAACACTGATCTGTCCATCTATTCACCTGTTCATCTAAACACGGATCTGTCCATCTATACACTGATCTATCCATCTATACAGTGATCTGTCCATCTAAACACGGGTCTGTCCATCTAAACAAGGATCTGTCCATCTAAGCACTGATCTATCCATCTAAACACGGATCTATCCATCTAATCACTGATCTATCCATCTAAACACTGGTCTATCCATCTAAACACTGATCTATCCATCTAAACACTGATATATCCATCTAAACACTGATCTATCCATCTGTCCACCTATACACTGATATATCCATCTGTCCACCTATTCAATGATCTATCCATCTGTCCACCTATACACTAATCTATCCACCTGTCCATCTATACACTGATCTATCCACCTGTCCACCTATACACTGATCTATCCATCTGTCCACCTATACACTGATATATCCATCTGTCAACCTATTCACTGATCTATCCCTCTGTCCACCTATACACTGATCTATCCATCTGTCCACCTATACACTGATCTATTCATCTGTCCACCTATACACCTATGTATATATCTTTCCACCTATACACTGATCTATCCATATGTCCACCTATACACTGATCTATCCATCTGTCCATCTATACACTGATTTATCCACCTGTCCATCTATACACTGATATATCCATCTGTCCACCTATACACCTATTTATCTATCAGTCCACCTATACACTGATCTATCCATCTGTCCACCTATACACTGATCTATCCATCTGTCCATCTACACACTGATTTATCCACCTTTCCATCTATACACTGATCTATCCATATGTCCATCTATACACTGATCTATCCCTATGTCCACCTATACACTGATCTATTCATCTGTCCACCTATACACCTATGTATATATATGTCCCCCTATACACTGATCTATCCATCTGTCCACCTATACACTGATCTATCCATCTGTCCACATATACACCTATGTATCTATCAGTCCACCTATACACTGATCTATCCATTTGTCCACCTATACACTGATCCATCCATCTGTCCATCTATACACTGATATATCCATCTGTCCACCTATACACTGATCTATCCATCTGTCAACCTATACACTAATCTATCCATCTGTCCATATATACACTGATATATCCACCTGTCCATCTTTACACTGATATATCCACCTGTCTATCTATACACTGATATATCCACCTGTCCATCTATACACTGATC
>CM026403.1:54594398-54711114 GCA_014843695.1 Archivesica marissinica
ATTGACTGGGACGGACACACGTCTAGATGCACATATTGACTGGGACGGACACACATCTAGATGCACATATTGACTGGGACGGACACACATCTAGATGCACATATTGACTGGGACGGACACACATCTAGATGCACATATTGACTGGGACGGACACACATCTAGATGCACATATTGACTGGGACGGACACACATCTAGACTGCACATATTGACTGGGACGGACACACACCATCTATATGCACAATTGACTGGACGGACACACATCTATATGCACATATTGACTGGACGGACACACATCTAGATGCACATATTGACTGGGACGGACCACATCTAATGCACATATTGACTGGACGGACACACATCTAGATGCACATATTGACTGGGACGACACACATCTAGATGCACATATTGACTGGGACGGACACACATCTAGATGCACATATTGACTGGGACGGACACACATCTAGATGCACATATTGACTGGGACGGACACACATCTAGATGCACATATTGACTGGGACGGACACACATCTAGATGCACATATTGACTGGGACGGACACACATCTAGATGCACATATTGACTGGGACGGACACACATCTAGATGCACATATTGACTGGGACGGACACACATATAGATGCACATATTGATGGGGGGACACACATCTAGATGCACATATTGACTGGGACGGACACACATCTAGATGCACATATTGACTGGGACGGACACACATCTAGATGCACATATTGACTGGGACGGACACACATCTAGATGCACATATTGACTGGGACGGACACACATCTAGATGCACATATTGACTGGGACGGACACACATCTAGATGCACATATTGACTGGGACGGACACACATCTAGATGCACATATTGACTGGGACGGACACACATCTAGATGCACATATTGACTGGGACGGACACACATCTAGATGCACATATTGACTGGGACGGACACACATCTAGATGCACATATTGACTGGGACGGACACACATCTAGATGCACATATTGACTGGGACGGACACACATCTAGATGCACATATTGACTGGGACGGACACACATCTAGATGCACATATTGACTGGGACGGACACACATCTAGATGCACATATTGACTGGGACGGACACACATCTAGATGCACATATTGACTGGGACGGACACACATCTAGATGCACATATTGACTGGGACGGACACACATCTAGATGCACATATTGACTGGGACGGACACACATCTAGATGCACATATTGACTGGGACGGACACACATCTAGATGCACATATTGACTGGGACGGACACACATCTAGATGCACATATTGACTGGGACGGACACACATCTATATGCACATATTGACTGGGACGGACACACATCTAGATGCACATATTGACTGGGACGGACACACATCTAGATGCACATATGAAATTTCTACGAGGGGCCATAGAACCACATACAAACAAAGGTACAAACTAACATTAGCATCCAGCAGAAGGTGCCAGCGGGGTACGATGAAGTACAATATCCCGTTGATGGCCCCTGGCAGTGTCAATCCTCTGATGAGCAAGACGATTAATACCACATATGGAAATGTGGCTGTGAAATAGACAACCTGAAATAAAAAATATGCATACATATATATGTAACCGGGGAGTTTCTAGGAATAACAAACTCTGGTTGTTTACTTATTTTCGTATTCCTTATATATGGATATAAAGAGCCTGTAAAATACAATACATACATAATATTATTATGTACAAATCATTCTACTTAATTTCACAATACAAAATACACAATTCCAATTCAAGCATTTCAAATAAATATTTTACAATGTAAAATATCAAAGATAAAACATTACATTACCAGAGTCTGGCTATCAGCTGACACATATAATGTATATATGTATATAGTTACTAGTATAGTATATGTAAATCTTAATGTAAACAGGATAGCTTCGCAACTTATCCGTTTGACTAGTAGAGTAAGGGTGTGAGATAAGGGTCTTGAACAAGTTAGTTGGAAAGTGCACCTAATTAGTTGAGTTAGTTCACTCATTCACACATCTGACCTGATCGTCACTCACAATCACTCACCCATAATACTTTATACACAATAGTAGTGAAGACTAGTATATATTATACAAAGACATAGTATGGGACCAGGCTATATAATTATGATATGATTCAGACCAGTGATTTTATTAGGCCATATAGGGGAAACTATTGGGTGGTACGCTTATATAACATAATGGAGCAAAATATATATAATATAATGGAGCAAAATATATATAATATAGTGGCGCAAAATATATATAATATAGTGGAGCAAAATATATATAATATAGTGGCGCAAAATATATATAATATAGTGGAGCAAAATATATATAATATAGTGGAGCAAAATATATATAATATAGTGGAGCAAAATATATAATATAGTGGAGCAAAATATATATAATATAGTGGAGCAAAATATATATAATATAGTGGAGCAAAATATATATAATATAGTGGAGCAAAATATATATAATATAGTGGAGCAAAATATATATAATATAATGGAGCAAAATATATATAATATAGTGGCACAAAATATATATAATATAGTGGAGCAAAATATATATAATATAGTGGAGCAAAATATATATAATATAGTGGAGCAAAATATATATAATATAGTGGCGCAAAATATATATAATATAATGGAGCAAAATATATATAATATAGTGGCGCAAAATATATATAATATAATGGAGCAAAATATATATAATATAGTGGAGCAAAATATATATAATATAGTGGCACAAAATATATATAATATAATGGAGCAAAATATATATATATTATAGTGGAGCAAAATATATAATATAGTGGAGCAAAATATATATAATATAGTGGAGCAAAATATATATAATATAGTGGAGCAAAATATATATAACATAATGGAGCAAAAAATATATAATATAGTGGAGCAAAATATATATAATATAGTGGAGCAAAATATATATAATATAGTGGAGCAAAATATATATATTATAGTGGAGCAAAATATATATAATATAGTGGAGCAAAATATATATATTATAGTGGAGCAAAATATATATAATATAGTGGAGCAAAATATATATAATATAGTGGAGCAAAATATATATATTATAGTGGAGCAAAATATATATAATATAGTGGAGCAAAATATATATATTATAGTGGAGCAAAATATATATATTATAGTGGAGCAAAATATATATAATATAGTGGAGCAAAATATATATATTATAGTGGAGCAAAATATATATAATATAGTGGAGCAAAATATATATAATATAGTGGAGCAAAATATATATAATATAGTGGAGCAAAATATATATAATATAGTGGTGCAAAATATATATAATATAGTGGCACAAAATATATATATTATAGTGGAGCAAAATATATATAATATAGTGGAGCAAAATATATATAATATAGTGGCACAAAATATATATAATATAATGGAGCAAAATATATATATATTATAGTGGAGCAAAATATATAATATAGTGGAGCAAAATATATATAATATAGTGGAGCAAAATATATATAATATAGTGGAGCAAAATATATATAACATAATGGAGCAAAAAATATATAATATAGTGGAGCAAAATATATATAATATAGTGGAGCAAAATATATATAATATAGTGGAGCAAAATATATATATTATAGTGGAGCAAAATATATATAATATAGTGGAGCAAAATATATATATTATAGTGGAGCAAAATATATATAATATAGTGGAGCAAAATATATATAATATAGTGGAGCAAAATATATATATTATAGTGGAGCAAAAATATATAATATAGTGGAGCAAAATATATATTATAGTGGAGCAAAATATATATATTATAGTGGAGCAAAATATATATAATATAGTGGAGCAAAATATATATATTATAGTGGAGCAAAATATATATAATATAGTGGAGCAAAATATATATAATATAGTGGAGCAAAATATATATAATATAGTGGAGCAAAATATATATAATATAGTGGTGCAAAATATATATAATATAGTGGCACAAAATATATATATTATAGTGGAGCAAAATATATATAATATAGTGGAGCAAAATATATATAATATAGTGGCACAAAATATTGATCAAATAATCGAGAATTGAGATGCTCATTTTGTGTGCAAGTTTAAAGCTTAATTTAAGTTTAAACTTTATTTATTATACAACGATTGCGAAGCAAGTTTTAACAACTTATATTAATCACTCTCGTTGGCGCGGATGGTCATTCATAGGAATACCCGGAGAAAATCCACCTGTCCGATCTGGCGACCACCGTACCATCTCACATACTTCCCAGTCTGAGGATCGAATCCGGGTTGCATTGGTGAGAAGCTAGCGAGCTAACCACTGCGCTAATCGGACAGCTTAGTTTGTGTGTTTTTGGAATTAAAGATACGTCAACTGCTTAAGTTATATGGCGGTTTTGTACATGTTTAAGTCTGTTAGTCATACAGGAACTCTTCAGGATATCATAGGAGGGGGGGGGCATATCCCAAATCCTCCTTGGTGGGGCAGAAATTAAGGAAGCCAGGTACTCCTTGGTGGGGTAGGAGGGAAAGACCCCAGGTGCTCATTGGTGCATGGAAATACACCAGTACAAACTTGGGTCCTCTGTGAATGTTTCACTAGTTAAATTGTTTACCTTGCCAGTTAACTTAGGTCCTCTGTGAATAATTCAATAGTTAAATTGTTTACCTTGCCAGTTAATTTGGGTCCTCTGTGAATGCTTCACTAGTTAAAGTGTTTACCTTGCCAGTTAACTTGGGTCCTCTGTGAATAATTCAATAGTTAAATTGTTTACCTTGCCAGTTAATTTGGGTCCTCTGTGAATGCTTCACTAGTTAAATTGTTTACCTTGCCAGTTAACTTGGGTCCTCTGTGAATAATTCAATAGTTAAATTGTTTACCTTGCCAGTTAATTTGGGTCCTCTGTGAATGCTTCACTAGTTAAATTGTTTACCTTGCCAGTTAACTTGGGTCCTCTGTGAATGTTTCACTAGTTAAATTGTTTACCTTGCCAGTTAATTTGGGTCCTCTGTGAATGTTTCACTAGTTAAATTGTTTACCTTGCCAGTTAACTTGGGTCCTCTGTGAATGTTTCACTAGTTAAATTGTTTACCTTGCCAGTTAACTTGGGTCCTCTGTGAATGTTTCAATAGTTAAATTGTTTACCTTGCCAGTTAACTTGGGTCCTCTGTGAATGTTTCAGTAGTTAAATTGTTTACCTTGCCAGTTAACTTGGTCCTCTGTGAATGTTTCACTAGGTAAATTGTTTACCTTGCCAGTTAACTTGGTCCTCTGTGAATAATTCAATAGTTAAATTGTTTACCTTGCCAGTTAACTTGGTCCTCTGTGAATAATTCAATAGTTAAATTGTTTACCTTGCCAGTTAACTTGGTCCTCTGTGAATAATTCAATAGTTAAATTGTTTACCTTGCCAGTTAACTTGGGTCCTCTGTGAATAATTCAATAGTTAAATTGTTTACCTTGCCAGTTAACTTGGTCCTCTGTGAATAATTCTTAGTTAAATTGTTTACCTTGCCAGTTCACTTGGTCCTCTGTGAATAATTCAATAGTTAAATTGTTTACCTTGCCAGTTAACTTGGGTCCTCTGTGAATAATTCAATAGTTAAATTGTTTACCTTGCCAGTTAACTTGGTCCTCTGTGAATAATTCTTAGTTAAATTGTTTACCTTGCCAGTTCACTTGGTCCTCTGTGAATAATTCAATAGTTAAATGTTTACCTTGCCAGTTAACTTGGTCCTCTATGAATAATTCAATAGTAAATTGTTTACATTGCCAGTTAACTTGGTCCTCTGTGAATTTCCTAGTTAAATGTTTACCTTGCCAGTTAACTTGGGTCCTCTGTGAATAATTCAATAGTTAAATTGTTTACCTTGCCAGTTAACTTGGGTCCTCTGTGAATAATTCAATAGTTAAATTGTTTACCTTGCCAGTTAACTTGGGTCCTCTGTGAATAATTCAATAGTTAAATTGTTTACCTTGCCAGTTAACTTGGGTCCTCCGTGAATAATTCAATAGTTAAATTGTTTACCTTGCCAGTTAACTTGGGTCCTCTGTGAATAATTCAATAGTTTAATTGTTTACCTTGCCAGTTAACTTGGGTCCTCCGTGAATAATTCAATAGTTAAATTGTTTACCTTGCCAGTTAACTTGGGTCCTCTGTGAATAATTCAATAGTTAAATTGTTTACCTTGCCAGTTAACTTGGGTCCTCTGTGAATAATTCAATAGTTAAATTGTTTACCTTGCCAGTTAACTTGGGTCCTCTGTGAATAATTCAATAGTTAAATTGTTTACCTTGCCAGTTAACTTGGGTCCTCTGAAGATACAGAAATACACGATTATCCAACACATGAGAAGTATCAGTGAGAGGTCCCATTGTAGACCCCCGGGCTCGTCTATCCCTGAGGACTTCTTGAGGAGACGTTGTCTGTAAAGTAAACGTAATACTGAACATACAGGTATAATACTATATTGCAGTATACCCAGTAGTATGCCTAAGAGGTCCCATTGCAGACCCCGGGCTCGTCTATCCCCCGAGGACTTCTTCTCTCTCTGCACGCTAACAGTCAAATATATTGTGGAATTTCCTTAGAATTGTGTTACGATATTTCCAGAGCTTTCAGCTACAAATCAGAAAAACATTAATGACTAATGTACTTGTACTTTGAACATTGTTGAACAAACCACAGGAACTTGAAATGTTATCCATAAGCCACCAAAGGTCTCGTACCTCTATCCTAGGACACCCCCCTCTATTAAAAAAAAGATAATAGAAGGGGGTGTACTTGGATAGAGGTACGAGACCTTTGGTGGTTTATGGATAAAATTTCAAGTTCCTGTGAAGATACATAATTTTATTCTGTCGCTTAGAGATAATATAAAAATCAGATCAGTCTCTATAACGGTAAAACTGTACCATAAATGTCTTGTTATTCAGACCATGTATACATTCATTTCTTATGTAAACATGTCGTATCCGACGTTTGTTTATTAATGAATTATTTCGTTTCTGTAGCGAAACATACAAAGAATAAACACTGTAATTTAACATAATATTCGATACATCTTTCTCTATTTTATGGAGCCATTACGATTGTGCCCTTAGGCAAGGCATTTAAATTCCACGTTGCCTCTTCTCTCTCCCTCGTGGCGATGGATTCCATCAGGAATGAGGTCTCGAGAGTGATTAATATAAGTTGTAAGAACTTGTTTCGAAATCGAGCTAAAATAAATTTGTATAAACTATTATATGTGGCTTTAAGAAGTTTAAGTATATACATGTATGAACAATCGTTATACTGGGCAAACATAGATGTTCCGTTTAAGAAGTTTAAGTATATACATGTAAGAACAATCGTTATACTGGGTAAACATAGATGTTCCGTTTATTGGCATTGCAAACATTTATAACTCTGGGCATTCAAATATTTGATAACGGTGTCCATGACGAGGCTATTAATAAATACGGGTACTAAACACTCGAGAACCACAATCATCCTCTACATTTAGTTTATGCAAATTTACTTTAGCTCGATTGCGAAACAAGTTCCTACAACTTATATTAATCACTCTCGAGACCTCATTCCTGATGGAATCCATCGCCACGAGGGAGAGAGAAGAGGCAACGTGGAATTTAAATGCCTTGCCTAATGGCACAACCGTAACAGCCTGAAGCGAAAATCACGAATTCCATTCCACCTAGGAGAAAAGTTAAACAAAAATTCCAATACTATGTTGTTTGCTATTCAGACAAAGTGTTTTAGCTACACTATCCGAATAGCAAACATCATCGAGTCTGATCCCAGGTGGCAAGTTCTGTGCTGTCTGATCTGGCTCTATGCTGTTTACAAAAGTGATTTTATCCGCTAGCGTGCAAAGGGTTAAAACAAACAAACTCTTTTCGTATATATTTAAAATAAATCAGTTTCTTTATTTAAACCACCAAATAAACATGGTTTAATCTCATTTACAAACAGAAAGATATCAACATTGTAGGACACAAAGACAGCCTAAACTGGAATAAAATGTCAGCGTACATTTTAGAGTTGTTTGTGATATTGTGTGTTTTACGTTTATTTATCGTCGCTACCCGTTGCCCATGTGAGCGACGCCTCCTGAAGAGATTAGTCATTTTAGATTTTTGGAGGATAGTGCAATGATACAGAGAGAGACCCATTCCAGAGTCTCCCTGATTCTTTTACGTGCACAGTGTAAAGCACCGAAACAAGACCTCGGTTTAAAGTTCCATCTGAAAGACTGTTAATTTTATTAGGGTCAGACGGGGGGATCGAACCTGCGACCCCTGGATTACCAGTCCAGTGTGTTAACAACTGGACTACAGATACGTCTGTGTTGTTTGTGTTACACCAATCTGCTGGAGGTATATGTTAACCCTTAAAATACTGAATAAATTGGAAGGATTGTGCAAACAACATAGATCCAGATCAGTGGTGGCTCCTAAGAATAGATTTTTAAAATTTTGTTTGCTATTCAGCCAAGTGTTTTAGCTCCTAATAGAATCTGGCATAGAATCTGATAAAATGCCATGTTCTGTGCCATCTGAACTGGCTCTATACTGTTTGCAAAAACAAATACATACTCGTTTCCAGCACAGTACTGTAATTTGCTATGTATACCGCGCTATCATGTATAATACGCACCCACTTTTTGGCACGAAAATCTGTGAAAAACGGTAGTTCTGGTGTATACCGCGCACCGTAAAATACAATTTCACAAGCCAAAATTTCTCAAGATAAGATCAAATCGAGCTCTGATGATTTGTTGATGTTGTTGATACATTTATTTATCGCCGACACTTAATTAGTCTGGGCGACGCCTTCAGAAATGTTGGACTGTGAAAGGAATCCACTTGATGTTGAAACATTCATAATTAGAATTGAAACTATTGAGGCCATCAAAACACTGCAATAGGACAGACAAATGGCCCTAATATTATACTATGCTTCTCGGTGCTGACAATTTCACACAACTTCCAAAAAACATGACACAATGGAGCTTTTTTTAAGGAGCACGGAATATTCAACAACAGATAGATGTTTACACACTTCTACAAGATATATCCCCATGGGGCTTTAATGAGTACGGATTCTTCAACAACAGATAGATATATTTCTACAAGAGATAACATATTGGGGCTTTAAGATGAACGAATTCTTCAACCACAGCAAGATGTTCACACATTTCTACAAGATACGACCTTTTGGGGCTTTAATAAGTACGGATTCTTCAACCACAGATAGAAGTTCATACATTTCTACAATATACGACCTATTGGGGCTTTAATAAGTACGGATTCTTCAACCACAGATAGAAGTTCATACATTTCTACAATATAAAACCTATGGGGCTTTAATAAGTACGGATTCTTCAACCACAGATAGAAGTTCATACATTTCTACAATATAAAACCTATTGGGGCTTTAATAAGTACGAATTCTTCAACCACAGATAGAAGTTCATACATTTCTACAATATAAAACCTAATGGGGCTTTAATAAGTACGGATTCTTCAACCACAGATAGAAGTTCATACATTTCTACAATATACGACCTATTGGGGCTTTAATAAGTACGAATTCTTCAACCACAGATATAGTGGAGCCGATATGTAAAATGATGTGCACTTTTGGAGGGAAGCGTATTATTTTGCATATGGTTGGCCAATGTGATGCAGATGCAGGAAAAACTGACAGGCAGCACTTTTCACCACATGTCCCTCTTTTTTGAGTGTCCCTTTACATAGCCCCATACCACCATACAAAACAACAGCTGAAAGGGATTTAGCATATGACTGAAGCATGGCTATGCTGCTTTTACCAGATAATTTGCTTCCTATATTGTGATAATGGGGTATGAATATTTATATGAGTATTATGATACTTTGTGTATATTATTTTGATATGCATTTGAATAAACTGCAATCATTAGGGCTCGAAGCTAAAAGCATTGAGATATTGACTGTGCTCTCCATTATTATTGGCATGTACAAAGACACGGATCATGAAATTAACTTCCAACTACTAGTATTAGACCTGCAATGCAATACAAATCATAACATAGTACATGTGTATATAACTATTAAAAACAAATATGTAAATTTACTGCACTGGAAATAAGTGAATGGGGTACACCTAGTTTCGATATATCGCAGATTTAATCACTCACAACGAAATAAAGAATCCTGCAATGTAGCAATGTATTACTAGCTAATATCACATTGTCCTGCACATTTACACAACTGAGTGCATGGCAGCCTAGCCTTAACACATTTATATATTGTACATCTAACCATTGCATTGACATCGGTTGAGTTTTCTGCATACTTTGCTCGCTTCTGGCAATGCAGACCACAGGGGAGCCCATTCATTTCCATCATTTTTCCAATCGCAATTGTATGGAAGTGGGTGTTCCTGGTTAACTATCAATGTTTGACCCCACACATGACCCCCTTGGTATGCAACCATTTTAGTATGTTCAGCGAGTGCTGCCTTAGTTGGAGGTATGTTGTCTCTGTCCTTGTGTAAAGAGTTGTAATCTTGCTTTGTTAACTTCCACTAAGACACAAGTGCGCTTGTACATAAGGATTGTAAATCTCTCAATAACACAGAGCTACTCCTCTTTTAACTTTGCTGGGCACTGGGATAAGCGCTGAAAGACTTGTGCAATTTCTGGAATCACTCTCCAGGTCTCCATGCTGTGTTCTTTCCACTACCTTTAAAGGATGCATGGAAGAATGTCAGTGCGAAGTGGACCCAATGTGGCTGCTATTTGATGTGTTGCTATAAAGCGCATGTGACGACCATGGTCAAACTGTACCCATATAGAACAGTCCTGCAGGACAGCAGATGTTGCTATTGCTAACACAACAACATCTGTGTATGTGGCTACCACTACAATTCTTCGTTTGCCACTACTGTAAGCATGCTTGCAGTGTAACAGCAGTCTGGTATCTGGCTCTTCATGGTTGCAGGGTTCTAATCCACAGAAAGTGAATCATTGTTATTAACAACAGCTTCATCATCTACAGTTATGATAAGCATCTTGCCCTCAAGAGGTAGGCGTGCATTTGACAGCTCATTAGCAAGGTAATGGAAAAGAGATGTTTTGTTGGAGTTAACCCTTAGAAAAGACTGCCAGTTACATGGTAGTTCTGTGTCCCCTTGTACTCTCAACGGTTCCCCATCTCCTCGGGTTGATATGGTGTGTGCCTTTAAACTTTCATCTCTGTATATAGCCCATACTACATCACATCTGTCACAAGTGTTCATTCTTCTGAGAATGTTTGGAACAAACACATTGTGAGCATAATCATTGAATGTGTTTGGTCTCTCGTTGCCTGACTTCGGTTCCAAATCTAAGGCAGCTCAATCGATAATTTTAACTTGAACATTACCGGGTGATATGAATTGGGTATCTACCATAGGTTCCAGCTGTGTAAGAATATCAGATATAACTTCTGCTCCTCTCATTACCCCATTATCTGCCAATGAATCGGGCCATGCATGGTTTTCGTGACTGAAAAATGTGTCAATATCACTCTCTCGATTCTGGCAAGATACGTATATACTGTGACAAACATCCAGGCAACTATTCCTCTCAAGGTCTCAAGATACAGAGGGTAGTAGCCTTCTCATTGGGCTTTCAGAAGCATCATCAGTAGTCTCTCAAGCTTGATCACTGTCTGTCAGTAAGCAAACTGTGGCTGTGCTTTTGACTGTCCAGTCATTCATTTCCAATGGGCTATACTTATTCTTCTGGTATTGGTCATAAGCTTGTCGTTGTAAAATACAAAGAGCAGCAAGGGAGACTTGATAAAACCACTTGCCTCTTGCTGTATTTGAGCCTTTCTCTAGGCCAATGACTCTGCCCTTTGTTGTGACCCCAGCAGTGGCCATACTATATGTCCAACCACTTCCCTCTAACCATTTTCCAATTGCAACAATGAAGGTCGTCTCAATATGAAGGCCCCCCATCATAATCGCAAACTTTGTTTCACCATACTCATCAGGCCAGGTTCATTGCATTTTCTTTATCAATGGATAAAGACCAACGTCCACAACTACGGGATTTGCCCTTGGTTTAGGTGTTCTGTGGCATTCTTGATCATGTAACATCATGACATAAGAATGTGCAGTTTCTTTAAAAAGAGAGGTAATAGTTGACCTATGGCAGACGGGCGATGTTCCTCAGTTTGTTTGTCTGCATGAAATCCCGACCAAGATATATAGTCAGTTTGGTCGAGCTTTTCCATATGTACCAACTCAGATATTCTATCTATTCATCCTACCTCTTTAGAACTTGTCTCCAGATGTGCAACTTGTACATTAACACTTAGAACACCAGGGTGTTGTGGAGTGTCATTAACACTTGGGGGATATCAGTGTAATCCATTTGTAATTCAGCAAGTCTTCTCTGGTATGGAACAGTAGCACTTACCTCTCTTTAGTTTATACAAATTTATTTAGCTCGATTGCGAAACAAGTTCCTACAACTTATATTAATCACTCTCGAGACCTCATTCCTGATGGAATCCATCGCCACGAGGGAGAGAGAAGAGGCAACGTGGAATTTAAATGCCTTGCCTAAGGGCACAATCATAATGGCTCCAGCGGGGCTCGAACTCCGGACCTTTCGCACCTGAAGCACTCCAAAGCATTACTATCACAGAAGAAACACACCTTCGAATCATCTTTCTCTCTATTTGTACTTATCCTAAGTTTCTTCTTGACAGGCGTTAATATAGAGCTAGGAGGTTCTGCCTTGGCATTTCTCTCGTTAGCCTCTGTTACTATATGAAGCTTTGCAATTAGCATGCCATTTCGCGTTGTTCTCTATCAAAGGCTCAGCAATCCCAGATGAATCCCCTCTCTCTGTAGGAGGTTCTGCTTTTGGCATTTCTCTCTTTAACTCTTGTAATACCTCTGTTACTATATGAAGTTTTGCAATTAGCATGCCATTTCGCGTTGTTCTTTATCAAAGTCGCAGCATTTCCAGATCCATCATTAACACGTTCTGTGAGCTCTCTGTCAAAGGGCAATGCACACAGTTTATGAAGTATTTGAATGTTATTAGCTAGGGAAATATATCCCGTATTCTCCGTTTGTTCCTCTGTAAATTACTGGATTTTGTAGATGGTTCCCATCATCTGTCTGACACAAGACACAAAGAGACCAGTATGTATCCTTTAATGTCTCCTAATGGTTTATTTTAACATTTAATGGAATAACCATAGTCACAACGTAGCCTGATTCAAAATAGAAAATCTCCATACTAAAGTGAACAAAATTTAGAGAAAATGGAATATTCATTATATAAGCACAACACAACAACAAACAATGACCCAATTATGGCCCAATCGGGCTTCAAATTGGCCGAAATTGATGTTTTGCCTACTCCAGAACACTAATCAAGTTGACATCTGCTGAAAGATCAAAAATAGCAACGCATATATGTTCCTATGTGATTAAAGGAAAAACAAATATCGACAATTTCTAATTTTTATTTCTGAGTATTGGAGACCCCTTAAAGACACGCCGAAATATCAATGGGCGAGTGTCAGAAACTACTGCCTGTCAGACTTTTCATAAACTACATCACTTTAGCTAGCTTTGTGCAAAAAATCAAACTTCCCTCCAAAAGTGAACATGTTGTCCATTTAGTTGCACCTATCAGCTCCACTAATAGAAGTTCATACATTTCTACAAGATACGACCTTGGTTTTATTTATTACAAACACACAAATCTATTCACATGTTTAAATGTTCAACAACTACTTCACCCCACTACAACAACTGTTCAAGTTGCACGGTCATGCATAAATAATCTCTTGGCCATATGTAAATGCGTAAATGTCTTCTTTATCAAACACTTAACCCTTTCAACACCACAGACCTCTAAATAGGCTTACAAAAAGTGTAGATCCAGATGAGCCGGCTCGTGACGATTACCCATTTTGATAAATGAACTTGTCCAAATGTGATTTTCTGATTCATTTATTGGTTTATGAATATCATGGACCAGTCCATGTCAGTTACTTGGTGTTGAATGGGTTAAAGACATTATCGAGATGGACGGGGTGTTATGCAAAATGAGAACATCCAAGAATGTCATTGCCGGAAACATTACCATGACTCCTATACAAATAAGTGACGAGAGTGATTAATATAAGTTGTTAAAGCTTGTCTCGCAATCATTGTAAAATAAATAAAGTTTAAACTTTTTTTATACAAATAAGTGACGAGAGTGATTAATATAAGTTCTTAAAGCTTGTCTCGCAATCGTTGTAAAATAAATAAAGTTTAAACTTTTTTTTATACAAAGAAGTGCATGTGTATAAACTGTGTTGACTGTAAAATTTAAAAAACAAGAAGATTGAAATGCATCTCACAGACGGATCTGTAGTCCAGTGGTAACACGCTGGACTGGTAATCCAGGGATTGCAGGTCCGATCCCCCCAGGTCTGACCCTAATAAAATTATCAGTTTTTCAGATGGGATTTCCAAACGAGGTCTCGTGTCGGTGCTTTACACCGTGCACGTAAAAGAACCAGAGGAGACTCTAGAATGGGTCTCTGTCTGTATCATTGCACTATCCTCCAAAAATCTAAAATGACTTATCTCTTATAATTTATACAAATTTATTTTAGCCCGATTGAGAAACAAGTTATTTCAACTTATATAAATCACTCTCGAGACCTCATTCCTGATGGAATCCATTGCCACGAGGGAGAGAGAAGAGGCAACGTGGAATTTAAATGCCTTGCCTAAGGGCACAATCGTAACGGCTCCAGTGGGGCTCGAACTCCGGACCTTTCGCACCTGAAGCGAACGCGCATCCACTGCGCTATCACGACTAATCTCTTCAGGAGGTGTCGCTCATATGGGCAACCGGTAGCGACGATAAATAAACGTAAAAATACACACAATATCACCTGAATGAAACTCAATACAATAAACTGTCTTTAGTAAGAAAAGTGATAAACCAGATGCTACTCTGCTGATACATAAACTTAAAATACACATAATTATGAAGTGTGACATTGCATGCCTTTTGTTAGATTTGAAGGTTGGTTTATTTGAAACAGATTAACCCATTCAACCCCAAGTAACTGACATGGATTGGTGCATGATATTTTTAGACCAATAAAGTAATAAGAAAATTACCTTTGGACCAGTTCATTTATTAAAATGTGTAATAATTATTACTCGCAAAAAGTGCAGATCCTGATGAGACGGCTCGTCACGAGCCGGCTCATCTGGATCTACACTTTTTGTAAGTCTATTTAGAGGCCTGTAGTGTTGAAAGGGTTAATGGATGTTTTTTTGATAAAAAGTGTGTTTTTGCATTTTAAATAACATGCACATGCATTAACCCATTTCATTCTGGATATATTTAAAGGCTTTTGCAAACAACATAGATCCAGATCAGCCGCAGCGTGATGCTGCGTGCTGATCAGGATCTATGTTGTTTGCTGCATAGCCACGTGTCTTAGCAAGATCATCTAAATAGCAAACAGCATAGAGCCTGATCGGACGGAACGTTCCGTGGCGGTTAATCTGGCTCTTATGTTCTTTGCAAATACTGTTTGAACGGTATCCAGAATGAAATGGGTTAAGAGTTTGAACATACTGTACAGGTGGCTGATGGGTAAATTAAAAACAGCACGCTAAGAATCATATTGTAATATTGAAACATCCATATATCAGTTGTTGTAAATAATCATGTTTTGACAGAAAATAAATATGTTTAAACTAATATTGAAACATTTACATGATGATGTTACAAATTATTTTGTCTCTATCTGCTTTATTTCACATTATATTAATAGTTATGTTTGTATATGTCTTATTTAACAATATGCAAATAACTGGTGTCCTCCGTGGCACGAAAAACAAATCGAAATCCAAATAAGTGGTGTCCTCCATGGCACGAAAAACAAATCCAAATCCAAATAACTGCACAGAAATATTCAATTGAATATAGCACTTCGTATTCGCTAATTGTTTATGAATATAGCACTGTCGTATATGCTAATTGTTTATGAATATAGCACTGTCATATACACTAATTGTTTATGAATATAGCACTGTCGTATACACTAATCATTTATGAATATAGCACTGTCGTATACACTAATTGTTTATGAATATAGCACTGTCATATACACTAATTGTTTATGAATATAGCACTGTCGTATACACTAATTGTTTATGAATATAGCACTGTCATATACACTAATTGTTTATGAATATAGCACTGTCGTATTCGCTAATTGTTTATGAATATAGCACTGTCGTATATGCTAATTGTTTATGAATATAGCACTGTCGTATACACTAATTGTTTATGAATATAGCACTGTCGTATTCGCTAATTGTTTATAAATATAGCACTGTCGTATATGCTAATTGTTTATGAATATAGCACTGTCGTATACACTAATTGTTTATGAATATAGCACTGTCGTATACACTAATTGTTTATGAATATAGCACTGTCATATACACTAATTGTTTATGAATATAGCACTGTCGTATTCGCTAATTGTTTATGAATATAGCACTGTCGTATATGCTAATTGTTTATGAATATAGCACTGTCGTATACACTAATTGTTTATGAATATAGCACTGTCGTATACACTAATTGTTTATGAATATAGCACTGTCGTATACACTAATTGTTTATGAATATAGCACTGTCGTATATGCTAATTGTTTATGAATATAGCACTGTCGTATACACTAATTGTTTATGAATATAGCACTGTCGTATTCGCTAATTGTTTATGAATATAGCACTGTCGTATATGCTAATTGTTTATGAATATAGCACTTCGTATACACTAATTGTTTATGAATATAGCACTGTCGTATTCGCTAATTGTTTATGAATATAGCACTGTCGTATATGCTAATTGTTTATGAATATAGCACTTCGTATTCGCTAATTGTTTATGAATATAGCACTGTCGTATACACTAATTGTTTATGAATATAGCACTTCGTATTCGCTAATTGTTTATGAATATAGCACTGTCGTATATGCTAATTGTTTATGAATATAGCACTTCGTATTCGCTAATTGTTTATGAATATAGCACTGTCGTATACACTAATTGTTTATGAATATAGCACTTCGTATTCGCTAATTGTTTATGAATATAGCACTGTCGTATATGCTAATTGTTTATGAATATAGCACTTCGTATTCGCTAATTGTTTATGAATATAGCACTGTCGTATACACTAATTGTTTATGAATATAGCACTTCGTATTCGCTAATTGTTTATGAATATAGCACTGTCGTATATGCTAATTGTTTATGAATATAGCACTTCGTATTCGCTAATTGTTTATGAATATAGCACTGTCGTATACACTAATTGTTTATGAATATAGCACTGTCGTATACACTAATTGTTTATGAATATAGCACTGTCGTATTCGCTAATTGTTTATGAATATAGCACTGTCGTATACAC
The DNA here is from genome assembly GCA_014843695.1 of Archivesica marissinica. Classification (NCBI taxonomy): domain Eukaryota; kingdom Metazoa; phylum Mollusca; class Bivalvia; order Venerida; family Vesicomyidae; genus Archivesica; species Archivesica marissinica. The sequence goes on from CM026403.1 coordinate 54,612,000, forward strand.
TAATTGTTTATGAATATAGCACTGTCGTATTCACTAATTGTTTATGAATATAGCACTGTCGTATACACTAATTGTTTATGAATATAGCACTGTCATATTCGCTAATTGTTTATGAATATAGCACTGTCGTATATGCTAATTGTTTATGAATATAGCACTGTCGTATATGCTAATTGTTTATGAATATAGCACTGTCGTATACACTAATTGTTTATGAATATAGCACTGTCGTATTCGCTAATTGTTTATGAATATAGCACTGTCGTATATGCTAATTGTTTATGAATATAGCACTGTCGTATACACTAATTGTTTATGAATATAGCACTGTCGTATTCGCTAATTGTTTATGAATATAGCACTGTCGTATATGCTAATTGTTTATGAAAATAGCACTTCGTATTCGCTAATTGTTTATGAATATAGCACTTCGTATTCGCTAATTGTTTATGAATATAGCACTTCGTATTCGCTAATTGTTTATGAATATAGCACTGTCGTATACACTAATTGTTTATGAATATAGCACTGTCGTATATGCTAATTGTTTATGAATATAGCACTTCGTATTCGCTAATTGTTTATGAATATAGCACTGTCGTATACACTAATTGTTTATGAATATAGCACTTCGTATTCGCTAATTGTTTATGAATATAGCACTGTCGTATATGCTAATTGTTTATGAATATAGCACTGTCGTATACGCTAATTGTTTATGAATATAGCACTGTCGTATACACTAATTGTTTATGAATATAGCACTGTCGTATTCGCTAATTGTTTATGAATATAGCACTGTCGTATACACTAATTGTTTATGAATATAGCACTGTCGTATTCACTAATTGTTTATGAATATAGCACTGTCGTATACACTAATTGTTTATGAATATAGCACTGTCATATTCGCTAATTGTTTATGAATATAGCACTGTCGTATATGCTAATTGTTTATGAATATAGCACTGTCGTATATGCTAATTGTTTATGAATATAGCACTGTCGTATACACTAATTGTTTATGAATATAGCACTGTCGTATTCGCTAATTGTTTATGAATATAGCACTGTCGTATACACTAATTGTTTATGAATATAGCACTTCGTATTCGCTAATTGTTTATGAATATAGCACTTCGTATTCGCTAATTGTTTATGAATATAGCACTTCGTATTCGCTAATTTTTTATGAATATAGCACTGTCGTATATGCTGTTGTTTATGAATATAGCACTGTCGTATACGCTGTTGTTTATGAATATAGCACTGTCATAAACGCTAATTGTTTATGAACAAACATAATTAGGTCAACAACAACAATAACTTCATTGCATTAAACATTAATACAATGGGCGGAATTCCGAATGTACGACGAGGGGGGAATTCCGAATGTACGACGAGGGGGGAATTCCGAATGTACTTGGGGGGAATTCCGAATGTATGACGAGGGGGGAATTCCCAATGTACTTGGGGGGAATTCCGAATGTACTTGGGGGGGATTCCGAATGTACGACGAGGGGGGAATTCCCAATGTACTTGGGGGGAATTCCGAATGTACGAGGGGGGAATTCCAAATGTACTTGGGGGAATTCCGAATGTACGACAAGGGGGAATTCCGAATGTACGAGGGGGGAATTCCGAATGTACTTGGGGGGAATTCCAAATGTACGAGGGGGGAATTCCGAATGTACGAGGGGGGAATTCCAAATGTACGAGGGGGGAATTCCGAATGTACGAGGGGGGAATTCCAAATGTACGAGGGGGGAATTCCGAATGTACGAGGGGGGAATTCCGAATGTACGAGGGGGGAATTCCGAATGTACGACGAGGGGGGGGAACCAATACAGGAAAGTTATACTAGGTTGTTCTATTGCATTATATTTCAAACAAACACTCTTTTTATACTGACTGAAAATAAATATTCAAATGATAATGGAAGAATGTGTAGCGTTGCTACTTGTACGAAAAATTTCAAATTTTATAAAAAAATTTTTATTCCATACACCATATAGTGTCGCTTTAACTCTTTCGGCGCCAGCCAGCTCAGATAACAGACTCCCCAGCGCCAGCTTGTTTTTGGAATCTCATAGACAATGCGGGGTACCCCAGCTAAAATGCTGTCACTTTTTTGTTTATTGACCAATTGTGCATATATTCAATACATAGTATTCTTTCAACTGTATAAATTTTGTTAACATAGGTTCAAAAATAAATTAATTTAATATATTTTATTAAAAATATTTTATTAAAAATTAAGGAACAAAATAGATCAGGAGAGGGTGTCCTCGTCGCATATATTCGCCCGTGGCGCTCTGCCAGGCAGTCGCAAATGTTCGCCAGTGGCGCCGAAAGAGTTAAAGATGTGAGGAATACATGAGTGGTTTAGCCTGGGTTACAGTCTGTCGATTTTTCACCAATTTACTTCTGGCAAAATGACATTATCAGAAACTCAATACGGCCCAATATATAGAGGATACTTGTTTGTTTTGAGTGAATATGGAATATATCTCACTGAGAAGTGAGATATATTCCATATTCACTCAAAACAAATAAATTTTCTTTTTATTTTATGCTAATTGGTGAAAAACAAGCACAAAATGAAGAAATTAAAATAGCTGGCCGACGTGTTTTTGCGCGGATGAATACATTGACGACTATACGTCGTGAGTCGATACACAAATATGCCGCCATCTTGAATTTAATGTTGAATCGACGAAAAGTACATGGAAACATTTAGTTACAATTTGCAGTGACAAAATTCGAGACATTGACAGTTGTATTTCGCTTTTGATTTGTTTCATAACAAAACAATAATACAGGTAAATAGTGTCATTGAAGCCAGGTAAACGGTGAAAATTAAATGACACATGTGAAACGGTGCAAGAATAGTGTATTGGGAAGGGAGATAATAAATAAAGCAGTCCGGCAAAATACAGTGTCTGATATGCAGTGAGATATGGATTATATCTCACTGATAGAACACTGTATTACATCAATTAGCATAAAATAAATTAAAATATATTTATATGACTGACCAGGCAAAATATATCAACGCCTGTTCCCAGACTAGAGTGGTTGTTTAAGTCGGCCATCTTGTGTACAGTAACATGTGCACAGCAGTAGCCCGAACGACCACAGCATTACCAAATGTATTAGTCCAAAGGCTAAACTTTCACCAAAATTCCTACTAGCCAAAAATGAAAGCGACTAGGACTGGGCTTCGGGCTAGTGGGTTATGATGAAGACTGTTACTGTCTCAATATCTACCCACTGGTCAGTCTTGTTACAGGTCAGATATCTACCCACCAGTCAGTCTTGTTACAGGTCAGATATCTACCCACCGGTCAGTCTTGTTACAGGTCAGTCATCTACCCACCAGTCAGTCTTGTTACAGGTCAGATATCTACCCACCGGTCAGTCTTGTTACAGGTCAGTCATCTACCCACCAGTCAGTCTTGTTACAGGTCAGTCATCTACCCACCGGTCAGTCTTGTTACAGGTCAGTCATCTACCCACTGGTCAGTCTTGTTACAGGTCAGTCATCTACCCACTGGTCAGTCTTGTTACAGGTCAGTCATCTACCCACCGGTCAGTCTTGCTACAGGTCAGTCATCTACCCACAGGTCAGTCTTGTTACAGGTCAGTCATCTACCCACAGGTCAGTCTTGTTACAGGTCAGTCATCTACCCACAGGTCAGTCTTGTTACAGGTCAGTCATCTACCCACAGGTCAGTCTTGTTACAGGTCAGTCATCTACCCACAGGTCAGTCTTGCTACAGGTCAGTCATCTACCCACAGGTCAGTCTTGTTACAGGTCAGTCATCTACCCACCGGTCAGTCTTGTTACAGGTCAGTCATCTACCCACAGGTCAGTCTTGTTACAGGTCAGTCATCTACCCACCGGTCAGTCTTGTTACAGGTCAGTCATCTACCCACAGGTCAGTCTTGTTACAGGTCAGTCATCTACCCACAGGTCAGTCTTGTTACAGGTCAGTCATCTACCCACAGGTCAGTCTTGTTACAGGTCAGTCATCTACCCACAGGTCAGTCTTGTTACAGGTCAGTCATCTACCCACAGGTCAGTCTTGCTACAGGTCAGTCATCTACCCACAGGTCAGTCTTGTTACAGGTCAGTCATCTACCCACCGGTCAGTCTTGTTACAGGTCAGTCATCTACCCACAGGTCAGTCTTGTTACAGGTCAGTCATCTACCCACCTGTCAGTCTTGTTACAGGTCAGTCATCTACCCACTGGTCAGTCTTGTTACAGGTCAGTCATCTACCCACCGGTCAGTCTTGTTACAGGTCAGTCATCTACCCACAGGTCAGTCTTGTTACAGGTCAGTCATCTACCCACTGGTCAGTCTTGTTACAAGTCAGTCATCTACCCACTGGTCAGTCTTGTTACAGGTCAGTCATCTACCCACAGGTCAGTTTTGTTACAGGTCAGTCATCTACCCACTGGTCAGTCTTGTAACAGGTCAGTCATCTACCCACCAGTCAGTCTTGTTACAGGTCAGTCATCTACCCAGTGGTCAGTCATCTACCCACCAGTCAGTCTTGTTACAGGTCAGTCATCTACCCACCAGTCAGTCTTGTTACAGGTCAGTCATCTACCCACCAGTCAGTCTTGTTACAGGTCAGTCATCTACCCACCGGTCAGTCTTGTTACAGGTCAGTCATCTACCCACAGGTCAGTCTTATTACAGGTCAGTCATCTACCCACAGGTCAGTCTTGTTACAGGTCAGTCATCTACCCACTGGTCAGTCTTGTTACAAGTCAGTCATCTACCCACAGGTCAGTCTTGTTACAGGTCAGTCATCTACCCACTGGTCAGTCTTGTTACAAGTCAGTCATCTACCCACTGGTCAGTCTTGTTACAGGTCAGTCATCTACCAACAGGTCAGTTTTGTTACAGGTCAGTCATCTACCCACTGGTCAGTCTTGTAACAGGTCAGTCATCTACCCACCAGTCAGTCTTGTTACAGGTCAGTCATCTACCCAGTGGTCAGTCATCTACCCACCGGTCAGTCTTGTTACAGGTCAGTCATCTACCCACCAGTCAGTCTTGTTACAGGTCAGCCATCTACCCACCAGTCAGTCTTGTTACAGGTCAGTCATCTACCCACTGGTCAGTCTTGTTACAGGTCAGTCATCTACCCACCGGTCAGTCTTGTTACAGGTCAGTCATCTACCCACCAGTCAGTCTTGTTACAGGTCAGTCATCTACCCACCAGTCAGTCTTGTTACAGGTCAGTCATCTACCCACTGGTCAGTCTTGTTACAGATCAGTCATCTACCCACCGGTCAGTCATCTACCCACCAGTCAGTCTTGTTACAGGTCAGTCATCTACCCACCAGTCAGTCTTGTTACAGGTCAGTCATCTACCCACCGGTCAGTTTTGTTACAGGTCAGTCATCTACCCACTGGTCAGTCTTGTTACAGGTCAGTCATCTACCCACCGGTCAGTTATCTACCCACCGGTCAGTCTTGTTACAGGTCAGTCATCTACCCACCAGTCAGTCTTGTTACAGGTCAGTCATCTACCCACCGGTCAGTCTTGTTACAGGTCAGTCATCTACCCACCGGTCAGTCATCTACACACCGGTTAGTCTTGTTACAGGTCAGTCATCTACCCACCGGTCAGTCTTGTTACAGGTCAGTCATCTACCCACCAGTCAGTCTTGTTACAGGTCAGTCATCTACCCACCGGTCAGTCTTGTTACAGGTCAGTCATCTACCCACCGGTCAGTCTTGTTACAGGTCAGTCATCTACCCACCGGTCAGTTTTGTTACAGGTCAGTCATCTACCCACCAGTCAGTCTTGTTACAGGTCAGTCATCTACCCACCGGTCAGTCTTGTTACAGGTCAGTCATCTACCCACTGGTCAGTCTTGTTACAGGTCAGTCATCTACCCACTGGTCAGTCTTGTTACAGGTCAGTCATCTACCCACCGGTCAGTCTTGTTACAGGTCAGTCATCTACCCATCGGTCAGTTTTGTTACAGGTCAGTCATCTACCCACCAGTCAGTCTTGTTACAGGTCAGTCATCTACCCACAGGTCAGTCTTGTTACAGGTCAGTCATCTACCCACCGGTCAGTCTTGTTACAGGTCAGTCATCTACCCACCGGTCAGTCTTGTTACAGGTCAGTCATCTACCCACCGGTCAGTCTTGTTACAAGTCAGTCATCTACCCACCGGTCAGTCTTGTTACAGGTCAGTCATCTACCCACTGGTCAGTCTTGTTACAGGTCAGTCATCTACCCACCGGTCAGTCTTGTTACAGGTCAGTCATCTACCCACCGGTCAGTCTTGTTACAAGTCAGTCATCTACCCACCGGTCAGTTTTGTTACAGGTCAGTCATCTACCCACCGGTCAGTCTTGTTACAGGTCAGTCTGGATTTCAATGAGAGACATTGGTCAGTTACTGCCCCTTACGTTAAACATGTTTTATTCAGTTCATACAACATATATACAGTATACAAATACACAGGATATTTGAAATGGATTGGAAAACAAGCTGAGAGCTTATGTAAATTCCTTTCCATGAGGATGTTATAATATAAAGGTGTTAGCATTAACCCATTTCATTCTGGATACCGTTCAAACAGTATTTGCAAAGAACATAGAGCCAGATCAGTTGCCACAGAATGTGCCGTCTGATCAGGCTCTATGCTGTTTACTATTCAGATGATCTTGCTAAGACACTTGGCTATGTAGCAAACAACATAGATCCTGATCAGCATGCAGCGTTACGCAAAAGCCTTTAAATGTATCCAGAATGAAATGTGTTAAGAGTAGTTACTTCCCCATTAATACTCTTTTTATTTCTATTACTGCCCATCAATTATTTTCTGATTATTATTGGTAGGTCAAGGAAAGTGTTTAGGCAGATAGGTCACCGACGGATCTGTAGTCCAGTGGTAACACGCTGGACTGGTAATCCAGGGATCGCAGGTTCGATCCCCCGTCTGACCCTAATAAAAATTAACAGTCTTTCAGATGGGACGTTAAACCGAGGTCTCGTGTCGGTGCTTTACACCGTGCACGTAAAAGAAACCAGAGGAGACTCTGGAATGGGTCTCTGTCTGTATCATTGCACTATCCTCCAAAAATCTAAAATGACTACTCTCTTCAAGAGGCGTCGCTCATATGGGCAACCGGTAGCGACGATAAATAAACATAAAACACACACATTTTCTGATTATTATTGGTAGGTCAAGGAAAGTGCTTAGGCAGATAGGTCTTTTTAATTGGTTTCCTTTGTCTTCATCGTGGTTTCCTTTGCACCACATTCTATCAATCCGTTTTCTCATCTTACAATTATTAAATTATTAAATTTTCACAAACATCCTACAGTATATTCAATGGATACTTTACTGGAAATATTTGTTAGCTATTAATTCACATATTGGGATAAATCGGACGTTTTCTGCCAAGGGATGTACCGGTAATAAAAAAAACTAACAATCTCTCTTGTTAGTTTTCATACAATTCAATATAATTTCAATTAACATACTAAATTAAATTGATAAGCGATCGCCGAGAAATTCAATTATTATTATAATTGAATGACTACATCATTTACATGTACACGGCAAGCTAGCGGCAAATATATCAAAGCTTGTGAAAAAGAAAATTCTGATCCAATTATTTAACCCATTCAACACCAAGTAACTCACATGGACTGGTCCATGATATTCATAAACCAATAAATGAATCAGAAAATCACATTTGGACAAGTTCATTTATCAAAATGGGTAATTATGTCTAAAAATAGTCATATCACTGGCAAAAAGGGCAGATCCTGATAAGACGGCTCGTTACGAGCCGGCTCATCTGGATCTACACTTTTTGTAAGCCTATTTAAAGGGTTAATGCAGCCCTATATCGTATGAAATAAAAGATATTTGAAAAATTCAAATTTTACGTATGGGTAGTGATGTTGCTACACATTCTTAAATTATAATTTGTATAATTATGTTCAATTAGTAAACAAGTGTTTTTTTGCGATAAAACAATCTCGAAACCGAAAGTAGGACTTTCCGAGTCGGTTGGTCACGCGCACTTGTTTACAATCGGAACCTGATTTACATATGGAATGCATCGTCCTCCTTTGGTAATGATGAAAACAAACATGGCATACCCGCTGTGGTTTCCCGCATACGTGCTGTGCATGTTTACATTTCGTTTGTTGATAAACAAATTCGCATATACGACGGTTTATATTTATTTGAATTTTATGGTTTCTGAATAACTAGTATTTATATTTTACATAAAACATCCTTTATTATGATATAATGCTGCTTTAAACACGACAACCTTGCACATCCCAGTTATTCTCTAGACATTAAATACACCAGCTACTCACGGTCCAGGGACTATATGGGTCTTTAAGAATATCGCTTAACCCTTTACTCCACACCACACAAGGTCAATTACTCATATTATATCCACACTGCTGATAAGCAATAGGCACGCTATACTACATACTACTCTACATACTCAATATCTATGGCAATAGACAAGGCCACCGCCTTTCACCAGGAAAGAGGTAACCATACAAGCAGATTGCTTTCTCCTCAATCCTACATGTATATACATAATATTTATATTTAACTATGTTTATTCAAAGAAATAAATATTGTTTAACCCTTTGCTTCATAGAGATTTAGGTTAATATACTATTATATCTCCATACAAACGACAGCCATTTAACCCTTTGCTTCATAGAGATTTAGGTTAATATACTATTATATCTCCATACAAACGACAGTCATTTAACCCTTTCCTTCATAGAGATTTAGGTTAATATACTATTATATCTCCATACAAACGACAGACATTTAACCCTTTCCTTCATAGAGATTTAGGTTAATATACTATTATATTTCCATACAAACGACAGACATTTAACCCTTTCCTTCATAGAGATTTAGGTTAATATACTATTATATCTCCATACAAACGACAGACATTTAACCCTATCCTTCATAGAGATTCAGGTTAATATACTATTATATCTCCATACAAACGACAGACATTTAACCCTTTCCTTCATAGAGATTTAGGTTAATATACTATTATATCTCCATACAAGCGACAGCCATTTAGCTATCATGTAGTGGATAAGTAGTCGCCATATCTATCCCACCTCCATAGATATTACTGGAACTACATGAGATTCTGGACTTTATTATGAACATTGGTTTGGCTACTACATTGTAAATGTATGTTGTATTGGTAATGGCGTCAAGAGGTACTTCTATGAGGGAAAGGGTTAAACTAAATTGACAGTGTTGGTTAATAGAAATAAATAATGACCATGTTCAAGGTCAGTGGTAGGATGGGGATTTACCTCATAAAATTCTGGTATTTAACTGTTAATCATCAAATTATCAGACGATTTACTCTGATATTTAGCAGTTAATCATAAGACGATTTACTCATAACAATCTGGTATTTAGCAGTTAATTATCACACAATTTACTCATAAAAATCTGGTATTTAGCTGTTAATTATCAAATTATCAGACAATTTACTCTGGTATTTAGCAGTTAATTACTAGTATCAGATGATTTACTCATAACAATCTGGTATCTAGCTGTTAATTATCAAATGATTTACTGATAACAATCTGGTATTTAGCTGTTACCGGTAATTATCAAATTATTTACTGATAACAATCTGGTATTTAGCTGTTATTTATCAAATTATCAGATGATTTACTAATAACAATCTGGTATTTAGCTGTTAATTATCAGATGATTTACTCATAAATATCTAGTATTTAGCTGTTAATTATCAAATTATCAGATAATTTACTAATAACAATCTGGTATTTAGCAGTTAATTATCAGATGACTTACTCATAAAAATCCTCAGTGGGTGAGAGACTATTGTTTGATCTGTGGAACACCATGGTCAAATTAGTGATCGGATCCAGCACCGTTTTGTTGGTGCCGTCAAAGCAGTCCTTGGAGTTCCAATCGTTACTGCAGTCCGACCACGGAAGCTTCGACGTAAACGAGCTGAACAGGTAGTAGAAAGCCCACGTGATGATCACGTTGTAATACGTCGTAAACAGGAACGATATCACAACCGTGGCAATGCCCGCACCTGCAAATATTATGCACAAGTACAGTACAGGTACAGCAACTGATACACGAGAACAATAGGATAGGTCATAAAACATGACGAATATCATTTCACTTTACGTGTTGCATGAAATACACGTGCAACTAACAACACGTGTTGCATGAAATACATGTGCAACTAACAACATGTGTTGCATGATATACACGTGCAACTAACAACATGTGTTGCATGAAATACACGTGCAATTAACAACATGTGTTGCATGAAATACACGTGCAACTAACAACATGTGTTGCATGACATACACGTGCAACTAACAACACGTGTTGCATGAAATACACGTGCAATTAACAACATGTGTTGCATGAAATACACGTGCAACTAACAACATGTGTTGCATGAAATACACGTGCAACTAACAACACACGTTGCATGAAATACACGTGCACCTAACAACACATGTTGCATGAAATAAATGTGCAAGTAACAACACACGTTGCATGAAATACACGTGCAACTAACAACACATGTTGCATGAAATAAATGTGCAACTAACAACACACGTTGCATGAAATACACGTGCAACTAACAACACACGTTGCATGAAATACACGTGCAACTAACAACATGTATCTGGCGGTTATACAGTCCATCTCTAAGAAATGTATCTGGCGGTTATACAGTCCATCACCAAGAGATGTATCTGGCGGTTATACAGTCCATTGCTAAGACATGTATCTGGCGGTTATACAGTCCATCTCTAAGAAATGTATCTGGTGGTTATACAGTCCATTGCTAAGACATGTATCTGGTGGTTATACAGTCCATCACCAAGAAATGTATCTGGCGGTTATACAGTCCATCGCCAAGAAATGTATCTGGCGGTTATACAGTCCATCGCCAAGAAATGTATCTGGTGGTTATACAGTCCATCGCCAAGACATGTATCTGGCGGTTATACAGTCCATCGCCAAGAAATGTATCTGGCGGTTATACAGTCCATCGCCAAGAAATGTATCTAGCAGTTATACAGTCCATTGCCAAGAAATGTATCTGGCGGTTATACAGTCCATCTCTAAGACATGTATCTGGCGGTTATACAGTCCATTGCCAAGACATGTATCTGGCGGTTATACAGTCCATCGCCAAGAAATGTATCTGGCGGTTATACAGTCCATCGCCAAGAAATGTATCTGGCGGTTATACAGTCCATTGCCAAGAAATGTATCTGGTGGTTATACAGTCCATCGCCAAGAAATGTATCTGGTGGTTATACAGTCCATCGCCAAAAAATGTATCTGGCGGTTATACAGTCCATCGCCAAGAAATGTATCTGGTGGTTATACAGTCCATCGCCAAGAAATGTATCTGGCGGTTATACAGTCCATCGCCAAGAAATGTATCTGGTGGTTATACAGTCCATCTCTAAGACATGTATCTGGCGGTTATACAATCCATCGCCAAGAAATGTATCTGGCGGTTATACAGTCCATCGCCAAGAAATGTATCTGGTGGTTATACAGTCCATCGCCAAGAAATGTATCTGGTGGTTATACAGTCCATTGCTAAGACATGTATCTGGTGGTGATACAGTCCATCACCAAGACATGTATCTGGCGGTGATACAGTCCATCACCAAGAAATGTATCTGGTGGTTATACAGTCCATTGCCAAGAGATGTATCTGGCGGTTATACAGTCCATCGCCAAGAAATGTATCTGGTGGTTATACAGTCCATCGCCAAGAAATGTATCTGGCGGTTATACAGTCCATCGCCAAGAAATGTATCTGGTGGTTATACAGTCCATCGCCAAGAAATGTATCTGGCGGTTATACAGTCCATCGCCAAGAAATGTATCTGGCAGTTATACAGTCCATCGCCAAGACATGTATCTGGCGGTTATACAGTCCATCGCCAAGAAATGTATCTGGCGGTTATACAGTCCATCGCCAAGAAATGTATCTAGCAGTTATACAGTCCATTGCCAAGAAATGTATCTGGCGGTTATACAGTCCATCTCTAAGACATGTATCTGGTGGTTATACAGTCCATTGCTAAGACATGTATCTGGTGGTTATACAGTCCATCACCAAGAAATGTATCTGGCGGTTATACAGTCCATTGCTAAGACATGTATCTGGTGGTTATACAGTCCATCGCCAAGAAATGTATCTGGCGGTTATACAGTCCATCGCCAAGAAATGTATCTGGTGGTTATACAGTCCATCTCTAAGACATGTATCTGGCGGTTATACAATCCATCGCCAAGAAATGTATCTGGCGGTTATACAGTCCATCGCCAAGAAATGTATCTGGTGGTTATACAGTCCATTGCTAAGACATGTATCTGGCGGTGATACAGTCCATCACCAAGACATGTATCTGGCGGTGATACAGTCCATCACCAAGAAATGTATCTGGTGGTTATACAGTCCATTGCCAAGAGATGTATCTGGCGGTTATACAGTCCATCGCCAAGAAATGTATCTGGTGGTTATACAGTCCATTGCCAAGAGATGTATCTGGCGGTTATACAGTCCATCGCCAAGAAATGTATCTGGTGGTTATACAGTCCATTGCCAAGAGATGTATCTGGCAGTTATACAGTCCATTGCCAAGAAATGTATCTGGTGGTTATACAGTCCATCGCCAAGAAATGTATCTGGTGGTTATACAGTCCATCGCCAAGAAATGTATCTGGTGGTTATACAGTCCATCGCCAAGAAATGTATCTGGCGGTTATACAGTCCATCGCCAAGAAATGTATCTGGCAGTTATACAGTCCATCGCCAAGAAATGTATCTGGCGGTTATACAGTCCATCGCCAAGAAATGTATCTGGTGGTTATACAGTCCATCGCCAAGAAATGTATCTGGAGGTTATACAGTCCATCACCAAGAAATGTATCTGGTGGTAATACAGTCCATTGCTAAGACATGTATCTGGCGGTGATACAGTCCGTCACCAAGAAATGTATCTGGCGGTTATACAGTCCATTACCAAGACATGTATCTGGCGGTTATACAGTCCATCACCAAGAAATGTATCTGGTGGTTATACAGTACATCACCAAGAAATGTATCTGGCGGTTATACAGTCCATCACCAAGAAATGTATCTGGCAGTTATACAGTCCATCACCAAGAAATGTATCTGGCGGTTATACAGTCCATCACCAAGACATGTATCTGGCAGTTATACAGTCCATTGCTAAGACATGTATCTGGCGGTTATACAGTCCATTGCCAAGAAATGTATCTGGCGGTTATACAGTCCATTGCTAAGACATGTATCTGGCGGTTATACAGTCCATTGCCAAGAAATGTATCTGGCGGTTATACAGTCCATTGCTAAGACATGTATCTGGCGGTTATACAGTCCATCACCAAGACATGTATCTGGCGGTTATACAGTCCATCACCAAGACATGTATCTGGCGGTTATACAGTCCATCACCAAGACATGTATCTGGCGGTTATACAGTCCATCACCAAGAAATGTATCTGGCGGTGATACAGTCCATCACCAAGAGATGTATCTGGCGGTTATACAGTCCATCACCAAGAAATGTATCTGGCGGTTATACAGTCCATTGCTAAGAGATGTATCTGGCGGTGATACAGTCCATTGCTAAGAGATGTATCTGGCGGTTATACAGTCCATTGCTAAGAAATGTATCTGGCGGTTATACAGTCCATCACCAAGACAGTATCTGGGGTTATACAGTCCATCACCAAGACATGTATCTGGCGGTTATACAGTCCATCACCAAGACATGTATCTGGCGGTTATACAGTCCATCACCAAGAAATGTATCTGGCGGTTATACAGTCCATTGCTAAGAGATGTATCTGGCGGTGATACAGTCCATTGCTAAGAGATGTATCTGGCGGTGATACAGTCCATTGCTAAGAAATGTATCTGGCGGTTATACAGTCCATTGCTAAGAAATGTATCTGGTGGTTATACAGTCCATCGCCAAGAAATGTATCTGGCGGTTATACAGTCCATTGCTAAGACATGTATCTGGCGGTTATACAGTCCATCACCAAGACATGTATCTGGCGGTTATACAGTCCATCACCAAGAAATGTATCTGGCGGTTATACAGTCCATCACCAAGAAATGTATCTGGCGGTTATACAGTCCATCACCAAGAAATGTATCTGGCGGTTATACAGTCCATCACCAAGACATGTATCTGGCTGTTATACAGTCCATTGCTAAGACATGTATCTGGCGGTTATACAGTCCATTGCCAAGAAATGTATCTGGCGGTTATACAGTCCATTGCTAAGACATGTATCTGGCGGTTATACAGTCCATTGCCAAGAAATGTATCTGGCGGTTATACAGTCCATTGCTAAGACATGTATCTGGCGGTTATACAGTCCATCACCAAGACATGTATCTGGCGGTTATACAGTCCATCACCAAGACATGTATCTGGCGGTTATACAGTCCATCACCAAGACATGTATCTGGCGGTTATACAGTCCATCACCAAGAAATGTATCTGGCGGTGATACAGTCCATTACCAAGAGATGTATCTGGCGGTTATACAGTCCATCACCAAGAAATGTATCTGGCGGTTATACAGTCCATTGCCAAGAAATGTATCTGGCGGTGATACAGTCCATTGCTAAGAGATGTATCTGGCGGTGATACAGTCCATTGCTAAGAAATGTATCTGGCGGTTATACAGTCCATTGCTAAGAAATGTATCTGGTGGTTATACAGTCCATCACCAAGACATGTATCTGGCGGTTATACAGTCCATCACCAAGACATGTATCTGGCGGTGATACAGTCCATCACCAAGAGATGTATCTGGCGGTTATACAGTCCATCACCAAGAAATGTATCTGGCGGTTATACAGTCCATTGCTAAGAGATGTATCTGGCGGTGATACAGTCCATTGCTAAGAGATGTATCTGGCGGTGATACAGTCCATTGCTAAGAAACACCCCAAGAAATGTATCTGGCGGTTATACAGTCCATCGCCAAGAAATGTATCTGGGGTTATACAGTCCATCGCCAAGAAATGTATCTGGTGGTTATACAGTCCATTGCTAAGACATGTATCTGGGGTATACAGTCCATCACCAAGACATGTATCTGGCAACACCACAAAAACGGTTATACAGTCCATTGCCAAGAATGTATCTGGCGGTTATACAGTCCATCGCCAAGAAATGTATCTGGTGGTTATACAGTCCATCACCAAGACATGTATCTGGCGGTTATACAGTCCATCACCAAGAAATGTATCTGGCGGTGATACAGTCCATCACCAAGAGATGTATCTGGCGGTTATACAGTCCATCACCAAGAAATGTATCTGGCGGTTATACAGTCCATTGCTAAGAGATGTATCTGGCGGTGATACAGTCCATTGCTAAGAGATGTATCTGGCGGTGATACAGTCCATTGCTAAGAAATGTATCTGGCGGTTATACAGTCCATTGCTAAGAAATGTATCTGGTGGTTATACAGTCCATCGCCAAGAAATGTATCTGGCGGTTATACAGTCCATTGCTAAGACATGTATCTGGCGGTTATACAGTCCATCACCAAGACATGTATCTGGTGGTTATACAGTCCATCACCAAGAAATGTATCTGGCGGTTATACAGTCCATCACCAAGACATGTATCTGGCAGTTATACAGTCCATCACCAAGAAATGTATCTGGCGGTTATACAGTCCATCACCAAGACATGTATCTGGCTGTTATACAGTCCATTGCTAAGACATGTATCTGGCGGTTATACAGTCCATTGCCAAGAAATGTATCTGGCGGTTATACAGTCCATTGCTAAGACATGTATCTGGCGGTTATACAGTCCATTGCCAAGAAATGTATCCGGCGGTTATACAGTCCATTGCTAAGACATGTATCTGGCGGTTATACAGTCCATCACCAAGACATGTATCTGGCGGTTATACAGTCCATCACCAAGACATGTATCTGGCGGTTATACAGTCCATCACCAAGACATGTATCTGGCGTTTATACAGTCCATCACCAAGAAATGTATCTGGCGGTGATACAGTCCATCACCAAGAGATGTATCTGGCGGTTATACAGTCCATCACCAAGAAATGTATCTGGCGGTTATACAGTCCATTGCTAAGAGATGTATCTGGCGGTGATACAGTCCATTGCTAAGAGATGTATCTGGCGGTGATACAGTCCATTGCTAAGAAATGTATCTGGCGGTTATACAGTCCATTGCTAAGAAATGTATCTGGTGGTTATACAGTCCATCACCAAGACATGTATCTGGCGGTTATACAGTCCATCACCAAGACATGTATCTGGCGGTGATACAGTCCATCACCAAGAGATGTATCTGGCGGTTATACAGTCCATCACCAAGAAATGTATCTGGCGGTTATACAGTCCATTGCTAAGAGATGTATCTGGCGGTGATACAGTCCATTGCTAAGAGATGTATCTGGCGGTGATACAGTCCATTGCTAAGAAATGTATCTGGCGGTTATACAGTCCATTGCTAAGAAATGTATCTGGTGGTTATACAGTCCATCTCTAAGAAATGTATCTGGTGGTTATACAGTCCATTGCTAAGACATGTATCTGGTGGTTATACAGTCCATCACCAAGACATGTATCTGGCAGTTATACAGTCCATTGCCAAGAAATGTATCTGGCGGTTATACAGTCCATCGCCAAGAAATGTATCTGGTGGTTATACAGTCCATCGCCAAGACATGTATCTGGCGGTTATACAGTCCATCGCCAAGAAATGTATCTGGCGGTTATACAGTCCATCGCCAAGAAATGTATCTAGCAGTTATACAGTCCATTGTCAAGAAATGTATCTGGCGGTTATACAGTCCATCTCTAAGACATGTATCTGGCGGTTATACAGTCCATTGCCAAGACATGTATCTGGCGGTTATACAGTCCATCGCCAAGAAATATATCTGGCGGTTATACAGTCCATCGCCAAGAAATGTATCTGGCGGTTATACAGTCCATTGCCAAGAAATGTATCTGGTGGTTATACAGTCCATCGCCAAGAAATGTATCTGGTGGTTATACAGTCCATCGCCAAAAAATGTATCTGGCGGTTATACAGTCCATCGCCAAGAAATGTATCTGGTGGTTATACAGTCCATCGCCAAGAAATGTATCTGGCGGTTATACAGTCCATCGCCAAGAAATGTATCTGGTGGTTATACAGTCCATCTCTAAGACATGTATCTGGCGGTTATACAATCCATCGCCAAGAAATGTATCTGGCGGTTATACAGTCCATCGCCAAGAAATGTATCTGGTGGTTATACAGTCCATTGCTAAGACATTTATCTGGCGGTGATACAGTCCATCACCAAGACATGTATCTGGCGGTGATACAGTCCATCACCAAGAAATGTATCTGGTGGTTATACAGTCCATTGCCAAGAGATGTATCTGGCGGTTATACAGTCCATCGCCAAGAAATGTATCTGGTGGTTATACAGTCCATCGCCAAGAAATGTATCTGGCGGTTATACAGTCCATCGCCAAGAAATGTATCTGGTGGTTATACAGTCCATCGCCAAGAAATGTATCTGGCGGTTATACAGTCCATCGCCAAGAAATGTATCTGGCAGTTATACAGTCCATCGCCAAGACATGTATCTGGCGGTTATACAGTCCATCGCCAAGAAATGTATCTGGCGGTTATACAGTCCATCGCCAAGAAATATATCTAGCAGTTATACAGTCCATTGCCAAGAAATGTATCTGGCGGTTATACAGTCCATTGCTAAGACATGTATCTGGTGGTTATACAGTCCATCGCCAAGAAATGTATCTGGCGGTTATACAGTCCATCGCCAAGAAATGTATCTGGTGGTTATACAGTCCATCGCCAAGAAATGTATCTGGTGGTTATACAGTCCATCGCCAAGAAATGTATCTGGTGGTTATACAGTCCATCTCTAAGACATGTATCTGGCGGTTATACAATCCATCGCCAAGAAATGTATCTGGCAGTTATACAGTCCATGGCCAAGAAATGTATCTGGTGGTTATACAGTCCATTGCTAAGACATGTATCTGGCGGTGATACAGTCCATCACCAAGACATGTATCTGGCGGTGATACAGTCCATCACCAAGAAATGTATCTGGTGGTTATACAGTCCATTGCCAAGAGATGTATCTGGCGGTTATACAGTCCATCGCCAAGAAATGTATCTGGTGGTTATACAGTCCATTGCCAAGAGATGTATCTGGCGGTTATACAGTCCATCGCCAAGAAATGTATCTGGTGGTTATACAGTCCATTGCCAAGAGATGTATCTGGCAGTTATACAGTCCATTGCCAAGAAATGTATCTGGTGGTTATACAGTCCATCGCCAAGAAATGTATCTGGTGGTTATACAGTCCATCGCCAAGAAATGTATCTGGTGGTTATACAGTCCATCGCCAAGAAATGTATCTGGCGGTTATACAGTCCATCGCCAAGAAATGTATCTGGCAGTTATACAGTCCATCGCCAAGAAATGTATCTGGCGGTTATACAGTCCATCGCCAAGAAATGTATCTGGTGGTTATACAGTCCATCGCCAAGAAATGTATCTGGAGGTTATACAGTCCATCACCAAGAAATGTATCTGGTGGTAATACAGTCCATTGCTAAGACATGTATCTGGCGGTGATACAGTCCGTCACCAAGAAATGTATCTGGCGGTTATACAGTCCATTACCAAGACATGTATCTGGCGGTTATACAGTCCATCACCAAGAAATGTATCTGGTGGTTATACAGTCCATCACCAAGAAATGTATCTGGCGGTTATACAGTCCATCACCAAGAAATGTATCTGGCAGTTATACAGTCCATCACCAAGAAATGTATCTGGCGGTTATACAGTCCATCACCAAGACATGTATCTGGCCGTTATACAGTCCATTGCTAAGACATGTATCTGGCGGTTATACAGTCCATTGCCAAGAAATGTATCTGGCGGTTATACAGTCCATTGCTAAGACATGTATCTGGCGGTTATACAGTCCATTGCCAAGAAATGTATCTGGCGGTTATACAGTCCATTGCTAAGACATGTATCTGGCGGTTATACAGTCCATCACCAAGACATGTATCTGGCGGTTATACAGTCCATCACCAAGACATGTATCTGGCGGTTATACAGTCCATCACCAAGACATGTATCTGGCGGTTATACAGTCCATCACCAAGAAATGTATCTGGCGGTGATACAGTCCATCACCAAGAGATGTATCTGGCGGTTATACAGTCCATCACCAAGAAATGTATCTGGCGGTTATACAGTCCATTGCTAAGAGATGTATCTGGCGGTGATACAGTCCATTGCTAAGAGATGTATCTGGCGGTGATACAGTCCATTGCTAAGAAATGTATCTGGCGGTTATACAGTCCATTGCTAAGAAATGTATCTGGTGGTTATACAGTCCATCACCAAGACATGTATCTGGCGGTTATACAGTCCATCACCAAGACATGTATCTGGCGGTTATACAGTCCATCACCAAGAGATGTATCTGGCGGTTATACAGTCCATCACCAAGAAATGTATCTGGCGGTTATACAGTCCATCACCAAGACATGTATCTGGCAGTTATACAGTCCATCACCAAGAAAGTATCTGGCGGTTATACAGTCCATCACCAAGACATGTATCTGGCTGTTATACAGTCCATTGCTAAGACATGTATCTGGCGGTTATACAGTCCATTGCCAAGAAATGTATCTGGCGGTTATACAGTCCATTGCTAAGACATGTATCTGGCGTTATACAGTCCATTGCCAAGAAATGTATCCGGCGGTTATACAGTCCATTGCTAAGACATGTATCTGGCGGTTATACAGTCCATCACCAAGACATGTATCTGGCGGTTATACAGTCCATCACCAAGACATGTATCTGGCGGTTATACAGTCCATCACCAGACATGTATCTGGCGTTTATACAGTCCATCACCAGAAATGTATCTGGCGGTGATACAGTCCATCACCAAGAGATGTATCTGGCGGTTATACAGTCCATCACCAAGAAATGTATCTGGCGGTTATACAGTCCATTGCTAAGAGATGTATCTGGCGGTGATACAGTCCATTGCTAAGAGATGTATCTGGCGGTGATACAGTCCATTGCTAAGAAATGTATCTGGCGGTTATACAGTCCATTGCTAAGAAATGTATCTGGTGGTTATACAGTCCATCACCAAGACATGTATCTGGCGTTATACAGTCCATCACCAAGACATGTATCTGGCGGTGATACAGTCCATCACCAAGAGATGTATCTGGCGGTTATACAGTCCATCACCAAGAAATGTATCTGGCGGTTATACAGTCCATTGCTAAGAGATGTATCTGGCGGTGATACAGTCCATTGCTAAGAGATGTATCTGGCGGTGATACAGTCCATTGCTAAGAAATGTATCTGGCGGTTATACAGTCCATTGCTAAGAAATGTATCTGGTGGTTATACAGTCCATCTCTAAGAAATGTATCTGGTGGTTATACAGTCCATGCTAAGACATGTATCTGGTGGTTATACAGTCCATCACCAAGACATGTATCTGGCAGTTATACAGTCCATTGCCAAGAAATGTATCTGGCGGTTATACAGTCCATCGCCAAGAATGTATCTGGTGGTTATACAGTCCATCGCCAAGACATGTATCTGGCGGTTATACAGTCCATCGCCAAGAATGTATCTGGCGGTTATACAGTCCATCGCCAAGAAATGTATCTAGCAGTTATACAGTCCATTGTCAAGAATGTATCTGGCGGTTATACATTCCATCTCTAAGACATGTATCTGGCGGTTATACAGTCCATTGCCAAGACATGTATCTGGCGGTTATACAGTCCATCGCCAAGAAATATATCTGGCGGTTATACAGTCCATCGCCAAGAAATGTATCTGGCGGTTATACAGTCCATTGCCAAGAATGTATCTGGTGGTTATACAGTCCATCGCCAAGAAATGTATCTGGTGGTTATACAGTCCATCGCCAAAAAATGTATCTGGCGGTTATACAGTCCATCGCCAAGAAATGTATCTGGTGGTTATACAGTCCATCGCCAAGAAATGTATCTGGCGGTTATACAGTCCATCGCCAAGAAATGTATCTGGTGGTTATACAGTCCATCTCTAAGACATGTATCTGGCGGTTATACAATCCATCGCCAAGAAATGTATCTGGCGGTTATACAGTCCATCGCCAAGAATGTATCTGGTGGTTATACAGTCCATTGCTAAGACATTTATCTGGCGGTGATACAGTCCATCACCAAGACATGTATCTGGCGGTGATACAGTCCATCACCAAGAAATGTATCTGGTGGTTATACAGTCCATTGCCAAGAGATGTATCTGGCGGTTATACAGTCCATCGCCAAGAAATGTATCTGGTGGTTATACAGTCCATCGCCAAGAAATGTATCTGGCGGTTATACAGTCCATCGCCAAGAAATGTATCTGGTGGTTATACAGTCCATCGCCAAGAATGTATCTGGCGGTTATACAGTCCATCGCCAAGAAATGTATCTGGCAGTTATACAGTCCATCGCCAAGACATGTATCTGGCGGTTATACAGTCCATCGCCAAGAAATGTATCTGGCGGTTATACAGTCCATCGCCAAGAAATATATCTAGCAGTTATACAGTCCATTGCCAAGAAATGTATCTGGCGGTTATACAGTCCATTGCTAAGACATGTATCTGGTGGTTATACAGTCCATCGCCAAGAAATGTATCTGGCGGTTATACAGTCCATCGCCAAGAATGTATCTGGTGGTTATACAGTCCATCGCCAAGAAATGTATCTGGTGGTTATACAGTCCATCGCCAAGAAATGTATCTGGTGGTTATACAGTCCATCTCTAAGACATGTATCTGGCGGTTATACAATCCATCGCCAAGAAATGTATCTGGCAGTTATACAGTCCATGGCCAAGAAATGTATCTGGTGGTTATACAGTCCATTGCTAAGACATGTATCTGGCGGTGATACAGTCCATCACCAAGACATGTATCTGGCGGTGATACAGTCCATCACCAAGAAATGTATCTGGTGGTTATACAGTCCATTGCCAAGAGATGTATCTGGCGGTTATACAGTCCATCGCCAAGAAATGTATCTGGTGGTTATACAGTCCATTGCCAAGAGATGTATCTGGCGGTTATACAGTCCATCGCCAAGAAATGTATCTGGTGGTTATACAGTCCATTGCCAAGAGATGTATCTGGCAGTTATACAGTCCATTGCCAAGAATGTATCTGGTGGTTATACAGTCCATCGCCAAGAAATGTATCTGGTGGTTATACAGTCCATCGCCAAGAAATGTATCTGGTGGTTATACAGTCCATCGCCAAGAAATGTATCTGGCGGTTATACAGTCCATCGCCAAGAATGTATCTGGCAGTTATACAGTCCATCGCCAAGAAATGTATCTGGCGGTTATACAGTCCATCGCCAAGAAATGTATCTGGTGGTTATACAGTCCATCGCCAAGAATGTATCTGGAGGTTATACAGTCCATCACCAAGAAATGTATCTGGTGGTTATACAGTCCATTGCTAAGACATGTATCTGGCGGTGATACAGTCCGTCACCAAGAAATGTATCTGGCGGTTATACAGTCCATCACCAAGACATGTATCTGGCGGTTATACAGTCCATCACCAAGAAATGTATCTGGTGGTTATACAGTCCATCACCAAGAAATGTATCTGGCGGTTATACAGTACATCACCAAGAAATGTATCTGGCAGTTATACAGTCCATCACCAAGAAATGTATCTGGCGGTTATACAGTCCATCACCAAGACATGTATCTGGCGGTTATACAGTCCATTGCTAAGACATGTATCTGGCGGTTATACAGTCCATTGCCAAGAAATGTATCTGGCGGTTATACAGTCCATTGCTAAGACATGTATCTGGCGGTTATACAGTCCATTGCCAAGAAATGTATCTGGCGGTTATACAGTCCATTGCTAAGACATGTATCTGGCGGTTATACAGTCCATCACCAAGAAATGTATCTGGCGGTTATACAGTCCATCACCAAGAAATGTATCTGGCGGTTATACAGTCCATCACCAAGACATGTATCTGGCGGTTATACAGTCCATCACCAAGAAATGTATCTGGCGGTGATACAGTCCATCACCAAGAGATGTATCTGGCGGTTATACAGTCCATCACCAAGAAATGTATCTGGCGGTTATACAGTCCATTGCTAAGAGATGTATCTGGCGGTGATACAGTCCATTGCTAAGAGATGTATCTGGCGGTGATACAGTCCATTGCTAAGAAATGTATCTGGCGGTTATACAGTCCATTGCTAAGAAATGTATCTGGTGGTTATACAGTCCATCACCAAGACATGTATCTGGCGGTTATACAGTCCATCACCAAGACATGTATCTGGCGGTGATACAGTCCATCACCAAGAGATGTATCTGGCGGTTATACAGTCCATCACCAAGAAATGTATCTGGCGGTTATACAGTCCATCACCAAGAAATGTATCTGGCAGTTATACAGTCCATTGCTAAGAGATGTATCTGGCGGTGATACAGTCCATTGCTAAGAGATGTATCTGGCGGTTATACAGTCCATTGCTAAGACATATATCTGGCGGTTATACAGTCCATCACCAAGACATGTATCTGGCGGTTATACAGTCCATCACCAAGAAATGTATCTGGCGGTTATACAGTCCATCACCAAGAAATGTATCTGGCAGTTATACAGTCCATCACCAAGAAATGTATCTGGCAGTTATACAGTCCATCACCAAGACATGTATCTGGCGGTTATACAGTCCATCACCAAGACATGTATCTGGCTGTTATACAGTCCATTGCTAAGACATGTATCTGGCGGTTATACAGTCCATTGCCAAGAAATGTATCTGGCGGTTATACAGTCCATTGCTAAGACATGTATCTGGCGGTTATACAGTCCATTGCCAAGAAATGTATCTGGCGGTTATACAGTCCATTGCTAAGACATGTATCTGGCAGTTATACTGTCCATCACCAAGACATGTATCTGGCGGTTATACAGTCCATCACCAAGACATGTATCTGGCGGTTATACAGTCCATCACCAAGACATGTATCTGGCGGTTATACAGTCCATCACCAAGAAATGTATCTGGCGGTGATACAGTCCATCACCAAGAGATGTATCTGGCGGTTATACAGTCCATCACCAAGAAATGTATCTGGCGGTTATACAGTCCATTGCTAAGAGATGTATCTGGCGGTGATACAGTCCATTGCTAAGAGATGTATCTGGCGGTTATACAGTCATTGCTAAGAAATGTATCTGGTGGTTATACAGTCCATTGCTAAGAGATGTATCTGGCGGTGATACAGTCCATTGCTAAGAGATGTATCTGGCAGTGATACAGTCCATTGCTAAGAAATGTATCTGGCGGTTATACAGTCCATTGCTAAGAAATGTATCTGGTGGTTATACAGTCCATCGCCAAGAAATGTATCTGGCGGTTATACAGTCCATCGCCAAGAAATTTATCTGGCGGTTATACAGTCCATCTCTAAGAAATGTATCTGGCGGTTATACAGTCCATCGCCAAGAAATGCATCTGGTGGTTATACAGTCCAGCGCCAAGAAATGTATCTGGTGGTTATACAGTTCATCGCCAAGAAATGTATCTGGTGGTTATACAGTTCATCGCCAAGAAATGTATCTGGTGGTTATAAAGTTCATCGCAAAGAAATGTATCTGGTGGTTATACAGTTCATCGCAAAGAAATGTATCTGGCGGCTATACAGTTGCTATGACGCAATTCTAATGAAATTCGATGACATAAGAAAAACACATAAATGAATTCATTGATTTGTCATCTGCTACAATTAGTTTGGCACTCGGGGCACTCGGGGCGGCCGAGCTCCTCAACATGGACAGGTGGGGAACAATGTACTTGTCCTTCCACACAGTGGCAGTCAGGTTGAAGTCTACCTTTCGGAGAATCATTTTTTAATACAGTCAACTATCCCCTCTCCTACCCCTTAAGGCCAACTACCCCCCTCCTACCCCTTAAGGTCAACTACCCCCCTACCCCTTAAGGTCAACTATCCCCTCCTACCCCTTAAGGTCAACTACCCCTAACCTTTAAGGTCAACTATGCCCCCTCCTACCCTTCAGGTCATCTACACCTACTCTTTAACGTCAACTATCCCCCCTACCCATTAACGTCAACTATTCCCCCTCCTACCCCTTAAGCTCACTACCCCCTACCCCTTCAGGTCATCTACCCCATCTACACTTTAACGTCAACTATCACCCCCCTACCCCCTATGGTCAACTAATGCCCCCCCCAACATATATACACACATTTGAAGTAGTGCTGTCTACCACCTAAATGCTGTTAACTATTCTCCCCATGGTTGAAGAAGCAAGGGCACTTCTAGTTGCATACCATTTACCCGTGAACATTTCTATTAGCAGAGGACATAGGAAAACGTCACACTGTAACTTCAACTCGTTCCAAAAAAGATTCTAACATGACTTGATATTTTGTTCTTTCATGTATAATCGTGATAGTGCAGTGGATGCACGTTCGCTTCAGGTGCGAAAGGTCTGGAGTTTGAGCCCCGCTGGAGCCGTTATGATTGTGCCCTTAGGCAAGGCATTTAAATTCCACGTTGCCTCTTCTCTCTCCTTCATGGCGATGAATTCCATCAGGAATGAGGTTTCGTGAGTGATTAATATAAGTTGAAAGAACTTGTTTCGCAATCGAGCTAAAATAAATTTGTAGAAACTAAAGTATAAACAAAGAACAAATCTACCGTGGTTAAATCTGCAATAAACCACGGCTAGAGCAGATCAAATAATATGTGTCTTGCCGTTGTTAATTGGCGAATAAACCAAGGTTTGAAGTTCTGATGCGTAGGAATTAACTATGCAGGCCTATTGTGGGATTCGAACATGCAGCGATGAGGGGCAAGTGATTTGAAGTCAACATCCGTAACAACTCGGCCACAGAGGTCCCGTGTGTATAATTCAACATCCGTAACAACTCGGCCACGGAGGTCCCGTGTGTATAATTCAACAATTAGTTGGTCAATTATAATCTGATTAAATTGTGAATATGTAGTTGTACTGCATATACATCCCCAAACAATTGCACAAGTTTATCATGTTCTTATGAAACATTGTACAGCATAGGGTTCCAAACAATTTCTACGGTCCAAAGCATTTTCTAAGGTTCCAAGCAATTTCTAGGGTCCGAAGCACATTCTAATGTTCCAAGAAATTTCTCACCTTTGAAGAAAGGGCACAGTTTAGCTATGGCCCCTACAGGTCCACGCTGTGTATACTGTCCGACTGCCATCTCCATGTAGAGTAGGGGAATACCACACAGTAACAGCATGATGAAAAACGGGATTAAGAATGCACCTGTAATAAAAGAGGATTAAGAATGCACCTGTAACAAAACAGGATTAAGAATTCACCTGTAACAAAACAGGATTAAGAATGCACCTGTAACAAAACAGGATTAAGAATGCACCTGTAATAAAACAGGATTAAGAATGAACCTGCAACAAAACAGGATTAAGAATGCACCTGTAACAAAACAGGATTAAGAATGCACCTGTAACAAAACAGGATTAAGAATGCACCTGTAACAAAACAGGATTAAGAATGCACCTGCAACAAAACAGGATTAAGAATGCACCTGTAACAAAACAGGATTAAGAATTCACCTGTAACAAAACAGGATTAAGAATGCACCTGTAACAAAACAGGATTAAGAATGCACCTGCAACAAAACAGGATTAAGAATGCACCTACAACAAAACAGGATTAAGAATGCACCTGCAATAAAACAGGATTAAGAATGCACCTGTAACAAAACAGGATTAAGAATGCACCTGCAACAAAACAGGATTAAGAATGCACCTGCAACAAAACAGGATTAAGAATGCACCTGCAACAAAACAGGATTAAGAATGCACCTGTAACAAAACAGGATTAAGAATGCACCTGTAACAAAACAGGATTAAGAATTCACCTGTAACAAAACAGGATTAAGAATTCACCTTAAATAAAACAGCATTAAGAATTCACCTGCAACAAAACAGGATTAAGAATTCACCTGCAACAAAACAGGATTAAGAATGCACCTGTAATAAAACAGGATTAAGAATGAACCTGCAACAAAACAGGATTAAGAATTCACCTGCAACAAAACAGGATTAAGAATGCACCTGTAATAAAACAGGATTAAGAATGCACCTGCAACAAAACAGGATTAAGAATGCACCTGCAACAAAACAGGATTAAGAATGCACCTGCAACAAAACAGGATTAAGAATGCACCTGTAACAAAACGTGATTAAGAATGCACCTGTAAGAAAAAGGATTAAGAATTCACCTGTAATAAAACAGGATTAAGAATGCACCTGCAACAAAACGGGATTAAGAATGCACCTGCAACAAAACAGGATTAATAATGCACCTACAACAAAACAGGATTAAGAATGCACCTGCAACAAAACCGGGTTTAAGAATGCACCTGCAACAAAACGGGATTAAGAATGCACCTGCAACAAAACCGGGATTAAGAATGCACCTGCAACAAAACAATTAAAACTACTATTAGCCCAGACAATTTCAAATTATAGGCCATGTTTCAAAGTGCAATAAAAGAAAAATGCTATTCGAACAACATACAGTTTCATAAATGAATTACTGTAAAAATGGTACTTGCAAAACAAATTCAGACCTTTCCTTTATATGAAATAGCACAGGATACATGAATATGTTGACACATGTCGATAATTTTTTATGAACATGGTAATGTTGTTCAAATAGCACTTTATTCTTTTAGTGCACTTTGAAACATGGCCTATAATTTGGCATATTCTAGTTTGTGTATAAATACAGTCAAACCTGTGTTAGTGGTCACCTCCATTAAGCAACAACCTGTATTAAGCAGCCAGTATCCAGATTCCCAATATGTTGTTTTGCTATATATTTCACCTCTATTAAGCAGCCACCTGCACTAAGCAGCCACTTTCTGTAATTCCCTTGGCTGGCTGCTTAAGACAGTTTTGACTGTATGCAGAAACATGCGAACAATCGGTTAATCGGAGCTAACGGTCAAAATCAGATCTGGTATAATACATGGACAAAAACATGATAGCCGACTCCAACATGGGTCGGCTTCTTCAACACAATTTCCTGAGAAAATAACTTAATAAGAAGCTGGAGTACAGGTGCTTCCTCATTCATCTGCATATGTGTCATGGTATTTCATATGTGTCATGGTTGGAGCACTCGCTGTAGGGACATACATGTTGGGCAAACGGTGCAGCAAATTCAACATACACATATATGCACGTATTAAACATTTCAGTTAGTGATTAAGAATAATATGTCATGAAAGGTCACAAAGAATAAGATGTTTTTTTATAGATTGAAGTGATAATAGATTTAAATAGAGTTAAAAGAGTAAAAAGAACGCTCGTTTCGACGCGAATTGCACCGCTTAGAATTTTTCAAAACAAATTGAAAATGCTACGAAATCTCTTTTTGACGTACATTTTTGCCGAATAAACCTACACGTTAGTGGAAACACATTTTATTGATAATGTTATTCACAGTTAAAACTCTCCCGTCGAAGATTTTTTTTTGTTGCTGACAGAACCCGTGTCCTAGTACGGAAATGTGACCTGCTATGGCCAATGTTTGTGGCAATTGTTTGCAAAGTATACATGCATGCAGCTTAAAGTTGTGTTTTATTTGAAGAACAATATAAATACTCGGGATAGGCGTTATATTTGGACAGCTTTGTACAAAAGTGTCTCAGATAGGGCCATTTTACTGATCGATGCGAAATCTGACATCCCACAGAGTAGAATCCCTGTACTTAAATATATATACTAGTACCCCCAAACGTACCGAATCCCTGTGATCTAGATGTGACCAAAAATGTTGTATATGAGGGCATTCCCAGAATATATGTCGTAGGGTTTCCACTTGCATAGTACAGAAATCACATAGACTCGAGTCAACTAGATGTATTTGATGTAGAAATTTATTTGTTGGCAATATTCTTGTAACATATTTGTACTGGAATACCATCAGTTTAGATTCTATTGTACTTTATGATAGAGCTTAAAAACCAATTTTCCAAATTTACTATGCTCACAAATAATTTCTGTGGACCACTTTATAATAAATAAGAGACTTGCTAATTACAATCAGAATTAATTGTTCCGTAGTATATAACCTAGAATTAGAAGTATCCCCTGCCACCCTATTAAAGGAGCGTCACGTTTTGGATGCTGCTTTTTGTGTGCAATATTTCAGTTTAGTATTAGACTCAAAACGCGATTCAATCTTCTGGCTCGCGTAGCTGAAAAATACTGAAGATATAGTGACAAATCCACAGAGTAATCAGTAGAATATACATTTAGAAAACATGAAAACTCTATCATTTATGAATGTTGTTCATTTGACGATTTACCTATCATTTGGCTCCATTTTCTGACTCAGTCACTAGTTCTATTTCTAATCATTCTATGTTTGCATTCTAGCAGATATATAATCTTACCGCCCCCACTTCTGTAGCACAGGTACGGAAAACGCCAGACATTTCCCAAGCCGACTGCATAACCCGCCGTAGCCAGTAAATACTCCACACTTCTGCTCCAATTCTCACGTGTTTCGTCCGCAGCCATGATCCTTGTTTTGCATGCTAACACCGGCTTGTACTAATTTACGACACTGATCTTAGGGGGCAGTGGATACTTATTTAGTACAAACAATTTGGTGTGCATTTTTGGTGATAGGGAACAGTTTTAATCCCAGAAGGCTTGTTGTCTCCTCGTTGTCTCGTCACTGTGGTCTTCCGGTCTCTATTAGTATATATCATTGGTGTTGAATCTCACTGGTGCCCAAATGCTTTCTAGGTCATGCTTAGCACTTGCTATGTATAATGTAGTCTGGTATATCATTACAATTGCTAATTACTTGGTGTGTTAGTGGTGTTTAATTTAACATATTTATTAGCTTGTGAATATCATCCCTACACTGGTTTGTTGGATAATTCAAATAACTCATCACAGTCTGTACTTCAACTTGTTACTGCTGAACAATCAGTCACGATTATGATTGGCAGGCACAAATTAAAGGATATACAAATCTATAGATAAAGGCAGCAGACATTTTAAAGTTAGAGGGAGGAGGTCTCGAGAGGGATTGATATAAGTTGGTTTAAACATATTTATTCCACTATATACATTCACAAAACAATACATGCACACACAATCAAAGAATAGGAAAGGATCGAAACGGAAGCAGAGCTTATATAGTTTTAGATATAAGTTGTAAGAACTTGTTTCGTACTCGAGCTAAAATAAATTTGTATGAAAACTGTAAACAAAAGTCGGCAGACTGGGACTCGGTTATATACATTTCGGTAGACTGTTCCATAGACTGATTTATCTGGGGGTGATGGACCCTTAAGACCATGGCTTACAAGACACTAGTGAGACCCCAGCTTGAATATGGCTCCGAGATCTGGTCGCCCCATACCCAAACATTGATAGACCAAATTGAAGGTGTCCAGCGAAGAGCAGCCCGTTGGATAAAGGCTGACTTCTATCGTACCTCTAGTGCTACAGACATGCTACATTCCCTACATATACGCAGACTAGATCAACGGCGTATTGACAATAGGTTATCCCTTATGTATAGAATTCATAATGATCTTGTTGCTATTCCCATTGAAAATTACCTAGTTCCTCTCTCCCGTCCTACTCGCCATTGCCATTTCTTAAGCTATAGGTTAATTACAGCAACTACAGACTACTACAAGTTTTCCTTCTTTCCAAGAACAATCTATCATTGGAACCACCTCCCTCCTGACATTGTCCATCTCCCTACCATAGAGCAATTCAATACGGCAGTTTGCCATATTGAACATGCCAGTCCCTAGTTGTTCTGCGTAGCTGCTTTTAAACTTTTACCACAACTTATTTTCATACCTTCTTAAATTATACTTTTAACTACTCATACTTTTAACTTCTTTGCGGTTTTTGACGCGCAACATGTCTACGTCCCCGCGAGGGGTTCGACATTAAAGGAAGATAGATAGATAGAGATGGCATGGTATTGGGTTTCTGAATGTGGAATAAGCACGTTAAGATTTCTTGTGGGTGCTAGGTGATGGTGATAGACAGCAACTAGTTCATTTCTTATTGTGTACACATGATCAACGAGGCCTGATTTCGTCTATGTTCTAGAGTTTTCCAATTGAGGGTTGATACCATTTGTGATTCACTAGTAGTGTAGTTGTCATCATTATCGTTAAATATACAACGGGTTGCAACTCTTTGGACCATTTCTAGTTTGTAGGTAAGATGTTTTTGCATGGGGCTGTGGAGCAGTATTCAACCTGTGTGTGGATATTATAAGTTGTATATGCAGTTTTTCTTTGACCTGTTTGTTATTAGTTGTTCACGTTCCTTTTGATTAAGTGGAGAGTGTTGTGATCTTTTGAGGTAATTTTTTTATTGATGTGTTGAGCCCAATTGATGCGCTTACTAGTGGTGATTCCGAGATATTTGGACT
Organism: Archivesica marissinica; assembly: GCA_014843695.1. Taxonomy (NCBI): domain Eukaryota; kingdom Metazoa; phylum Mollusca; class Bivalvia; order Venerida; family Vesicomyidae; genus Archivesica; species Archivesica marissinica. The sequence goes on from CM026403.1 coordinate 54,643,742, forward strand.
GTTCAAGTGACTGTACTTGTGTGCTATGTAACATGGGTAAACGAATTAGTTCCTATTGATTCTTAATAGTGTGCATTTATTAGGGATGAATTCCATTGCCAATTCCTTTCCCCAAGATTCTAAGAGTTGTAGGTCATGTTGTAGTGCTTCTGCTGAGGACTGGGATTTGATGGTGAGGTAAGCGATGGTGTCGTCGGCAAATAGGCAGGTCCGACTTTTGATGCTGTTTATATAAGATAGTAGGGCCCCAGAACAGATCCTTGGGGAACACCTGAGAGAACTGGTAACTTGTAAGAGCACTTACTTTCGACGAGGACCTGTTTTTGAGAAAAAAGTGTATCCATGATGAGGCTTTTTTCATTTATACCAGTGTTTGTGTTTATGGGTGAGCTTGTGGTGGTCTACATTGTCGAATGCTTTACTGCAATCAATGATGGCTTCCGTCAAGCAAGTGCGACCGAACTCAAGATTGCCAGCTATCTCTTGTGTGAAACCAATGAGTTGGGTGTCACAACTGTAGTTTGAACTGAACCCATGCTGATGTGGGCCAAGAATATGGTGAGAGTCAAAGTATGACATAATGTTGGAAACCAGGATGCGTTCTAAGAGTTTGGATGCTATGCATGTCAGAGAAATAGGGCGGTAGTTGCTATTCTTGGACTTTTGTCACATTAAAACGGAGAAGCTAATCATTACTTCAACCAACGTGAATATAAGTCCTCCTGTAACCTAATCTGGACAGCATGTGAAAGTATAACTTGATCAACCTTCGTGTCGTCTGCAAAATGATTGCAAATTCCTTGGATAAATTCTGACACATCGTTGATATAAATAATGAATAAATGTGTAACCACTACCGATCCCTGTGGATTTTCAGATATGTACAACAGATGTAACGAGTGTTGAGTTTGGATAACTGTCGGTTGGCCAACAACTTCATAAAACAAACTGGAACAATAATCAGGTATTGCAGTGTATTTCATCATCATCATCATCATCAGCAGCAGCAGCAGCAGCAGCAGCAGCAGCAGCAGCAGCAGCAGCAGCAGCAGCAAAGCAGCAGCATCTTCTTCTTTTTCTTCTAGATGAGTATACTTGAACTATTTGTCCGCAAATCTGCATTTTGTCTATTGTCTAAACTATGCAGAACAGTACCGTAGCCAGAGGCAAATTTCAACCATGGTAATCTAGGGGGTCCGGGGTATGTTCCCCCTTAAAACTGTTGGGTATAGAAGCAATTTCCTGCGTTTTCTGATTTAATGAGTGTTTAGACATATAATTATGTACTGACCTTTCAGTTCTCTAACAGTCAACATCTTATACAGCAAAGGGATATCTTTGGCATTTTATTTATTTATTTATGTTTTGCTTTGTGGGCCTGTTATGTGATGAATTCATTTGTCCACACATGTCTGTTCTACAGTGAACATAATCTATTTCAACCATGACACATACTTATGCAGGTGAACGGGGGAATGTCTGTATTTCAGCTTGTTTTTTTCTCTCTCAGGAAAATGTGTTGAAGAAGCCATCCCATGCTCCGCTCCGCTAAGTACTGTATATTTGTTCCCTCGTTTGGCCGTAATATATAGATAGCGGACGATTTGGCTATTTGAAAATGTGCATAGGACATTTCGACTAAAAATAGCGGACGTTTTTTACTAAAATGAGTACGTTTTGGTCGGCGATCGTTTTTGTTAACGGACGTTTTGACCAGGTACCTAATCTGTCCACCTCACTTTGACCTCAAACTAGGATTAGCCGTTTATTGATACGATCCCGCTTATTTGACACAAACTAGAATACGCATAATTATATGCCACGTTTTCAAAATTCATCAAATGATAAAAATCATATTCAAACAGCTGAGGGTACATACGATACTTATAAAATAAATCGCGCCCATCTATACGACAGGAGATAATTCGACGACACACCTATATCTAGTGGTTTCCGAACCTACCGGTGTGATGACCTAGTGATTTGATGTCATCGACCATAACCACTCAGCCACAGAGGCCCCACTGATATTGCTGGCATCAACAAGTTCGCTTGTGTGACCATGTAGACTGTATTGCGAGTCATGTTTCGAGAATGACCATTGAGGAAAGCGGGCGAGCCGTCGGTATGCTTGATACGGGCACTTCTATCAGACAGGTATGTTCAGCGTTGTAATTAAATTCGATATTTCAAGTACATTTTGTAATGAATCATACAATGTCATATGTGTCGCCACTATATAAACATGACTAATGAAAGTTCTAAATTTGAAAATTATCACCATGATGACATGTTTTCGATATGTACATGTTTTCGATACGTTTCGTCTCCGACATTTAAATTGCACCGGAAGTACAATGACGCCATGCATTGGTTGTGTACGGTATTCTCACACTTCATCATTCACTCCACTGAAGTAGTTTTCCAATTATGTGTCGTAAAATAAGTGAATACTCCTTTTTATAACTAGTATCAAAAAAGAATACGTTTTGCTATTACTTTTTAGCAGTTGCATAGCAACTACATTTTAACTCAAAGTGTATGAATATGAGGATTTGTCTAACATATTTCGGGAGTTTTTATCTCGCCGGCTTCAGAAAGTCGCATGACTACCACCTGACAATGTTATTTCAGAATGGTACAGGGTGTCTCAAAAAGTAATACCGTATACGTTTAAAATTAAGAAAATTAAGAAAACTTATTAATTAATATCCTCATTACCTTCTTTGGACATTTATGGGTTATTATTATTATTATTACAGGCCAGACCAGCGCCACGTGCCCCTAAGTACAACCTAGTGCTATGCCAAATATCTAATTAGAGAGCTTAGTGAAAATGCTGGTCTGTGGTCAGATGCAATGGTGAATTCATATACATGTCCCTATCATGATAATTACACTGGTAAATAGATTGTTAAATTTGAGTACAGTTCCAGAATTACCCCATAGCTATGTAGTTACAGTAGCTATACAAGGATACTCTTCATTTTAAATGGTATCGATAATAGGTCAATATCTTAATTGGTGGCTGGCTGTTGCCTAGTGTGCTTAGTGGACTACGATGTGTTGTTTTGGTGGAGAATATTTTTAATGATATGTATAAATGAATTCATTTAAGGTAATGTATGTTTTGGATTACGTGCCATGCCCTTTTCCTTTAATAACAGAGCAACAATACTTATGGTATCGAAAACCGGCCAATCAATGATGCATTGCTGTACTTAAACCACAGTGCATCTTACCCTTCTCTTTGCCTCGTGTCGATGTATTCCACCTGGAATGAGATCTCAAGAGCGATTAATATATTGTTGTAAATACTTGTTTCGCAGCCGAGCTAAGATAAATTTGTATAAACCACCTCACTGTAGCTGCATTGCTAACCTCAGAGAATCACCTCAAATAAGACTGAAACAAAATTAAGGTAATTAAATTTCATGACGTGCTATTATTATATACCACCTTAGGCTGGTGCGATTTATTTGTTTCCAGTCTAGAATACTGTGCCAGAAAGTTTGCTTGTGGGCAGTTGTTGTAAGTAATATGAATACGGTTAGCCTATATGGACTCTGGTTAATGTTAACTTACTGTATGACTATAGGGTAAAATAATTGTGCCTGTGGAATATTACTTACTATATGACCATAGGGCCAAACAAAATTGTGTCTGTGGGTTAATTGCTACCTCTTATACAGACAAAAGTTTCCTAATCGCACACGCCTTCCTGCTGCAAAATTTGAAAACCGCTTTCATAGGTTTGGATGGTTCTTTCGGTTGTAATTCACTATAATCATATTCCTGGTATTTCTGGTTAGATCATACATTACATTTTTGTTCGGGGAGTCTTGAGTTTGAGCCTGTATTCGCGTGTAACGTCATGACGTCGATATATTCGGTGTTGCACTGTCACGGTCACGGCACAGTTGCCGCAGCGACGATAAATAAATACTTAAGTTAAGAAAGAAAATAGACATAGTTTATTAAATTCCAGTTAGGCTTTGAAGCCCATGAGGAGACATAGTTGATTAAATTCCAGTTAGGCTTTGAAGCCCATGAGGACATACATACATATTATATACAGTTAGCGAATACAGTGCAAACATAATGCATACATTATATACAAATCAATGTGAGCTCCCACAAACATAGGCATATACTATTTATCTGATATGTGTCTTATAATAAAAGCAAAACAGTTCTTTATTTCTAACATGGAGAAGGTCATATTCTCATATAAAGAAATTATATTGACCCAATAAGAAAAGGTTAATTGCATGCAAGACTTGTAGGCCTACTGTTTGACATTGCAAAACCCGGAAAGACAATAAAAATTAAATGGCTACCTCTTATACAGATAAAATTGTCCTAATCGCACACGCCTTCCTGCTGCACAATTTGAAAACAGCTTTCATAGGTTTGGATGGTTCTTTCGGTTGTAATTCACTATAATCATATTCCTGGTATTTCTGGTTAGATCATGCATTACATTTTTGTTCGGGGAGTCTTGAGTTTGAGCCTGTATTCGCGTGTAACGTCATGACGTCGATATATTCGGTGTTGCACTGTCACGGTCACGGTGACTGTTAGAAAGCGAAAGTAGCCATAGTAGGTCCGTGTTATCACCGGGTAAAAGTGGTTCAGTCGCCCAAATACCTCGGCGGAGGCGACTATAAAGAAAACTATATCGTTCTTAAAAGTGGTTATCGTCAATCATGACAGTGTCGTGAAAATATAAATTTCATAAATTACCATTGGCGTATCGTCCGTATACACCATTTCACGCATACATCATTTCGCGCAGCTATCTATTTCCGGTATATTTATTTACACACAAACCGCTGACGTCTTAGGTCATTTGGATTTTCTTGTGTAAATATAGCGGCAACTTCCTGTCATACAAAACATGTGGAAAGTCAACATTGGCAAGGTAAAACCCTTTAAATATACTTTGGTATTGTAAATTAAAGTATTTTCTAACAACCTGTTTACATGTTTCTAAAAATGTCCTCATCAGAAGGTATGTAATAGCCAAAAAGATATTTTTCATCAGTGGTTGCAAACTTCTGCTGTCAAATTTTGGTCACGTGACTGAAATGTGATTCAAAATGGCGGATATAGCAAAATTCCACTGTGTCTAACCGGTCTAGTTGGTATGTGGTGAAATTTAATCTGCATGTTTTTTGTTCATCTAAACAAAAGTGACAATGTTTGCTTATATGGTTTTAAGAGTGTTTACACTATTTAGATTTTTGTCTAGTTTGACTTTTGTTTATTTTATAGACCCCAAGGAGGTCTTACTCACCGACTTCACTGATATCAGCCTACATAAATGATAAAGATAAGAGACACCAATGCTCCTATTAGAAAGACTGCTAGAGAGTATGGTGTACCAGAGGCCACTTTAAGAGATAGGCTTGCCTTGAGGGTGGATCCAGATGTAACCAGGTCTGGTCCAGGTCCTATGTTCACACAGGAGCAAGAGTCTAGACTAGCTACACACTTAGAGTTCATGTCAAATGTGGGGTGGAACGGCCACTGAATCTGGTTGGAGTAACACGCTAGTCTTTAAGAAGTATCTGACAGAACACCTGATCAAATACCTTCCGGAAAGGAGTAAAGAGGCCAGTCCTATTACTCTATGATGGTCATAGAGGGGTATGTTTCTATTGAAGTAATAGATTGGGCCAAGAAGGAGAACATTATCTTATTTGTTCTCCCCGCGAACACAAGTCACTGCTTATAGCCCATGGACGCTGGCTGCTTTGGTCCATATGAAAGGATTTACAATGGTAAAGCGCATACGTTCATGAGAAAGAACTCGGGTGTATCCATCTCTCGTACTAACATATGCCCGCTAGCTTGTTCGGCTTATACTTGTGGATAATAAGAAACTTTATTCCTGCCACCACTTTAGAAATTGAACAATGTGATGATGAGGTTCTATCTGGTGAGATATCACATGACAAGGTAAATGATACAGAAAATGACTGAACAGTAAAAAAATGAGGAATAACAAGTTGAAATTGTTTGTGTTACATTATATAGTTACATAGATTTGTTATAGTTTACCCTTGAAATTTCACTTCATTTTCATTTGTCAACAAACTCCAAATATTACTAATTCATTTTTATAATACATGTCATGTTATTGTAGATCTCTACAACAACTCTATAAAATTGGTTAAATGTATGTCTGTGTTTGTATAGAACATGTACATCAACTATTGTAGCAGGTTGTACCCGGTGAAAGCACTATACCGGAAGTAGTAGCAGGTGCGCGAAAACACAGTACCGCAAACTGTTGTAAACTTCCGGAAGGTCAAGGTTGTGTTTTGATTTCGCAGCATGTTTGCAACAGTTTATGGGGGGAAATGTTGTTGCAATATAATAATGGATAAATATATTGATTAAATAGCAGGTAAGATTTAATATTGCTCTTATTACATTTTTCTGTGGGTCAGTGTAATGCTAGTGTGCGCGAAAACCCATGACGCTAGGATACCGGTAATCGGCCGTCTAAGGCATGTCGGTGAACGGCTGCTTGTCAAGTCTGTTTTACAGTTTGTGAAATAATATAAAGTGATCATTTTTGCATTTAATGGAATTGTCTAAATTGAGATTGCATAACAAATGTTCAAAATAAATACACTTTCACTCGCTTGTGATTTCAACAGGGCGTCGAAAAAAGTACCTATTATCGGCCGACCTTGAAAACAAACCCATGTAACAGACATGTTGATTACAGTTAAGTTCCAAAAAGCTAATTAACATTGGACATAGTAATAATTGTTAGTCGAAATGGAGGAATTTAACACCCAACAAATTATGATTACTCTTCAATATGAGGTATGTTGTGACATGGAGATAAATGTCGACACTTTTAAATGTGGAGAATGGCACACCATACTGTCTTGCTGCCCATTTTACTGGCAAAACCATGCCTGATATGCGCTTGTCAGTGTACTTGGTGAATAGAGACGCCAAATTGGATTTGAAAAAAAAGGTCGAAACTGAATTAGCATAATAGTAGGCCTAAATATCTTAATGGACAATAGTATTTTTGAATAAAAAATGATAAAAAGCTGTAAGAGGAACACTATAATTATTTGATTTGACCTGTAAAATGCGTATTAAGACTATAACTACAGCATTTACCTCTGTTTAAGGGATTTTTAGGCTACACATAAATGGGGTTAATGAAAACATCAACATTTGCATACTTTCAAATAAAATGTGAATATTTATCTGCTTTACGCGCAGTTTGCTCTTTGATAACTAATATCTTAATATGTAATACCCATAAGTACCAAATAATCTGTTTTTTAGAGCAATGACGTCATGCTCGTTCCGGATGTAAACATAATCACGTGAATAAACAAAGGCCGAAAATAGGTGCCGGCCGATATCAGGGATGTTGACGATAAGATTTTAACCGGCGGTTCCACTGAACTTTGGCTTGTTTCAGAGAGATATAGGGCCTATGATTATGAACGGTCCTATATATAAGACCTATTGGAAGTTAAAAGCAGAAATATAAGAAAGTATTGTAAATTGTATGATAAAACAAAGTAGTTTCCCAGCTGTACTTAAAATGGCCCAAGTAACACCCGTCTTTAAAAAAGATGACCCTTTTATCAAGAAAAACTACAGACCTGTTAGTATTTTACCAACTATGTCCAATATATTTGAAACAGTCATAAACAATCAGCTGGCAGACTACTTTGAACATGTATTTAATAATTACTTAGCAGCTTTTAGACCAAAGTATGGCTGTCAGACAACCCTCTTGCGCTTAATTGAGGACTGGAAAATGGCACTGGACCGGAATGATCATGTGGCGGGAATACTTATGGACCTATCAAAGGCATTTGATTGCTTGCCACATGACCTTGTTGTCCTGAAATTGGGGGCATATGGGCTGTCTGACAGTGCATGCTCACTTGTACATAATTATCTGTCTTTTAGGAAACAATGTGTTAAGATTGGTGATGCACTCAGCCTATGGCAAGAAACTATCAAGGGGGTCCCCCAAGGCTCCATATTAGGACCTCTAATTTTTAATATTTTTATAAATGACATCTTTTATTTTATTACACAATCTAAGCTTTACAATTATGCAGACGACAATACTTTGTCATACTGGGATAAGGATCTGTCATCTCTCAAATCAACTCTTGAAACAGAAAGTGACATCTTAATAAAATGGTTTGATTGTAACCAAATGCAGGCCAACCCTGATAAGTTTCAGGCCATAGCCCTAGGTAAGAAAACCCACAAACAATTAAGATATTTTACCATTGCAAATGCTGATATTAAATGTGAAGACTCTGTGAAACTCCTAGGTGTAGATATAGATTTTATGTTAAATTTTGATGAACAGGTTACAAAAATGTGTAAGAAGGCTGCTAGACAACTAAATGTACTTCTCAGACTAAGCAAGTTTTTAACACCTGACCTCAAATTGTTAATTTATAAATCCTTTATAAGATCAACTTTCAACTACTGTCCGCTCATATGGCACTTTTGTAACAAAACTAATACAGACAAATTGGAGAAACTACAACATAGAGCACTAACAATTACTTTAAATGATTTCACCTCTAGCTACGAAGACCTTTTGAAACAAGTAAACATGCCTACATTACATCTTAGTAGAATAAGAACTATTGCAATAGAAACATTCAAATGCCTGTACCATGAATCACCTCCATATTTACATGACCTGGTTAAATTTCGAAATATAAAATATTCTTTCAGACATTCAAACACTGTTGAAGTACCAACTGTACGCACCACCTTGAACGGTAAGAGATCTTTCAGATACGAGGCCGCTCAGGTATGGAACAGCCTGCCAAATGACATTAGAAAAATTGAAAACCACAAGGAGTTTGTGAGGCTGGTCCGTGCCTGGACGGGCCCGTCCTGTAAGTGCTCAATGTGCTCTACCTAATCGTGTCCGCTTATTTCCTCATGCTTAATGTGCTTAATGTGCTTATTAATGTGTGCTATGTGTTTTATTTGTGTTTTTTATGTTTATAATTTATGATTTGTGCTAGCTTGATGTTCTAATTTGATTGTTGTAACTTAGTTTTAGTGTTCTATAAATTTGCATGCCACAAATAGTTGCTTTAACTGCATTTTATGTATTTTATTTTAAGATACCTATGAGGTAATTGCTGATCAGTTCCTTTCCAAATCTGATTTGGGGGATAACTGTTTTTTTAAAACATATCTTAATTTCACAGTAGTGTACCTTTTTGCCTGTCAGTGTCTTAACATTTTTTGTTCTTATTGCAGTTTTTAGGCCACGGGCCAAGATCAGCAACTACAACACAGTGTATCAATCAATAGTGTATTTCTATTTGAATTCTTAAGATTTATCTATATTATATAGTTGGTATCTTAAGCTGTATGTTATCCTTAAATTGTTAAAACTATTAACACAATGTATTAACTTTATGTTTGTCTTTTAGGTGCTCGCTTTAACATGTTTTAATTATGCTATGTCCTGTGTTGTATTCATGTTTAAACCAACTTTTATTTCTTAGCTGTTTTTTCTTATGTTTTGATTATAATATATGTTTGTCGGAAAAATAGCTTATTAGCTAATGTTATTTTGTAAATGTAATCCGACGTTAAATAAAGCTTCTTGTATCTTGTAAAGTAATAAAACTGTCACTAGAAATACCAAAAGACACCGAAATACCGAAAGAAATACCGAAAGAAATACCGAAAGATACCGAAAACCAGTATATAACTACAATATAATATCAAAGGAACGTGTTTTAGCTATTTATTAAGCATACTGCACCTTATTGATTTAATATCTGCCCTTTATAGTGATTTATTTTAATGGTATGAGAGTATTTCGGCGATTTCATTTTCAAGGGAGACTAATCCTACTCTACCGAATACCGAAAGACACTTAAGTTCTGCATACAAAACAATAAAAAGATTGAATTAGCGTGGATATAGCAATTTTTTAGGTTTAATATACATAATAACTGCGAATTGACTTAACATATGCCCTTTATAGTGATTTATGTTATGAGAGCAGGGCGTTCACTAGACTTTGAAAGCCAAGAGTCAATGACCCTTGAGGTTAAAATCTCAAGAGTCAAACTGGATTTTTCAAGAGTCAGTCAAACTGGATTTTTCAAGAGTCGATATGCATGTTGGTACTTTCCGTACAGATAACTTTTTCCCGACCATATAATAACCTCTGGACCAAGGTGTGTCTTGGGTGCAACCAGTAATTTTGTTATCATAATTAGAGAAAACATTGACTAGTTTGCTGAGCTTTGCACCTGGGCTTAGAACCGTACACGTATTTAAGTTTCATGTTACGTTGTACATGTAGAGCATCGGATTTGGAATATAATGATCGGGTTTGATACTGAGCCTCACACAAAATCCTTAGTACTGGTTAACCACTCAGGTCGACTAATTCTGCCCAGGAAAGCATGGCTAGGTGGTTAAATGGTATGACATAAATGTATCATACATACAACTTGTATAATTCTACATTGTATCGGTATTGCAAAGTCACCAAATGATCAAGAGTAGTTGATATCAACATGAACCTTTTGGGGCACTGCATCCAGATTAGCCTTCACAAACCAATACAAATGTCGATTATACAAAATACAATTTTTTAGCTGATCTGCATGTAATTTTATTTTTCATGAAATTGGTACGAAACGGATCGAGTACGGTTTCACGACATTGTAAAACATGAATTTCTTATATAAAGGGGACATATTCATTTCAATATCTTTCAATTTTTGAATTTAAGCACATTTTTATGAATATGTCATAATCTCAATCATTGAGAGTATTTCGGCGATTTCATTTTCAAGGGAGACGGAAATACCAAGGAAAACTTGTATTAGTATGTAGTTGATGTAATTAACCTGTAGCTTAAGGAGTGGCATTGTCCTATATATAAGGCCTCTACATAAAATAATTCTTCTGTTATTTCGAGAAATTCCTTGATAAGTTGATAGTAAAATGTCACATTTTTCAAGTCTAAATATTTGGACTAGGAGTGGTAGTGGCGTGCGGGATGGGAGAGGGGAACTAGGTAATTTTCAATTGTCTTAAAAGAATGTGCTAATGAGATCACACAGGTCTATCTTCACTAAACTTTTCAACATGTCATTAGAAACTGGTATTATTTTTGTAACACCTATCTTCAAAAAAGGAGAACAGTATAAAGCTAGTAATTACAGACCTGTCTCCTTAACTTGCATAGCATGTAAATTACTCAAACACAGTAGTTAGTAACACACTAGATGACTTAGACTTAAATACCATCCTAGTATACAACCAACATGGCGTCCGTGCTCGGCGATCTTGCGAAACCCAACTTGTGGGTTTCATACATTATCTATCACAGTCTATACAGCGGGGCCAAGTGGATGTCGCCATAATGGAATTTAGTAAGGCGTTTGATGTGGTCCATCATGGCAGATTACAGCATAAGCTAGCTCACTATGGCATCGGGAGTAGAGCTCTTTCTTGGGTGAAAGCTTTCTTAGGTCATAGAACGCAACACATTGTTGTTGATGGGGCGACATCTACTTCTGCACCTGTACTATCAGGAGTCCCCCAAGGGTCGGTGTTGGGGCCTCGTCTGTTTCTACTCTGCAAAAATGACCTTCCAGCAACTGTAAAGTCCCATGTCAGACTCATTGCTGATGACTGCGTTATTTATAGAGCCATTCATTCTGCCCAAGACTCCATGCAATTACAGTATGATCTAGACACGCTAGCAGAATGGGAGCAGAAATGGAAGATGAGCTTCAACATCAGTAAATGCCATATCATGCATGTCACAAGATCAAAACGAAAGATCACAACGGTATATACCCTGCATGAACAAACTTTATCAACCGTATCCCAAGCAACTTATCTTGCTGTAGAAATATCATCCAATCTCGCATGGACTCCGCACATAAATAAAATAACCAGTAAATCCAGTCAGAGCTTAGGCTTCTTAAAAAGAAATTTTCATTCGGCACGCAAAACAACCAAACAAGCTGCTTATAGCTCTATTGTCAGACCTACATTAGAATATTGCTGATCAGTATGGGATCCACACACACACAGAAAGACAATGCCATAGTTGAAAATATTCAAAAACACATACAGCAAGACCCCGGGCACAGCCACTAATATAATGAATGATCTGAAATGGAACTCCTTAGAAAGTAAACGAAAAACAAACCGGCTTACTCTGTTCTATAAAATGGTAAATAATCATGTGGCTGTCAATTCATCACAATATCTCACACCTTACAGCAGACAGTCACAACATTACTACCATTTGGCATATCACATTCCATTCACAAAAGTTGACTCTTTCAAGTGCTCATACTTTCCGAGAACAGTTGTTCAATGGAACATACTGCCATCTCATGTAGTCAGCGCTGACTCTATCGCAGGATTTAAGTCAGTGCTGGCTGCATCGATGATGAAGCCATAACAGAACACACTTGTTTCTATCTTCTTCTTAACAACTACTAACCTCTCTTTGCAAGCACACTTCTAGTATATGTACACGTATATTGTAGGCTTAAGGGCTTTTAAGGTTTAAGGTGTTTAGTTTTTGCACCTTTGTTTATCACACTACCAGTGTCCTCTTTGGTGGAATTATAGTAGTTGAGACGGCCTGGTAGCTCACTTCCTACCCCCCCCCCCACATATGGCCATACTAGCTCAATTGTTGACTGTTTGCCATTAACAGAGAACAACAAGAAGAAGAAGGGATAGCAATCAGGTCATTATGAATTTTATGCATAAGGGATAACCTACTGTCAATACACTCTTCATCTAATGATTGGCTTAATTTGGTCAAGAAAACTATGTTTATGGGGGTTCAGGTTATTGAGAAGTTTCTATACCATTTGAACTTACTGTGATCTCCTTCATATTTGGAATGGATTGACCATACAGGTTTCCATTTGTGTCCTGAATGTTCATAGGTAAGTCTTAGTGAAGTGAGGTGCTCTCATGTTAAACCCCTCGCGGGGATGTATACATCTTTACTATTGTTTTGTTAAAGAACGAGTGTCTGATTTGACCGCGTATGTCCTGATATACGCTTGTCTGTTCAAATACCAGAACATTTAAAAACATGTAACAAATTAATTGTATTCCAATATTATTAGCCGTCACAATGTGACTGTTTGAAAATTGTTACATTTTTAGGAAGCAACAAATTACAAAAGTACATGCAATTTAATTTCTCTCTCACATTACAGCATTCCCTACCGGGATACTGACATAATCCCCCCCCCCCCATTAGTCATTTTAGATTATTGGAGGATAGTGCAATGATACACACAGAGACCCATTCCAGCGTCTCCTCTGGTTCGTTTACATGCACGGTGTAAAGCACCGGCACGGGACCTCGGTTTAAAGTCCCATCTGAAAGACTGTTAATATTACTATTGTCAGACGGACAGGGGTCAAACATGCGAACCCTGGATTCTCAGTCCAACGTGTTAACCACTGGACTACTGGTCCGTCTATTTCTCCAAGTACTATAAGTATAAGAGGTATGCGCAATTATTTACGACATACACTGTTACTTGTTCAGAAGCCAAATAACGAATGTTGTGGAAGCTTTTACGTGCACGGTGTAAAGCACTGACACGAGACCTCGGTTTAACGTCCCATCTGAAAGACTTAATTTTATTAGGGTCAGACGGGGGATCGAACCTGCGATCCCTGGATTACCAGTCCAGCGTGTTACCACTGGACTATAGATCCGTCTGTTTACCACAGGAGAAAAAAGGGTTAGGGTCCTACTTTGAATGTGATTGGGGGGGGATTATGTCTACCTGGGTTGTTATATGGAGGTGTGATTATGTCTGCCTATGTCAAAAGTCGATTAGTAGAAATTGTTGAATGTGTAGTTCTTAGACTATTAGATTTGGTAATGCAGCAGTCATTCGGGCTCGTGCTGTGAACATATTTATATTATATACATTGTTATAACACAAAGTTTGTCTGCGCTTCATCTCCAAAACCCCTTGTTGGAGTTTCACCAAACTTGGCACGAAGCATCGATATGATGTCTAGTTGTGCATATTGTAACCCTGTTCCAGTTGGATGTTCACCAAACTTGGCATGAAGCATCGATATGATGTCTAGTTGTGCATATTGTAACCCTGTTCTTGTTGGATGTTCACCAACCTTGGCACGAAGCATCGACATGATGTCTAGTTGTGCATATTGTAACCCTGTTCCAGTTGGATGTTCACCAAACTTGGTATGAAGCATCTATATGATGTCTAGTTGTGCATATTGTAACCCTGTTCCAGTTGGATGTTCACCAAACTTGGCATGAAACATCTATATGATGTCTAGTTGTGCATATTGTAACCCTGTTCCAGTTGGATGTTCACCAAACTTGGCATGAAGCATCGACATGATGTCTAGTTGTGCATATTGTAACCCTGTTCCAGTTGGATGTTCACCAAACTTGGCATGAAGCATCGACATGATGTCTAGTTGTGCATATTGTAACCCTGTTCCAGTTGGATGTTCACCAAACTTGGCACGAAGCATCGACATGATGTCTAGTTGTGCATATTGTAACCCTGTTCCAGTTGGGTGTTCACCAAGCTTGGCATGAAGCATCGATATGATGTCTAGTTGTGCATATCGTAACCCTGTTCCAGTTGGATGATTTGTTGCGGATATTAAGCTGCCAGTTTCCAGATTCCCAATATGTTATTTTATTATAAAATTACCTTCTATATAGCAGTCAATTGTCCTAAGCAGCCACTTTCTGTGATTCCCTTGGTTGCCTGCTTAAGACAGGTTTGACTGTACCTGCATTATAGAAATAGTGACACATCTAGGTGGGAATGAGTTAAAGGAAAACATTCCTTAACCTGCCGAATAAATTGGTCAGAATGTGCAAAATAGATCCAGATCGAGCAGGATCTAATGTTTCAAATTTTATTTATTTTACAACGATTGCGAAGCAAGTTTTAACAAATCACTTTTGTTGGCGCGGATGAAAGCGTAAATGTTGTCATTCTTGTGGGAGGAAACTGGAGTACCCGGAGAAAAGCCACCTGTCTGAGCTGGCGACCACCGTACCATCTCACAAGCAATTTCTAGCAACATCAGTTACAGTCCTTCCCGGCAAGAAATTTCTAGCAATATCAGTTACGGCCCTTCCCGGCAAGCAATTTCTAGCAACATCAGTTACGGCCTTCCCGGCAAGCAATTTCTAGCAACATCAGTTAGTTACTTCCCTTCCCTGGAAGATAGTAATTGCAAAGAAATAGCCCCCTTGTTTAAATTACTATTCTATCGTGCACACATATATCATTGCTCATTCTAGAAGGCGACACGGGCGAAGTAGTCGCTCTGGGAACCCTGACCTCGCCCCATGAGTGCTCCACTTCTCTTTTTAAATAATTTTAATTCAAATAATTTTTTTTTTACAATTTTCAGACAAAATATTATCCAGAAAGATACACTGGCCCATTATAAAGCACTCCTATTCAAATGTTGTATTTAATGATCGTATTGTATTACCATCTTATGAGTTACTAAATAATACAATACGATGACGCAATCACTCACTTTCTCACTTCTCCCAAAAATGTGCGTCTAGCTTGAGCTAATACTTAGTCCAGTTGTGTCCAATAAAACAAATATCAAACTGATTTATATTGTTTTCAGAATTGAAATGGTAACCTACACCATTAATGGATTGAGCATTCGTGGCTTTTTCGAATGCAAAAAAGTCTGGTGTCCGAAAAAGGGAGAAATCTTAAAGTGTAAACAGAGTCCATCTGGTCCAGTTGAGGTTTTGAAAGGCAAGACTGTTGTAGGACTTGTACCCGCCGAATTCGAGAAGAAACAACAGATTCTGAATGCTGGAGGGAAGATAGTAGCAAAGGTGTTAACAGGACAATCCAGAAAAGGACTAAAAGGAGAAGAAATTCCATGTCAGTATATATTGTCAGGCGTGACACCATTATTTCGAAATCTCTGCAATGATCTTAAACCAGGTAATGTATTTATTTATAATGTATTGACATTGCATTGTATTAGTTACGTAGTAAAACTATTTAAAAATCATCTCAGAATCCGAAGTCAAAATCAATTACTGAAATAGACATCGTAGAAGGAATACAACTACATGTACATCCCCGCGATATCTATGAGGTGTTTGCCATCTAAGGAAGATTAAGAAGATATTTGTGTGTTTCAATGTATGATCAAATTACGGTATATTTCACCGAATAAACACATTATATCACGAGTGGCGACTGGTATGTTAATAAATAAAATCTTATTCTGTCATTCATTTATAAATTCAATTCTAGAATCATGGAAAAGTGAGTATCACTTCATATTAATGTGCCCACATTACTCAAACCTAAGATCGAAATTCATTAAAAGATATTACCATACTTGGCCGATTGTACAGAAATTTATTAATCTTTTGTCATGCAAGTCAAAAAACATCACCATTGGTCTTTCCAAATTTATATATTTTGCAAATAAGCAACGAAACTAACGCATATTTTACACATATATTTGAACTTGTGATTGTGCTCTTTTGTAGGGTTCCATGTCACTGTCTGTTTTTACTTAATTGCTACAAACATGTACTGTATACTGTTTTATGCAATAAACGTATTATATTCATAATTGTACATTTTTGTATTTAAGAAAACAAAAGCTGGGAAGTGTGTCATGATAGAAAACGATGCAACCGTGTACTAAATTGGAACTAGGACGTCATAATAGACAAATCACGTCACTGACATCTTGAGTCCGAAATATATAAGGCTGCCGAAAAGTCAACAGATCGTTCTTGTATTATAGATTTCACAACTCTTCTTCACCCAAACCACTTGGCCAATAGTAGCCACATTTCCCAGTTATAGACCATGTGTGAAGCCTCTTCAGATTTGTTAAGATGGAGATTGTAGCGAATAATAAAAATAATAATATAAATTCTTCGAACATCTCATGAACCACCAGTCGGATTTAGGGAACATTTGGTAGGAATGAGCCATGTACAGTGCCCTTATTATTATTTTTATATATTTTATACAAATTTATTTTAGCTCGATTGCGAAACAAGTTCTTATTACTTATATTAATCACTCTCGGTGATGGAATCCATCGCCACAAGGGAGAGAGAAGAGGCAACGTGGAATTTAAATGCAATTTAATTTATTGAATTCACAATGCCCTTACACAGTTGTTAAGTGGTGCCCCACGAGGTGAAAGTCAGTGAGACAGTTCCCTCTTGTCTAATTATATATGTTTGTGACCAGACTAGTAGGGAAGTAATTGATATTACTATTATTATTGTTTGATAATGAAAACATATTTTATTTCAGTAATTAAAGAACTCAGCAAGAAGGATAAGAAAATCAGTATGAAAATGACGGTGAAGGTAAAATTTAAAATCATACCCTGTACAGTATTTGTTTTTCTTCTCCAAATGGAAGATTACGCCTTTAACTCTGCGCACGCTAGCGATGAAAATAACAGTCAAACTGTCATTCATAAGAATTATATTTATGACCACACGATGCTAATGAAGTAACAGGCAAATTGTCATAGACTTTCATAAGAATTATATTTATAACAACACGATGCTAATGAATTAACAGGCAAATTGTCATAGACTTTCATAAGAATTATACTTATAACAACTCAATGCTAATGAAATAACAGGCAAATTGTCATAGACTTTCATAAGAATTATACTTATAACAACACGATGCTAATGAAATAACAGGCAAATTGTCATAGACTTTCATAAGAATTATACTTATAACAACACGATGCTAATGAAATAACAGGCAAATTGTCATAGACTTTCATAAGAATTATATTTATGACCACACGATGCTAATGAAATAACATGCAAATTGTCATAGACTTTCATAATAATTATATAGTAACAACACAATGCTAATGAAATAACAGGCAAATTGTCATAGACTTTCATAAGAATTATATTTATAACAACACAATGCTAATGAAATAACAAAGTTTATTTGCGGGCCGTTTTCGAACATTATTACGCATACAGTTAAGATAAATACACGTCGGGAGGTATTACGATACTAAATAAACGAAGTCGTGATAGCGCAGTGGATGCGTGTTCGCTTCAGGTGCAAAAATGTCCGGAGTTCGAGCCCCGCTTGAGCCGTTACGCTTGTGTCCTTTGGCCAGGCATTTAAATTCCACATTGCCTCTTCTCTCTACTTCATGGCGATGGATTCCATCAGGAATGAGGTCTCCAGAGTGATTAATATAAGTTGAAAGAACTTGTTTTGCAATCGAGCTAAAATATATTTGTATAAACTAATTAAACAATAAATTTACAAGAAATATTGGAAATTGGTGGCTTAGTGGTTAACAACATAACATGTCCTACTGCTTATCCAGGGGTCGTGAGTTTGGTAGTCTTTTGGGCGGGACTAGTCAGGTGTTCCATGTATCTGTACTAGACACTGGGCAATTAGAAGTACCGGTACATGTACCAGGAATGCTTCTCTAATCGGAATGTCTTCTGTAGCATGCATTATCATTCATATAATGAATTGACTAACATGCATCATGCATGTACTTGTGTCGCCACAAAGTTGCCGCAGCGACGATAAATAAATACTTAAGTTAAGAAAGAAAATAGACATAGTTTATTAAATTCCAGTTAGGATTTGAAGCCCATGAGGAGACATAGTTTATTAAATTCCAGTTAGGATTTGAAGCCCATGAGGAGACATAGTTGATTATATTCCAGTTAGGCTTTGAAGCCCATGAGGAGACATAGTTTATTAAATTCCAGTTAGGCTTTGAAGCCCATGAGGAGACATAGTTTATTAAATTCCAGTTATGCTTTGAAGCCCATGAGGAGACATAGTTTATTAAATTCCAGTTAGGCTTTGAAGCCCATGAGGAGACATAGTTGATTAAATTCCAGTTAGGCTTTGAAGCCCATGAGGAGACATAGTTTATTAAATTCCAGTTCGGCTTTGAAGCCCATGAGGAGACATAGTTTATTAAATTCCAGTTCGGCTTTGAAGCCCATGAAGGCTTTGAAGCCCATGAGGAGACATAGTTTATTAAATTCCAGTTAGGCTTTGAAGCCCATGAGGAGACATAGTTTATTAAATTCCAGTTAGGCTTTGAAGCCCACGAGGAGACATAGTTTATTAAATTCCAGTTAGGCTTTGAAGCCCATGAGGAGACATAGTTTATTAAATTCCAGTTAGGCTTTGAAGCCCATGAGGACAGCCATACATATTACAATGTATATACAGTTAGCGAACAGTGCAAACATAATGCATACATTATATACAAATCAATGTGAGCTCCCACAAACATAGGCATGTACTATTTATCTGATATGTGTCTTATAATTAAAGCAAAGCAGTTCTTTATTTCTAACATGGAGAAGGTCATATTCTCATATAAGGAAATTATATTGACCCAATAAGAAAAGGTTAATTGCATGCACGACTTGTAGGCCTACTGTTTGACATTGCAAAACCCGGAAACACAATAAAAATTAAATTGCATATAATTATACTCATGTCTCCGAAAATTTGAGTTGTTCATCTGTCTGTCTGTGTGGACCAACATTTGGTGTTGAATACTGTCCTAAATCGTTGGAGCTATTTGGAACATTTAACTATGGGCACGCTAGCTTTGGAAATAAGTCAAATGTGTCGTGCAATTTCATTAGCATTTTGTCCAAGATAAGAAAAACACTAGTGAATTGTCGTCTGCTACATTTATTTGAACTATTTAGTGCCTTTATTTTATCCAGCATGCAAGAATTAAGCATTGCCTTGACACACGGTTTAACTCATAAACCTTGATTATTGGTGATGCATCCGTATGTCCGTCCATCCTGCCATAGTCACAGTTTTGTGTGGCCAACTCCTTATTCACTTTGGGGCAGCATTGCATCATATCTGCACTGGCCACTCACCATGGTATGTAGTTAATAACATTGTCTGGACATTTTGCTTCGACTGTTTTATCCGCAGTGACTGTGATAACCAGGGTTCTCGCTGTCGGTCGCCAATGACAAAAAGCAAATATTGGCGCTAAATTGTGTGAATAGGCGAACATATTTGTGGCAATCTTTTTTTTTTTTTTTTTTGTGGCACATGTTTTGTCAAATACATGGTTTCAAATATTTATAGCTATGTGGCTCTTTTTTTAATTGGCTCCAGTGTTTTTCAATTGGCGACAGAATTGGCGCAGACAAACATTATGAACCCTGGATAGCCTGTTGCAAGCTGTCCATTCTATCTAATATCCTGCCATAGACAGACACACATTTGTGTGTCCAACCCCTCATTCATTATGGGGCCAATTGGATTCTAGTTTAGTAAGTTCGAATCCCACCAAGGGCATAGTTGTTTCCTTTGTTGAGACAAATATTTGGGGGGAAATGATACCATATAATAGTAAATTACATTCTGCAGACATTTGCGTTTTCACCGATGTAGTGTCGCTTTAATACACTGCCATACAAATCATGGTATGGTAGATCCATTATCCAAATACCCATTCACTGATGGTCACGGGTTCGAGCCCGAAATATAACATATAAATCATTCACTATTGCTTCAACTGCTTCCATATCTGCCATGGTTACTCGCCTTGGTATGTAGTTACACTGCTTTGGACCCCCCTTCCCTATGTCCCTTAGATATTTTCTCATATACTTTTCCGTCTAGTAAATTTGATGAAATCAAGATTTTTTTAATCATTTATAAAATATTTGGGAGGGGGTTATTAGCCATCCTATGATAAACATTCTATTTTCTATTGCAGAAAAGTCCCAAAAATAAAGTGAAGCGACAGGTAAACATTTTAAACATTTCTTGACAGCATTAGACCACAGGGATTCGGCACGTTTGGGGGTACTAGTATATATATTTAAGTACAGGGATTCTACTCTGTGGGATGTCAGATTTTGCATCGATCAGTAAAATGGCCCTATCTGAAACAATTTTGTACAAATCTGTCCAAATATAACGCCTATCCCGAGTCTTTATATTGTTCTTCAAATAAAACACAACTTTAAGCTGCATGCATGTATACTTTGCAAACAATTGCCACATACATTGGCCATAGCAGGTCACATTTCCATACTAGGACACGGGTTCTGTCAGCAACAACAACAAATCTTCGACGGGAGAGTTTTGAGAGAACTGTGAATAACATTATCAAAAATGTACGTCAAAAAGAGATTTCGTAGCATTTTCAATTTGTTTTGAAAATTTCTAAAGCGACGCAATTCGGGTTGAAACGAGCGTTCTGATTGGATTATTAGAATGTAACAAGATGGGTTTTTTTATATGAAGAATAATCATAATCCATAGGGTCGCCAATCAGTAGAGCTTAAAGATTAACTTGATGATTTCATGCTGCCTATACCTATATCTCCCTGATAAGCAGTGTTCACTGTTGTTATACACATGGACTTCTAAATATGATTGTTTCACAGCTATGTGGCACAGATTCTTGTGTGTGTTTTACATTTATTTATCGTCGCTACTGGTTGCCCATATGAGCGACGCCTCCTGAAGAGATTAGTTATTTTAGATTTTGGAGGATAGTGCATGATACAGACAGAGACCAATTCCAGAATCTCCTCTGGTTCATTTACGTTCACAGTGTAAAGCACCGACACAAGACCTCGGTTTAACGTCCCATCTGAAAGACTGTTAATTTTAATAGGGTCAGACGGGGGATCGAACCTGCGATCCCTGGATTACCAGTCCAGCGTGTTACCATTGGACTACAGATCCGTCTGTACACAGATTCTTGAAGTGTTACATCCCGGTTTTAAAGTCTAAAGTTTCTCGAGTATTCTATGCAAGATATAATCGTGTCTAAATATTTGTAGGCAAAAGACTCAAAGAAGACCAATACAGGTATGTGTTTTTGTTATTAGCTATTCAGAGAACATGTGTCACTGTTGCACTCAGCCGTGTGGTAATGCCCTTTCCGTAGAAACAATTTTTCGTAAGAATGGCCAAGTGGTTATGGTCGATGACTTAAAATCACTTGTTTGTCACTGCTACAGATTCGAGTGCCACTGGGTTTGTTGAATTCGTTCGTGTGAGGAAACTATCTAACTGGCTTGTGGAAGGTCAGTGGTTCTACCCAGGTGTAACAAATTATTCAATACTTCTGCATTCGAGTTAAAATAGATCTATTCTAAATTGTGTTGTGCACATGATAGTTCTACCGTGGCATTGTTTATTATTCTACCATTCTTGTGGTCCTGTTGTTTGTTCGGGTTTTACGTCGTCATCGGCATCAAGTTTGGCTATGTCGCCGGAGGACAGTTTACCTAGCAACACCTTTCCTGAGCAGGCTCCAGCTGTTTTTCCAGTACTTGGTGGTACAACCTCCGTAAGGAACTGCCAACTTTTTCATATAAACACGCACAGCCGGGCGGGGCTCAAACCCGTGACCATCAGTGATGATAGGTTACAGTGGTATACAAGTCAGCGACCTAAACCACTCGACAAAGGAGGCGGTCCTAAACCACTCGACCACGGAAGCGGTCCATGGTAGAACAATTACTAGCTTTACAAAGGTTAAATCTGTCAAAATGTACCGTATGTTTTATAATAATAAACGCTCAAGTATTAGTAAAGAAAGGCATATAGGATTTACACAATAGTAAAATTGTACAAGCTTTCTTACAACTCAGGTTGAACACCACCCTTAACCTTGGACTTAAGCCTCTGTGGCATATTCCTATTTCTCCCACCTTATCCTTTGACTTAAGCCTCTGTGGCATATTCCTATTTCTCCCACCTTATCCTTTGACTTAAGCCTCTGTGGCATATTGCTATTTCTCCCACCTTATCCTTTGACTTAAGCCTCTGTGGCATATTCCTATGTCTCCCACCTTATCCTTTGACTTAAGCCTCTGTGGCATATTCCTATGTCTCCCACCTTATCCTTTGACTTAAGCCTCTGTGGCATATTCCTATTTCTCCCACATTATCCTTTGACTTAAGCCTCTGTGGCATATTCCTATGTCTCCCACCTTATCCTTTGACTTAAGCCTCTGTGGCATATTGCTATTTCTCCCACCTTATCCTTTGACTTAAGCCTCTGTGGCATATTCCTATTTCTCCCACCTTATCCTTTGACTTAAGCCTCTATGGCATATTCCTATTTCTCCCACCTTATCCTTTGACTTAAGCCTCTGTGGCATATTCCTATTTCTCCCCCCTTAATCCTTTGACTTAAGCCTCTGTGACATATTCCTATTTCTCCTGCTATAGAATGCTCGTAGTTAAACCGTATGCTCCTAGAAGTGCCCTTGGATCTGTAATATTTCTGTGTCTGAACAGTAGTCAAACATGTCTTAAGCAGCCAGCCAAGAGAATCTTAGAAAGTGGCTGCTTAGCACAGGTGGCTGCTTAATAGAATGCAGATGTATAATAAAACTGCATATCGGGAATCTGGAACTTAATGCAGGTTGGCTGCTTAATGGAGGTGACCACTAACACAGGTTTGACTGTATACCAAGGGGAGACTACTTTGTGGTATTTAGGTCATAGACAGCAAAACATCGAAAATGGGTATCTGCATTTTAAATTATATTAAATTCAAAAATCTACCACCTGTGAAAAATCCAAAATACCGCAAGACCAGTGATGTATAAATGTACTTACATCAGAGGCGTGGTATCGGTCACATCTACTCGGTGTTTTGTAGGGCAGCACCTTCATTCCTCCACCTAAACGTCTTTAGCTAAAAGGTCATAAAGGCTTGAATAAGGTTCTAAGTAATCATACCGTGCCCATGAGTAAAGCTCTAGCTAACATGTCATCAAGCTCTAAAGTAATCACCCGTATCCATGAGTAAGGCTCTAGCTAAAAGGTCATCAAGCTCTAAAGTAATCACCCGTGTCCATGAGTAAAGCTCTAGCTAAAAGGTCATCAAGCTCTAAAGTAATCACCCGTGTCCATAAGTAAAGCTCTAGCTAAAAGGTCATCAAGCTCTAAAGTAATCACCCATGTCCATGAGTAAAGCTCTAGCTAACATGTCATCAAGCTCTAAAGTAATCATCCGTGTCCATGAGTAAAGCTCTAGGTAACATGTCATCAAGCTCTAAAGTAATCACCCGTGTTCATGTGTAAAGCTCTAGCTAAAAGGTCATCAAGAATTACATAATCACCTGTGTCTACGAGTGAAGTAGGACCTCCATTTCTGTTATGCTTTCCAATGAATGCTAGAATTTTCTCAGTGAAATAACACTCCAACTTACACCGCTTTGAATCTGTGGAAGATGGTATTTTCTCTGCCACCGGTAGCGTTTCGTATTCCTCCGCGGTTTAGTGTACTTTTGTATTTTAGCTATTTTCTGATTATCATGAACAGTTTATTATTAAGTAATATATTCTAATGAATTTGTTTATTCTGTAGTTTTTAATTTTGACAGCAAACAGAAACTAACATGAAAATTATACTGGAACTATTTCTTATTATGGACGTTCACACTAACAGAAGTGGTTGTGTCACGTAGTGCAATGAGGCTCCAGACAGGGCAGTTAAAATGAATACAATTTCAAAACAAATATTATATTAGCCAAAGTCATTGGAAATCATAAAAGAAGATTTGCGTTTTATTAATGGAAATACAAATTTCGGTGATCATTTGATGAATTAAAATCCTATCTTAATCACGTATATGTTATTATGTGTGTTGTGTAGATTGTCACTACAAAATGTAGTTTCACTGTTCGCTATCTCTATCATGCATATGTTTTGACCTCATGGGCTTTTTAGCCAAATGGTTTTGAATAAAATGTCTGTCTGTCTGTCTGTCTGTCTGTCTGTCTGTCTGTCTGTCTGTCTGTCTGTTCTGTCTGACCCTGCCCTGCCCTGCCCTGCCCTGCCTGCCTGCCCTGCCCCTGCCCTGCCCTGCCCTGCCCTGCCCGCCCTGCCCTGCCTGCCCTGCCCTGCCCTCTGCCCTGCCCTGCCCTGCCCTGCCTGCCTGCCTGCCTGCCTGCCTGCCTGCCTGCCTGCCTGCCTGTCTGTCTGTCTGTCTGTCTGTCTATGTAGTTCAATACCACATTTGTCAACATTTTGCAAACACAATCTCATGTTTGTTCTGTGTTTGATTAGACGATTCAATTCAGAAATTTAAGAGCCATTATAGTCTTCTCCTCAAATGACATCACACAATGACATTGGAAACACGATCAAGCCTGTGTTAATTGTCACCTCTGTGAAGCAGCCAATCTGTATTAAGCAGCCAGTTTGCAGATTCCGAACATGTCCTTCTATTATACATTTGACATCTATTAAGCAGCCACCTGTGCTAAGCAGCCACTTTCTTGCCATTCCCTTGGCTGGCTGCTTACGACAGGTTTGACTTTACCCTACTCTACAGGCATCTCTACAGGCTGTTCTGCTGGTGAACAATCTATGTCAAGTGAGTTTGTCGTTACAGGAACTAGAAGTAGTCACACAATGACATCTACAGACAGTTCTGCTGATGGACAATCTGAAGATGAAGTGAAGATCCCTTTGTGTGAGAAGGATTTTCAATGGTTTTCTCAGAACATTGGTAAAAATTGGAGACTTCTAGGAATTGCTTTAGGGATTTCAAATGTACAGATTGATCATATAATTGAGGACTACACCCAAACTGAGACGCGGATACTTATAATGCTAGTTAAATGGAAAGAGATTAAGGCAGATGACGCATGTGTAAGCAATTTTAGAAAAGCGATGAAGAAATGCCCAACAGTGCAATTTCATCCAGATTTCTCTAATAAACTATTGGAAATAGAAGAAGACTTTAAATCAAAGAAATAATGATGGAGATCCTGCTGAAGAATACGGAGAGCTACAGTATACTAACTCACTGATCCTGCTGAAGAATACGGAGAGCTACAGTATACTAACTCACTGATCCTGCTGAAGAATACGGAGAGCTACAGTATACTAACTCACTGATACGTCGGCATCACATCTTTGGTTACAGTTTAACGTAGCGATTGATGCTGTGTTGTGTCGATTGGAGTTTCCGTGGTCGTTAGGGGGGAAGTCCATAAAATATAAGTATCGTCGTTAGGGGGAAAATCCATAAAATATAAGTATCGTCGTTAGGGGGAAAGTCCATAAAATATAAGTATCGTCGTTAGGGGGAAAGTCCATAAAATATAAGTATCGTTGTTAGGGGGAAAGTCCATAAAATATAAGTATCGTCGTTAGGGGGAAAGTCCATAAAATATAAGTATCGTCGTTAGGGGGAAAGTCCATAAAATATAAGTATCGTCGTTAGGGGGAAAGTCCATAAAATATAAGTATCGTTGTTAGGGGGAAAAGTCCATAAAATATAAGTATCGTCGTTAGGGGGAAAGTCCATAAAATATAAGTATCGTCGTTAGGGGGAAAGTCCATAAAATATAAGTATCGTCGTTAGGGGGAAAGTCCATAAAATATCACCGCATCAAACTTCATTAATTATTAATTTTAGAATGCATGGTACTTACAAACGTATTAATTAACCAGCACATGCAACATGATGTATCCTAAGTAACTAGCATGCCATTTCTCTCATTGCAAAGAATGGGTGCTATTTTATATTCATTAACAACAATATGTTTTACCTTCTTGTAAGGAGAGGATTAGCCAATCCCATATGACATCACCATTCCTACTGTGGTGGCCATTTTGTACGGCAACGTTTACTAGGTATTATATAAAATTGTCAGTAGCATTAGTTTTCTTCATAAAATTCATACCTTGTTGGAACGCTCTAAATGTCAATAAATGGACATGTTTTGTATTGTTTTACAAATTTCGAATCATTAATGAATAAAATAAAAAAATTGCTTGGACAGTTAAATCTGTCTTGAGCAGCCAGCCAAGATAATCACAAAATTGGCTGCTTCACACAGGTGACTGCTTTCTAGAGGTCAAATGTATCATAAAATTTCATTTTGGGAATCTCGAAATTGGCTGCTTAATGCTGATTGACTGCTTAATGGAGGTGATCAATGACCAGGTTGGACTATATATTAATATATATATAGGTGGAAGTTATGTTCTTATAAATTCTAATCTATACACCATTGTCCAAAATGAAATTATTAATACAGTCAAACCTGTGTTAATGGTCACCTCTATTAAGCAGCCAATCAGCATTAAGCAGCCAGTTTTCAGATTCCCAATATGATGTTTTATTATACATTTGACCTCTATTAAGCAGCCACCTGTGCTAAGCAGCCACTTTCTGTGATTCCCTTGGCTGGCTGCTTAAGACAGGTTTGACTGTATATAAAACGTGTATTTCAATACCTTTAAAGTTTAAAATGATATCAAATTTTATATAACATTTTATATAACCTTTATTATGTTAAAGAATTAGAAGAATACCCTGAAATTGCAGTTTTTAATATTTGCCATACAAGATGTGTGACTAGATAAAATGAATCTAGGACCTCCAAGAGTTGCAAAAGAATCATGGTGGAGTGTTGTTCATTAATTCTGTATATCTCTTTTCTCCTCTATGTTCATTTACTTTTTGTTTCTCATCTTCTAAGTGTTGTTTCTCTTTCATTTAATTTTCAAAACCTGTCATGTTCTGTATTACATATTTATATAAATATTATGAATTAAGTTTAGTAATGTTATATGTAAGTACATATATGTTATCATTCTAAAACATTACATTTTCCCTAAAGAAAAATCATTGATTTATGAAATTGTAAACTATTATGCCATGAAATGTTTGTGTATATTATTTAGAAAGGAGAGGACAATCATAAGCTACACAGCTTTCTGTCCAATTCCTTATATCAGTTGTTGTAAATAATCATGTATTGACAGAAAATAAATATGTTTAAACTAAGAGTTGCAAATAAGGAAATCTCACCCTAGGGCTGAAGATGTGTACAAAGAACGAGGCTCTGCAGAATTCTTTGCATACATCTTCAGCGCTAGAGTGGGATTACCTTAAAGCGACACTACATCGCAAAACGCAAATAAAATGCTGTATTGGTCACGTATAAATGCATTGCTAGTACAAATTCTTCCGAATACATTCGAACACTAACATTGAATCAATAAACAGTCATCCATGCTCCTGAAGTGACGTTGGTTTTGTCATCTGAGTCAATACAAAACGCGAGATATTGTCGTTTAGAGATAATTTAACTAAGAATAGTCTACAAATAATTATATAGGCACAACTGTGAGATATAATGGTAAATATGTACCATAAATCGTGTTATTCATGATACACTAGTTGTTTTACGCATGGATGTTTACATTATTTTGTTATGTCAACAAACCGCGTATACGACGTTTGTTTATTAGTTGAAATAATACTCAGTATTTGAGGCAAACATATGGAAAAAATTATACCATATAATAGGAAAATTCATTCTGTAGAAATTTGTGTTTTCACCGATGTAGTGTCGGTTTAACTGTAACTCTATGGATGTGGTCGATTTATTTTCTTACCTTTCTTATGCTTTTGGTACACTTTACTTATTTTTACATTTATTTATTGTCGCTATCGGTTGCCGATATGGACGACGCCTCCTGAAGGGATTAGTAATTTTCGATAGGAGGATAGTGCAATGATACTGACAGAGACCCATTCCAGAGTCTCCTCTGGTTCTTTTACTGCCAAGTGAATTGTCTCCATTATGCGAATAGTAGACACCACGTAGCCTCGTCTATAATGTTCGCAAAAGCTATTTTAGTCACGATTAGCAGGATGGTTTAACCCTTTCCTTCATAGAGCTTATATATGATCCGTGTAACTACAGGGCAATAACGCTGACATCTACCATTCTGAAACTCCTTGAAAGTGTACTGCTTGTCAGATCAAAGAACAACTTCCTCTGCACGCTAAGTCCTCAGCAAGGTGGGTTCCAGCAACAACTTGGATGTCTTATGACTTCGTTTTGCCTTCGTGAATCAATCCTTTTCGCAAAGGAAACTCATAGTAAAGTATTCGTATGTTAATTGGATAGTCGGCAAGCGTTTGACCGTGTGTGGCATCATGGACTGGTATGCAAACTAAATGAATGTGATATTGACGTTCATACAATGAGATGTTTTGTAAACCTATATAGTAATATGCGTAGTTGTGTCCGGAACCAATTTTTTACAACATTACAACAGAGTGGTTTCCCGTCGGACAAGGTACACGGCAGGGAGGGAAATGTTCACCTTTGATCTATTTATTGTACATAAACGGACTCATTGAGAATTGTAATCTGGGTCTTCTTCTTCTTGGTGATTTCGGCACCCCCTCAATATTGAGGATTATGTGTCGTCGCTGGTGAATTTTGAGATGATATTTACAATGATTAATTAACAAATAACAATAAGTGAATGTCCAAAGACAAATATACTACAGTGCTTGTTTAAGATTTTGTACATAGAATGAATGCTTTAGATCATGGTTGGCAGGGCAGAAACAGGGATGAGTGCTTTAAAGCCATCAACTGTTATTGCTTCATGTGCGGCAAGTGGTAACAGGTACCATTGGATGACGGTTCTTGGATAAAAAGAGAATTTGTATGAATCTTTGTTGACAGGGATGTGTTTATAACAATATGGGTTTGTGTGTCTGGTTATGTTGTCTACGGGTATCAAAAGGTTTATGGGAATGTTTACAGCTACTATTTGGTGTATTATTTTATAGAAGAGAATCAATCTGTATCTAACTCTGCGTGTCTCAAGTGTTGGCCAGTTTAGGTTGTCGATCATTTCGGAGACTGAACTAGTATTATGGTATCGGTTGGTAACGAATCTGGCAGCACGTCGCTGTACCTTCTCAATTTTGTGTTTTAGAATGTGGGTCCCAGATGGTACTGGAGAATTCTAGCTTGGGTCTTACTAGTGCTTTGTATGCATGGTCTTTTGCTTTAGGTGATGTGAATTTTAGGTTGCGTTTCAAGAATCCTAGTGATTGGTTTGCTTTATTGGTTATCGAGTTAATATGTTTGTCCCATTTTAGATTGCTTTGCAAGGTTAGGCCTAAATATTTTGCATCATTTACTTTTTGAAGGGGATGGTTATGGAGTTTATATGTAAAGAGAAATAGTTTGCGTTTTTGTGTGATGCTGAGTAGGTTACATTTATTGGGGTGAAATTTCATGAGCCAATCTTGCTCCCATCTACCAGCTGAATCAATATCTTCTTGGAGTAATGTGGTGTCATTTTGTGTTTTAATTTCTTTATAAATGATGCTGTCATCAGCGAAGAGACGAAGGGTACTATGTTGGATATATTCGGATAGATCATTAATGTAGATGAGGAATAGGATTGGGCCCAGAACTGTGCCTTGGGGTACACCCGATGTAACAGGGGCCGTGTCTGACATTTCACCCTCCAAGACAACAGTCTGGGTCCTATCTGATAGAAAGTCGTTAATCCAGTTAAAAGCGTTACAATTTATGCCATAGTATTCTAGTTTATAAAGAAGATGCTTGTGTGGAACTTTGTCAAATGCTTTGGCAAAGTCCATGATAATGATGTCTGTTTGAATGTTATCGTCATTTGATTTTGTAATAGATTGAAGGAGGGATGTCAGTTGAGTTTCGCAGGAGCGGGATGTACGAAAGCCGTGTTGAAGGTCATAGAGTATGTTATTAGATTCTAGATGGTTCATGATATTGCTTGATATTATATGTTCTAATAGTTTGCAACAGATGCATGTAAGGGATATTGGTCTATAATTGATAGCATCATGTTTATCACCTTTTTTAAAGACTGGGCACACATTTGCATGTTTCCAGTCGGTGGGTATAGTACCAGAAGACAGGGATGTTGAGAAGATGATAGTGAGGATAGGTGATATGTGTTCTCTACATTCTTTTAGTATTCTAGCATTGATGTTGTCTGGTCCTGAGGCTTTGTGTGGTTTAAGATTTGTGAGTAGTTTAGTTATTCCATTTTGAGTGATTTTGATGTTTTTCATTTGTGGATGTGTATGTTTCAGTGTATGATCGAATAATATTTCACCAAATGAACATTGAAATCATTATTACCAAGTGTGAAGCTAGCCACGAGTGATATTAATAGCTTTCTATGTTTTTGAGTAAAGTATTATTCGATCATTCACTTAAACAAATTTTCTTTTTATTTTGGCTGAAAAGTGTTTTTATGATAGAAAATGATGCAACTGTGCCATGAGATAACTCGCACTTAGACAACAATATGTGACGTAATAAATGACTGCTCGAGTCCTTAAACGTACATGCTGCCAACATTTCAACAAACACATTCTTTGTACCACAAATTCAAAGCATTAATTGTTACTTTTAGCTTCCTACTTCATCCTTTTCATTATGTATGTTGTTGTATGTTATATGTGTGTTATGGTTTGCAATAAATATTGTGTAAACCAATTCATCTTGGCAATTCTATGATAATTCTATTCCATATATGCGAGGATTAAAAACTACATTACCATATTATCAGTAATGTTACAAGTGTCAATATGTATCTCTATATGTATTATAAAATTATATTGGGGTACATTTGCAGTGACATTATAAATAATGAAATTTAGAATAGTTACGTTGTTTTATTTCTACTTCCTAACATCCATGATTGTGCTGGTTATTATTAGTTTCAATATAACTTACCGACCAAGTTAACTTGACAACAATGTGGTAGTTAAAGCGACCATTTATCATCGTCTTTGATCTATTGTGTTTTTGAGCTTAATTATCGTCGCTACCGGTTGCCCATATGAGCGACGCCTCTTGAAGATAGTAGTCATTTTAGATTTTTGAGGATATTGGAGTGATAGAGACAGAGACGGAGTATGTGGTCGATTGGTTAATGTTGTTGACTTCGAATCACTTGCCTCTCACAGCTGATGTTTAGACTCTCACCAGGGATGTCGGATTATTTCGTGCAAGGAAACTATTCGGAATGTTTGTGGTTCTACCCAGGCAGGTGACCTTTCACACTTGACATACTGTATGGAGGGGCGCCCAGGATCTTTCTCCACCAATAATACCTGGAAAGTCACCATATTACTTGAGCTGTTGGTGATACATTAAACCCCAAACACAAACAGTGACCCATGCCATAGTATTATCTGGGTTTTTTACGTGAACGGTGTTATTCACTGACTTAAAGACTGATGATCGAACCTTGGATCTACATACCAATGTGTTCACCACTGAACTATTGACCCGTCTGTGTTTGATCTATTAATGTCATCACACAGATATATACGAGTAATGTATGACCAGTCTATGACAGCTTGTACATTTGTATATTATATATGCTGGAATCGCCGTTATAAAAAGACATGCTGATACAAAAGTGTATTAATGAATGGAGTCTATTCAGTATTTACATCACTAGATATGGTAGCAACATGTTAATACCGTAGGCCCTGTTCAATTGCCTCAACATTATTTACAGACACAAATCTGGAACATAGCCTTGAAAATGAAATAATATTTAACAACATAATCCTATTAGCAAAGAAGTTTTGGGGTGGGAGCACTGTTTTGCATTTAGGCAAATACGATGTATAAGTATAATAAAAAGTCTGACATGTTTAAATATATATATATATATATATATATATATAAATAAACAATTTAATATATGAAAACAACGTATCAGATTTAAAATATTGTTGCACGATGGAAACATACCAGTTATACTGAAATAGATTATACATTCACAGTAATTAGGAAGATTTAGTGGGGCCGTATTTTCCTTTCCAATAGAGGCTTCTCGCGTGACGTCATTGCTAATGCGTCGGCCATGTTGGAGTACATAAACACGCTCCACTACACAAATTCAATACACACGTTCTGCAAGATTTCTTTTGTAAACACGGACAATAGGCGCATTATTAACGGATAATGGTTAACTTTTGTGGTGTATTCGGTTGTGCGAATCGGGGGAAAAGAGACAAGGTGTCATTTTTATAGACTGCCTGCTGTAATTACTTCACAAGGCGAGAAAACAAATGAACTTTCCCAAAAAAGAAGAGAAACATGGCTGGCGCACATTAATAGAAGCATCAAGCCGAGTAACTTGCAGTAACTTGTTTTATTTGTGTTTTTATGTTTATAATTTATGATTTGTGCTAGCTTGATGTTCTAATTTGATTGTTGTAACCTAGTTTTAGTGTTCTATAAAGTTGCGTGCCACAAATAGTTGCTTTAACTGCTTTTTATGTATTTTGTTTTAAGATACCTGTGAGGTAATAGCTGATCAGTTCCTTTCCAAATCTGATTTGGGGATAACTGTTTTTTTAAAACATATCTTAATTTCACAGTAGTGTACCTTTTTGCCTGTCAGTGTCTTAACATTTTTGTTCTTATTGCAGTTTTTAGGCCACAGACCAAGATCAGCAACTACAACACAGTGTATCAATCAGTAGTGTATCTCTATTTGAGTTCTTAAGATTTATCTATATTATATAGTTGTTAAAACTATTAACACAATGTATTAATTTTATTTTTGTCTTTTAGGTGCTCACTTTAACATGTTTTAATTATGCTATGTCCTGTGTTGTACTCATGTTTAAACCAACTTTTATTTCCTAGCTGTTTTTTCTCATGTTATGATTATAATATATGTTTGTCGGAAAAATAGCTTATTAGCTAATGTTATTTGTAAATGTAATCCGACGTTAAATAAAGCTTCTTGTATCTTGTATCTTGTATAGTACACGAGGGTGTGTTCTG
Source organism: Archivesica marissinica (assembly GCA_014843695.1). Classification (NCBI taxonomy): domain Eukaryota; kingdom Metazoa; phylum Mollusca; class Bivalvia; order Venerida; family Vesicomyidae; genus Archivesica; species Archivesica marissinica. Next base: position 54,677,485 of record CM026403.1, read on the forward strand.
AACATTTTGTTACAGGTAAATTATCATTTTTATAATTCGACAGCTTTATAAATATGTAACGTTATTGCCGAGTATCAGTGAATGATGTTTTACAAGTTCTACCACTTACATCCCCGCCAGGGGTTCGACATTAGAGGAAGAAAAACTGCAGATTTCCACACATTTTCTCCACAAACATTCAAAGCTATGTTGCAAAATTGCGTCCAGTTTGATTAAATAGCCAGCACTGTATTATTTTACAAGCTGAATAATTGTATGCCTAAGTCTGGGTGCCATAGTTTTTGATCAGTACATGTATATTTCTGATCTGTTGGAGTTCGGTCCCTAGAAATACCGAAATACTCCTAAACACCGAAAAATACCGAAAGACACCGAAAACCAGTATATAACAGCAATATAAGTAAGAAGTAACGTGTTCTATCTATTTATTAAGCATATTACACCTTATTGACTTAATAACTGCCCTTTATAATGATTAATTATAAAGTTATGAGAGTATTTCGGCGATTTCATTTTCAAGGGAGACTATTCCTACTCTACCGTATACCGAAAGACACTGAAGATATGTATAAAACAACACTAAAATGAATGAATTAATGTGTTTATAGCTACATATTAACATTTCTATACATTATAACTGTTTATTGAAATAAAATATGTCCTTTAGGAGTGTATTTCGGTATATATTACACAATATCGCCACCAGTCCTATACCGAAAGACACATTCATTTTCAAGGGAGACTAATCCTACTCTACCGAAAGACACTTAAGTTCTGCATATATTATACAATATCGCCGCCAGTTCTATACCGAAAGACACTTTTCATTTTCGAGGGAGACTAATCCTACTCTACCGTATACCGAAAGACACTTACGTTCCGCATACAAAACAATAATGAATTAGCTTAGTAATAGCTAGTTATTAAGTTTAATATACCTAATAACTGTGAATAGACTTAATATCTGCCCTGTATAGTGATTTATTTTAATGTACTGAGAGTATTTCGGCGAATTCATTTTCAAGGGAGACTAATCCTACTCTACCGAAAGACACTTTTAAGTTTCTGTATATATTACACAATATCACTTTTAAGATAAATAGCATGCCCTGTCACGTTTGCCAACATATAAATTCCTTGTTTGCGTTTAAGTTCTGCATTTCTGTATACATTACACAATATCGCCACCGTTCTGCATAAAAAAATAATGAAAATAATGAATTAGCGTAGTTATAGCTATTTATTAAGTTTAATATACCTAATAACTGTGAATTGACTTAATATCTGTCATATCATATCCAGAAATATTTAAAATAGACAGCGTTCGCTTAATCTGCCCAATTAGCAGTTGACGTCGGTTGGTCCTGGATCTTGTTCTTTTTCAGTCGACATTGTAGAAGCGTGTAAACAAACAGATTAAATTTTATATTACCGACATATTTGGAAAAAATTTGGGGCATCCGACGGGATCCAATGCGTGTGTATTGTAATTATATGTCGCCTAAAAGTTGTTCCGGTTTTGGGAGGTGAAATTACATCAAACTGTACCCAAATTATGCAAATTTGTCGTCCGGTTTCCGGAGTTGAGAGGTTCCGGTTTTCAGAGTGATTTTATGTAAGAAATAAAGAAGAAACAATTCGGGACTTTCAAAAACGTCCGGTTTTGGGAGTATTCCGATTTAGAGAGGGTCCGGTTTTGGGAGGTTCCACTGTGCAATACATAGTACAATTATTCCCGAGAACCCGAGATGATTAATAAGTATGTTCGATTATCAGGAAGGGACTAACAATGCCTACAATGCACTACCACCCCAGTATTGGGGCATCCGACGGGATCCAAGGCGTGTGTATTGTAATTATGTTAGCTGCTGATAGCCAAATATACATAATTAATCACCAGTCTTTGTTCGTTTCATAGTCGTAGTTCGTACGTTTACTTTTCGTTTTGTTTGACCTGGTTTTCTACCATGCGTTCTGGGAGCAACGATAGTAGACTGTCCGTCCGTAGATGTCATGTAACCTGGTGTTTGGTAGCGATGGTTCCTATAACGTAGATACAGTCTATCTTTCTGGTCTTGTGTCAATGAAACCCATGCTGTTTTGGTAATCTTGAATTGTGCATGTGATTCGGCCAACCGAAATTCACCACTTCCAATCAAGGCACTACGGAGGTCTTTAAATTGACCATCAACAAGATAGAAAAGAGATTGTACCAGATCTTGTCAGTGGCTGTAGACGATTGCTGTCCATTCTATCACACCGTAGTCCACCCCTTCCGATGAAATGTATCTCTCCAGGAACAGCTAGCTCATTGTTGCAGTATCGTCTCAGCCTCTCAACATAGCTGTCACCAAACAAGCAAAATCTATACATGGTTTATCAGTGGTTATCAGTGATTATGATACGATATTCATACGGCTGACCGTTTTTATAGTATTTGTTTAAAAGTAAAATCAAGTGACACAGTGTTAACTGCTCGCAAGAGATTATTAATTACATCATTACCTAATTGGGCAGATAAAGCGAACGCTGTCTATTTTCATGTTACCGAACCTGCTAATTGTAGCTGTTTGATGTCAGGGCTCACGCTGGCCATCGCAAATGGCGCCAAATGCGATAATAAATCAAAGATCAAAGAGGCATACGTCACAGCAAGCTTTGAATGCAGTAAGTCACAGAGTTTAACAAGGAAAATTACTGAGATTATTAATGACATCATTACCGAACACTGTCAATTATAACTACGCATATCGGTGACAGTTTTTATAGTGTTTGTGAGTTAAATCATGTTTAAGTGTCAAACATGGTGTTAACTGCTCACAATAATATTATTAATTACAACATTAGCTAATTGGGCAGATTAAGCGAACGCTGTCTATTTTAAATATTTCTGGATATGATATGACAGATATTAAGTCAATTCACAGTTATTAGGTATATTAAACTTAATAAATAGCTATAACTACGCTAATTCATTATTTTCATTATTTTTTATGCAGAACGGTGGCGATATTGTGTAATATATACAGAAATGCAGAACTTAAACACAAACAAGGAATTTATATGTTGGCATGCTATTTATCTTAAAAGTGATATTGTGTAATATATACAGAAACTTAAGTGTCTTTCGGTAGAGTAGGATTAGTCTCCCTTGAAAATGAATTCGCCGAAATACTCTCAGTACATTAAAATAAATCACTATAAAGGGCGGATATTAAGTCACTTCACAGTTATTAGGTATATTAAACTTAATAAATAGCTATTACTAAGCTAATTCATTATTGTTATTGTTTGGTATGCAGAACGTAAGTGTCTTTCGGTATACGGTAGAGTAGGATTAGTCTCCCTCGAAAATGAAGTGTCTTTCGGTATAGAACTGGCGGCGATATTGTATAATATATGCAGAACTTAAAAGTGTCTTTCGGTAGAGTAGGATTAGTCTCCCTTGAAAATGAATGTGTCTTTCGGTATAGGACTGGTGGCGATATTGTGTAATATATACCGAAATACACTCCTAAAGGACATATTTTATTTCAATAAACAGTTATAATGTATAGAAATGTTAATATGTAGCTATAAACACATTAATTCATTCATTTTAGTGTTGTTTTATACATATCTTCAGTGTCTTTCGGTATACGGTAGAGTAGGAATAGTCTCCCTTGAAAATGAAATCGCCGAAATACTCTCATAACTTTATAATTAATCATTATAAAGGGTAGATATACACGTTACTTCTTACTTATATTGCTGTTATATACTGGTTTTCGGTGTCTTTCGGTATTTTTCGGTGTTTAGGAGTCTTTCGGTATTTCTAGGGACCCGTTGGAGTCGGACACTTCGCCTCAACTCAAGACATCTCGATCTCAAATTAAATACAATGAGGCAGGTTTTAGGTGATATATATTATAGGATAGTAACTCTGCATGATTATAGGATAGTAACTCTGCATGTGTATGTTACATTAATGTCAAACTCATTGCGGGGACCTAGATATATTTTCATTTATAATCCATATTTTCCTAGGCAGGCTTAGCCGACCTAAGCAGTTAACCAGTACTAAGCAATGTGTGTGAGGTGCCTGGCTCAATGACACTACATACGTGGCCTGACTGAGTATCAAACCACGGACCGTTTGATTCCAAATCGGACACTCTACCACTGGGCCATGGACGATAGTATGGGTACACTTGTAGCAAACTCATTATTTGGCCCATATATTTTCTGCACTAAAATAATACAAATTCAGTTCCTTAGAATTGAGAGTGCAGTCACTTTGACACTGGTGATATTAATTTATATGAAGGAATTCTTATTTTTATTTCAGGGAAACCATCAACATTGTATGATGCTACAAATCCAGATTGGGCACCAACATTAAAATTGGGCCATGAGAAAGTTGGACAATCAACAGCTCAGGATGTGGACCGATATCACTGGACAGTCGACAGAGTTGAGAAGAGGAAACGGCAGCACGATGCTGCCCAGACTATACCCCAACTGCAAATGGATGAATCCACTGAGACAGATCGTGAAGTGTCGTCACAAACTGAATTACATTCTGGTGCAATCCGCGGTATGGAGAATGATTATGATTATGATTCGGGTTTTACGCCTGCATCAGCACCATTTTGGGCTATATCGCCGGCGGGCAGTTTACCTAACAACACCTTTCCTGGGCAGGCTCCAGCGGTTAACCAGTACTTGGGTGCACCAACCTCCGTAAGAAACTGCCAACTTTTCATATAAATGAGACACGGCCTGAGCGGGGCTCGAACCCGTGACCATCAGTGATGATAGGTTACAGTGGTATACAAGTCAGCGACCTTAACCACTCGACCACGGAGGCGGACGGTATGGAGAATGAACTTCAACGTTTGTTGGTGGAAAATGCATATATTAAAGAAAAGTTAATAAATTGTACATTTGATCGGGCATTTTTCAAGGATGATAATGAGAAAGTGCGTTATTATACTGGTCTTCCCAAATTTGACACCCTGGAAACATTGTATGAATATCTGGAACCACATATTCCACAGTCGACTACATTGTCAAAATACCAGCTTGTTGTAATGACAGTAATGAAGTTGAGACTCGACTTGTCGCATATGGATCTAGGAGTGAGATTTAGAATTACAAAATCTTCAGTCTCTAGATTATTTTTAAATATGCTGGATGTAATGTATACAAGACTTAGGCCAATGCTTCTTTGGCCTGATCGCGAACAGCTGAGGGAAACCATGCCAATGTGTTTTCGAGTTCATTTTGGAACAGAGGTGGTAGTTATCATCGACTGCTTTGAGGTGTTTTTGGAGAGGCCATCCAATCTACAAGCACGTGCACTGACCTGGTCGTCGTATACTGTTAAATTCCTAATTGGAGTTACCCCACAAGGTACCATATCATTCATATCCGACGGCTGGGGTGGACGGACAAGTGACAAATATGTCACAGAAAATTCCAAATGTCTTGACAGGTTGCTTCCTGGTGATTTGGTGCTTGCGGACAGAGGTTTTGACATAAGCGATAGTGTGGGTATGGTTGGGGCCAAACTAGCTATCCCAGCATTTACAAAAGGAAAACCGCAACTAACTGGCAAGGACGTTGAACAAACGAGACGCATCACCAATGTGCGGATTCATGTGGAAAGGGTGATTGGTTGTCTTCGGCAGAAATACACCATTCTCGAGGCAACTTTGCCTATTGACTATGTTTTGTCCTCAAATGGAGGAGCATCCACCACATTGGATAAGATAGTCACAGTCTGTTGTGCTCTTGTTAACCTGTGCCCATCCGTTGTGCCATTCAACTGATTAACTCATCACAAGCTCCTAGATCCATATGCGACAAGTTGAGTCTCAACTTCATTACTGTCATTACAAGAAGCAAGCTAACACATTTTTAAACTTCAAAATAATATTCCATGAGCATTAGTTTATAGATATTTAGTTTAGCTCAATTACGAAACATGTTCTTACATTATTTTATACATGTATCATTCCTCATGGAATCCATCGCCATGCCTGAGAGAGAGAAGAGGAAATGTGGAATTTAAGTACACAAGCTTAACAGCTAGTCAGGCCTATCACACTCGAAGCAAATGCGTTATCGCGACTTCCGGGTAGAAACTGTTGCTCGTGGAATATTATTTGGAAATGTGCACAATCTTCAAGCATGTGATATGTACAATGTAACACCATGAATTTGTTTAGCAATATCCATGTAGTGTATATATAAATTATATACATACATACATAATGAAGAATAAGATTATAATGCAATTGATTCTGGTTTTATTTTGTGTCTATCATCATGCCCCAGTAAATGCCTACTACCAGCATATGAAACATGTAATTAGGCAATAACACATATATGTATAGAATCTCCATGCCTCCCTGAAATAAAATTTACTAATATATTTTTTATTTATATAATAATGTATTTCAGAAAAATATTTCGTTTTTTTTTGTGTGTTTCAGTCGATAACCGGTGTCATATAGAATATTGACCCCCCTCAAAATAATGACCCGCGGGTCATTATTCAGCCATAGAATATTGACCCCCCTTGCGGAAAAATGACCCCCCTTGCAAATAGCAATATATAGTGGGAAAATATTGAATTTATTATAATTAAATGTTAGTTAGCACTGTTTAAGGCCTAACAACATATATTTTGATTTAACGATGTACAGAATAACATAAATATATTGAATCTGAAAAAGAAGTATGCAGATAATTTGTCTCTTATCAATTTCTAAAGATGATCATGAGGTGGTGGGTGCTGTATAACTAGGAGGTTCACATAATGCATAATATTTACACAGACAAACATAAAACAAAGACAAACATAAAACAAATAAGAACAATGACCCCCACCCCCTATGTATAGACTACAATTATGAGAGAGGGTCACTTTTCGATGCCATGGAATAATGACCCTGGAATGGTCTCTGTCTGTATCATTGCACTATCCTCCAAAAATCTAAAATTACTTGATCTCTTCAGGAGACTTCGCTCATATGGGCAACCAGTAGTGACGATAAATAATTGAAAAACACACTCACACTATGGATGCTTCTACAGCAGAAATTGATGTATATTTCTTTAACAAATTTAATTAATATGTTATCCACTTATTATAGCAAACTATTCTTATCATGTTTATTCATATTTTCTTAATCTTTCCAGAAATTATTTATGTGCACAATTATGTAAAATGTTGTTAATGTCACGGCCTGCCCAGTCGGTAGAGTATATTTACTGTTCGGGTAGATTTACGTGGCAAAAATATTTATTTGTTGAGGTGGGTCCTTTCGGATCAGCAGGACACTGCAAAACAAGACATATATCATAGATATTCTTTTATTGTAGTATCTACTACACAATGTGTAGATGGCGAATCCAACGAACCATTGCATTTGCTACCTACATCGCATTGTATTGTCAAGGGTCACAGATTAGTAATATAGCGGTATAAAAGGCAGGGCGGGACGTATTCATGATATAGGTTGGAGGGGATGCTATATGGGATTTATGTATAGGTGTAATTACTAATTTAATTCCTTTATTTTACCTTCCATCTAAATATAGTAAATTGCACAAAACAACACAGTTAAAATACATTCATTCCACTTTTATTTTATCATTTCATTTCAAAACACAATCCTATGACATAAACAATTGTAATTCTGACTATTGTGGATCATAGTAAGCCTTATCTTGTTTGCCACAGGTGTGAAAAGCAATAAAATCTTATTTTTAGGGAACTGCAACCAACAGTGACACTTCCTGTGTTCCCAATACACTGGTTACATGTTTTATATCATTCATAATAAGTAATATTTTAATATTGTATGAGCAAGGACAGACAACATTCTACTTTATAATGTGTGCCTCCATATCTATTCAGTGCAAGAAACTGTTCCATGCATACATGTAGAATGTGACCCCCATAATGTAGATTATCTGATTGAGGGTAGGTCACTTTTCCATGCCATAGAATAATGACCCCCCCCCTATATGTAGATTATCCGAGTGAAGGCAGGTCAAACTTCCAATGCCATAGAATAATGTACCCCTATAATTATGTAAACTATATGAGTGAGGGGGTCACTTTTCCATGCCATAGAATAATGACCCACCTATGTTTACACAGTACGAGTGACGGTGGGTCACTTTTCCATGCCATAGAATAATGACCACCCTGTGTGTAAACTATATGAGTCAGAGGGTCACTTTTCCATGTCATAGAATAATCACCCACATATGTGTAGATTAAATGAGTGGGAGGGTGTCACTATCCATATCATAGGATAATCACCCCCATATGTGTAGATTATATTAGTGGGAGGGTGTCACTATCCATATCATAGGATAATCACCCCCATATGTATAGATTATATGAGTGGGAGGGGCTCACTATCCATATCATAGGATAATCACCCCCATATGTGTAGATTATATGAGTGGGATGGGCTCACTATCCATACCATATGATAATCACCCACATATGTGTAGATTATATGAGCGGGAGGGTGTCACTATCCACATCATATGATAATCAGCCCCAAATGTGTAGATTATATGAGTGGGAGGGTTTTACTATCCATATCATAGAATAATCACCCCCTATGTGTAGATTATATGAGTGGGAGGGTGTCACTATCCATATCATAGGATAATCACCAACATAGTGTAGATCATATGAGTGGGAGGGGCTCACTATCCATATCATATGATAATCATCCCCTATGTGTAGATTATATGAGTGGGAGGGTGTCACTATCCATATCATAGGATAATCACCCCCATATGTGTAGATTATATGAGTGGGAGGGTGTCACTATCCATATCATAGGATAATCACCCCCATATGTGTAGATTATATGAGTGGGAGGGTGTCACTATCCATATCATAGGATAATCACCAACATATGTGTAGATTATATGAGTGGGAGGGGCTCACTATCCATATCATAGGATAATCACCAACATATGTGTAGATTATATGAGTGGGAGGGGCTCACTATCCATATCATATGATAATCAACCCCATATGTGTATATTATATGAGTGGGAGGGTGTCACTATCCATATCATAGGATAATCAGCCCCATATGTGTATATTATATGAGTGGGAGGTGGTCACTATCCATATCATAGGATAATCACCAACATGTGTGTATATTATATGAGTGGGAGGGGGTCACTATCCATATCAGAGGATAATCACCCCATATGAATAGATTATATGAGTGGGAGGGGGTCACTATCCATATCATAGGATAATCACCAACATATGTGTAGATTATATGAGTGGGAGGGGGTCACTATCCATATCAGAGGATAATCACCCCATATGAATAGATTATATGAGTGGGAGGTGGTCACTATCCATATCATAGGATAATCACCACCATATGTGTAGATTATATGAGTGGGAGGGGGTCACTATCCATATCAGAGGATACTCACCCCCATATGAATAGATTATATGAGTGGGAGGGGGTCACTATCCATATCAGAGGATACTCACCCCCATATGAATAGATTATATGAGTGGGAGGGGGTCACTATCCATATCAGGATAATCACTCCCATATGAATATATTATATGAGTGGGAGGAGGTCACTATCTATATCATAGAATAGTTTTGCAATGCTCAATGACGAATTGGCATCAACCATCGCAGGACAAGTGCATATCACCCCCAAAACAAATGGTTTAATGGAAAGGTTTAATCAAACACTTGTCCAAACATTGGTAAAATATACCAATGATGAGCAAAATAATTGGGACGACTTCATCCATCCCGCTTAACTGGCTGATCGATATGGCATGGAAAAGTGACCCCCTCACTCATATAGTTAATATACTTGGGGGGGGGGGTCATTATTCTATGGCATGGAAAAGTTACCCCCCTTCACTCATATAGTTTACATACAGGGGGTCATTATTCTACGGCATGGAAAAGTAACCCCCCCCCTTCATTCATATAGTTAATATACAGAGAGTCATTATTATATGGCATGGAAAAGTGTCCCCTGTCTGACTCATATCGTTCTTCTTCTTCTTCTTCTTGTCGTTCGCGAATCACATGGACAAGCCGGCAGCAAACACGAAATGGGCCGTCCTCCTCAGATCCTCCCGGCAGCCATGTAACTTCGTCTGGAGAGAAGTATCTGTTGCCCAGGTTGTTTTCCTCAGCCCATGAAGATTGGGACACTTCTGGAGGATGTGTTCTGCAGTCTGGTCCCCTATTTTGCAGCTGCAGGTAGTTGATGGAGCTAGTCCAAGCTTCCGACACATATGGAAGTTCAGGCGGTTATGCCCTGTTCTAAGCCGGAATATCGTGACTTGCTCCTGTCTGGTGAGAAGGTGGTAGTCATCCTTCTCGACTGTTGGCTTTGATGCAGATTTGATTATGGTGCATTTCTCCTTGTAAGTCAAATCTTTGTCTGGTTGCCTCTCGGTAGAACCTTGCTTGGCAAGCTGGTCAGCAGCTTCATTGCCAGGAATGCCTATGTGTGCAGGTACCCACTGGAGGACAGTTCTTTTAGATACGCTGACTGTTCGAAGGGCTTCCATCAGGTGGGGTTCTTTGTTGTTAGACAGGGCATCCAGAACTGAGAGCGCATCAGTCAGGAAGACAACCTGGGCACACTCTACAGTGTTGTGTACTAGAGATGCTGCTGTTTCAAGGGCCTGTACTTCTGCCCCATAGTTGCTGCAGTGTACTCCAGTAGGTAGAGCAACTGACTGTGTGTGTCCATCTGGGTGTCGGACATACACGCCTGCTCCTCCGTTTGCTACTGCTTTTGTGGCTGAACCATCTGTGTAGACTTGTAGCCATGCTTCTCCAGGATAACTCTTGTCGATGTGTGCTAGTGTGAGGGCATGTTTGACGTCATCATGTTGTCTATCTCTGGATGTCATGTATGGGATTGTACTGCAGATGGTAACCTTGGATTCATCGCTAGTCAACCATGGCTTGGATAGAAATGGCGTTGGAGGCAATGTCTTGGCTGGGAGATGGCTGGTGTGCTTTCGAGCAAGCTTCTTGGACTGGTGGATGAAATTGCTTCGCTTTAGACGATTCTTCGTTAGTGCCTCAACTCTCTGCTTCATCGGTTGTTCTTCCTGACATCGAAACTTCTCTGTCTGTAGAAGAATTCTTGTGTCGCGACGTTCTTGCAGTGGCTGGATGGAAGTAATTTTCTCCATGGCCTTGATTGGAGTGCTCTTCATTGCACCTGTGATCAGCCTGAGAGCCTTGTTCTGTACCTTGTCGAGTGTCTGTTGGTTGGTCTTGGCTGATGATGTCCAGGCGGTGGATCCATATTCCAGGTGAGGCCTGACCACACCTTGGTATATAGTCTTCAGGATGTGATCATTGGCACCCCATGTGGTGCCAGCAAGCTTCCGAAGAATTGCAAGCTTGCGCTTGGCTTTGGCCTCTGCTTTCTGGATATGTGGCTTCCATGTCTGCCGTCTGTCAAATGTCACCCCCAAGTATGTTGGCTCGTTGTCCGTCTTCAAGGCAGTTCCACCGACTTTGATGGTTCCAGCTTTCTGCTTGGGGGAAAGTGTGAAGAGTGTGGTTGACGACTTCTCCTTATTAATAGAGATGCACCAGTCTTCTGCCCATGCTGTGAGCTTGTCTGCGGCCATCTGCATTCTGTATGTGGCAGTCGTTGCATATTCTTCAACACACCACATGCCCAAGTCGTCAGCATAGAGTGCTGCTTTGATACCATGTGGCAGCTCTGCAAGCAAGTCATCGATGAAGATGAGGAACAGCGTAGGCGAGATCACTCCTCCTTGAGGAACACCATGTCGGATGAGGAATTTCTTGCTCTTCTGGTTGTAAACAAGTACTCTGGCTCTGCGATTGTGTAGGAAGGATTTGGTCCATCGGAGCATCTTGTCGGCAATTCCGCATCGTTGCATCTTGACCAGCAGCCCATCAGTCCAGACTTTGTCAAAAGCCTTCTGGAGGTCTATCCAGGTTGCAAAAACTACCTTCTGGCCTTGGAATGCATCCTCAACTTCCTGAGCAAGGTATGTTGCCTGGTCCTCTGTGCATCTGAACTGTCGGAATCCTGCTTGTTCCTTGGATAGGAGGTTTTCTGTCTCAAGGTACCACATGAGTCTCTTGTTAACTATCCTCTCCATTGTCTTGACCACACAGCTAGTGAGACTAATAGGGCGATAGCTGGAAGCTTTCTTTCTATCCTTGCCGTTCTTGTAGATTGGGATAATATTGGCTTCCTTCCAGATCTGCGGAACTATGCCTTCTTTCCAGCTAAGATTGAAGATGTCAAGAAGTTTCAGCATGGCTGAGCATCCAATATGAGTTAGCATCTCATTGGAGATTCCATCTGGTCCAGGTGACTTCCTCTTTTTCAGTTGTCTGAGCGCTGTGTACAGTTCCTGGTATGTAAGTGGAAGTTTCATGGAGTCTTGTTCCGTATGCCTTTTACTTCTATCCTTCTGTTCTTTCCGTGCCTCTCTTTGCTGTTGGCGTGTGAATTTGATGTTGCCCTCTTTCTGGTAGGCTTTGGCGAGACAGTCTGCAGTCTCTTTGCCGGTCAACAGTTTCCCATCCTCATCCAACGTGATTTTCTGTCTGTTATTTTCTTCATCATTTAGCTGTTTCGTGAGCCTCCACAACTTCCTCCCGTCCTTCTCAAGGTTCAGGGCAGCAGTTTTCTCCCTCCAACTTCGTCGTGTAGCTTCCAGTTTAGATTTTTGAAACTGTGCCTTTGCTTTCTGAAGTTGTTCATGGTTTTCTTGTGATGGCTGTTCTTCTGCCCTGTTCCTTGTTTCAGTGAGTTCATCTTGGAGGGTCTGCAATTGATTGGTCCAGTAGGGCTTGTATTCTCTTCTCGCACCTCTAGGTATGGTTTCATGGGCAGCTTTGAGTATGCAGCTGTTGAACTCTTTCACCACGTTGTTAACATCTCTTCCTTGTACCTGTATGCCTCGAGTAAGAGAATTGGACCGAATAGCATAGAGACTCCACTTGGCTTTCTTGTAGTTCCATCTAGGGTAGGGATGGTCTGTCTGTATCACTTCACTGCTGAGTGTGAGGACCACTGGTTTGTGGTCACTTCCACCAAGTTGATCGCCAACTTCTCTAACCGTACCTTTCTGGATGTCCTCTGTGCAGAATGCTAGATCTGGAGAGGTAGTAGTGTGCCATCGCCTAGAGTAGAAGGTTGGTACATCATAGGGCTGGTTGACGAGAATCAAGTTGTGCTCATCCTGCCAGTCCTCCACTTCATCCCCACGCCTATCAGACTGTGCATATCCCCAACTCTGGGAATGACTATTGAAGTCACCAACAACCATGTATCGACTGTTTGAAACTCCAATAGTGTCAAGGGCAAGGGCTTTGTCATTTGGGCAGTAATCCCAATAATACTATTAGTAATATCGTTAATATACAGGGTGTCATTATTATATGGCATGGAAAAGTGACCCACCTTCACTCATATAGTTAATATACAGGGGGTCATTATTCTATGGCATGGAAAAGTGACCCCCTTCACTCATATAGTTAATATACAGGGGGTCATTATTCTATGGCATGGAAAAGTGACCCCCTTCACTCATACAGTTAATATACAGGGGGGGGGGTCATTATTCTACGGCATGGAAAAGTGACCCCCCTTTACTCATATAGTTAATATACAGAGAGTCATTATTCTATGGCATGGAAAAGTGACCTCCCTTCACTCATATAGTTAATATACAGGGGGGTCATTATTCTATGGCATGGAAAAGTGACCCCCCTTCATTCATATAGTTAATATACAGAGAGTCATTATTATATGGCATGGAAAAGTGTCCCCTGTCTGACTCATATCGTTAATATACAGGGTGTCATTATTATATGGCATGGCAAAGTGACCCCCTTCACTCATACAGTTTACATACAGGGGGGGTCATTATTCTATGGCATGGAAAAGTGACCCACCTTCACTCATATAGTTAATATACAGGGGGTCATTATTCTATGGCATGGAAAAGTGACCCCCTTCACTCATATAGTTAATATACAGGGGGTCATTATTCTATGGCATGGAAAAGTGACCCCCTTCACTCATACAGTTAATATACAGGGGGGGGGTCATTATTCTACGGCATGGAAAAGTGACCCCCCCTTACTCATATAGTTAATATACAGAGAGTCATTATTCTATGGCATGGAAAAGTGACCTCCCTTCACTCATATAGTTAATATACAGGGGGGTCATTATTCTATGGCATGGAAAAGTGACCCCCCTTCATTCATATAGTTAATATACAGAGAGTCATTATTATATGGCATGGAAAAGTGTCCCCTGTCTGACTCATATCGTTAATATACAGGGTGTCATTATTATATGGCATGGCAAAGTGACCCACCTTCACTTATATAGTTAATATACAGGGGGTCATTATTCTATGGCATGGAAAAGTGACCCCCTTCACTCATATAGTTAATATACAGGGGGGTCATTATTCTATGGCATGGAAAAGTGACCCCCTTCACTCATATAGTTAATATACAGGGGGGCCATTATTCTACGGCATGGAAAAGTGACCCCCCCCCTTCACTCATATAGTTAATATACAGGGGGTCATTATTCTATGGCATGGAAAAGTGACCCCCTTCACTCATACAGTTATATACAGGGGGGGGGGTCATTATTCTACGGCATGGAAAAGTGACCCCCCTTTACTCATATAGTTAATATACAGAGAGTCATTATTCTATGGCATGGAAAAGTGACCTCCCTTCACTCATATAGTTAATATACAGGGGGGTCATTATTCTATGGCATGGAAAAGTGACCCCCCTTCACTCATATAGTTAATATACAGGGGGGTCATTATTCTATGGCATGGAAAAGTGACCCCCCTTCACTCATATAGTTAATATACAGGGGGGTCATTATTATATGGCATGGAAAAGTGACCCCCCTTCACTTATATAGTTAATATACAGAGAGTCATTATTATATGGCATGGAAAAGTGACCCCCCATTCACTTATATAGTTAATATACAGAGAGTCATTATTATATGGCATGGAAAAGTGACCCCCCATTTGACTCATATCGTTAATATACAGGGGGTCATTATTCTACGGCATGGAAAATTGACCCCACCTTCACTCATGTTTGAAAATTCAGAATGTTCCGAAAGGCAAATGGTTCTTGACTTGAGCAGAACAAAAGGGTAAAATCCAGGAAAAAATAGAATAGGCGTTACGTGGAAAGAAAATAAGAGTATCTAATGTTTGTTTTATATGGGACACTTTAATTGGCCTCCGCAACACATGTTCAATACAGTAAAGACTCGATGACACTAACTGTCTAGCATGAACTATCTAAGAACTGAAATATATGCGTTTCCGGTTATCAACTGAAACACTCAGAAAAACGAAATATTTTTCTGAAATACATTATTACCGGTATATAAATAAAAAATATGTTAGTACATTTTATTTCAGGGACTCATGGAGATTCTATACATATATTTGTTATTGCCTAATTACATGTTTCATATGCTGGTAGTAGGCATTTACTGGGGCATGATGATAGACACAAAATAAAACCAGAATCAATTGCATTATAATCTTATTCTTCATTATGTATGTATGTATATAATTTATATATACACTACATGGATATTGCTAAACAAATTCATGGTGCTACATTGTACATATCACATGCTTGAAGATTGTGCACATTTCCAAATAATATTCCAGGAGCAACAGTTTCTACCCGGAAGTCGCGATAGCGCATTTGCTTGAGTGTGATAGGCCTGACTAGCTGTTAAGCATGTGTACTTAAATTCCACATTTCCTCTTCTCTCTCAGGCATGGCGATGGATTCCATGAGGAATGATACATGTATAAAATAATCTATAAACTAATGCTCATGGAATATTATTTTGAAGTTTAAAAATGTGTTAGCTTGCTTCTTGTAATGACAGTAATGAAGTTGAGACTCAACTTGTCGCATATGGATCTAGGAGCTTGTGATGAGTTAATCAGTTGAATGGCACAACGGATGGGCACAGGTTAACAAGAGCACAACAGACTGTGACTATCTTATCCAATGTGGTGGATGCTCCTCCATTTGAGGACAAAACATAGTCAATAGGCAAAGTTGCCTCGAGAATGGTGTATTTCTGCCGAAGACAACCAATCACCCTTTCCACATGAATCCGCACATTGGTGATGCGTCTCGTTTGTTCAACGTCCTTGCCAGTTAGTTGCGGTTTTCCTTTTGTAAATGCTGGGATAGCTAGTTTGGCCCCAACCATACCCACACTATCGCTTATGTCAAAACCTCTGTCCGCAAGCACCAAATCACCAGGAAGCAACCTGTCAAGACATTTGGAATTTTCTGTGACATATTTGTCACTTGTCCGTCCACCCCAGCCGTCGGATATGAATGGTATGGTACCTTGTGGGGTAACTCCAATTAGGAATTTAACAGTATACGACGACCAAGTCAGTGCACGTGCTTGTAGATTGGATGGCCTCTCCAAAAACACCTCAAAGCAGTCGATGATAACTACCACCTCTGTTCCAAAATGAACTCGAAAACACATTGGCATGGTTTCCCTCAGCTGTTCGCGATCAGGCCAAAGAAGCATTGGCCTAAGTCTTGTATACATTACATCCAGCATATTTAAAAATAATCTAGAGACTGAAGATTTTGTAATTCTAAATCTCACTCCTAGATCCATATGCGACAAGTCGAGTCTCAACTTCATTACTGTCATTACAACAAGCTGGTATTTTGACAATGTAGTCGACTGTGGAATATGTGGTTCCAGATATTCATACAATGTTTCCAGGGTGTCAAATTTGGGAAGACCAGTATAATAACGCACTTTCTCATTATCATCCTTGAAAAATGCCCGATCAAATGTACAATTTATTAACTTTTCTTTAATATATGCATTTTCCACCAACAAACGTTGAAGTTCATTCTCCATACCGTCCGCCTCCGTGGTCGAGTGGTTAAGGTCGCTGACTTGTATACCACTGTAACCTATCATCACTGATGGTCACGGGTTCGAGCCCCGCTCAGGCCGTGTCTCATTTATATGAAAAAGTTGGCAGTTTCTTACGGAGGTTGGTGCACCCAAGTACTGGTTAACCGCTGGAGCCTGCCCAGGAAAGGTGTTGTTAGGTAAACTGCCCGCCGGCGATATAGCCCAAAATGGTGCTGATGCAGGCGTAAAACCCGAATCATAATCATAATCATTCTCCATACCGCGGATTGCACCAGAATGTAATTCAGTTTGTGACGACACTTCACGATCTGTCTCAGTGGATTCATCCATTTGCAGTTGGGGTATAGTCTGGGCAGCATCGTGCTGCCGTTTCCTCTTCTCAACTCTGTCGACTGTCCAGTGATATCGGTCCACATCCTGAGCTGTTGATTGTCCAACTTTCTCATGGCCCAATTTTAATGTTGGTGCCCAATCTGGATTTGTAGCATCATACAATGTTGATGGTTTCCCTGAAATAAAAATAAGAATTCCTTCATATAAATTAATATCACCAGTGTCAAAGTGACTGCACTCTCAATTCTAAGGAACTGAATTTGTATTATTTTAGTGCAGAAAATATATGGGCCAAATAATGAGTTTGCTACAAGTGTACCCATACTATCGTCCATGGCCCAGTGGTAGAGTGTCCGATTTGGAATCAAACGGTCCGTGGTGTGATACTCAGTCAGGCCACGTATGTAGTGTCATTGAGCGAGGCACCTCACACACATTGCTTAGTACTGGTTAACTGCTTAGGTCGGCTAAGCCTGCCTAGGAAAATATGGATTATAAATGAAAATGTATCTAGGTCCCCGCAATGAGTTTGACATTAATGTAGCATACACATGCAGAGTTACTATCCTATAATATATATCACCTAAAACCTACCTCATTGTATTTAATTTGAGATCGAGATGTCTTGAGGCGAAGTGTCCGACTCCAACAGATCAGAAATATACATGTACTGATCAAAAACTATGGCACCCAGACTTAGGCATACAATTATTCAGCTTGTAAAATAATACAGTGCTGGCTATTTAATCAAACTGGACGCAATTTTGCAACATAGCTTTGAATGTTTGTCACTTTGTGGAGAAAATGTGTGGAAATCTGCAGTTTTTCTTCCTCTAATGTCGAACCCCTGGGGATGTAAGTGGTAGAACTTGTAAAGCATCATTCACTGATACTCGGCAATATGATGAACGTTACATATTTATAAAGCTGTCGAATTATAAAAATGATAATTTACCTGTAACAAAATGTTCAGAACACACCCTCGTCACTCGTGTACTGCAAGTTACTCGGCTTGATGCTTCTATTAATGTGCGCCAGCCATGTTTCTCTTCTTTTTTGGGAATGTTCATTTGTTTTCTCGCCTTGTGAAGTAATTACAGCAGGCAGTCTATAAAATGACACCTTGTCTCTTTCCCCCCGATTCGCACAACCGAATACACCACAAAAGTTAACCATTATCCGTTAATAATGCGCCTATTGTCCGTGTTTACAAAAGAAATCTTGCAGAACGTGTGTATTGAATTTGTGTAGTGGAGCGTGTTTATGTACATGGCCGACGCATTAGCAATGACGTCACGCGAGAAGCCTCTATACACCGAAATACCGAAAACCAGTATATAACTACAATATAATATCAAAGTAACGTGTTTTAGCTATTTATTAAGCATACTACACCTTATTGATTTAATATCTGCCCTTTATAGTGATGTATTTTAATGGTATGAGAGTATTTCGGCGATTTCATTTTTTACTCTACCGAATACCGAAAGACACTTAAGTTCTGCATACAAAACAATAAAAAGATTGAATTAGCGTGGATATAGCAATTTTTTAGGTTTAATATACCTAATAACTGCCTATTGACTTAACATATATGCCCTTTATAGTGATTTATGTTATGAGAGTATTTCGGCGATTTCATTTTCAAGGGAGACGGAAATACCAAGGAAAACTTGTATTATCCTGGGTATACCGGTAACCGGTGACATAAGCAATAGCCTGTGTATTTTTGTTCCAAAACGAAACTGTGCAAATAATGTTCACTCTCAATTAAGCATAATCATATTTATTTTTATTGTATGCAATATTAGTTAGTAAGAAATAAATCATAATTAAATCAAAAACAAAGTGAAAGCAACAGCACATGCCTCCATCTTTTATTTACGCGGTGATACCAATAACCGGTGACAATGTAAATTTCACCTCACAAGTTTATACCAGTAGCAATAAATGCCATATAAGGCAATCGTGTGACGTCACATGAGTAGCGGGCACCTTACAAATGTCAAATGCAGCCGATAGAGGGTCTGTCTAAAATGCGGACGCGTTAAGCGGGCGCTATATATATAGAGAGAAAACGCGGACGCTATGTAATATATAGGGAAAAAGCGGGCGCTATAGGTATTACTTGATAAAGGTGTTAGATAAGGTGTGCGATTAAACGAACTTATAATCGCCGTGTTTTTAGTGTGTCTGGTGTCTTTTCTTTCATTCAATATGTTATTTTCTTATAAATTATATAATTTATTCGTATTTTTTT
The DNA here is from genome assembly GCA_014843695.1 of Archivesica marissinica. NCBI lineage: Eukaryota > Metazoa > Mollusca > Bivalvia > Venerida > Vesicomyidae > Archivesica > Archivesica marissinica. Next base: position 54,697,100 of record CM026403.1, read on the forward strand.
TTTAAAAAGTATGCGTTTCTTTGTCCCTTTCTGTTATTATTTTCGTTATTGATTTATTTAGCAATTTAAAATGTCCGGTACATCTGTTGTTTATTTTTAAATACAATAATACATAACAACATAGACCTGTTATAAATTACCCCGACGACACTGAAGATTGGTATAAAGCAATTACCCCGACGACACTGAAGTAGAGATTACTCCGATGACACTGAAGATTGGTATAAATCAATTACCCCGACGACACTGAAGCTAGTGTATATATTACCCCTGCGACACTGAATATCTGGTATAAATTAATTACCCCGACGACACTGACGATCTGGTATAAATTAATTACCCCGACGACACTGAAGATCTGGTTATAAACCAATTACCCCGACGACACTGACGATCTGGTATAAATTAATTACCCCGACGACACTGAAGATATTGTAGGTATTACCCCGGCGACACTGAAGATTGGTATAAATTAATTACCCCGACGACACTGAAGATATTGTAGGTATTACCCCGGCGACACTGAAGATTGGTATAAATTAATTACCCCGACGACACTGAAGATATTGTAGGTATTATCCCGACGACACTGATGATTGGTATAAATTAATTACCCCGACGACACTGAAGATATTGTAGGTATTATCCCGACGACACTGATGATATTGTATACAATACACCGACGACACTGAAGATCTGGTAGACTTTAACCCGACGACATTCTGTTCCACACTTTATATATTCTTACTATTATTCTAACAGATGGTTCACATACTACACAGAAAGCTAGCATAGACCACAGATAAATTCTTGGTCAACTGTTGATATGTCTACCGGAGCGTTTATGCAAGATTTGTGATACCATGTTTTGCATCTGTCACACTGCACCATCACGGTATCAACACATTCTGGTAAATTACATATACAGTAGTTATCAATTATAATTTCAGTTGTCGAGGTTTTTCTTCTGATGCTTAATGTTTTATTAGTCAATGGAAATTCTGACATTGTGTGCTGTTCAAAACATTTTAACAAGTGTGAGCGAAGCGTCTTAGAATTAAAAATTAAATCAAAACATAACCGTTTTCGGAGGCAGTAAGTTGTTATGAATGCAATGGCGTAAAGTCCACAATCAACGCCGTTATTTTGTTTCATTATAGTTGGAATTTTAACAGTAATACTAGATTTGTTACGTCCATATACTTGTGATAATTGAATCTTAAGTCCATTTGGTATAATTGTATCATCCGGTCTGTCAGTACCCAAACTGTCAAGTAAATAAATGTTATTGTTGTGATATATTGAAGCGACCCAGTGATCGTTATGGTTGTGGTGGATCTGGCATGCTGGATAATCTGTAGGTTGCATTGGAAGTTTTGTTTTCCACCTTTTCCCATCTTTGCAGAACACTGGTACCATTTCTGTTAATTGTAAACCATCGATATCCTTCCCAACATTCCTTCTTAATAATATATTCACCGCTTCCATGTGATTGGAGTTTAATTTTTCGTTAGTATTTAAGTCACAAATATCATCTAGCGTTAGTCCCAATTCTTCATTCCATATTTCACATGTTTTAATATTAACATCAGTGCTGTTATTTCTGTTGCTTATTTCAAAAGTTGTTAATTCGTTTTCTTCAGTTATTATTGAAAGTTCAGTTTCTAGTTTTGGGAATTTATATTGTTCTTTATCTTCTTTTTCTTGGATCTTTCTTTTTCTGTCAGATGAGCATGGAGTTAGTGTGCGTGGTGATGAATTGACGTTTGGGGTTGAATGTTCGAATTGTAATGTTTTCTTCGCCTTTTCGTTTGACTTTCCTTTGCTAAACCATGACTTTGTTTTGGGTGTTTCATGCATATTTACATTTAAAGTTTTAATCACCGAGTCCGGCGCTGGATTAACGTCAAACTCGGTATCGCCGATTCTATCCTTTTTAGTTCCACATTTTTTAACATGCTTCGGGCGACAGTTTTTTCTTAATTGACTCAAATTGAACATTTTCTTTTCATTTGGTATGTCCATCCCAATTGATAACATGGCGGCAATTATGTGATACTTATTCCAGAGTAAGAATTGTACATGTCTATTGGTTCAAGTACCCATCGTCCTGATCGTTCCACAATTGTATGATATAGATTGTCTTCAAAGTATGATATAAATGCCGAACTCCATTCCAGTTTCATTTCATTATACAGTTGTTCAAACATATCGCGGGTTTCACAGTGCATTAATTTTTGAATTTGTGTAATGTACACACGTTTATCTGCGCTTTGTCCACCGTGTTTGCTTAGCCAAAATTGTATGTCCTGTTGAATATGATTCCAACAAATAAGTATCTTACAATTTATAGAAAATGTATATGTTGCTTAATAATTGTTATTGGGGTTTTAAGGTAATAAACACATTATTAAGACTTCATCAAATTAACGAAATAAAAAAGTGGTGATAACACATTAATTTCCCAACGATACAAATCTCACATTCTACCATGACATGATTTCAGTAAATACGATATAGTTTCCAAATAGTTCATAGTTTAAAAAAATACGAAATATTATATAATTTATAAGAAAATAACATATTGAATGAAAGAAAAGACACCAGACACACTAACAACACGGCGATTATAAGTTCGGTTAATCTACACCTTATCTAACACCTTTATCAAGTATCACCTATAGCGCCCGCTTTTTCCCTATATGTTACATAGCGTCCGCATTTTCTCTCTATATATATAGCGCCACTTAACGCGTCCGCATTTTAGACAGCGCCGCCGATAGATAACAAATCCATTGAAATTCACCTAAATATTGATAACATGAACAAAACGAGTGTAAGAGGAAAAAACAAGTTTTGAATAAATTAAGGTAAATTTACCCGTAGAAATGACATTTCAGCTAGTTTTTGCTATTAGTGTAGTAGATAAGGACCATGAATGTTCAGAGGGTGGTGGTAGTTTAGAACCAGCTTGTAAATAATAGGCCGGAAGACAATCACGAGAGGCCCTGAGTCCCCCGTGAGATGGAGCCCCAAAGGGGCACATAATTGTGTAAATTTGCATGTATATAATTAATTTATTACAGTCATAAATGGTAAATAACTTGTACAAATGAGGTATGTTATCAGGATAATAGGTTACACCAGTATAAAAAATGACTTTTATTAGCAGCATTACATCGTATGACATAAAATATATTCGAAAAATTCAAATTTTACGTATGGGTAGCAATGCTGCAACACATTCTTATATTATAAATTGTATAATTATGTTCAATTAGTAAACAGTGTTTTTTGCAATAAAACAAACTCGAAATCGAAAGTAGGATTTTCCAAGTAAAACAGGTCACGCGCATTTATTTACAATCGTAACCGGATGTACATTCGGGATGAATCGTTCGCCTTCGGCAATGATGAAAAAACGTGGTATTTTGTCGTCCATTTTCCAGCAAGAATATTACAGTAAGTTGAAACGGCCTTAATTAGTATTACAATGTATCTCAAATGATGTAAATGTGATTGGGTTTTAATTGGATATCTTGCAAAATGTTTCATATGCCGAATAAGTATTAAATTAATGTGAAACCACCTCGGAAGTCATTCACTCATTGGGGCGCATATTGGATATATATGGGTGTAAACACACACCCATTAGTATTTACATTTTACACATAACATCCTTTATTACGATGTAATGCTGCTTTAAATTGAAAATTGAGGCCCTAATTAGTGATAATGCCATAAACCGAGGCCCAGAATGTTGTTAAAATTGGCCAATTGCGATTAATAATATAATAAATATTACAATTTTATGTCAGTATCCACTATTGTACAATAAATAACTACTTTACACAATTACATAGATCTAAATGCTGCATTATGCTTTAGGTAATGGCCAGAAGCCACTTTTAATTGGTTAACAGAGTTGTTTCCCTTTTAGCAACATTTCCATGAACAATTCAGAGGGTGGGAAAGTTCGAAATTTCGTTGCGTTTTTACATGCTGTATCACGCCGAGATGTAAGTATTATTAGTATATTTTGTTTGTATAGATAACACATGTATAAATTATGGCGTTGCACATGTTTAAATAATTTAAACAAAAAGAACAAGAATTATAAAGGTGGGTGGGGTATGCATAACAAAATTAATTAGTCCTACAAATTTTACATTCTTAATGGAGTTTCATTAATTTCAGATATCATGGCAAGTCAACCACATTCTACTCATGGACTCATATGGCTAACAAAATACTAACACAATCAAGAAATTAACATGAGTTAAATCTAGTAACACAGTCACATGTTGACAACAATCAACCAGAGGTTATGGTGCGTAATTTAATATACTATTATATAACATGTGCTGTTGAGGACTGAATGCAAATTTATTCGACCTGCTTGTTTGTTTGTTTTGTTATGCTTACAATGTCAGTCTGCCCATTTGGCCCGGTAGAGTAGTGACCCCGGCATGTCCCCCACATGCCTTAAAGTAAACTTTTTTGAATCTGAAGGAGGAAATTTACCTGCCAGAAATTTCCAGCCAGTATTTGCCAAACATGCTCATTTTGAACCCAAATTGTACACACTGAAACAACTGACATTGAGACCTGAACGTTCAGTGGCAACTATTTTTCATGGATCGAACCAGAACTAGGACACTTTCCTGGATAAAAATCAACTAGTACTGTGTCTCGGTCGGGGATCTAACTCACGACTTCCCGCCTTGGAATTAAAGGCGCTAACCACTGTGCTACCCGAGCTGTTTTATTCTCCAATTCATAATCATTTCAATCAAGTGTTACATTCATAGGCCATCTACCTGTTTGTACGGACACATGCACACCTATCCTGCAGTAGTCAGTATGCATTGGTGATAATTCTGAGGTATTGCTGTCATTCTGTACAATCTTGTATTGGTTACATTTTGATAGACAATTAATAATGTGTTCTACGTTTTAGGAATCCACATCAGGACATGCTGTTGGGTTTGAGCAACCTTCGACATATGAGTTGTACAGGGCACGATGTTCCAACTGGAGCCAGTGTTGCCTATGCCAAAAGAAGACTTCCGAGAAATTACGAACACCTTTGGCGTATTCATCACTGAGTGAATGCCATATCAACCTGAGTCCACACAATGCATTGCCACAGGAACAATTAAAACTTTGGAATGACCTGACCCAGGGAGTGGCAATGATTGAGCAAAATGCCGTCTGGCATATGTCCTGCTTCAGCAGCAGAATATTGATAGAGCAGTAAAGAGACAGCAACAATAGAGACAAAGAGGCTTAGAAAGAGTTTTGATACAACGTTTCGTGGTAGTTGTTTCGTTTACACTAAATCTTATGGTAGACTACACATTAGGTAGAAACAATGGAAATAGATACGAAAGTGTGACATATCACAACTGAGATGTCAGATATCGAAATTCAAGCCAAACATTAAGAGGTGGATATGGTACCAAGAGACGCAGAATATCATGGAAACTGTTTGTGCACATTTTATAACAAGTATAATAAGCAGTATACACATTCTACGTCGATTCATGTGTACGATACTGGTGATGATTAATTGAAATAGGCTATCATTGTTGCTGAGTTGATTGCATATATAGAGAGTTAAACAGATTAATGTGAAAGTGATGGCTTGTTGATAATAATAAATGACAAAGGTTATTGGAGATTGGTTAGATGGGAGTGGTTGGCTTGCATTATATGAGTACCTATCACAATGCATTGAGAGCTACACTTTCATGGCAGGTAAAACTGTTATATCTACACATGGAGATAATGTCTTGAAATCGAACACAGAGATCGACTTTGATGTGACTGACCTTCAACCCTGTAACCACGAAGAAGCAGACGACAGAAGCTTCTCCATACAGCGCATTATTTCAATGCAGGTTGCAAGAGAGTACGTATCCAGGCTATTAATACTAACATTGTGATGTTAGCAAATGCTGTGCTCAATTTACATACATTTCTACTCCATACCTTGACATGAAATATCTGACAAGATCGGTATCTTGGGGACTCCTACTATTCCATGCTATCTCCGGCTGTGAAACGGTCTCTGCATTAAATGGTGTTGGTATGAGGACGGTATTCAACATATGGAAATCTATGCTTTTTTTAGCACCTGATCACGTTCCTGATGAAGACACAGCAGTGCTCGAGAGAGTTGTTGTTCTTATGTACTCCAGAACATGCCATATGAGCTAGGAAATGATGCTAGGAAACAAATGTTTTGTTATGGTAATAGGACTATTGACAAGGTTCCACCATCACATAGTGCACTCGTCCAGCATGCACTACGAGCTGTCTACCAGAGTGGCCACATATGGGACCAGATGCTCATCAGATGCCCTTATCTGCCATCTCCAGAGTTGGGATGGACAAGAGAAAGCAACAATTGGATACCACAATGGAGTACACTTCCAGAGGCTTCAACGGGTTGATAAGAATTGATCAAAAGTAACTTACATCCCACAGGAATTCGGCACGTTTGGGGGTACTAGTATATATATTTAAGTACTTAAATATATATACTAGTACCCCCAAACGTGCCGAATCCCTGTGTTACATCCCACATGTGTGTGGTGGCCAATGTGAAAGAGAAAATGTTTGTTGAATATAGTACACTGTGTATATTTATGCAGTGTTAAATGCACAATACACAATAACATGCATATAGACATATTCCATTCGCATGTTAAGATTTATATATTTTAGACAAATAAGATTGTTTTCGAATCTTCTTTCTGCAAATTACATTAAGGGCCTCACTATTATAAATATTACCCTTTGAAGGGCCTCATTATATTATACATGTGCAAAGATAAGTATTTTACTAATAGTTTAGTGTGTTGTACAATTCAGATATAGTGTACAACCTGTTCACTTATCTTTGTTTAATTGTAATTATAGTTATTATTGAAAATATGCAATTTGCCTAATTAACCGAATAGTATAATGGCTGTTAACAGGGCCTCAGATGACACACAAAGACATGTATACACACAAAGGTTTCAAGTACTGATACTATTCTGCCAACAGAACTAAGTTTATTTAATTTTCCCTCACTGGAAACAAAAAGAAAAAACTTTGTATTTTATATTTCTCTAAAACAGGAAAAATTACCCTTTAAGGGCCTCATTTTCATCATACGAGTACAACATTATTATTTGTATGTAAAACATTAGATACGAATATGCCTTCTCTATTAATTATCATGTGAAAACAATTGAAATAGTAACAATTAACTAAATTATTGGAACTTTAAAAAGTGTTGTTTTTTTAAAATTTCTGTTGGTGGTCCCTTTTTGGGGCCCCTAAAATGGAGTCAAAGGGCCTCTCGTGATTGTCTTCCGGGCATTTTGGAAAGTATACACCCTCATGTTACTTGTGTGAACATGTGGTGCTTTTTACACCATCCGAACGAAATCATCATTTTGTGGTCCTTATCTACTACACTATATGGACAGTTGCAGAAATCCTACGGAAATTGTCAATAGTAAGCACAAAATGAACATGTGTAGTTCATTTGGATTTATTCTGATATCACCGCTTATTAGTATTCACCGATATTAGGGTCATTGGGGATAGTATGTAGTTGCTGTAATTAACATATAGCTTAAGGAGTGGCATTGTGCTATATATAAGACCTCTACATAAACAAATTCTTCTGTTATTTCGAGAAATGCCTTGATAAGTTGATAGTAAAATGTCACATTTTTCAAGTCTAACTATTTGGACTAGGAGTGGTAGTGGCGTGCAGGAGGGGAGAGGGGAACTAGGTAATTTTCAATTGTCTTAAAAGAATGTGCCAATGAGATCGCACAGGTCTATCTTCACTAAACTTTTCAACATGTCATTAGAAACTGGTATTATTCCCTGAGACTGGTCCCAAGCTTTTGTAACACCTATCTTCAAAAAAGGAGAACAGTATAAAGCTAGTAATTACAGACCTGTATCCTTAACTTGCATAGCATGTAAATTACTCAAACACATAGTACATGTAGTTAGTAACACACTAGATGACTTTGACTTAAATACCATCCAAGTATACAACCAACATGGCTTCCGTGCTCGGCGATCTTGCGAAACCCAACTTGTGGGTTTCATACATGACCGATCACAGTCTATACAACGGGGCCAAGTGGATGTCGCCATAATGGATTTTAGTAAGGCGTTTGATGTGGTCCATCATGGCAGATTACAGCATAAGCTAGCTCACTATGGCATCGGAGGTAGTGCTCTTTCTTGGGTGAAAGCTTTCTTAGGTCATAGAACGCAACAGGTTGTTGTTGATGGGGCGACATCTACTTCTGCACCTGTACTATCAGGAGTCCCCCAAGGGTCGGTGTTGGGGCCTCGTCTGTTTCTACTCTACAAAAATGACCTTCCAGCAACTGTAAAGTCCCATGTCAGACTCATTGCTGATGACTGCGTTATTTATAGAGCCATTCATTCTGCCCAAGACTCCATGCAATTATAGTATGATCTAGACAAGCTAGCAGAATGGGAGCAGAAATGGAAGATGAGCTTCAACATCAGTAAATGCCATATCATGCATGTCACAGATCAAAACGAAAGATCACAACAGTATATACCCTAGCCCTATATGTCACATAAACGAATTCCTCACACGTGTGAAGAATTCGTGCGGATTACTCACACAATTTGGCCGAATTCGAACGCAAACGTCACAAACCGAAAACGTCACCTCATTGTTTTTCACTTTTCGGTATAAACGCATTTCTCACACAATGGCTCAGAAACGGAATAAGACCTGAACTTATGTTATTACATGCTTGAATACTGCCATCGTTAAAGAAATGTATCTTTGGAAACGCCATCTAACAATTCATGATGACGGTCGTATATATACGCATTTTTACACATTAACATAGAACATCAACCTCTAATAATGTTGGTATAGCTACTGAAATTATGTTTGTACCTCATTTAGTGACCGCGATAACCAGAGAAACATCCACATTGGCGGCCATTTTGAAAACCGCACAATACATACTTTTGGACTGAAATACTGCACGTTCCTACATTGGATGTGTTTTGTAATGTCTGTTCTGACAGAATAAACAGCATTATTATGCGGAGGTGACAATGCGCAACCCCTAGTCTCAGTGTCGTGCTTTGGAGGCAAATATTGCAAGTGACCTTTTTTTAAGCAGGTGTATATATTATAAATAAATATCAAAAATGGACGTTTTGACGACTGCAAAATCCAGATGCACTTTTATCGACGTGATGGTTGTCTTGGCTCATGTTACATCGTCATATAAATGTGAGCGTTTTCTGGGGAGCATGGGTGGTTTCGGATCTCTGGCAGCACGCTCTGGATCCGCGCCTGTGTAAATTGCGGCATTTGTTTTATTTCAAAGACATTTTGAATCGTAGTTGTTTCTTTTGATGGTTACTGTCTGAAGACATCAAACACGCCGCATTGTTGGAAAGCAGTCACATTATCACGTGGTTAAATTCGGCGGCAAGTCCGAGTCATTCTAATTAGATGCGTTGCAGGGTACAGAACAACAAAGTGGTGCCAATTAGATAAATAGATAAAGTAAGTATTGTTTTTACTTTTGTTTCAGTTTAAATATCAGTGCATACTTATGTATTAAGAGTAATATATATATGTGTGTCATGGGGGAATGGGAACATTATTATTTGAGGGGTGATGGGGGGGGGGCAGAGTCGAGCGGCCAAATGGATCGAATTCGCTAGGGCCAGTAGGGGGTTCCGGTCATTATTGTTTTATCTAAGTGATCTAAAACGCCATTTACTGCGTTATCAGTAAAGTCTGAACACATTATATTACTCTCATTTTTCCTGCTTCTACGTATATGCATATTTCAACACGGGGTGGGGGGTGCCTAGGCTCCCCCCGCCCCGCCCCGTTCCGCCACCCATGTGCGTATACGGTCAATAAAAGGAACGAACGTTCTCAAGGGCTTTCCCATCGTCTCGATCACTTGGTATACGCCATCAGAACAGGACGCATTATGCGGACACCCACGACTATGGTGGCATATATTTGCCATCGATATGTCGTGATGTTCATATACTTGATCGAAATATGTCGACTTAGCTATCACGACATGTCGGTATAACGTGAAACTATGTCGACATGCTGTCAATTTGAAGCGATAATTGTCTCAACATGTCGACATGTTGACATATTTATGTTGATAAGCCGTGAAAAATATTAACACAAGTTCTGAACAAGTCGACATTATGTGCCCAAATATTTCACAACATTATGTTCTGTTAAAGTATCACGTTATGTCAACACGTTGTTGTGAGATGAACTATCGCGTTATGTCGACATGTTGTGATAACTTATTAGGTTATGTCGGCATTTAATGAGTTAAACTATCACGATATCTCGACTTGTTGTCTTAACGTATTACGTTATGCCGACATATTGTGTTAAACTATCACGGTATGTCGACTTGTTGCGATAAAGTATCACAACATGTCGACATAACGTGATAGTTCATCTCAACGTGTTGTCATAACGTGACACTTTTACAGAACATACTTTTATCGCATATCTGGGCACATACTGTAGACTTGTTGAGAAGTTGCGATAGACATGTTGAGATAATTATCGCAACAAATTAACAAAATTTACCTCAACATGTCAAGATAGTTTCACGTTATATCGACATGTCGTGATATGTTATGTACATGGGTGGGTACATGGGTGGGTGGGAGAATTTCCAGGGTAGGCCTGCTGGTAAATACCACTCCTGCTACAATTTCCGGGGTCGGCCTGCTAGGAAATCCCCACCACATACTCTATATACATGCACGTATACATGTACATGGGTGGGAGGGGTAGAATGTATTTGATCTGCCTGGTACTCCAACCACCTAGTATTCACTCTCTCTCTCTATATACGACACATGAGTTCTTTACATTTTTAGTAGCCGACCGGTTTCAATTCGTCAGGGCTTTATAATATTTTTATATATATATATATATAGAGAGAGAGAGTGAATACTAGGTGGTTGGAGTACCAGGCAGATCAAATACATTCTAAGTCGGCTACTAAAAATGTAACAAACTCATGTGAGTTTGTGTTATTTCTTTTTATTTATATTTGTACTTGTGCCGGGACGTGTGTGGACGTTTTGTATGTAAATATATATATATATATATATATATATATATAATTAAAATAAAGTCCGATTCCACTTCACGATTTAATCATTATTTCATGTACCAAACAAATCCCCTGATGATCTGCCAGTGAGCAGTGATACCGGTTGGGTACATGAAATAATGATTAAATCGTGAAGTGGAATCGGACTTTATTTTAATTATATATATTCCTTGTACGTGCACAAACATTTTCATACTACATGTATATATATAATAAATAAATAAAAAGAAATAGCACAAATTCACATTTAAATTTGTACTTGTGCCGGGACGTGTGTGGACGTTTTGTATATATATATATATATATTTCAATATTTAGACCAATGTTAACCAGAAACCTAGCAGGCTAAACCTGGAAATTCCACATACCCCTCCCCCACTCCCCCACCGCCCCTCCCCACCATTTATGTATTTAGCGTGGAGGGGTGTATTAACCAGCAGACCGGCCCTGGAAATTCTACCCCACTCCTGTACAATTATACGTAGGTATAAGGATAGTATTTCCTGGCAGGCCGACCATGGAAATTCTACCACACCCCTGTACATGCATACGTGCATGTATATAGAGTAAACGGGGTGCATTTCCTGGCAGGCCGACCCTAGAAATAAAGCATTTAACGATTAGCATTTAGCTAAAAGCATTTAGCAATTAGCATGGCGCACCTGCCATATAAAGCAAGTCTGAACATGTAATATTGCATTTTTAATTACGCCCCCTAAATTTACACTCGCATACTCCGACAAAACCAAACTACGACACTGCCACGCTCCAACGACACACCGATACTCAGACACTCCCACACTCGAACACTACCACATTCAGACACTACCACACTCCGACACTTCCACACTCAGACACTCCCACACTCAGACACTACCACACTCCGACACTACCACACTCCGACACTGCCGCACTCAGACACTCCCACACTCAGACACTCCCACACGCGGACACTACCACACTCGGACACTGCCGCACTCAGACACTCCCACACTCGGACACTGCCGCATTCAGACACTACCACACTCCGACACTTCCACACTCAGACACTCCCACACTCGGACACTGCCACACTCGGACACTTCCACACTCAGACACTCCCACACTCAGACACTCCCACACTCGGACACTACCACATTCAGACACTACCACACTCCGACACTGCCGCACTCAGACACTCCCACACTCAGACACTACCACACTCGGACACAGTCAGACAAACACATGCACCGTCCCCAAACACATACATGTACTGACTACTAATAATAATTCATGATAAAATAGTTAATTATGAACGCGAGATCGCGTTTTAAGAATTTTTAGTATCTAAAGTAATATAGTACGGAGCCCCGGAGGGGACATGGATACTTTTATTTTATTCCGTTCCCACGCATTAGTATTCCGTTCCCACGCTTTACTATTCCGTTCCCACGCTTTAAGTAATCCGTTCCCACGCTTTACTAATCCGTTCCCACGCATTAGTATTCCGTTCCCACGCTTTACTAATCCGTTCCCACGCATTAGTATTCCGTTCCCTCGCATTATTATTCCGTTCCCACGCATTAGTATTCCGTTCCCACGCTTTACTAATCCGTTGCCACGCTTTACTATTCCGTTTCTACGCTTTAAGTAATCCGTTCCCACGCTTTATTATTCCGTTCCCACGCTTTACGTAATCCGTTCCCACGCTTTACTATGGGGCAGGGATGAGGTGTGGGGTGGGGCAGGGATGGGGTGTGGAGTGGCGGCAAGGGTGTGGTGTGGGGTGGGGGCATGGATGTGGTGTGGGGTGGGGGCAGGGATGGGGTGTGGGCACGGATGGGGTGCGGGCTGGGGCAGGGGTGGGGTGTGGTGTCGTAGGAAGGGTTGGGGTGTGGGTGGGGGCATATATGTAGTGTGGGTGGGGCAGCGGTAATAGTCGAGCCGTCTCAACAGGATCTGCACTGATTGCAAGTACTTCTTGAAACTTTCATTTACAAACCGCTAAATGAAGGGAAACGAATGACGGTGACATTGCAGTAGGAATGGAATTCAATTGCGCCGCCGTACCGCAATAACTACAATCCAGGCGAAATTTTGACCAGTCATCCTATCCCTGTCACCACCCCACACACCATCTATGCCCCCACCCCATCCATGCCCCCACCCACACCCCATCGCTGCCCCACCCCACATTCCATACATGCCCCCACCCCACATCCCACCCATGCCCCCACCCCACACCTGCCCCACCCCACACCCCATCATTCTCCTACCCCACACACTGCCACACCCCATCCCTGCCCCATCCTGGCTCCCCACCCCACACCCCATCGCTGCCCCACCCCATCCCTGCCCCACCCCATCCCTGGGAACGGAATACTTAAAGCGTGGGAACGGATTATTAAAGCGTGGGAACGGAATACTAATGCGTGGGAACGGAATAAAATAAAAGTTTCCATGTCCCCTCCGGGGCTCCGTAATATAGGCACAGTTGGGCTAAGTCTTAAGAAATATAAATAAATACTTGTTATTAATAATCACCATATACTATACAATGCGTTACTATTCAATGCGACATGGTATATCCGCCAGAATGTGCTTATTATGCGCCCCGAAATATAGAATAGTCGGCGTCCTGTCTGTCCGTCCGTCTGTCCGAACTATTTTTCTTTATATCTCTGCAACCGTGTATAGGATTGACTTGAAACAACTTCACCAGCTTATTAATCATGATGCATATTTTCATTCTGCGCCCCACCCGTGCTGTCCCCCGGGTCGAAGGTCAAGGTCAAATGACTTTGAATATTTACGTTATATTTTTTAATATCGTTTGTTTTGTGT
>CM026403.1:54712114-54759277 GCA_014843695.1 Archivesica marissinica
TCTGGCGGTTATACAGTCCATCGCCAAGAAATGTATCTGGTGGTTATACAGTCCATCGCCAAGAAATGTATCTGGCGGTTATACAGTCCATCGCCAAGAAATGTATCTGGTGGTTATACAGTCCATCTCTAAGACATGTATCTGGCGGTTATACAATCCATCGCCAAGAAATGTATCTGGCGGTTATACAGTCCATCGCCAAGAAATGTATCTGGTGGTTATACAGTCCATCGCCAAGAAATGTATCTGGTGGTTATACAGTCCATTGCTAAGACATGTATCTGGTGGTGATACAGTCCATCACCAAGACATGTATCTGGCGGTGATACAGTCCATCACCAAGAAATGTATCTGGTGGTTATACAGTCCATTGCCAAGAGATGTATCTGGCGGTTATACAGTCCATCGCCAAGAAATGTATCTGGTGGTTATACAGTCCATCGCCAAGAAATGTATCTGGCGGTTATACAGTCCATCGCCAAGAAATGTATCTGGTGGTTATACAGTCCATCGCCAAGAAATGTATCTGGCGGTTATACAGTCCATCGCCAAGAAATGTATCTGGCAGTTATACAGTCCATCGCCAAGACATGTATCTGGCGGTTATACAGTCCATCGCCAAGAAATGTATCTGGCGGTTATACAGTCCATCGCCAAGAAATGTATCTAGCAGTTATACAGTCCATTGCCAAGAAATGTATCTGGCGGTTATACAGTCCATCTCTAAGACATGTATCTGGTGGTTATACAGTCCATTGCTAAGACATGTATCTGGTGGTTATACAGTCCATCACCAAGAAATGTATCTGGCGGTTATACAGTCCATTGCTAAGACATGTATCTGGTGGTTATACAGTCCATCGCCAAGAAATGTATCTGGCGGTTATACAGTCCATCGCCAAGAAATGTATCTGGTGGTTATACAGTCCATCTCTAAGACATGTATCTGGCGGTTATACAATCCATCGCCAAGAAATGTATCTGGCGGTTATACAGTCCATCGCCAAGAAATGTATCTGGTGGTTATACAGTCCATTGCTAAGACATGTATCTGGCGGTGATACAGTCCATCACCAAGACATGTATCTGGCGGTGATACAGTCCATCACCAAGAAATGTATCTGGTGGTTATACAGTCCATTGCCAAGAGATGTATCTGGCGGTTATACAGTCCATCGCCAAGAAATGTATCTGGTGGTTATACAGTCCATTGCCAAGAGATGTATCTGGCGGTTATACAGTCCATCGCCAAGAAATGTATCTGGTGGTTATACAGTCCATTGCCAAGAGATGTATCTGGCAGTTATACAGTCCATTGCCAAGAAATGTATCTGGTGGTTATACAGTCCATCGCCAAGAAATGTATCTGGTGGTTATACAGTCCATCGCCAAGAAATGTATCTGGTGGTTATACAGTCCATCGCCAAGAAATGTATCTGGCGGTTATACAGTCCATCGCCAAGAAATGTATCTGGCAGTTATACAGTCCATCGCCAAGAAATGTATCTGGCGGTTATACAGTCCATCGCCAAGAAATGTATCTGGTGGTTATACAGTCCATCGCCAAGAAATGTATCTGGAGGTTATACAGTCCATCACCAAGAAATGTATCTGGTGGTAATACAGTCCATTGCTAAGACATGTATCTGGCGGTGATACAGTCCGTCACCAAGAAATGTATCTGGCGGTTATACAGTCCATTACCAAGACATGTATCTGGCGGTTATACAGTCCATCACCAAGAAATGTATCTGGTGGTTATACAGTACATCACCAAGAAATGTATCTGGCGGTTATACAGTCCATCACCAAGAAATGTATCTGGCAGTTATACAGTCCATCACCAAGAAATGTATCTGGCGGTTATACAGTCCATCACCAAGACATGTATCTGGCAGTTATACAGTCCATTGCTAAGACATGTATCTGGCGGTTATACAGTCCATTGCCAAGAAATGTATCTGGCGGTTATACAGTCCATTGCTAAGACATGTATCTGGCGGTTATACAGTCCATTGCCAAGAAATGTATCTGGCGGTTATACAGTCCATTGCTAAGAAATGTATCTGGTGGTTATACAGTCCATCACCAAGACATGTATCTGGCGGTTATACACCCACCAACAACCAACACCACACCAAACAACCACAGTCCATCACCAAGAAATGTATCTGGCGGTGATACAGTCCATCACCAAGAGATGTATCTGGCGGTTATACAGTCCATCACCAAGAAATGTATCTGGCGGTTATACAGTCCATTGCTAAGAGATGTATCTGGCGGTGATACAGTCCATTGCTAAGAGATGTATCTGGCGGTGATACAGTCCATTGCTAAGAAATGTATCTGGCGGTTATACAGTCCATTGCTAAGAAATGTATCTGGTGGTTATACAGTCCATCACCAAGACATGTATCTGGCGGTTATACAGTCCATCACCAAGACATGTATCTGGCGGTGATACAGTCCATCACCAAGAGATGTATCTGGCGGTTATACAGTCCATCACCAAGAAATGTATCTGGCGGTTATACAGTCCATCACCAAGAAATGTATCTGGCAGTTATACAGTCCATTGCTAAGAGATGTATCTGGCGGTGATACAGTCCATTGCTAAGAGATGTATCTGGCGGTTATACAGTCCATTGCTAAGACATATATCTGGCGGTTATACAGTCCATCACCAAGACATGTATCTGGCGGTTATACAGTCCATCACCAAGAAATGTATCTGGCGGTTATACAGTCCATCACCAAGAAATGTATCTGGCAGTTATACAGTCCATCACCAAGAAATGTATCTGGCAGTTATACAGTCCATCACCAAGAAATGTATCTGGCGGTTATACAGTCCATCACCAAGACATGTATCTGGCTGTTATACAGTCCATTGCTAAGACATGTATCTGGCGGTTATACAGTCCATTGCCAAGAAATGTATCTGGCGGTTATACAGTCCATTGCTAAGACATGTATCTGGCGGTTATACAGTCCATTGCCAAGAAATGTATCTGGCGGTTATACAGTCCATTGCTAAGACATGTATCTGGCGGTTATACAGTCCATCACCAAGAAATGTATCTGGCGGTTATACAGTCCATCACCAAGACATGTATCTGGCGGTTATACAGTCCATCACCAAGACATGTATCTGGCGGTTATACAGTCCATCACCAAGACATGTATCTGGCGGTTATACAGTCCATTACCAAGAAATGTATCTGGCGGTTATACAGTCCATCACCAAGACATGTATCTGGCGGTTATACAGTCCATTGCCAAGAAATGTATCTGGCGGTTATACAGTCCATTGCTAAGAGATGTATCTGGCGGTGATACAGTCCATTGCTAAGAAATGTATCTGGCGGTTATACAGTCCATTGCTAAGAAATGTATCTGGTGGTTATACAGTCCATCACCAAGACATGTATCTGGCGGTTATACAGTCCATCACCAAGACATGTATCTGGCGGTGATACAGTCCATCAACAAGAGATGTATCTGGCGGTTATACAGTCCATCACCAAGAAATGTATCTGGCGGTTATACAGTCCATTGCTAAGAGATGTATCTGGCGGTGATACAGTCCATTGCTAAGAGATGTATCTGGCGGTGATACAGTCCATTGCTAAGAAATGTATCTGGTGGTTATACAGTCCATCGCCAAGAAATGTATCTGGCGGTTATACAGTCCATCGCCAAGAAATGTATCTGGTGGTTATACAGTCCATCGCCAAGAAATGTATCTGGTGGTTATACAGTCCATTGCTAAGACATGTATCTGGTGGTGATACAGTCCATCACCAAGACATGTATCTGGCGGTGATACAGTCCATCACCAAGAAATGTATCTGGTGGTTATACAGTCCATTGCCAAGAGATGTATCTGGCGGTTATACAGTCCATCGCCAAGAAATGTATCTGGTGGTTATACAGTCCATCGCCAAGAAATGTATCTGGCGGTTATACAGTCCATCGCCAAGAAATGTATCTGGTGGTTATACAGTCCATCGCCAAGAAATGTATCTGGCGGTTATACAGTCCATCGCCAAGAAATATATCTGGCAGTTATACAGTCCATCGCCAAGACATGTATCTGGCGGTTATACAGTCCATCGCCAAGAAATGTATCTGGCGGTTATACAGTCCATCGCCAAGAAATGTATCTAGCAGTTATACAGTCCATTGCCAAGAAATGTATCTGGCGGTTATACAGTCCATCTCTAAGACATGTATCTGGTGGTTATACAGTCCATTGCTAAGACATGTATCTGGTGGTTATACAGTCCATCACCAAGAAATGTATCTGGCGGTTATACAGTCCATTGCTAAGACATGTATCTGGTGGTTATACAGTCCATCGCCAAGAAATGTATCTGGCGGTTATACAGTCCATCGCCAAGAAATGTATCTGGTGGTTATACAGTCCATCGCCAAGACATGTATCTGGCGGTTATACAGTCCATCGCCAAGAAATGTATCTGGTGGTTATACAGTCCATCGCCAAGAGATGTATCTGGCGGTTATACAGTCCATCGCCAAGAAATGTATCTGGCGGTTATACAGTCCATTGCCAAGAGATGTATCTGGCGGTTATACAGTCCATCGCCAAGAAATGTATCTGGTGGTTATACAGTCCATTGCCAAGAGATGTATCTGGCGGTTATACAGTCCATCGCCAAGAAATGTATCTGGTGGTTATACAGTCCATTGCCAAGAGATGTATCTGGCGGTTATACAGTCCATCGCCAAGAAATGTATCTGGTGGTTATACAGTCCATTGCCAAGAGATGTATCTGGCGGTTATACAGTCCATCGCCAAGAAATGTATCTGGTGGTTATACAGTCCATTGCCAAGAGATGTATCTGGCAGTTATACAGTCCATTGCCAAGAAATGTATCTGGTGGTTATACAGTCCATCGCCAAGAAATGTATCTGGTGGTTATACAGTCCATCGCCAAGAAATGTATCTGGTGGTTATACAGTCCATCGCCAAGAAATGTATCTGGCGGTTATACAGTCCATCGCCAAGAAATGTATCTGGCAGTTATACAGTCCATCGCCAAGAAATGTATCTGGTGGTTATACAGTCCATCGCCAAGAAATGTATCTGGAGGTTATACAGTCCATCACCAAGAAATGTATCTGGTGGTAATACAGTCCATTGCTAAGACATGTATCTGGCGGTGATACAGTCCGTCACCAAGAAATGTATCTGGCGGTTATACAGTCCATTACCAAGACATGTATCTGGCGGTTATACAGTCCATCACCAAGAAATGTATCTGGTGGTTATACAGTCCATCACCAAGAAATGTATCTGGCGGTTATACAGTCCATCACCAAGAAATGTATCTGGCAGTTATACAGTCCATCACCAAGAAATGTATCTGGCGGTTATACAGTCCATCACCAAGACATGTATCTGGCCGTTATACAGTCCATTGCTAAGACATGTATCTGGCGGTTATACAGTCCATTGCCAAGAAATGTATCTGGCGGTTATACAGTCCATTGCTAAGACATGTATCTGGCGGTTATACAGTCCATTGCCAAGAAATGTATCTGGCGGTTATACAGTCCATTGCTAAGACATGTATCTGGCGGTTATACAGTCCATCACCAAGACATGTATCTGGCGGTTATACAGTCCATCACCAAGACATGTATCTGGCGGTTATACAGTCCATCACCAAGACATGTATCTGGCGGTTATACAGTCCATCACCAAGAAATGTATCTGGCGGTGATACAGTCCATCACCAAGAGATGTATCTGGCGGTTATACAGTCCATCACCAAGAAATGTATCTGGTGGTTATACAGTCCATCGCCAAGAAATGTATCTGGCGGTTATACAGTCCATTGCTAAGACATGTATCTGGCGGTTATACAGTCCATCACCAAGACATGTATCTGGTGGTTATACAGTCCATCACCAAGAAATGTATCTGGCGGTTATACAGTCCATCACCAAGACATGTATCTGGCAGTTATACAGTCCATCACCAAGAAATGTATCTGGCGGTTATACAGTCCATCACCAAGACATGTATCTGGCTGTTATACAGTCCATTGCTAAGACATGTATCTGGCGGTTATACAGTCCATTGCCAAGAAATGTATCTGGCGGTTATACAGTCCATTGCTAAGACATGTATCTGGCGGTTATACAGTCCATTGCCAAGAAATGTATCTGGCGGTTATACAGTCCATTGCTAAGACATGTATCTGGCGGTTATACAGTCCATTGCCAAGAAATGTATCTGGCGGTTATACAGTCCATTGCTAAGACATGTATCTGGCGGTTATACAGTCCATTGCCAAGAAATGTATCTGGCGGTTATACAGTCCATTGCTAAGACATGTATCTGGCGGTTATACAGTCCATTGCCAAGAAATGTATCTGGCGGTTATACAGTCCATTGCTAAGACATGTATCTGGCGGTTATACAGTCCATTGCCAAGAAATGTATCTGGCGGTTATACAGTCCATTGCTAAGACATGTATCTGGCGGTTATACAGTCCATTGCTAAGAAATGTATCTGGTGGTTATACAGTCCATCGCCAAGAAATGTATCTGGCGGTTATACAGTCCATCGCCAAGAAATGTATCTGGTGGTTATACAGTCCATCGCCAAGAAATGTATCTGGCAACACCACCCAAAAAACAACACCACGGTTATACAGTCCATCGCCAAGAAATGTATCTGGTGGTTATACAGTCCATTGCTAAGACATGTATCTGGTGGTGATACAGTCCATCACCAAGACATGTATCTGGCGGTGATACAGTCCATCACCAAGAAATGTATCTGGTGGTTATACAGTCCATTGCCAAGAGATGTATCTGGCGGTTATACAGTCCATCGCCAAGAAATGTATCTGGTGGTTATACAGTCCATCGCCAAGAAATGTATCTGGCGGTTATACAGTCCATCGCCAAGAAATGTATCTGGTGGTTATACAGTCCATCGCCAAGAAATGTATCTGGCGGTTATACAGTCCATCGCCAAGAAATGTATCTGGCAGTTATACAGTCCATCGCCAAGACATGTATCTGGCGGTTATACAGTCCATCGCCAAGAAATGTATCTGGCGGTTATACAGTCCATCGCCAAGAAATGTATCTAGCAGTTATACAGTCCATTGCCAAGAAATGTATCTGGCGGTTATACAGTCCATTGCTAAGACATGTATCTGGTGGTTATACAGTCCATCACCAAGAAATGTATCTGGCGGTTATACAGTCCATTGCTAAGACATGTATCTGGTGGTTATACAGTCCATCGCCAAGAAATGTATCTGGCGGTTATACAGTCCATCGCCAAGAAATGTATCTGGTGGTTATACAGTCCATCTCTAAGACATGTATCTGGCGGTTATACAATCCATCGCCAAGAAATGTATCTGGCGGTTATACAGTCCATCGCCAAGAAATGTATCTGGTGGTTATACAGTCCATTGCTAAGACATGTATCTGGCGGTGATACAGTCCATCACCAAGACATGTATCTGGCGGTGATACAGTCCATCACCAAGAAATGTATCTGGTGGTTATACAGTCCATTGCCAAGAGATGTATCTGGCGGTTATACAGTCCATCGCCAAGAAATGTATCTGGTGGTTATACAGTCCATTGCCAAGAGATGTATCTGGCGGTTATACAGTCCATCGCCAAGAAATGTATCTGGTGGTTATACAGTCCATTGCCAAGAGATGTATCTGGCAGTTATACAGTCCATTGCCAAGAAATGTATCTGGTGGTTATACAGTCCATCGCCAAGAAATGTATCTGGTGGTTATACAGTCCATCGCCAAGAAATGTATCTGGTGGTTATACAGTCCATCGCCAAGAAATGTATCTGGCGGTTATACAGTCCATCGCCAAGAAATGTATCTGGCAGTTATACAGTCCATCCCAAGAAATGTATCTGGCGGTTATACAGTCCATCGCCAAGAAATGTATCTGGTGGTTATACAGTCCATCGCCAAGAAATGTATCTGGAGGTTATACAGTCCATCACCAAGAAATGTATCTGGTGGTAATACAGTCCATTGCTAAGACATGTATCTGGCGGTGATACAGTCCGTCACCAAGAAATGTATCTGGCGGTTATACAGTCCATTACCAAGACATGTATCTGGCGGTTATACAGTCCATCACCAAGAAATGTATCTGGTGGTTATACAGTCCATCACCAAGAAATGTATCTGGCGGTTATACAGTCCATCACCAAGAAATGTATCTGGCAGTTATACAGTCCATCACCAAGAAATGTATCTGGCGGTTATACAGTCCATCACCAAGACATGTATCTGGCCGTTATACAGTCCATTGCTAAGACATGTATCTGGCGGTTATACAGTCCATTGCCAAGAAATGTATCTGGCGGTTATACAGTCCATTGCTAAGACATGTATCTGGCGGTTATACAGTCCATTGCCAAGAAATGTATCTGGCGGTTATACAGTCCATTGCTAAGACATGTATCTGGCGGTTATACAGTCCATCACCAAGACATGTATCTGGCGGTTATACAGTCCATCACCAAGACATGTATCTGGCGGTTATACAGTCCATCACCAAGACATGTATCTGGCGGTTATACAGTCCATCACCAAGAAATGTATCTGGCGGTGATACAGTCCATCACCAAGAGATGTATCTGGCGGTTATACAGTCCATCACCAAGAAATGTATCTGGCGGTTATACAGTCCATTGCTAAGAGATGTATCTGGCGGTGATACAGTCCATTGCTAAGAGATGTATCTGGCGGTGATACAGTCCATTGCTAAGAAATGTATCTGGCGGTTATACAGTCCATTGCTAAGAAATGTATCTGGTGGTTATACAGTCCATCACCAAGACATGTATCTGGCGGTTATACAGTCCATCACCAAGACATGTATCTGGCGGTGATACAGTCCATCACCAAGAGATGTATCTGGCGGTTATACAGTCCATCACCAAGAAATGTATCTGGCGGTTATACAGTCCATCGCCAAGAATGTATCTGGTGGTTATACAGTCCATCGCCAAGACATGTATCTGGCGGTTATACAGTCCATCGCCAAGAATGTATCTGGCGGTTATACAGTCCATCGCCAAGAAATGTATCTAGCAGTTATACAGTCCATTGCCAAGAAATGTATCTGGCGGTTATACAGTCCATCTCTAAGACATGTATCTGGCGGTTATACAGTCCATTGCCAAGACATGTATCTGGCGGTTATACAGTCCATCGCCAAGAAATATATCTGGCGGTTATACAGTCCATCGCCAAGAAATGTATCTGGCGGTTATACAGTCCATTGCCAAGAATGTATCTGGTGGTTATACAGTCCATCGCCAAGAAATGTATCTGGTGGTTATACAGTCCATCGCCAAAAAATGTATCTGGCGGTTATACAGTCCATCGCCAAGAAATGTATCTGGTGGTTATACAGTCCATCGCCAAGAAATGTATCTGGCGGTTATACAGTCCATCGCCAAGAAATGTATCTGGTGGTTATACAGTCCATCTCTAAGACATGTATCTGGCGGTTATACAATCCATCGCCAAGAAATGTATCTGGCGGTTATACAGTCCATCGCCAAGAAATGTATCTGGTGGTTATACAGTCCATTGCTAAGACATTTATCTGGCGGTGATACAGTCCATCACCAAGACATGTATCTGGCGGTGATACAGTCCATCACCAAGAAATGTATCTGGTGGTTATACAGTCCATTGCCAAGAGATGTATCTGGCGGTTATACAGTCCATCGCCAAGAAATGTATCTGGTGGTTATACAGTCCATCGCCAAGAAATGTATCTGGCGGTTATACAGTCCATCGCCAAGAAATGTATCTGGTGGTTATACAGTCCATCGCCAAGAATGTATCTGGCGGTTATACAGTCCATCGCCAAGAAATGTATCTGGCAGTTATACAGTCCATCGCCAAGACATGTATCTGGCGGTTATACAGTCCATCGCCAAGAAATGTATCTGGCGGTTATACAGTCCATCGCCAAGAAATATATCTAGCAGTTATACAGTCCATTGCCAAGAAATGTATCTGGCGGTTATACAGTCCATTGCTAAGACATGTATCTGGTGGTTATACAGTCCATCGCCAAGAAATGTATCTGGCGGTTATACAGTCCATCGCCAAGAATGTATCTGGTGGTTATACAGTCCATCGCCAAGAAATGTATCTGGTGGTTATACAGTCCATCGCCAAGAAATGTATCTGGTGGTTATACAGTCCATCTCTAAGACATGTATCTGGCGGTTATACAATCCATCGCCAAGAAATGTATCTGGCAGTTATACAGTCCATGGCCAAGAAATGTATCTGGTGGTTATACAGTCCATTGCTAAGACATGTATCTGGCGGTGATACAGTCCATCACCAAGACATGTATCTGGCGGTGATACAGTCCATCACCAAGAAATGTATCTGGTGGTTATACAGTCCATTGCCAAGAGATGTATCTGGCGGTTATACAGTCCATCGCCAAGAAATGTATCTGGTGGTTATACAGTCCATTGCCAAGAGATGTATCTGGCGGTTATACAGTCCATCGCCAAGAAATGTATCTGGTGGTTATACAGTCCATTGCCAAGAGATGTATCTGGCAGTTATACAGTCCATTGCCAAGAAATGTATCTGGTGGTTATACAGTCCATCGCCAAGAAATGTATCTGGTGGTTATACAGTCCATCGCCAAGAAATGTATCTGGTGGTTATACAGTCCATCGCCAAGAAATGTATCTGGCGGTTATACAGTCCATCGCCAAGAATGTATCTGGCAGTTATACAGTCCATCGCCAAGAAATGTATCTGGCGGTTATACAGTCCATCGCCAAGAAATGTATCTGGTGGTTATACAGTCCATCGCCAAGAAATGTATCTGGAGGTTATACAGTCCATCACCAAGAAATGTATCTGGTGGTTATACAGTCCATTGCTAAGACATGTATCTGGCGGTGATACAGTCCGTCACCAAGAAATGTATCTGGCGGTTATACAGTCCATCACCAAGACATGTATCTGGCGGTTATACAGTCCATCACCAAGAAATGTATCTGGTGGTTATACAGTCCATCACCAAGAAATGTATCTGGCGGTTATACAGTACATCACCAAGAAATGTATCTGGCAGTTATACAGTCCATCACCAAGAAATGTATCTGGCGGTTATACAGTCCATCACCAAGACATGTATCTGGCGGTTATACAGTCCATTGCTAAGACATGTATCTGGCGGTTATACAGTCCATTGCCAAGAAATGTATCTGGCGGTTATACAGTCCATTGCTAAGACATGTATCTGGCGGTTATACAGTCCATTGCCAAGAAATGTATCTGGCGGTTATACAGTCCATTGCTAAGACATGTATCTGGCGGTTATACAGTCCATTGCTAAGAAATGTATCTGGCGGTTATACAGTCCATTGCTAAGAAATGTATCTGGTGGTTATACAGTCCATCACCAAGACATGTATCTGGCGGTTATACAGTCCATCACCAAGACATGTATCTGGCGGTGATACAGTCCATCACCAAGAGATGTATCTGGCGGTTATACAGTCCATCACCAAGAAATGTATCTGGCGGTTATACAGTCCATTGCTAAGAGATGTATCTGGCGGTGATACAGTCCATTGCTAAGAGATGTATCTGGCGGTGATACAGTCCATTGCTAAGAAATGTATCTGGCGGTTATACAGTCCATTGCTAAGAAATGTATCTGGTGGTTATACAGTCCATCACCAAGACATGTATCTGGCGGTTATACAGTCCATCACCAAGACATGTATCTGGCGGTGATACAGTCCATCACCAAGAGATGTATCTGGCGGTTATACAGTCCATCACCAAGAAATGTATCTGGCGGTTATACAGTCCATCACCAAGAAATGTATCTGGCAGTTATACAGTCCATTGCTAAGAGATGTATCTGGCGGTGATACAGTCCATTGCTAAGAGATGTATCTGGCGGTTATACAGTCCATTGCTAAGACATATATCTGGCGGTTATACAGTCCATCACCAAGACATGTATCTGGCGGTTATACAGTCCATCACCAAGAAATGTATCTGGCGGTTATACAGTCCATCACCAAGAAATGTATCTGGCAGTTATACAGTCCATCACCAAGAAATGTATCTGGCAGTTATACAGTCCATCACCAAGACATGTATCTGGCGGTTATACAGTCCATCACCAAGACATGTATCTGGCTGTTATACAGTCCATTGCTAAGACATGTATCTGGCGGTTATACAGTCCATTGCCAAGAAATGTATCTGGCGGTTATACAGTCCATTGCTAAGACATGTATCTGGCGGTTATACAGTCCATTGCCAAGAAATGTATCTGGCGGTTATACAGTCCATTGCTAAGACATGTATCTGGCAGTTATACTGTCCATCACCAAGACATGTATCTGGCGGTTATACAGTCCATCACCAAGACATGTATCTGGCGGTTATACAGTCCATCACCAAGACATGTATCTGGCGGTTATACAGTCCATCACCAAGAAATGTATCTGGCGGTGATACAGTCCATCACCAAGAGATGTATCTGGCGGTTATACAGTCCATCACCAAGAAATGTATCTGGCGGTTATACAGTCCATTGCTAAGAGATGTATCTGGCGGTGATACAGTCCATTGCTAAGAGATGTATCTGGCGGTTATACAGTCATTGCTAAGAAATGTATCTGGTGGTTATACAGTCCATTGCTAAGAGATGTATCTGGCGGTGATACAGTCCATTGCTAAGAGATGTATCTGGCAGTGATACAGTCCATTGCTAAGAAATGTATCTGGCGGTTATACAGTCCATTGCTAAGAAATGTATCTGGTGGTTATACAGTCCATCGCCAAGAAATGTATCTGGCGGTTATACAGTCCATCGCCAAGAAATTTATCTGGCGGTTATACAGTCCATCTCTAAGAAATGTATCTGGCGGTTATACAGTCCATCGCCAAGAAATGCATCTGGTGGTTATACAGTCCAGCGCCAAGAAATGTATCTGGTGGTTATACAGTTCATCGCCAAGAAATGTATCTGGTGGTTATACAGTTCATCGCCAAGAAATGTATCTGGTGGTTATAAAGTTCATCGCAAAGAAATGTATCTGGTGGTTATACAGTTCATCGCAAAGAAATGTATCTGGCGGCTATACAGTTGCTATGACGCAATTCTAATGAAATTCGATGACATAAGAAAAACACATAAATGAATTCATTGATTTGTCATCTGCTACAATTAGTTTGGCACTCGGGGCACTCGGGGCGGCCGAGCTCCTCAACATGGACAGGTGGGGAACAATGTACTTGTCCTTCCACACAGTGGCAGTCAGGTTGAAGTCTACCTTTCGGAGAATCATTTTTTAATACAGTCAACTATCCCCTCTCCTACCCCTTAAGGCCAACTACCCCCCTCCTACCCCTTAAGGTCAACTACCCCCCTACCCCTTAAGGTCAACTATCCCCTCCTACCCCTTAAGGTCAACTACCCCTAACCTTTAAGGTCAACTATGCCCCCTCCTACCCTTCAGGTCATCTACACCTACTCTTTAACGTCAACTATTCCCCCCTACCCATTAACGTCAACTATTCCCCCTCCTACCCCTTAAGCTCAACTACCCCCTACCCCTTCAGGTCATCTACCCCATCTACACTTTAACGTCAACTATCACCCCTCCTACCCCCTATGGTCAACTAATGCCCCCCCCAACATATATACACACATTTGAAGTAGTGCTGTCTACCACCTAAATGCTGTTAACTATTCTCCCCATGGTTGAAGAAGCAAGGGCACTTCTAGTTGCATACCATTTACCCGTGAACATTTCTATTAGCAGAGGACATAGGAAAACGTCACACTGTAACTTCAACTCGTTCCAAAAAAGATTCTAACATGACTTGATATTTTGTTCTTTCATGTATAATCGTGATAGTGCAGTGGATGCACGTTCGCTTCAGGTGCGAAAGGTCTGGAGTTTGAGCCCCGCTGGAGCCGTTATGATTGTGCCCTTAGGCAAGGCATTTAAATTCCACGTTGCCTCTTCTCTCTCCTTCATGGCGATGAATTCCATCAGGAATGAGGTTTCGTGAGTGATTAATATAAGTTGAAAGAACTTGTTTCGCAATCGAGCTAAAATAAATTTGTAGAAACTAAAGTATAAACAAAGAACAAATCTACCGTGGTTAAATCTGCAATAAACCACGGCTAGAGCAGATCAAATAATATGTGTCTTGCCGTTGTTAATTGGCGAATAAACCAAGGTTTGAAGTTCTGATGCGTAGGAATTAACTATGCAGGCCTATTGTGGGATTCGAACATGCAGCGATGAGGGGCAAGTGATTTGAAGTCAACATCCGTAACAACTCGGCCACAGAGGTCCCGTGTGTATAATTCAACATCCGTAACAACTCGGCCACGGAGGTCCCGTGTGTATAATTCAACAATTAGTTGGTCAATTATAATCTGATTAAATTGTGAATATGTAGTTGTACTGCATATACATCCCCAAACAATTGCACAAGTTTATCATGTTCTTATGAAACATTGTACAGCATAGGGTTCCAAACAATTTCTACGGTCCAAAGCATTTTCTAAGGTTCCAAGCAATTTCTAGGGTCCGAAGCACATTCTAATGTTCCAAGAAATTTCTCACCTTTGAAGAAAGGGCACAGTTTAGCTATGGCCCCTACAGGTCCACGCTGTGTATACTGTCCGACTGCCATCTCCATGTAGAGTAGGGGAATACCACACAGTAACAGCATGATGAAAAACGGGATTAAGAATGCACCTGTAATAAAAGAGGATTAAGAATGCACCTGTAACAAAACAGGATTAAGAAGGCACCTGTAATAAAACAGGATTAAGAATGCACCTGTAACAAAACAGGATTAAGAATGCACCTGTAATAAAACAGGATTAAGAATTAACCTGCAACAAAACAGGATTAAGAATGCACCTGCAACAAAACAGGATTAAGAATTCACCTGTAACAAAACAGGATTAAGAATGCACCTGTAACAAAACAGGATTAAGAATGCACCTGTAACAAAACAGGATTAAGAATGCACCTGTAACAAAACAGGATTAAGAATTCACCTGTAACAAAACAGGATTAAGAATGCACCTGTAACAAAACAGGATTAAGAATGCACCTGTAATAAAACAGGATTAAGAATGCACCTGTAATAAAACAGGATTAAGAATGCACCTGTAATAAAACAGGATTAAGAATTCACCTGTAATAAAACAGGATTAAGAATTCACCTGTAATAAAACAGGATTAAGAATGCACCTGCAACAAAACAGGATTAAGAATTCACCTGCAACAAAACAGGATTAAGAATTCACCTGTAATAAAACAGGATTAAGAATGCACCTGTAACAAAACAGGATTAAGAATGCACCTGTAACAAAACAGGATTAAGAATGCACCTGTAATAAAACAGGATTAAGAATTCACCTGCAACAAAACAGGATTAAGAATTCACCTGTAATAAAACAGGATTAAGAATGCACCTGCAACAAAACAGGATTAAGAATGCACCTGCAACAAAACAGGATTAAGAATTCACCTGCAACAAAACAGGATTAAGAATGCACCTGTAATAAAACAGGATTAAGAATTCACCTGTAATAAAACAGGATTAAGAATGCACCTGCAACAAAACAGGATTAAGAATGCACCTGCAACAAAACAGGATTAAGAATGCACCTGCAACAAAACAGGATTAAGAATGCACCTGCAACAAAACAGGATTAAGAATTCACCTGCAACAAAACAGGATTAAGAATGCACCTGTAACAAAACCGGGATTAAGAATTCACCTGCAACAAAACGGGATTAAGAATGCACCTGCAACAAAACCGGGATTAAGAATGCACCTGCAACAAAACAGTTTCATAAATGAATTGCTGTAAAAATGGTACTTGCAAAACAAATTCAGACCTTTCCTTTATATGAAATAGCACAGGATACATGAACATTTTGACACATGTCGATAATTTTTTATGAACATGGTAATGTTGTTGAAATAGCACTTTATTCTTTTATTACACTTTGAAACGTGGCCTATAACTTGGCATATTCTAGTTTGTGTATAAATATGCAGAAACATGCGAACAATCGGTTAATCGGAGCTAAAGGTCAAAATCAGATCTGGTATAATACATGGACAAAAACATGATAGCCGACTTCAACATGGGTCGGCTTCTTCAACACAATTTCCTGAGAAAATAAGAAGCTGGAGTACAGGTGCTTCCTCATTCATCTGCATACGTGTCATGGTTTTTCATATGTGTCATGGTTGGAGCACTCGCTGTAGGGACATACATGTTGGCCAAACGGTGCAGCAAATTCAACATAGAGCTTAGAAAATGGACAAAATGCAGATTTGAGGCCAAATTTTAACGTTCATACGGGGAAAGAATACACTGCCTGTAGATTACATGTACAAGATATGCATAGACAAAGCATACTTCATGTGAGTATAGGATATTTGGACAATTGGTTGTTGTTTTTTATATTAATATTTTTTATTTTCCTTTTCATGTCATTACAAGAACAAATTATACACATATACATGCACGTATTAAACATTTCAGTTAGTGATTAAGAATAATATGTTATGAAAGGTCACAAAGAATAAGATGTTTGTTTTATAGATGGAAGTGATAATAGATATAAATAGAGTTAAAAGAGTAGATTCTTCCGTTACATTTAACGGAGCAAAAACAAAGGGGAAAAACAGCAACAAAACAAAGAAAAAAAACCATACGGTTTTGAGAAACTGTTCTACAGCTGTATTTGATCCCATTTTTTTTATTATGAGTAGCAATTTTGTCCTTTATTATTGCAATATGTCTTTCTACTTCCTTTCGTTTCCTCAGGTAACAAACGAACACTTCAAACATAGGAGTTGTGTGGTTGAGTTTATTTTTGAAGATAAAGAATTTTGCTAAAATAATAATAAAATTCACTATCGACATTATTTGGTCATTTGAGATATATTTATAACCAAAGCTTATATTTTGGTAGTTTAATGTTACATTAAAATTTTGACTCGCAAAGAACATATCTAGATGTGACCAAAAATGTTGTATATGAGGGCATTCCCAGAATATATGTCGTAGGGTTTCCACTTGCATAGTACAGAAATCACATAGACTCGAGTCAACTAGATGTATTTGATGTAGAAATTTATTTGTTGGCAATATTCTTGTAACATATTTGTACTGGAATACCATCAGTTTAGATTCTATTGTACTTTATGATAGCGCTTAAAAACCAATTTTCCAAATTTACTATGCTCACAAATAATTTCTGTGGACCACTTTATAATAAATAAGAGACTTGCTGATTACAATCATAATTAATTGTTCCGTAGTATATAACCTTGAATTAGAAGTATCCCCTGCCACCCTATTAAAGGAGCGTCACGTTTTGGATGCTGCTTTTTGTGTGCAATATTTCAGTTTAGTATTTGACTCAAAACGCGATTCGATCTTCTGTCTCGCGTAGCTGAAAAATACTGAAGATATAGTGACAAATCCACAGAGTAATCAATAGAATAGACATTTAGAAAACATGAAAACTCTATCATTTATGAATGTTGTTCATTTGACGATTTACCTATCATTTGGCTCCATTTTCTGACTCAGTCACTAGTTCTATTTCTAATCATTCTATGTTTGCATTCTAGCAAATATATAATCTTACCGCCCCCACTTTTGTAGCAAAGGTACGGAAAACGCCACACATTTCCCAAGCCGACTGCATACCCCGCCGTAGCCAGTAAATACTCTACACTTCTGCTCCAGTTCTCACGTCTTTCGTCCGCAGCCATGATCCTTGTTTTGCATGCTAACACCGGCTTGTACTAATTTACGACACTGTTCTTAGGGGGCAGTGGATACTTATTTAGTACAAACAATTTGGTCTGCATTTTTGGTGATAGGGAACAGTTTTAATCCCAGAAGGCTTGTTGTCTCCTCGTTGTCTCGTCACTGTGGTCTTCCGGTCTCTATTAGTATATATCATTGGTGTCGAATGTCACTGGTGCCCAAATGGTGTCTAGGTCATGCTTAGCACTTGCTATGTATAATGTAGTCTGGTATATCATTACAATTGCTAATTACTTGGTGTGTTAGTGGTGTTTAATTTAACATATTTATTAGCTTGTGAATATCTTCCCTACACTGGTTGTTGGATAATTCAAATAACTCATCACAGTCTGTACTTCAACTTATTACTGCTGAACAATCAGTCACGAGTATGATTGGCAGGCGCAGTCTAGAACATTGAGTTAATCTCAAATGTTATGTGCAAGTTAACAAATTAAAGGATATACACATCTATAGATAAAGGCAGACATCTGAAAGTTAGAGGGAGGAGGTGTCGAGAGTGATTGATATAAGCTGGTTTAAACATATTTATTCCACTATATACATTCACAAAACAATACATGCACACACAATCAAAGAATAGGAAAGGATCAAAACGGAAGCAGAGCAGTTTTAGATATAAGTTGTAAGAACTTGTTTCGTACTCGAGCTCAAATAAATGTGTATGAAAACTGTAAACAAAAGTCGGCAGACTGGGACTCGATTATATACATGTCGGTAGACTGTTCGTTATACTGGTTTATCTGGGGGTGATGAGATGGCATGGTATTGGGTTTCTGAATGTGGAATAAGCAAGTTAAGATTTCGTGTGGGTGCTAGGTAATGGTGATCGACAGCAACTAGTTCATTTCTTATTGTGTACACATGATCAATGAGGCCTGATTTCGTCTGTTTTTTAGAGTTTTCCAATTGAGGGTTGATACCATTTGTGATTCACTATTTAGTGTAGTTGTCATCATTATCGTTAAATATACAACGGGTTGCAGATATTTGGACCATTTCTAGTTTGTAGGTAAGATGTTTCTGCCTGGAGCTGTGGAGCAGTATTCAACCTGTGTGTGAATATTATAAGTTGTATATGCGCCAGTATGTTATACTTGTTGGTTATTACACGGTTACTTACCTTGTGTGATTCTCCGCCATTGACGTGTTCACGTCGCGTAATTTTACTGATTAAACAATCTGTTTATTAAACCATTTGTCTGGTGTCTTTCTCGTTCTGGCGTGGTGGCAGCGGTCTTAAAGTACCTACGACGCAATCGCTTTACTCTACAGACTACAAAAACAGACGATAAATCGGCATTACTAACTGGGGTCGGAAAACACCGGGCTCACCACTTCGTGGATTCACTGACGACGCAGAGGATGATGGAAAAACAGCCGCACAAAAAGTGGCACTTCTTGAACTAATGTTGGGCCAAATAGCCAACTATTGTCCTATAATATCGAGAAATACAATCATTAAGAACTCGACTAGCATCAATACTGTCTGGCAGACCATCCGTCAACATTTCTGGTTCTAGACTACAGGTGGTCACTTTCTTGACTTCGACAACATAAAATTAGAACCTGGGGAGAGACCAGAAGACTTATATCAACGGCTCACAAGTTTTGTTGACGATAGTTTACTTCGGAGAGGTGGACCTATCAGCCATCACGATGAGGTACCCACGGCGGATGAGGAACGTACGCCTACCGTGGAAAACTGTATCATAATAACATGGCTCCGACTTATTCATGCAAGTTTACCAGCACTTGTGAAACAAAAATATGCCACAGATTTAAGGTCTAGAACATTGGCTTCATTGAAACCTGAAATATCCCTTGCCATTCCCAGCCTCATTGATGAAGTTCATACCCTTGCTGAAGCAAGAGTCTTGCGTTCATCATTCAGAAAGACTTTCACTCCAAGTTCAAAACCTAGTCGCGGATCTCCATCCTGCCCTTTGTGTAAACAAGCTGGTCGACCAAAATATCAGCACTTTCTGAGCAACTGCAAGTATTTACCAGATGAAGACAGAAAATACATGACCTCTTCAAGTAGAATCCGCCAAACTACAAATTTAGAGTCGGATGAGCCAGAAGACGTCACATTTCCCGATGACACAGAACAAGACGCGCCTACTTTTAGCCAACGAGTCACACCATCACTTAGGCGCGTTAGCACAAAACAGTCTCCCTCCATGAAGACCTTCTTTAGACAGTTTCCAGTTGTAATAACTATTGATAGTGGTGCAGAAATCAGTATGATCAAACAGTTAGTGGCAGATCAAATTGGGGTGCCCATTAGCAGGACTAAACAAAGTGCTCTCCAAGCAGATGGCGTCACACCCCTAAATATTGTTGGGGAAACTCATATCACACTTGCAAGGGGCGATAACAAACTGTTTCTGGATGCTCTAGTCGTAAATGACCTGGATGTGGATGTGTTAGCCGGGATTCCATTCATGACAGCCAACGACATAGCTATACGTCCGGCCAAACACGAGATTACAATAGGTGAGGTTGACAAAGTACATTATGGAACAGACAATACAAAAAGTCCAAATAATTATGTACGGCGCACTCAAGCATTTGTGTTACGATCACAGCCACATAAGACAGTCATATGGCCTGGCTCCTTTCTAGAAATACACTTACCACCTGAGATAAATCCTGAAGACACCGTAGCTATTGAACCAAAAGCAGTACCTGTTGACTGCAAGTGGCCATACCCACATATCGTTGAAGCTGTTGGAGGACGTATAAGAGTAGTCAATGATACCAACGAACCAAAGCTCATACGTCAACATGATCATGTTGGGTTTGTAAGAAATACAACTTGCCCCCAGACAGAAACATTGAGTGACCACAATACACACACTTCTCAAAGTGAAAGCAATCACTTACACATTGAAAGTGTTTCCATTGATCCAGATAACATACTCCAAGAAAAAGACAGAGTTAGGTTTCGAGACCTACTAACACAGCACAGTGATGTGTTTACACCTACATTTAATGGGTATAATGGTGCTGCCGGCAAATTTGAGGCTACTGTCAATATGGGACCTGTTGAACCCCCACAGCGTAAAGGTAGAGTGCCACAATACTCAAAGGACAAACTCGTAGAACTGCAGGAAAGATTCGATGATTTAGAGAAACAGGGTGTATTTGCCAGGCCCGAGAACGTGGGTGTGACTGCAGAGTACTTAAACCCCTCATTTCTTGTCAAAAATTCACAAGGAGGTGTTCGTCTAGTGACTGCCTTTGCAGATGTAGGACGCTATAGCAAACCCCAGCAAAGCTTAATGCCAGATGTTGATTCTACACTCAGGGCGATTGGACAATGGAAATATTTGATCAAGACAGACCTCACCAGCGCATTTGATCAAATCCCACTTGCTAAACAGTCTATGAAATATTGTGGTGTTGCAACTCCATTCCGAGGTGTACGCGTATATACTCGCTGTGCTATGGGCATGCCCGGGTCAGAGACAGCCCTGGAAGAACTTATGTGCCGTATCCTTGGTGACCAGGTACAAGATGGCCATGTTGCTAAGTTAGCCGATGACCTGTATTGCGGGGCCAACATAATTGATGACTTATTACACAACTGGCAAAACGTCCTTAAAGCCCTACAGAGAAATGGTTTACACCTATCAGCACCCAAAACTGTGATTTGTCCGAGAACAACAAGCATTCTTGGATGGATTTGGTCTTCTGGTCAACTTTCCGCAAGTCCTCACCGTATTGCAACGCTATCAACCTGTGCCCTTCCAGAAACTATCCATGGTTTACGTTCGTTTGTTGGAGCCTACAAATTTCTTGGAAGAGTTCTTCCTCATTATTCAAGATTTCTTAGCCCATTAGACGACATATCAGCAGGCAAAACATCCCAGGAAAAGATCATTTGGTCAGACTCATCCATCAAGCTATTTAGAGACGCTCGGTCAGCTCTTACTAACCACATATCTATTGCCATACCTAGGCCCACTGACCAGTTATGGATAGTTACAGACGGTTCGGTATCCCGACCATGGCATTGGAGCAACAGTATACGTTATGAGGAATGAGAAATTGCTCTTAGCTGGATTCTTTAGTGCTAAGCTGCGCAAACACCAAGTAAATTGGCTACCATGTGAGATAGAAGCTCGATCTTAGTATTGCAGCCGCAATAAAACATTTTAGTCCCTACATAATACAATCTACATCTAAGTCATGTGTTTTAACAGACAGCCAACCGTGTGTTCAGGCAGTGAAAAAACTATGCCGTGGCGAATTCTCAGCTAGCCCGAGAGTGACATCATTCCTGTCTATTGTTAGTCGTTACCAACTCAGCGTCCGCCATCTTGCAGGTTCAGCAAACGTGCCATCCGACTTTTCAAGCAGGAATGCACCAGAATGCAATGAGCCAAACTGTCAAATTTGCTCATTCATATACACCACAGAAGACTCGGTTGTTCGCTCAATACATATTGAAAACATCATAAACAAGTCAACACGTCTACCATTTACAACTCGGTCAGCATGGTTACAGATCCAGTCAGACTGTCCAGACCTCCGGCGAACACGTGCTCATCTTAAACAAGGCACGCGTCCATCAAAAAAACTCACCAACATCAAGGACGTTAAGCGTTACCTACAAACAGCCAATATTGCAAAGGACAATTAGTCAGTGCTCTACATATTAAACAGGACCACCCAACTAGACACCAACTTGAGCTTGTCATGAAAAGGCACTTCTTTGCTTTAGACCTGCATAGTGCCATTGAACGGGTAACTTCACAGTGTCATTTATGTGCCTCATTGCGATCTTTCCCAGACTGCGCATCCAAACAGACTAGTGAGGACCCCCCAGATGTCATAGGTGTTTCATTCGCAGCAGATATTTTGAAACGCAATTTAGAAACTATTCTTGTGGTGCGTGAAACTGTAACAAGTTACACAAAAGCTTGTATCATCACCGACGAAAGAAGGGACACAATCCATGAAGCCTTAATGTGTATGTATACAGAGTTGCATCCCTTAGACGGCCCCCAGCTAGTATTCGTGTAGACCCTGCGCCTAGTTTTATATCTCTTCAGTCAGACACTTCATTACAAAAGTTGAACATTGTTTTAGAGATCGGGCGCGTTAAAAACATTAACAAAAATCCTGTCGCAGAGAAAGCTATCCAAGAGTTAGAACATGAAATACTACGCTATGAACCCGGAGGAGGCCCAATCTCGAAATTAGACCTTGCCATTGTTGTCGCAAGATTAAACTCACGTCTACGAAAATCTGGTCTTTCGGCTCGCGAGTTATGGACACAGAGGTCACAGTTCACCCATGATCAACTCCCCATTTCTGACAGAGAGCTCATTCTACAGCAACACGAGTCCAGAAATTTGAATCATCAACATAGCGAAGATTCCAAGTCGAAACATCACCGCCACAGGCCATCAGCTCGTGTGTGTGTAGGTGATATAGTGTATTTGTTCTGTGATAAAAGCAAGTTGAAAGCCCGTAATAGGTATCTTGTGGTTTCATGTGATGGAGAGTGGTGTTTTGTGAAAAAGTTCTCCGGTAGTCAGTTACGTGCCTCTAGTTATAAAGTGAAACAAAGCGAGTGTTACCGTATTCCAAGTGATTTCAGTGATATTCATTCCGAGCATTCGTTTGTGCCTTTTGATCATAGTCATATGTCTGATGACGAGAGTGAATCTAGTCCTACAATCAGTGAACCCCCGTCATTATTTACAATTCAAACAACATTGTCCACACCTGATACCAGTCAACAAGACGTTGCTCCCATTCCTATCTTGATTGGTGTACCAGGACCACCATCATCTCCAGGTCTCGAGAACACCGGCGACATTCATGATGACAGTCATAACATACAAAAAAGGCCACAACGCATCAGAAAGCCACCGGCTTACCTATTTGACTATATTTAGTAGGGAAACAACACTACAAACAGTGATTACATTAGGTTATTTTAGTGAACATTGATAGTATGTCCTAGCAGTGAGGCTAGCAGAACCAGTATTTCAGTTTATGTCAGTTACTAGTACCTATAATTTGGAAGTGTAGTGATTATGTATCACTGTTTATGACAATTTAACTCTTCAGGTAGAAGTTTGTAGTACATAGTTTTGTTTCTGTTTGTTATTTCTAATTACTAGATGGATACTAGTTTGGTTTATTATAACACCATCTGTGCTTACCTTTAACACTACGGTTTATCATATAATTTCTCGTCTAGTATTACTTGCTTGATATTGTATCATGAAAGTTAGCTTGACATTGTATCATCAAAGTTATATTGAATAATGTTCAGTATTT
Source organism: Archivesica marissinica (assembly GCA_014843695.1). Lineage (NCBI taxonomy): Eukaryota > Metazoa > Mollusca > Bivalvia > Venerida > Vesicomyidae > Archivesica > Archivesica marissinica. The sequence goes on from CM026403.1 coordinate 54,736,354, forward strand.
GAGTACTGGAATTAATCTTTTAAAGAAAAAGAGGTAGCGCCAGTATGTTATACTTGTTGGTTATTACACGGTTACTTCCCTTGTGTGATTCTCCGCCATTGACGTGTTCATGTCGCGTAATTTTACTGATTAAACAATGTGTTTATTAAACCATTTGTCTGGTGTCTTTCTCGTTCTGGCGATGCAGTTTTTCTTTGACCTGTTTGTTATTAGTTTTTCACGTTCCTCTTGATTAAGTGGAGAGTGTTGTGATCTGTTGAGGTAATACTTTATTTTTTATTGATGTGTTGAGCCCAATTGATGTTCTTACTAGTGGTGATTCCGAGATATTTGGACTGTTCAAGTGACCGTAAGTGTGTGCTATGTAACATGTATGGGTAAATGAATTCGTTCCTATATATTCTTAATAGTGTGCATTTATTAGGGTTGAATTCCATTGCCAATTCCTTTCCCCAAGATTCTAAGAGTTGTATGTCATGTTTCATGTTGTAGTGCTTCTGCTGAGGATTGGGATTTGATGGTGAGGTAGGCGATGGTGTCGTCGGCAAATAGGCGGTCCGACTTTTGATGCTGTTTATATAAGCTAGTAAGAGGTAGGGCTCCAGAGCAGATCCTTGGGGAACACCTGAGAGAACTGGTAACCTGTAAGAGCACTTACTTTCGACGAGAACCTGTTGTGACCTGTTTTTGAGAAAACAGTGTATCCATGATGTGGCTTTATCATTTATACCTAAGTGTTTTAGTTTGTGGGTGAGCTTGTGGTGATCTACATTGTCGAATGCTTTACTGAAATCCATTATGATGGCTTCCGTCAAGTGTGACCGAACTCGAGATTGTCAGCTATCTCTTGTGTGAAACCAATGTGTTGGGTGTCACAGCTGTAGTTTGAACTGAACCCATGCTGATGTGGGCTAAGAATATGGTGAGAGTCTAAGTATGACATAATGTTGGAAACCAGGATGCGTTCTAAGAGTTTGGATGCTATGCATGTCAGAGAAATAGGGCGGTAGTTGCTAGGTTTGGACTGTTGTCACATTAAAACGGAGAAGCTAATCATTACTTCAACGGCAACGTGAATAGAAGTCCTCCTGTAACCTAATCTGAACCGCATGTGAACGTATAACTTGATCAATCTTGGTATCGTCTGCAAAATGTTTGCAAATTCCTTGGATACATTCTGACACATCGTTGATATAAATAATGAATAAATGTGTACCCACTACCGATCCCTGTGGATTTTCAGATATGTACAACAGATGTTGAGTTTTGATAACTGTCGGTTGGCCGACAACTTCATAAAACAAACTGGAACAATAATCAGGTATTGCAGTGTATTTCATCATCATCAGCAGCAGCAGCAGCAGCAGCAGCAGCAGCAGCAGCAGCAGCAGCAGCAGCAGCAGCAGCAGCAGCAGCAGCAGCAGCAGCAGCAGCAGCAGCAGCAGCAGCAGCAGCAGCAGCAGCAGCAGCAGCAGCAGCAGCAGCAGCAGCAGCAGCAGCAGCATCAGCATCATCATCATCTTCTTCTTTTTCGTTTAGATGAGTATACTTGAAATAGTTTGTCCGCAAATCTGCATTTTGTCTATTGTCTAAACTATGCAGTACAGTACCGTAGCCAGAGGCACATTTCAACCATGGTAATCTAGGGGATCCGGGGCATGTTCCTCCTTAAAAGTGTTGGGTATAGAAGCAATTCCCTGCGTTTTCTGATTTAGACATAATTATGTACTGACCTTTCAGTTCTCTAACAGTCAACATTTTATACAGCAAAGGGATATATTTTGCAATTTATTTATTTATTTTTTGCTTTGTTATGTGATGAATTCGTTTGTCCACACATGTCTGTCCTACAGTGAACATAATCTAGTTCAACCATGACACATAATTATGCAGGTGACCGGGGGAATGTCTGTATTTCAGCTGGTTTTTTTCTCTCTCAGGAAAATGTGTTGAAGAAGCCATCCCATGCTCCGCTCCGCTAAGTACTGTATATTTGTTCGCTCGTTTGGCCGTAATATATAGATAGCGGACGATTTGGCTATTTGAAAATGTGCATAGGACATTTCGACTAAAAATAGCGGACGTTTTTTACTAAAATGAGTACGTTTTGGTCGGCGATCGTTTTTGTTAACGGACGTTTTGACCAGGTACCTAATCTGTCCACCTCACTTTGACCTCAAACTAGGATTAGCCGTTTATTGATACGATCCCGCTTATTTGACACAAACTAGAATACGCATACTTATATGCCACGTTTTCAAAATTCATCAAAAGATAAAAATCATATTCAAACAGCTGAGGGTACATACGATACTTATAAAATAAATCGCGCCCATCTATACGACAGGAGATAATTCGACGACACACCAATTCGAACCTACCGGTGTGAGGACCTAGTGATTTGATGTCATCGACCATAACCACTCAGCCACAGAGGCCCCAATGTTATTGCTGGCATCAACAAGTTCGCTTGTGTGACCATGTAGACTGTATTGCGAGTCATGTTTCGACATAAGAGTGACACTTATATTTACGCGTGCTTGGTGCTGTTAAATTAAGGCTGCTAATGTACCAATTATGTTTTCACTTTTCCAATGTATTGACGTCCTATGTTACATATACTCATATTATTTTGATTATGTAACTCGAATCTGGTGACCCCCCCACCCCAAATGGCTCATGTGTCGCCAATCTATAAACATGACTATGACTAATTAAAGTTCTAAATTTGAAAATTATCACCATGTTGACATGATTTCGATACGTTTCGTCTCCGACATTTAAATTGCACCGGAAGTACAATGACGCCATGCATTGGTCGTGCACGGTATTCCCACACTTCATCATTCACTCCACTGAAGCAGTTTTCCAATTATGTGTCGTAAAATAAGTGAATACTCCTTTTTATAACTAGTATCAGAAAAGAATAAGTTTTGTTACGTTTTAGCTGTTTTAAATCAAAGTGTATGAATATGAGGATTTGTCTAACATAGTTCGGTGACTACCACCTGACAATGTTATTTCAGTATGGTACAGGGTGTCTCAAAAAGTCATACCGTATACGTTTAAAATCAAGAAAATTAAGAAAACTTATTAATTAATATTAATATCCTCATTACCTTCTTTGGACATTTATGGGTTATTATTATTACAGGCCATCCCAGCGCCACGTGCCCCTAAGTACAACCTAATGCTATGACAAATATATAATTAGAGAGCTTAGTGAAAATGCTGGTCTGTGGTCAGATGCAATGGTGAATTCATATACATGTCCCTATCATGATAATTACACTGGTAAATAGATTGTTAAATTTGAATACAGTTCCAGAATTACCCCATAGCTATGTAGTTACAGTAACTATACAAGGATACTCTTCATTTTAAATGGTATCGATAATAGGTCAATATCTTAATTGGTGGCTGGCTGTTGCCTATTGTGCTTAGTGGACTACGATTTGTTGTTTTGGTGGAGAATATTTTTAATGATATGTATAAATGAATTCATTTAAGGTAATGTATGTTATGGATTACGTTCCATGCCTTTTCCCTTTAATAACAGAGCAACAATACACGGAAACACGGTTTGGCTTATTATATAGTGCGCACCATTTTGACCTACTTTCGCCAAAACGAGACTAACAGGTAAACAAACGTAAATATGCATTACTCGTATAGGAATGACACACCCAAGTGTCACATAATCTTGAAAGTTACCAGTAGTTAGACGCAATATCTGTTCCTATGAATGTATATGGGTTATATGGTTCAGAGAATTACTTAGTGTGTCGTCCATTGTCCAGTGGTACAGTGGTAGAGTGTCTTATTTGGATTCAAAGGGTCCCTGGTTTGATACTAGTTTGGGGCACATATAGTGTCATTGAGTGAGGCATCTCAGTACTGGTTAGTGACTTAAGTCTGCTAAGCCTGTCCAAAAAACATGTCAAGGTCCCCACAAGGTACCCAATGCATCAATAAAACATACAATGTACATAAGTAATTGAATGTATTAGTAACATTTAGGTCACACGCACCATATTAACTATATTAACCCATGACATTGGAATGGCCTCCCTCCCCTCAACGAAGGATCATTGCCGGCCCAGTGGAAGTCAGCAAATGTTGCTCCCATTTACAAAAAAGGGGACAAGTCACACCCCGCCAACTATAGGCCTCCGTGGTCGAGTGGTTAAGGTCGCTGACTTGTATACCACTGTAACCTATCATCACTGATGGTCACGGGTTCGAGCCCCGCTCAGACCGTGTTTCATTTATATGAAAAAGTTGGCAGTTTCTTACGGAGGTTGGTGCACCAAGTACTGGTTAACCGCTGGAGCCTGCCCAGGAAAGGTGTTGTTAGGTAAACTGCCCGCCTGCGCTATAGCCCAAAAATGGTGCTGATGCAGGCGTAAACCCCGAAATATAACAAATATAATCTCACTGACATCAGTGACATGTGTTATATGCAAGGTTCTAGAAGATAGTTTCCTCCTCGATAGTAAAACACTTCACTAACCACAGTATTCTGTACCATTTGCAGCATGGTTTTAGAGAAAAACGGTCATGCGTGACCCAATTAGTAATGCTAATCAATGACTTGGTTACCTCTGTCTACAATAAGCATCAGGTAGATCTCATCCTATTAGACTTCAGTAAGGCTTTCGATAAGGTCAATCACGAGAAAGTACTACTAAAAATGCATGACTATGGAGTCAGAGGTCAAACATTAAGGTGGATTAAGAGCTTTTCCTAGCCTATATAAACGACCTCCCACAAAACATCAGTTCCAAAGTCCATATCTTTGCAGATGATACTGCAGTCTATCTATCATCTGCAAATGAATCGGTCACACGCCAAAACGATCTTAAGAGATTAGAAGAGTGGGAGTTGGAGTGGGACATGGAATTTAACCCCTCCAAATGTCAACTAAAGCAAACCAAACACTAGTCCACGTGAAACACCAGTCAAATCCGAATCCCAGTCAATATGAACCTCATGGAGTCCTACTTGAGTCGGTCACCTCAGCCAAATACCTTGGCGTGGATATCTCAAATAACCTGTCGTGGGACACTCACATAAAAAGGTCAACTAAGAAAGCAAACCAAACATTAGGATTCCTACGTAGAAACCTCCAGGTCAAATCCGAACCCCTTAAGTCCATGGCTTACCAGACACTAGTGAGACCCCAGCTTGAATATGGCTCCTAGATCTGGTTGCCCCATACCCAAACATTGATATACCATATGAATGTGTCCAGCGGTATATGAGACAACACCGCGTTGGATAAAGGCTGACTTCTATCGTACCTCTAGTGTTACAGACATGCTACATTCCCTAAATCTACGCAGACTAGATCAACGGCGTATTGACAATAGGCTATCCCTTCTGTATAACATTCATAATGATCTTGTTGCTATTCCCATTGAAAATTACCTAGTTCCCCTCTCCCGTCCTGCTCGCCATTGTCATTCCATAAGCTATAGGTTAATTACAGCAACTACAGACTACTACAAGTTTTCCCTTTTTCCAAGAACAATCTACCATTGGAACCATCTCCCTCCTGACATTGTCCATCTCCCTACCACAAAGCAATTCAATACGACAGTTTGCAATATTGACCATGCCAGTCCCTAGTTGTTCTGCGCAGCTGCTATTAAACTTTTACCACAACTTATTTTCATTACTTTCTTAAATTATGCTTTTAACTATTCATACTTTTAACTTCTTTGCGATTTTTGATGCGCAACATGTCTACATCCCCGCAAGGGGTTCGACATTAAAGGAAGATAGGTAAGGCAGGCAGACAGGCAGGGCAGGCGGCAGACAGACAGATAGATAGATAGATAGATAGATAGATACTATGTACCGTCCAGCCCCAGCCTTTACCATTTTTGCTGAGCGGCTGGCCACTGTACCACTCGGGACTGTTTTTGACCTTAGTATGTGGTTATTTTCAACATTATGTGTCTCAAATGAGATGTTTATCAACGGTCCCCGACAAGCGTCACCCTGTCATACTCAGTAGTGTGTGCTTGGAGTACCCAGTATATGTGGATGAGTAAGTTACTACCCGAAATCATCGTTAGACTAAAGGGTTTTTTAGACGAAACTAGTACGTGAATTCGTGTTTACTCTCTAATATTCACTTCTGTTATCAGTAGTTATATAAATACGGATATAATACAGTTACAAAGCAACCTACCAAAGTAAACAGAGTATGTCGAAGGTAGTATATTGCCAAAATACGCTAAACCGGTGATTTTATAACGAACGGTTTTAATGTTTGTTTACCTGTTTATAAGAATCTGGGTCAAGCCGGTGTCCAAACCGTGTTTCCGTGTATACTTATGGTATCGAAAACCGGCCAATCAATGATGCATTGCTGTAATTAAACCACCGTGCATCTTACCCTTCTCTTTGCCTCGTGTCGATATATTACACCTGGAATGAGATCTCAAGAGCGATTAATATATTGTTGTAAATACTTGTTTCGCAGCCGAGCTAAGATAAATGTGTATAAACCACCTCATTGTAGCTGCATTGCTAACCTCAGAGAATCACCTCAAATAAGACTGAAACAAAATTAACGTAATTAAATTTCATGACGTGCTATTATTATATACCACCTTAGGCTGGTGCGATTTATCTGTTTCCAGTCTAGAATACTGTGTCAGAATAATTCCTGTGGGCAGTTGTTGTAAGTAATATGAATACGGTTAGCCTATATGGACTATGGTTAATGTTATCTTACTGTATGACTATAGGGTAAAATAATTGTGTATTGTGCCTGTGGAACATTACTTACTATATGACCATAGGGCCAAACAAAATTGTGTATGTGGGTTAATTGCTACCTCTTATACAGCCAAACGTTTCCTAATCGCACACGCCTTCTTGCCTCAAAATTTGAAAACAGCTTTCATAGGTTTGGATGGTTCTTTCTGTTGTAATTCACTAGAATCATATTCCTGGTATTTCTGGTTAGATCATACATTACATTTTTGTTCAGGGAGTCTTGAGTTTGAGCCTGTATTCGCGTGTAACGTCATGACGTCGATATATTCGGTGTTGCAGTGTCATGGTCACGGTGACTGTGTTAGAAAGCGAAAGTAGGTCCGTGTTATCACCGGGTAAAAGTGGTTCAGTCGCCCAAATACCTCGGCGGAGGCGACTATAAAGAACACTATATCGTTCTTAAAAGTGGTTATCGTCAATCATGACAGTGTCGTGAAAATATAAATTTCATAACAAATTACCATTGGCGTACCGGTAATCGGCCGTCTAAGGCTTTTCGGTGAACGGCTGCTTGTCAGTCTGTTTTACAGTTTGTGAAATAATATAAAGTGATCATTTTTGCATTTAATACAATTGTCTAAATTGAGATTGCAAAACAAATGTTCAAAATAAATACACTCACTCGCTTGTGATTTCAACAGGGGTCGAAAAAAGTACCTATTATCGGCCGACCTTGAAAACCCATGTAACAGACATGTTGATTACAGTTAAGTTCCACAAAGCTAATTAACATTGGGCATAGTAATAATTGTTAGTCGAAATGGAGGAATTTAACACCCAACACATGATTACTCTTCAATATGAGAGAGATAAATGTCGACACTTTTAAATGTGGAGAATGGCACACCATACTGTCTTGCTGCCTATTTTACTGGCAAACCCATGTCTCTAACAGCCTGATATGCGCTTGTCAGTGTACTTGGTGAATAGAGACGCCAAATTGGATTTGGAAAAAAATGGACGAAACTGAATTAGCATAATAGTAGGCCTAAATATCGTAATGGACAATATTATTTTTGAATAAAAAATGATAAAAAGCTGTAAGAGGAACACTATATTTGAATTGACCTGTAAAATGCGTATTAAGACATTGTCGTATAACTACAGCATTTACCTCTGTTTACGGGATTTTTAGGCTACACATAAATGGGATTAATGAAAACATCAACATTTGCATACTTTCAAATAAAATGTGAATATTTATCTGCATTACGTTTGCGCCTTGATAAGTAATATGTGAACACCATAAGTACTAAAGAATCTGTTTTTAGAGCAATGACGTTAATCTCGTTCCGGATGTAAACAAAATCACATGAATAAACAAAGGCCGAAAATAGATATCAGGGATGTTGACGATAAGATGTTTCGGTTCCACTGAACTTTGGCTTGTTTCAGAGAGATATAGGGCCTATGATTATGAACGGTCCTATATATAAGATCTATTGGAAGTTAAAAGCAGAAATATAAGAAAGTAATAAAACGTTCACTAGAAATACCGAAAGATACCGAAACCCAGTATATATAACTACACTATAATATCAAAGTAACGTGTTTTAGCTATTTATTAAGCATACTGCACCTTATTGATTTAATATCTGCCCTTTGTAGTGATTTATTTTAATGGTATGAGAGTATTTCGGCGATTTCATTTTCAAGGGAGACTAATCCTACTCTACCGAATTACCGAAAGACACTTAAGTTCTGCATACAAAACAATAACAAGATTGAATTAGCGTGGATATGGCAATTATTTAGGTTTAATATACCTCTAATAACTGCGAATTGACTTAAAATATGCCCTTTATAGTGATTTATGTTATGAGAGTATTTCGGCGATTTCATTTCCAAGGGAGACGGAAATACCAAGGAAAACTTGTATTAGTATGTAGTTGCTGTAATTAACCTATAGCTTAAGGAGTGGCATTGTCCTATATATAAGACCTCTACATAAAATAATTCTTCTGTTATTTCGAGATATTCCTTGATAAGTTGATAGTAAAATGTCACATTTTTCAAGTCTAAATATTTGGACTAGGAGTGGTAGTGGCGTGCGGGACGGGAGAGGGGAACTAGGTAATTTTCAATTGTCTTAAAAGAATGTGCTAATGAGATCGCACAGGTCTATCTTCACTAAACTTTTCAACATGTCATTAGAAACTGGTATTATTCCCGGAGACTGGTCCCAAGCTTTTGTAACACCTATCTTCAAAAAAGGAGAACAGTATAAAGCTAGTAATTACAGACCTGTATCCTTAACTTGCATAGCATGTAAATTACTCAAACACAGTAGTTAGTAACACACTAGATGACTTAGACTTAAATACCATCCTAGTATACAACCAACAAGGCTTCTGTGCTCGGCGATCTTGCGAAACCCAATTTGTGGGTTTCATACATGACCTATCACAGTCTATACAGCGGGTCCAAGTGGATGTCGCCATAATGGATTTTAGTAAGGTGTTTGATGTGGTCCATCATGGTAAATTACAGCATAAGCTAGCTCACTATGGCATCGGGAGTAGTGCTCTTTCTTGGGTGAAAGCTTTCTTAGGTCATAGAACGCAACAGGTTGTTGTTGATGGGGCGACATCTACTTCTGCACCTGTACTATCAGGAGTCCCCCAAGGGTCGGTGTTGGGGCCTCGTCTGTTTCTACTCTACAAAAATGACCTTCCAGCAACTGTAAAGTCCCATGTCAGACTCATTGCTGATGACTGCGTTATTTATAGAGCCATTCATTCTGCCCAAGACTCCATGCAATTACAGTATGATCTAGACAAACTAGCAGAATGGGAGCAGAAATGGAAGATGAGCTTCAACATCAGTAAATGCCATATCATGCATGTCACAGATCAAAACGAAAGATCACAACAGTATATACCCTGCATGAACAAACTTTATCTACCGTGTCCCAAGCAACTTATCTTGGTGTAGAAATGTCATCCATTCTCTCATGGACTCCGCACATAAATAAAATAACCAGTAAATCCAGTCAGAGCTTAGGCTTCTTAAAAAGGAATTTTCATTCAGCATGCAAAACAACCAAACAAGCTGATTATAGCTCTATTGTCAGACCTACATTAGAATATTGCTCATCAGTATGGGACCCACACACAGAGAAAGACAATGCCAGAGTTGAACATATTCAAAAACAGGCTGCATGCTTTTTCACCAACACATAGAGCAAGACCCCGGGCACAGTCACTAATATAATGAATGATCTGAAATGGTACTCCTTAGAAAGTAGACGGAAAACAAACATGCTTATAATCATGTGGCTGTCAATTCATCACAATATATCACACCTTACAGCAGACAGTCACGACATTACCACCATTTGGCATATCACATTCCATTCACAAAAGTTGACTCTTTTAAGTGCGCATACTTTCCGAGAACAGTTGTTCAATGGAACATACTGCCATCTCATGTAGTCAGGGCTGACTCTATCGCAGGATTTAAGTCAGTGCTGGCTGCATCGATGATGAAGCCATAACAGAACACACTTGTTTCTATCTTGTTCTTAACAACTACTAACCTCTCTTTGCAAGCACACTTCTAGTATATTTACACGTATATTGTAGGCTTAAGGGCTTTTAAGGTGTTTAGTTTTTGCACCTTTGTTTATCACACTACCAGTGTCCTCTTTGGTGGAATTATAGTAGTTGAGAAGGCCTGGTAGCTCACTTTTCTAACCCCCCACATATGGCCATAATAGCTCAATTGTTGACTGTTTGCCATTAACAGAGAACAAGAAGAAGAAGAAGAAGAAGAAGAAGAAGAAGAAGGGATAGCAATCAGGTCATTATGAATTTTATGCATAAGGGATAACCTACTGTCAATACACTCTTCATCTAGTGATTGGCTTAATTTGGTCAAGAAAACTAGCTTTATGTGGGTTCAGGTTATTGAGAAGTTTCTATACCATTTGAACTTACTGTGATCTCCTTCATATTTGGAATGGATTGACCATACAGGTTTCCATTTGTGTCCTGAATTTTCATAGGTAAGTCTTAGTGAAGTGAGGTGCTCTCATGTTAAACCCCTCGCGGGGATGTATACATGTTTACTATTGTTTTGTTAAAGAACGAGTGTCTGATTTGACCTCGTATGTCCTGATATACGCTTGTCTGTTCAAATACCAGAACATTTAAAAACATGTAACAAATTAATTTTATTCCAATATTATTGGCCGTCACAATGTGACTGTTTGAAAATTGTCACATTTTTTAGGAAGCAACAAATTACAAAAGTACATGCAATTTAATTTCTCTCTCACCTTACAGCATTCCCTACCGGGATACTGACATAATCCCCCCCCATGTGTTTTACCACAGTGTGTGTTCTACGTTTATTTACCGTCGATACCGGTTGCCCATATGAGCGACGCATCCTGAAGAGATTAGTCATTTTAGATTATTGGAGGATAGTGCAATGATACAGACATAGACCCATTCCAGCGTCTCCTCTGGTTCGTTTACATGCACGGTGTAAAGCACCGGCACGGGACCTCGGTTTAAAGTCCCATCTGAAAGACTGTTAATATTACTATTGTCAGACGGACAGGGGTCGAACATGCGAACCCTGGATTCTCAGTCCAACGTGTTAACCACTGGACTACTGGTCCGTCTATTTCTCCAAGTACTATAAGGATAAGAGGTATGCGCAATTATTTACGACATACACTGTTACTTGTTCAGAAGCCAAATAACGAATGTTGTGGAAGCTTTTACGTGCACAGTGTAAAGCACCGACACGAGACCTCGGTTTAACGTCCCATCTGAAAGACTATTAATTTTATTAGGGTCAGACGGGGGATCGAACCTGCGATCCCTGGATTACCAGTCCAGCGTGTTACCACTGGACTATAGATCCGTCTGTTTACCACAGGAGAAAAAAGGGTTAGGGTCCTACCTTGAATGTGATTGGGGGGGGGATTATGTCTACCTGTATTGTTATATGGAGGTGTGATTATGTCTGCCTATGTCAAACGTCGATTAGTAGAAATTGTTGAATGTGTAGTTCTATTAGATTTGGTAATGCAGCAGTCATTCGGGCTCGTGCTGTGAACATATTTATATTATATACATTTTTATAACACAAAGTTTGTCTGCGCTTCATCTCCAAACCCCTTGTTGGAGTTTCACCAAACTTGGCACGAAGCATCGATATGATGTCTAGTTGTGCATATTGTAACCCTGTTCCAGTTGGATGTTCACCAAACTTGGCATGAAGCATCGATATGATGTCTAGTTGTGCATATTGTAACCCTGTTCCAGTTGGATGTTCACCAAACTTGGCATGAAGCATCGATATGATGTCTAGTTGTGCATATTGTAACCCTGTTCCAATTGGATGTTCACCAAACTTGGCATGAAGCATCTATATGATGTCTAGTTGTGCATATTGTAACCCTGTTCCAATTGGATGTTCACCAAACTTGGCATGAAGCATCGATATGATGTCTAGTTGTGCATATTGTAACCCAGTTCTTGTTGGATGTTCACCAACCTTGGCATGAAGCATCGATATGATGTCTAGTTGTGTATATTGCAACCCTGTTCCAGTTGGATGTTCACCAAACTTGGCATGAAGCATCGATATGATGTCTAGTTGTGCATATTGTAACCCTGTTCCAGTTGGATGTTCACCAAACTTGGCATGAAGCATCGATATGATGTCTAGTTGTGCATATTGTAATCCTGTTCTTGTTGGAGTTTCACCAAACTTGGCAGGAAGCATCGATATGATGTCTAGTTGTGCATATTGTAACCCTGTTCCAGTTGGATGTTCACCAAACTTGGCAGGAAGCATCGATATGATGTCTAGTTGTGCATATTGTAACCCTGTTCCAGTTGGATGTTCACCAAACTTGGCATGAAGCATCATGATGTCTAGTTGTGCATATTGTAACCCAGTTCCAGTTGGATGTTCACCAAACTTGGCAGGAAGCATCGATATGATGTCTAGTTGTGCATATTGTAACCCTGTTCCAGTTGGATGTTCACCAAACTTGGCATGAAGCATCGATATGATGTCTAGTTGTGCATATTGTAACCCTGTTCTTGTTGGATGTTCACCAAACTTGGCAGGAAGCATCGATATGATGTCTAGTTGTGCATATTGTAACCCTGTTCCAGTTGGATGTTCACCAAACTTGGCATGAAGCATCGATATGATGTCTAGTTGTGCATATTGTAACCCTGTTCCAGTTGGATGTTCACCAAACTTGGCATGAAGCATCGATATGATGTCTAGTTGTGCATATTGTAACCCTGTTCCAGTTGGATGTTCACCAAACTTGGCATGAAGCATCGATATGATGTCTAGTTGTGCATATTGTAACCCTGTTCCAGTTGGATGTTCACCAAACTTGGCATGAAGCATCGATATGATGTCTAGTTGTGCATATTGTAACCCTGTTCCAGTTGGATGTTCACCAAACTTGGCATGAAGCATCGATATGATGTCTAGTTGTGCATATTGTAACCCTGTTCCAGTTGGATGTTCACCAAACTTGGCATGAAGCATCGATATGATGTCTAGTTGTGCATATTGTAATCCTGTTCCAGTTGGATGATTTGTTGCAGATTTACACCCATTTTGAACATGTTTAAAACATGGCTTTTTCCGCGCTTCATCTGGCGAGGATGTACTCATATTCCTTCTATAATGTCTATTTCAGTAATTGATCTGGATAGGTAGTGTCTATTCCATATTAAATGCTCTGTAACACAGGGGTACGGATGCTTCGGTTGGAGAAACCCATATTTCTCAAAGGTTCAATCTGTGGATCTGTGGGATAAACCTACCTTTCTCGATGTTTAATTATTTCATATTACAGTCAAACCTGTGTTAGTGGTCACCTCCATTAAGCAGCCAACCTGTATTAAGCTGCCAGTTTTCAGATTCCCAATATGTTATTTTATTATAAAATTACCTTCTATATAGCAGTCACTTGTGCTAAGCAGCCACTTTCTGTGATTCCCTTGGTTGCCTGCTTAAGACAGGTTTGACTGTACCTGCATTATAGAAATAGTGACACATCTAGGTGGGAATGAGTTAAAGGAAAACATTCCTTAACCTGCCGAATAAATTGGTCAGAATGTGCAAAATAGATCCAGATCGAGCAGGATCTAATGTTTCAAATTTTATTTATTTTACAACGATTGCGAAGCAAGTTTTAACAAATCACTTTTGTTGGCGCGGATGAAAGCGTAAATGTTGTAATTCTTGTGGGAGGAAACTGGAGTACCCGGAGAAAAGCCACCTGTCTGAGCTGGCGACCACCGTACCATCTCACAAGCAATTTCTAGCAACATCAGTTACAGCCCTTCCCGGCAAGAAATTTCTAGCAATATCAGTTACGGCCCTTCCCGACAAGCAATTTCTAGCAACATCAGTTACAGCCCTTCCCGGCAAGAAATGTCTAGCAATATCAGTTACGGCCCTTCCCGGCAGGCAATTTCTAGCAACATCAGTTACTGCCCTTCCCAGCAAGCAATTTCTAGCAACATCAGTTACAGCTCTTCCCGGCAAGCAATTTCTAGCAACATCAGTTATGGCCCTTCCCGGCAGGCAATTTCTAGCAACATCAGTTACGGCCCTTCCCGGCAAGCAATTTCTAGCAACATCAGTTACGGCCCTTCCCGGCAAGCAATTTCTAGCAACATCAGTTACGGCCCTTCCCGCAAGCATTTCTAGCAACATCAGTTATGGCCCTTCCCAGCAAGCAATTTCTAGCAACATCAGTTACGGCCTTCCCGGCAAGCAATTTCTAGCAATATCAGTTACGGCCCTCCCAGCAAGCAATTTCTAGCAACATCATTACGGCCTTCCCGGCAGGCAATTTCTAGCAACATCAGTTACGGCCCTTCCCAGCAAGCAATTTCTAGCAACATCAGTTACGGCCCTTCCCGGCAAGCAATTTCTAGCAACATCAGTTACGGCCCTTCCCAGCAAGCATTTCTAGCAACATCAGTTACGGCCCTTCCCGCAAGCAATTTCTAGCAACATCAGTTACGGCCCTTCCCGGCAAGCAATTTCTAGCAACATCAGTTACGGCCCTTCCCGGCAAGCAATTTCTAGCAACATCAGTTATGGCCCTTCCCAGCAAGCAATTTCTAGCAACATCAGTTACGGCCTTCCCGGCAAGCAATTTCTAGCAATATCAGTTACGGCCCTTCCCAGCAAGCAATTTCTAGCAACATCAGTTACGGCCTTCCCGGCAGGCAATTTCTAGCAACATCAGTTACGGCCCTTCCCAGCAAGCAATTTCTAGCAACATCAGTTACGGCCCTTCCCGGCAAGCAATTTCTAGCAACATCAGTTACGGCCCTTCCCAGCAAGCAATTCTAGCAACATCAGTTACGGCCCTTCCCAGCAAGCAATTTCAAGCAACATCAGTTACGGCCCTTCCCAGCAAGCAATTTCTAGCAACATCAGTTACGGCCCGGCCCTTCCCTGGAAGATGGTAATTGCAAAGAAATAGCCCCCTTGTTTAAATTACTATTCTATCGTGCACACATATATCATTGCTCATTCTAGAAGGCGACATGGGCGAAGTAGTCGCCCTAGGAGCCCTGACTTCGCCCCCTAAGGGCTCCACTTTTCTTTTTAAATAATTTTAATTCAAATAATTTCTTTTTACAATTTTCAGACAAAATATTATCCAGAAAGATACACTGGTCCATTATAAAGCACTCCTATTCAAATGTTGTATTTAATGATCGTATTGTATTACCATCTAATCAGGCGCGTAGCTAGGCCTAAATATGGATTACGCACCATTCTAGGGGGAGACTATTTCCCGCTATAATGGTCTCAGGTGACTATTGCATACTATGAACATCAGCTACAATCAATATATGTTGGCATTTCGATCATTTCTGCCTTCTTGTGAATGACCAATGTCTGTGTCCCTCCTACGATCCAGTTTTTATTACATTTTTCGCATTTATATAATTTCATTTTCAGGAACTGTCAAAATAAATCTTACGCACGTGCGTACATGCGTAAGCCTAGCTATGCGCCTGATCTTATGAGTTACTAAATAATACAATAAGATGACGCAATCGCGCACTTTCTCACTTCTACCAAAATGTGGGTGTAGCTTGAGCGTCGTACATGTAATACTTAGTCCAGTTGTGTCCAATAAAACAAATATCAAACTGATTTATATTGTTTTCCCAGTTGTGTCCAATAAAACAAATATCAAACTGATTTATATTGTTTTCCCAGTTGTGTCCAATAAAACAAATATCAAACTGATTTATATTGTTTTCCCAGTTGTGTCCAATAAAACAAATATCAAACTGATTTATATTGTTTTCCCAGTTGTGTCCAATAAAACAAATATCAAACTGATTTATATTGTTTTCAGAATGAAAATGTTAACCTTCACCATCAATGGTTTGGGCATTCGTGGTTTTTTCGAATACAAAAAAGTTTGGTGTCCGAAAAAAGGAGAAATCTTAAAGTGTAAAAAAAGTCAATTTGGTCGAGTTGATGTTTTGAAAGGCAAGACTGTTGTAGGAGTTGTACCCGCCGAATTCAAGAAGAAACAACAGATTCTGGATGCTGGAGGGAAGATAGTAGCAAAGGTGTTAACAGAACAATCCAAAAAAGGACCAAAAGGAGATGAAATTCCATGTCTCTATATATTGTCAGGCAAGACACTATTATTTCGAAATCTCTGCAATGAGCTTAAACCAGGTAATGTATTTATTTATAATGTATTGACATTGCATTGTATTAGTAGTAAAACTATTTAAAAATCATCTCAGAATCAGAAGTCAAAATCAATTACTGAAATAGACATCGTAGAAGAAATACAACCACATGTACATCCCCGCGATATCCATGAAGTGTTTTCCATCTAATGAAGATTAAGAAGATATTTGTGTGTTTCAATGTATGATCAAATTACGGTATATTTCACCGAATAAACGCATTATATCACGAGTGGCGACGGCCACTATAGCTTTCTATGTTAATAAATAAAATCTTATTCTATCATTCATTTAAGAAAACAAAAGCTGGGAAGTATGTCCTGATAGAAAACGATGCAACCGTGTACTAAATGGAACTAGAACGTTGTGTTTAGACTTCCAAAAATGACGTCATAATAGACCAATCACGTCACTGACATCTTGAGTCCGAAATATATAAGGCTGCCGAAAGGTCAAAAGATCGTTCTTGTATTATAGATTCCACAACTCTTCTTCACCCAAACCACTTGGCCAATGGTGGCCAACTTTCCCAGTTATAGTCCATGTGTGAAGCCTCTTCAGATTTGTTAAGATGGAGATTGTAGCGAATAATAAAAATAATAATATAAATTCTTCGAACATCTTCTCATGAACCACCAGTCGGATTTAGGGAACATTTGGTAGAAATGAGCCATGTACAGTGTTTATTATTATTTTTATATATTTTATACAAATTTATTTTAGCTCGATTGCGAAACGAAGTTCTTATAACTTATATTAATCACTCTCGGTGATGTAATCCATCGCCACGAGGGAGAGAGAAAAGGCAACGTGGAATTGAAATGCAATTTAATTTATTTGAATTTACAATGCCCTTACACAGTTGTTAAGTGGTGCCCCACGAGGTGAAAGTCAGTGAGACAGTTCCCTCTTGTCTAATTATATATATTTGTGACCAGACTAGTAGGGAAGTAATTGATATTACTATTATTATTGTTTGATAATGAAAACATATTTTATTTCAGTAATTAAAGAACTCAGCAAGAAGGATAAGAAAATCAGTATGAAGGTAAAATTTAAAATCATACTCTGTACAGTATTTGTTTTTTTTTCTCCAAATGGAAGATTACGCCTTTAACTCTGTGCACGCTAGCGATGAAAATAACAGTCAAATTCATAAGAATTATATTTATGCTAATGAAATAACAGGCAAATTGTCATAGACTTTCATAAGAATTATATTTATAACAACACGATGTTAATGAAATAACAAAGTTTATTTGCGGGCCGTTTTCGAACATTATTACGCATACAGTTAAGATAAATACACGTCGGGAGGTATTACGATACTAAATAAACGAAGTCGTGATAGCGCAGTGGATGCGCGTTCGCTTCAGGTGCTAAATGTCCGGAGTTCGAGCCCCGCTTGAGCCGTTACGCTTGTGCCCTTAGGCAAGGCATTTAAATTCCACATTGCCTCTTCTCTCTACTTCATGGCGATGGATTCCATCAGGAATGAGGTCTCCAGAGTGATTAATATAAGTTGAAAGAACTTGTTTTGCAATCGAGCTAAAATATATTTGTATAAACTAGTTAAACAATAAATTTACAAGAAATATTGGAAATTGGTGGCTTAGTGGTTAACAACTTAACATGTCCTACTGCTTATCCAGGGGTCATGAGTTTGGTAGTCTTTCGGGCGGGACTAGTCAGGTGTTCCGTGTATCTGTACTAGACACTGGGCAATCAGAAGTACCGGTACATGTACCAGGAATGCTTCTCTAATCGGAATGTCTTCTGTAGCATGCACTATCATCCATATAATGAATTGACTAACATGCATCATGCATGTACTTGTGTCGCCACAAAGTTGCCAAAGCGACGATAAATAAATGCTCGTTTAAACATAATTTATTGCCAAAATGTACATAACAATTTGGTTTGAGCCACAAGTGCTTTCCACATTATGAAACGGCTATCCCATGATATTTACCGAAAATTGTTTTATGGCTACAATTAGTTTAGGCATTTAGAGATACATAAAAATACAATATCATCATTTATACAACGTACTCGTGCAAGTGTGCCTGTGGTGGTCGTGTCCCGTGAACGACCAGAACCTCTCTTTCTATTTGCAGACTAAGCGTTAATTTGTAAACATAGACATTCTATATAGTATTTCAATAAATTCAAAGAGTACTCTTGTTTTGTTGTTTGATTAATACCAATGGCCGGTTTGAAATATTTTGGTATTCTTTATAAATTTCTGTACTGAGGTGAAAATAATTAAGTTATCACTTTCAAAGAAAATAGACATAGTTTATTAAATTCCAGTTAGGCTTTGAATCCCATGAGGACAGACATACATATTACAATGTATATACAGTTAGCGAACAGTGCAAACATAATGCATACATTATATACAAATCGATGTGAGCTCCCACAATCATAGCCATATATATTTATTTCCAAGTGTAAATACATGTACTATTTATCTGATATGTGTCTTATAATTAAAGCAAAACAGTTCTTTATTTCTAACATGGAGAAGGTCATATTCTCATATAAACAAATTATATTGACCCAATAAGAAAAGCTTAATTGCATGCAAGACTTGTAGGCCTATTGTTTGACATTGCAAAACCCGGAAAAAAATTAAATGGCATAATTATGCCCATGTTTCCGAAAATTTGAGTTGTTCATCTGTCTGTCTGTGTGGACCAACATTTGGTGTTTAGTTGAATACTGTCCTAAATCATTGGAGCTATTTGGAACATTTAACTCTGTGCACGCTAGCTTTGGAAATAAGTCAAATTTCATTAGCATTTTGTCCAATATAAGAAAAACACTAGTGAATTGTCGTCTGCTACATTTATTTGAACTATTTAGTGCCTTTATTTTATCCAGCATGCAAGAATTAAGCATTGCCTTGACAAACGGTTTAACTCATAAACCTTGATTATTGGTGATGCATCCGTATGTCCGTCTATCCTGCCGTAGTCACAGTTTTGTGTGTCCAACTCCTTATTCACTTTGGGGCAGCATTGCATCATATCTGCATTGGCCACTCACCATGGTATGTAGTTAGTGACATTGTCTGGACATTTTGCCTCGACTGTTTTATTTGCAGTGACTGTGATAGCCAGGGTTCTCGCTGTCGATCGCCAATGGCGCCAATTCCGACAAAAAGCAAATATTAGCGCTAAATTTTGTGAATTGTCGAACATATTTGTGGCAACCTTTTCTTTTATTCTTTTTTTTGTGGCACATGTTTTGTCAAATACATGGCTTCAAATATTTATAGCTATGTGGCTCTTTTTTTAATTGGCTCCAGTGTTTTTCAATTGGTGACAGAATTGGCGCAGACAAACATTATGAACCCTGGATAGCCTGTTGTAAGTTGTCCATTCTATCTAATATCCTGCCATAGACAGACACACATTTGTGTGTCCAACCCCTCATTCATTATGGGGCCAATTGGATTCTAGTTTAGTAAGTTCGAATCCCACCAAGGGCATAGTTGTTTCCTTTGTTGAGACAAATATTTGGGGGGAAATGATACCATATAATAGTAAATTACATTCTGCAGACATTTGCGTTTTCACCGATGTAGTGTCGCTTTAATACACTGCCATACAAATCATGGTATGGTAGATCCATTATCCAAATTCTCATTCACTATTGCTTCCATATCTGCCATGGTTACTCGCCTTGGTATGTAGTTACACTGCTTTGGACCCCTCCCCCTTCCTTATGTCCCTTAGATATTTTCTCATATACTTTTCCGTCTAGTAAATTTGATGAAATCAAGCTTTTTTTTAATCATTTATAAAATATTTGGGAGGGGGGTTATTAGCCATCCTATGATAAACATTCTATTTTCTATTGCAGGAAAGTCCCAAAAATAAAGTGAAGCGAGTGAGCACAGGGAACAGTGCAGATAAAGTAGGTGCGAAGAAAAGAAAAACCACAACACAAGTAAACATTTTAAGCATGTCTTGACAGCATTAGACAGAAAATTAATTTCACCACTTATTTGATCTCCTAAAAATTAACAGTCTAAAAGTCCACAGAGAATTTTTAAAACTCAAGGAAACAATCAAATTTCGTATACTTAACTCAACTGTTTATTAAAAATATTCTCGTCTTGTCAATGTGATTTCGGCTGTCCGATTAGTGCAGCGGTTAGCGCGCTCGCTTATCACCAATGCAACCCGGGTTTAATCCCCAGACCGGGAAGTATGCAAGATGGTATGGTGGTCGCCAGATCGGACAGGTGTGTTTTCTCCGGGTACTCCGGTTTCCTTCCACACAAATGGCCACATTTACGCTTTCATCTGCGCCAACGAGAGTGATTAATATAAGTAAAGAAAGATGCACTGGAATGATGAATCACGCGTGTAACTGCAATATGGAGTGTTTGCGAGTGTGGACGCAAAATGGGTCACCCCGTCCATAGGGTCGCCAATCAGTAGACCTTATAGATTAACTTGATGATTTCATAGCACACATGCTGTCTGTACCTATATCTCCCTGATAAACAGTGTTCACTGTTGTTATACACATGAACTTCTAAATATGATTGTTTCACCGCTATGTGGCACAGATTCTTGTGTGTGTTTTACGTTTATTTATCGTCGCTACCGGTTGCCCATATGAGCGACGCCTCCTGAAGAGATTAGTTATTTTAGATTTTGGAGGATAGTGCATGATACAGACAGAGACCAATTCCAGAATCTCCTCTGGTTCTTTTACGTTCACGGTGTAAAGCACCGACACAAGACCTCGGTTTAACGTCCCATCTGAAAGACTGTTAATTTTATTAGGGTCAGACGGGGGATCGAACCTGCGATCCCTGGATTACCAGTCCAGCCTGTTACCATTGGACTACAGATCCGTCTGTACACAGAGTCTTGAAGTATTACATCCCGGTTTTAAAGTCTAAAGTTTCTCGAGTATTCTATGCTAGATATAATCGTGTCTAAATATTTGTAGGCAAAAGACTCAAAGAATACCAATCAAAGAAATACAGGTATGTGTTTTTGTTATTAGCTATTCAGAGAACATGTGTCACTGTTGCACTCAGCCGTGTGGTTTTGTCCCTAATGCCCTTCCGTAGAAACAATTTTTCGTAAGAATGGCCAAGTGGTTATGGTCGATGACTTAAAATCACTTGTTTGTCACTGCTGCAGATTCGAGGGCCACTGGGTTTGTTGAATTCGTTCGTGTGAGGAAACTATCTAACTGGCTTCTGGAAGGTCAGTGGTTCTATCCAGGTGTAAAAAATTATTCAATACTTCTGCATTCGAGTTAAAATAGATCTATTCTAAATTGTGTTGTGCGCATGATAGTTCTACCGTGGCATTGTTTATTATTCTTCCATTCTTGTGGTCCTGTTGTTTGTTCGGGTTTTACGTCGTCATCGGCATCAATTTTGGCTATGTCGCCGGAGGACAGTTTACCTAGCAACACCTTTCCTGAGCATGCTCCTGCGTTTTTCCAGTACTTGGTGGTACAACCTCCGTAAGGAACTGCCAACTTTTTCATATAAACATGCACAGCCGGGCGGGGCTCGAACCCGTGACCATCAGTGATGATAGGTTACAGTGGTATACAAGTCAGCGACCTAAACCACTCGACAACGGAGGCGGTCCTAAACCACTCGACCACGGAAGCGGTCCATGGTAGAACAATTACTAGCTTTACAAAGGTTAAATCTGTCAAAATGTACCATAGTATTAGTAAAGAAAGGCATATAGGATTTACACAATAGTAAAATTGTACAAGCTTTCTTGCAACTCAGGTTGAACACCACCCTTAACCTTGGACTTAAGCCTCTGTGACATATTCCTATTTCTCCCACCTTAACCTTTGACTTAAGCCTCTGTGACATATTCCTATTTCTCCCACCTTAACCTTGGACTTAAGCCTCTGTGACATATTCCTATGTCTCCCACCTTATCCTTTGACTTAAGCCTCTGTGGCATATTCCTATTTCTCCCACCTTTGACTTAAGCCTCTGTGGCATATTGCTATTTCTCCCACCTTATCCTTTGACTTAAGCCTCTGTGGCATATTGCTATTTCTCCCACCTTAACCTTTGACTTAAGCCTCTGTGGCTATTTCTCCCACCTTAACCTTGGAATTAAGCCTCTGTGGCATATTCCTATTTCTCCCACCTGTGCTTATGTAAATGTACGGAACAGTGTACTTATGATGTACGGATCATGTGTGCTTATGTAAATATACGGAACATGTGTGATTATGTAAATGTATGGGACATTTGTGCTTATGTAAATGTACGGAACATGTGTGCTTATGTAAATGTACGGGAACATGTGTGCTTATGTAAATGTACGGGAACATGTGTGCTTATGTAAATATACGGGACATGTGTGCTTATGTAAATGTACGGGAACATG
>CM026403.1:54760277-54778772 GCA_014843695.1 Archivesica marissinica
GTGGTTCTATCCAGGTGTAAAAAATTATTCAATACTTCTGCATTCGAGTTAAAATAGATCTATTCTAAATTGTGTTGTGCGCATGATAGTTCTACCGTGGCATTGTTTATTATTCTTCCATTCTTGTGGTCCTGTTGTTTGTTCGGGTTTTACGTCGTCATCGGCATCAATTTTGGCTATGTCGCCGGAGGACAGTTTACCTAGCAACACCTTTCCTGAGCATGCTCCTGCGTTTTTCCAGTACTTGGTGGTACAACCTCCGTAAGGAACTGCCAACTTTTTCATATAAACATGCACAGCCGGGCGGGGCTCGAACCCGTGACCATCAGTGATGATAGGTTACAGTGGTATACAAGTCAGCGACCTAAACCACTCGACAACGGAGGCGGTCCTAAACCACTCGACCACGGAAGCGGTCCATGGTAGAACAATTACTAGCTTTACAAAGGTTAAATCTGTCAAAATGTACCATAGTATTAGTAAAGAAAGGCATATAGGATTTACACAATAGTAAAATTGTACAAGCTTTCTTGCAACTCAGGTTGAACACCACCCTTAACCTTGGACTTAAGCCTCTGTGACATATTCCTATTTCTCCCACCTTAACCTTTGACTTAAGCCTCTGTGACATATTCCTATTTCTCCCACCTTAACCTTGGACTTAAGCCTCTGTGACATATTCCTATGTCTCCCACCTTATCCTTTGACTTAAGCCTCTGTGGCATATTCCTATTTCTCCCACCTTTGACTTAAGCCTCTGTGGCATATTGCTATTTCTCCCACCTTATCCTTTGACTTAAGCCTCTGTGGCATATTGCTATTTCTCCCACCTTAACCTTTGACTTAAGCCTCTGTGGCTATTTCTCCCACCTTAACCTTGGAATTAAGCCTCTGTGGCATATTCCTATTTCTCCCACCTTATCCTTTGACTTAGCCTCTGTGGCATATGCTATTTCTCCACACCTTAACTTTGACTTAAGCCTCTGTGGCATATTCCTATTTCTCCCACCTTAACCTTGGAATAAGCCTCTGTGGCATATTCCTATGTCTCCCACCTTATCCTTTGACTTAAGCCTCTGTGGCATATTCCTATTTCTCCCACCTTATCCTTTGACTTAAGCCTCTGTGGCATATTCCTATTTCTCCCACCTTATCCTTTGACTTAAGCCTCTGTGGCATATTCCTATTTCTCCCACCTTATCCTTTGACTTAAGCCTCTGTGGCATATTCCTATTTCTCCCACCTTATCCTTTGACTTAAGCCTCTGTGGCATATTCCTATTTCTCCCACCTTATCCTTTGACTTAAGCCTCTGTGGCATATTCCTATTTCTCCCACATTATCCTTTGACTTAAGCCTCTGTGGCATATTCATATGTCTCCACCCTTCACCTGGGACTTAAGCCTCTGTGGCCTATTCCATTTCTCCCACCTTAACCTGGACTTAAGCCTCTGTGGCATATTACTATTTCTCCCACCTTAACATTGGACGTAAGCCTCTGTGGCATATTCCTATTTCTCCCACCTTAACCTTGGACTTAAGCCTCTGTGGCATATTCCTATGTCTCCCACCCTTAACCTTGGACTTAAGCCTCTGTGGCATATTCCTATTTCTCCCACCTTATCCTTTGACTTAAGCCTCTGTTTCTCCTGCTATAGAATGCCCGTAGTTAAACCTTATGCTCCTAGAAGTGCCCTTGGATCTGTAATATTTCTGTGTCAAACATGTCTTAAGCAGCCAGCCAAGGGAATCTTAGAAAGTGGCTGCTTAGCACAGGTGGCTGCTTAATAGAAGGCAGATGTATAATAAAACTGCATATCGGGAATCTGGAACTGGCTGCTTAATACAGGTTGGCTGCTTAATGGAGGTGACCACTAACACAGGTTTGACTGTATACCAAGGGGAGACTACTTTGTGGTATTTAGGTCATAGACAGCAAAACAGCTAAAATGGGTATCTGCATTTTAAATTATATGTACTTACATCAGAGGCGTGGTATCGTTCACATCTACTCAATGTTTTGTAGGGCAACACCTTCATTCCTCGACCTAAACGTCTTTAGCTAAAAGGTCATAAAGGCTTGAATAAGGTTCTAAGTAATCATACCGTGCCATGAGTAAAGCTCTAGCTAAAAGGTCATCAAGCTCGAAAGTAATCACCCGTGTCCATGAGTAAAGCTCTAGCTAACATGTCATCAAGCTCTAAATTAATCACCCATGTCCATGTGTAAAGCTCTAGCTAAAAGGTCATCAAGCTCTAACGTAATCACCCGTGTCCACGAGTAAAGCTCTAGCTAACATGTCATCAAGCTCTAAAGTAATCACCCGTGTCCATGAGTAAAGCTCTAGGTAAAAGGTCATCAAGCTCTAAAGTAATCACCCGTGTCCATGAGTAAAGCTCTAGCTAAAAGGTCATCAAGCTCTAAAGTAATCACCCGTGTCCATGAGTAAAGCTCTAGCTAACATGTCATCAAGCTCTAAAGTAATCACCCGTGTCCATGAGTAAAGCTCTAGCTAAAAGGTCATCAAGCTCTAAAGTAATCACCCGTGTCCATGAGTAAAGCTCTAGCTAACATGTCATCAAGCTCTAAAGTAATCACCCGTGTCCATGAGTAAAGCTCTAGGTAACATGTCATCAAGCTCTAAAGTAATCACCCGTGTCCATGTGTAAAGCTCTAGGTAAAAGGTCATCAGCTCTAAAGTAATCACCCGTGTCCATGAGTAAAGCTCTAGCTAACATGTCATCAAGCTCTAAAGTAATCACCCGTGTCCATGAGTAAAGCTCTAGGTAAAAGGTCATCAAGCTCTAAAGTAATCACCCGTGTCCATGAGTAAAGCTCTAGCTAACATGTCATCAAGCTCTAAAGTAATCACCCGTGTCCATGAGTAAAGCTCTAGGTAAAAGGTCATCAAGCTCTAAAGTAATCACCCGTGTTCATGAGTAAAGCTCTAGCTAACATGTCATCAAGCTCTAAAGTAATCACATGTGTCCATGAGTAAAGCTCTAGGTAAACGGTCATCAGCTCTAAAGTAATCACCCGTGTCCATGTGTAAAGCTCTAGCTAAAAGGTCATCAAGAATACATAATCACCCGTGTACATGAGTAAAGCTCTAGCTAAAAGGTCATCAAGAATTACATAATCACCTGTGTCTACGAGTGAAGTAGGACCTCCATTTCTTTTATGCTTTCCAATCGTGGAAGTCGTGATAGCGCAGTGGATGCGCGTTCGCTTCAGGTGCGAAAGGTCCGGAGTTCGAGCCCCACTGGAGCCGTTACGATTGTGCCCTTAGGCAAGGCATTTAAATTCCACGTTGCCTCTTCTCTCTCCCTCGTGGCGATGGATTCCATCAGGAATGAGGTCTCGAGAGTGATTTATATAAGTTGAAATAACTTGTTTCGCAATCGAGCTAAAATAAATTTGTATAAACTATGCTTTCCAATGAATGCTAGAATTTTCTCAGTGAAATAACACACCATCTTACACCGCTTTGAATCTGTGGAAGATGGTATTTTCTCTGCCACCGGTTGCGTTTCATATTCCTCCGCGGTTTAGTGTACTTTTGTATTTTAGCTATTTTCTGATTATCATGAACAGTTTATTATTAAGTAATATATTCTAATGAATTTGTTTATTCTGTAGTTTTTAATTTTGACAGCAAACAGAAACTAACATGAAAATTATACTGGAACTATTTCTTATTACGGACGTTCACACTAATATAAGTGGTTGTGTCACGTAGTGCAATGAGGCTCCAGACAGGGCAGTTAAAATGAATACAATTTCAAAACAAATATTATATTAGCCAAAGTCATTGGAAATCATAAAAGAAAAAGAAGATTCGTGTAGTTCAATACCACATTTGTCAACATTTTGCAAACACAATCTCATGTTTGTTCTGTGTTTGATTAGACGATTCAATTCAGAAATTTAAGAGCCATTATAGTCTTCTCCTCAAATGACATCACACAATGACATTGGAAACACGATCAAGCCTGTGTTAATGGTCACCTCTGTGAAGCAGCCAATCTGTATTAAGCAGCCAGTTTCCGAACATGTCCTTTTATTATACATTTGACATCTATTAAGCAGCCACATGTGCTAAGCAGCCACTTTCTTGTCATTCCCTTGGCTGGCTGCTTACGACAGGTTTGACTTTACCCTACTCTACAGGCTGTTCTGCTGGTGAACAATCTATGTCAAGTGAGCACACAATGACATCTACAGACAGTTCTGAAGATGAAGTGAAGATCCCTTTGTTTGAGAAGGATTTTCTATGGTTTTCTCAGCATATTTGTGAAAATTGGAGACTTCTAGGAATTGCTTTAGGGATTTCAAATGTAGAGATTTCTCAGATAATTGCAGACAACACCCGAACTGAGACGCAGATATTTCAAATGCTAGCTAAATGGAAAACGACTACGGCATATGACGCATGTGTAAGCAATTTTAGAAAAGCGATGAAGAAATGCCCAACAGTGCAATTTCATCCAGATTTCTCTAAAAAACTATTGAAAATAGAAGAAGACTTTAAATCAAAGAAATAATGATGGAGATCCTGCTGAAGAATACGGAGAGCTACAGTATACTAACTCACTGAGACGTCGGCATCACATCTTTGGTTACAGTTTAACGTAGCGATTGATGCTGTGTTGTGTCGAAAAGTCCATAAAATATAAGTATCGTCATTAGAAGTCCATAAAATATAAGTATCGTCGTTAGGGGGAGAAGTCCATAAAATATAAGTATCGTCGTTAGGGGGAGAAGTCCATAAAATATAAGTATCGTCGTTAGGGGGAGAAGTCCATAAAATATAAGTATCGTCATTTGGGGGAGAAGTCCATAAAATATAAGTATCGTCGTTAGGGGGAGAAGTCCATAAAATATAAGTATCGTCGTTAGGGGAGAAGTCCATAAAATATAAGTATCGTCATTTGGGGGAGAAGTCCATAAAATATAAGTATCGTCGTTATGGGGAGAAGACCATAAAATATAAGTATCGTTGTTAGGGGGAGAAGTCCATAAAATATAAGTATCGTCGTTAGGGGGTAAAGTCCATAAAATATAAGTATCGTCATTAGGGGGTAAAGTCCATAAAATATAAGTGTCGTCGTTAGGGTGAAAAGTCCATAAAATATAAGTATCGTTGTTAGGGGGGAAAGTTACAGTTTAACGTAGCGATTGATGCTGTGTTGTATCGATTGGAGTTTCCGTGGTCGTTAAGGGGAAAGTTCATAAAATATAAGTATCGTCCTTATAGGGGGAGAAGTCCATAACATATAAGTATCGTCGTTAGGGGGAAAAGTCCATAAAATATAAGTATCGTCATTAGGGGGAGAAGTCCATAAAATATAAGTATCGTCGTTAGGGGGAAAGCCATAAAATATAAGTATCGTCGTTAGGGGGAGAAGTCCATAAAATATAAGTATCGTCGTTAGGGGGTAAAGTCCATAAATATAAGTATCGTCGTTAGGGGGTAAAGTCCATAAAATATAAGTATCGTCGTTAGGGGGAGAAGTCCATAAAACTATAAAGTATCGTCCTATAGGGGGAGAAGTCCATAACATATAAGTATCGTCGTTAGGGGGAGAAGTCCATAAAATATAAGTATCGTCGTTAGGGGGAAAAGTCCATAAAATATAAGTATCGTCGTTAGGGGAGGAAGTCCATAAAATATAAGTATCGTCGTTAGGGGGTAAAGTCCATAAAATATAAGTATTGTCGTTAGGGGGTAAAGTCCATAAAATATAAGTGTCGTCGTTAGGGGGGAGAAGTCCATAAAATATAAGTATCGTTGTTAGGGGGGAAAGTCCATAAAATATAAGTATCACCGCATCAAACTTCATTAATTATTAATTTTAGAATGCATGGTGCTTACAAACATATTAATTAACCAGCACACGAAACATGATGTATCCTAAGTAACTAGCATGCCATTTCTCTCATTACAAAGAATGGGTGCTATTTTGTATTCATTAACAACAATATGTTTTAACTTCTCGTAAGGAGAAGATTAGCCAATCCCATATGACATCACCATTCCTACTGTGGTGGCCATTTTGTACGGCAAAGTTTACTAGGTATTATATAAAATTGTCAGTAGCATTAGTTTTCTTCATAAAATTCATACCTTGTTGGAACGCTCTAAATGTCAATAAATGGACATGTTTTGTAATGTTTTACAAATTTCGAATCATTAACGAATAAAAAAAAAAATGTGCCTGGACAGTTTTTTATATATAATTTTTATACAAATTAATTTTAGCTCGATTGCGAAACAAGTTATTTCAACTTATATAAATCACTCGAGACCTCATTCCTGATGGAATCCATCGCCACGAGAGGGGGAGAGAAGAGGCAATGTGGAATTTAAATCCTTTGCCTAAGGGCACAATCGTAACAGCTCCAGCGGGGCTCGAACTCCAGACATTTCACACCTGAATGCCTGGACAGTTAAATCTGTCTTAAGCAGCCAGCCAAGATAATCACAAAATTGGCTGCTTCACACAGGTGACTGCTTTCTAGAGGTCAAATGTATCATAACATTTCATTTTGGGAATCTCGAAATTGGCTGCTTAATGCTGATTGACTGCTTAATGGAGGTGATCAATGACCAGGTTGGACTATATATTAATATATATATAGGTGGAAGTTATGTTCTTATAAATTCTAATCTATACACCATTGTCCAAAATGAAATTATTAATACAGTCAAACCTGTGTTAGTGGTCACCTCTATTAAGCAGCCAATCAGCATTAAGCAGCCAGTTTTCAGATTCCCAATATGATGTTTTATTATACATTTGACCTCTATTAAGCAGCCACCTGTGCTAAGCAGCCACTTTCTGTGATTCCCTTGGCTGGCTGCTTAAGACAGGTTTGACTGTATATAAAACGTGTATTTCAATACCTTTAAAGTTTAAAATGATATCAAATTTTATATAACATTTATTATGTTAAAGAATTAGAAGAAAACCCTGAAATTGCAGTTTTTAATATTTGCCATACAAGATGTGTATATAAAATGAATCTAGGACCTCCAAGAGTTGCAAAAGAATCATGGCGGAGTGTTGTTCATTAATTCTGTATATCTCTTTTCTCCTTCTCCATGTTCATATACTTTTTGTTTCTCATCTTCTAATTGTTGTTTCTCTTTCATTTAATTTTCAAAACCTGTCATGTTCTGTACTCTTAAGTATTACATATTTATATAAATATTATGAATTAAGTTTAGTAATGTTATATGTAAGTACATATATGTTATCATTCTAAAACATTACATTTTCCCTAAAGAAAAATCATTGATTTATGAAATTGTAAACTATTATGCCATGAAATGTTTGTGTATATTATTTAGAAAGGAGAGGACAATCATAAGCTACACAGCTTTCTGTCCAATTCCTTATATCAGTTGTTGTAAATAATCATGTATTGACAGAAAATAAATATGTTTAAACTAAGATTTGCAAATAAGGAAATCTCACCCTAGGGCTGAAGATGTGTACAAAGAACGAGGCTCTGCATATCTTTGCATATATCTTCAGCGCTAGAGTGGGATTACCTTAAAGCGACACTACATCGCAAAACGCAAATAAAATGCTGTTTTGTTCACGTATAAATGCATTGCTAGTACAAATTCTTGCGAATACATTCGAACACTAACATTGAATCAATAAACAGTGTTTTTGTGGATTGAAAGTATGATTTCATATAACGGTCATCCATGCTCCTGAATTGACGTTGGTTTTGTCATCTGAGTTAATACAAAACGCGAGATATTGTCGTTTAGAGATAATTTACCTAGGAATAGTCTACAAATAATTATATAGGCACAACTGTGAGATATAACGGTACATCTATACCATAAATCGTGTTATTCAGGATACACTAGTTGTATTACGCATGGATGTTTACATTATTTTGTTATGTCAACAAACCGCGTATACGACGTTTGTTTATTAGTTGAAATACCCGGTATTTGAGGCAAACATTTGGAAAAACATTATACCATATAATAGGAAAATTCATTCTGTAGAAATTGTGTTTTCACTGATGTAGTGTCGCTTTAACTGTAACTCTATGGAGGTGGTAGATTTATTTTCTCACCTTTCTTATGCTTTTGATGCACTTTACTTATTTTTACATTTATTTATCGTCGCTATCGGTTGCCGATATGGACGACGCCTCCTGAAGGGATTAGTCATTTTCGATTGTTGGCGGATAGTGCAATGATACAGACAGAGACCCATTCCAGAGTATCCTCTGGTTCTTTTACTGCCAAGTGAATTGTCTCCATTATGCGAATAGTAGACACCACGTAGCCTCGTCTATAATGTTCGCAAAAGCTATTTTAGTCGCGATTAGCAGGATGGTTTAACCCTTTCCTTCATAGAGCTTATAGATGATCCGTGTAACTACAGGGCAATAACGCTGACATCTACCATTCTGAAACTCTTTGAAAGTGTACTGCTTGTCAGATCAAAGAACAACTTCCTCTGCACCCTAAGTCCTCAGCAAGGTGGGTTCCAGCAACAACTTGGATGTCCTATGACTTCGTTTTGCCTTTGTGAATCAATCCTTTTCGCAAAGGAAACTCATAGTAAATTATTCGTATGTTATTTGGATAGTCGGCAAGTGTTTGACTGTGTGTGGCATCATGGACTGATATACAAACTAAATGAATGTGATATTGACGTTCATACAATGAGATGTTTTGTAAACCTATGAGGGGGGTCAATATTCTATATGACACTGGAACCAATCTTTTACAACAGAGTGGTTTCCCGTCGGACAAGGTACACGACAGGGAGGGAAAAGTTCACCTTTGCTCTATTTATTGTACATAAACGGACTCATACAAGAGATTGAGAATTGTAATCTGGGTCTTTGCATATATAACATGAATGTCAACTGTCCTACTGTTGCCGACGACATGGTTCTCATCTCACTATCTAAATCTGGTCTCGATAAAATGATTCAGATATGTCAGGAATCCTCACTGTAATGGCGCTTTGAGTATAATCATTCACAATGTGCTGTTATAGTATACAATGAAACTAATGCTGTGATCGATGTCAACTGTCCTACTATTGCCGGCGAAGAGACTAAGTATACACATTTAGGTATCTCCTTGGATAAGTATTTAAATATTAATATGAATGTCCATGATGCTAGCTCAAAATTACGTGGGTCTTTACTGAGTATTACTAACAGTGGTATAAGTTATGGTGACTTAACTCCATTAACTCTTGCGAATATATATAAAACTATAGTACAACCTAAGGCGTTATATGGATGCGAACTATGGAACTATATGACAGATGCAAACACATTACTTCTTGAACGTTCTCATATATTTTGTGTGGAATATATCCAAAGATTACATATAATTATGTTCAAATAATGACACTGCCATAAATGCGCTAGGGGTTATGCCAATCAGTACATATATAGAGTACAGAAAACTTCAGTTTTTTGGACAACTTTGCAGGCTGCGGTGTAACTACCTAGCGAAGAAAATATTCATTCACAGACTTGTCAGATACACAAATTACAAAGAGCGCCAGAGTTTAGGCTTTATGCCAGATATTTTCAAAATTCTGCAAAAATATGATTTACTGTCCTTCGTAACTTCGTTTCAAGATTCGGCATACTTTCCATCAAAATATTCATGGAAACGTCTTCTTGCTCGCCATGTTCTGTCTTACGAACAGAACATACTTTGTGAACGACTCTGTCGAATCTTAACACCGGAACAGTATGTGAACATGTTTCCAAATAAAGGCCCGTTGTGCAATATGGCATTTGTGTAGAAAATACCCTTCTGTAAAACAATACTGTCTCAACGCTGTTAGTTTATTGTGTAAACTACTTTCGTTTTTTAGGCCCGGCATTGTACAATATGCAATTATTTAGCCGAAAGCATTATTATGCATCAAATTCTTTTTTGTGTTGAAAATGAAAACTTGAGATCACGTTTATTGACAAATGTTATTGCACATACAAGTGTCCAAGTTTTTATTAAATGGATGCGTCAACAACAAAATGTTCAAGTGTTTGACCTACTGGCCGGTGTAGCGTGAGCCCCGTAAGTCCGTGAGGATTGTAAGTTCGCTAGTTGCGGCTTACGGGGCTCACGCTACGGGTATAAGAAACGTAAGTTGTGAGAATTGAAAGTCAATAACAATATCTTTCCTCCACTTTAGTTTATAGATTTTATTTCTCAATTATTTACAGAGATAAATGATAGTAGATAAAGGCTACTAATGAGACTCCAATTTCCAGTGTATGAGGTTTAAAACGCTCGTGTTTGTGTATAACCATGACTTACAGAATACGCGGTCAATTGATGGAACAGCTTATTGTTATCGATCACGACACCTGTCAATCAAACTATAATGGATGATCCAATCAGCTATCGATATTTCACACATCCTCAAGTAAGCTTGTGTATCCCAATACTGCAGTTTTAAGTTGATTGTAAGATTAGCCAGCTAATTTAAATGCCACTATGAAATCGATTATGGATTAATAATCTAGATTTTATCATACAATATGACTGCCGTTGTCATTACCGAAACTGTATTAGTTAGGCCACAACTACTAAGTAGAAATAGTGTGTTGTCGTAATATTTGTATGAAAGTCTGGAGTCTTATGACCTAAGCTGTTGATGCGACACCCCTACATGTTACAATGTGAATATATTAATAATTCACACAATTCTACCAACGGACATAACATTATTGGGCAAAATCGTATCTGTATATTGTTTATGACCCTTTTGACTGTCATAAATAATTTAAAGTTAGATAAATCAAGATAGATTTGTGTAGTTTAGTTTATACAAATTTAACTTAACTAGATGGCAGAACAAGTGTTTACTACATTATATTAATCGTCCTCGAGGCCTCATTTCTGGTAGAATCCATCTCGATAAAGGAGAGAAGAAGCAATTTAAGTCCCTTGCTAAGGGACACAATCATAACAGCTACAGCTGGGCGCGAACTCGGGTCCTTTCGTACCTGAAGCGAATGCGCTACAACTGCACTATCACGACTTCCACAATGTCAATGCCACGAGATCAATATTTTAAATATAAAAGATAAACAAGGCCACTAGAAACTCGCTTTTACAGACGGATATGTAGTCTAGCGATTAACACGCTGGACTGGTAATCCAGGGATCGCAAGTTCGATCCCCCGTCTGACACTAATAAAATTAACCGTCTTTCAGTTGGGACTTTAAACCGTGCACGTAAAAGAACCAGAAGAGACTCTGGAATGGGTCTCTGTCTGTATCATTGCACTATCCTCCAAAAATCTATAATGACTAATCTCTTCAGGAGGCGTCGCTCATATGGGCAACCGGTAACGACGATATATAAACGTACACCCCCCCCACCCGACTCGCTTTAAGTTTGAATAATTATCTTATATAAAGATAAGATTGTGTGTGTGCCTGCCTGTGGGTGTGGTTTTGTGCATGCCTGTGTACATAAATACATATTGACTAGGTACTCGACACACGGACGGCTTGTCCCACGATTGCACGGTATAGAGGCCAGACAGGAATATGAATAAAATCCGAGCTCCTGCCCAAGCTACCATGCTAGAGAGTGTAGCGGGTCCAGTGTCTTTCGCTATGTTATATGTTTATAAATACTAACATGCATTACTTTTTGTAATCGTCGCTACTCAGGTTGCATAAGTGAGCGACACCTGAAGAGTCATTTTAGATTTTGGAGGATAATGCAATGATACAGGCAGAGAGACCCATTCAATAGTCTTTGAGGGACTGATGCATTGGCAGAGTGATTCACTTTGAGAATTGTTTTGTTATTTCATCGCTTTCAATCCCCAACCGACTCGAGTTCACGGGGTTTGAACTTGTGTGCAGGTTAACTCTAAATGGGGAATTAGTGTGGTACAGCAGAGTAGCGTACACAAAGTGGTGGCATATGAAGGGGTCAGTCCACGGTGTATGGTCAATTTGAATTAAACCAATGACGATTCCAGTTACTAATTTAATATATATATAATTGTCCAGCAATAACGATAATTAACACAGATTGAAGTTCACGTTAATTATGTAGGTGGTTTTAATGTGTGTGTGTGTGTGTGTTTTATGTGTATTTATCGTGGCTACCGGTTGCCCATATGAGCGACGCCTCCTGAAGAAATTAGTCCTCTTAGACGTTTGGAGGATAGTGCAATGATACAGACAGAGACCCATTCCAGTCTCCTGTGGTTCTTTTACGTGCACAGTGTACAACACCGACACGAGACCTTAGTTTAAAGTCCCATCTGACCCTAGATGGGGGATAGAACCTGCGATACCTGGATTACCAGTCCAGCATGGGTTTTAATGGTGTCCATATATAGTTCATAGACTATTAGTTACAAATTAACATAAGTCCTGTAGCAGATTTAATGTGGCTAGCATTATGCCACTAAATGATACATTGTATTAACAGTAGCTGCTTTATGCTACTAAAGGTATTTATATCAAAGAAAACCATAAATTCTAAATAATGTCAACTATGACAACTCTTCTAAGACATGTTATGGATAATAATATCAGATAACATCTGCTTAAGAAAATGCATTAGTGATGTCCTTTATATAAAATATAATGTAAAAGTCACCATTATACAAAGAAACTACCATAAATGATTGAAATTATAGGAATGAAATAAAATAATAATTATGTAACTAATGAATTTTATTGAAATTCTGACCGTTACATATTTATGTACTGTACATTATGAATGAATAAATATGTTTAAACCAGGTCTTCCCTGGTTCTTTTAGTGTCCAGCTTAGGCACCGACACCAGACCTTGTCAGAAAGTATATTAATATTATTAAGGTCAGACGTGGATCAAGCCTACAATATCTCACCAGGATCCTTTTGATTGATTATCTAACTTACCAGTTGGTCATGGTACCCAGTTTATCCTGTGTTCTTCTATGAGTGCATTGGACGCTTGCTTAGGATCGCTGTCCTGTTGAAAATTGTGTGCTGTAGGCAATACATACTAATATCAATGTTGTATTACATTCATATATACAGTGGGCCGTCACATTTACATTACATATTTGTAAAAGCGACATTTCCAGTCTAAGCAACATGGAGGACACCACATGGAGGACACCCATATGTAGCCACACTCATAAACACACATTCCAATATATATATATACATTCATATATACATTATGATACACATATATATAATATATTCCGATACATATTTTCTGAAAATGTTAATCCTGTGATAATTGAAAGTTCCAATGAGAGACCTATCAAAGTGACCCACAGGCAACATAATTATGAAGTGGTGAGATATCTACAGTCAAACCTGTGTTAGTGGTCATCTCCATCACAGCTTGGGGAAAAATTCTGAAACTGAGAATTGAAAGTTCCAGTCAGGGACCTTTCTAAAGTGGCCCACAGGCATCATATGAAGTGGTGAGCTATCTATCTCACCTGACCAGCATGAAAACATTATGCCAAGTCTAAATTTACCAATATTAGCTCAGTATTGTGCATTTTCTGAAGTGACTTTCAATTCTCATGGCTTGGGGAAAAATTCTGAAGATGTGAGAATTGAAAGTTCCGGTCAGGGACCTTTCTAAAGTGACCCATAGGCATCATATGAAGTGGTGAGATATCTATCTCACCTGACCAGCATGAAAACATTATGCCAAGTCTAAATTTACTAATATTAGCTCAGTATTATGCATTTTCTGAGGTGACTTTCAATTCTCACGGCTTGGAGAAAAATGCTGAAGCTGTGAGAATTGAAAGTTCCAGTCAGGGACCTTTCTAAAGTGACCCACAGGCATCATATGAAGTGGTGAGAACCAGATATCTATCTCACCTGACCAGCATGAAAACATTATGCCAAGTCTAAATTTACCAATATTAGCTCAGTATTATGCATTTTCTGAGGTGACTTTCAATTCTCACAGCTTGAGGAGAAATTCTGAAGCTGTGAGAATTGAAAGTTCCAGTCAGGGACCTTTCTAAAGTGACCCACAGGCATCATATGAAGTGGTTAGATATCTATCTCACCTGACCAGCATGAAAACATTATGCCAAGTCTAAATTTACCAATATTAGCTCGGTATTATGCATTTTCTGAGGTGACTTTCAATTCTCACGGCTTGGGGAAAAATTCTGAAGCTGTGAGAATTGAAAGTTCCAGTCAGGGACCTTTCTAAAGTGACACACAGGCATCATATGAAGTGGTGAGATATCTATCTCAACTGACCAGCATGAAAACAATATGTCAAGTCTAAATTTACTAATATTAGCTCAGTATTATGCATTTTCTGAGGTGACTTTCAATTCTCACGGCTTGGAGAAAAATGTCGAAGCTGTGAGAATGCGTATAACATACAAGTGAAATCATTGTCTGACCGTATAACGTTCACTGTATAACGTACAAGTGAAATCATTGTCCGACAGTATAACGTTCACTGTATAACATACAAGTGAAATCATTGTCCGACCGTATAACGTTCACTGTATAACGTACAAGAGAAATCATTGTACGACCGTATAACGTACAAGTGAAATCATTGTCCGACCGTATAACATTCAAGTGAAATCATTGTCCGACCGTATAACGTATAAGTGAAATCATTGTCCAACCGTATAACGAACAAGTGAAATCATTGTCCGACCGTATAACATTCAAGTGAAATCATTGTCCGACCGTATAGCGTATAAGTGAAATCATTGTCCAACCGTATAACGTACAAGTGAAATCATTGTCCGACCGTATAACGTACAAGTGAAATCATTGTCCGACCGTATAACGTACAAGTGAAATCATTGTCCGACCGTATGACGTACAAGTGAAATCATTGTCCGACCGTATAATGTTCACTGTATAAGGTAGAAGTGAAATCATTGTCCGACCGTATAACGTTCACTGTATAACGTACAAGTGAAATCATTGTTCGACCGTATAACGTACAAGTGAAATCATTGTCCGACCGTATAACATACAAGTGAAATCATTGTCCGACCGTATAAGGTAGAAGTGAAATCATTGTCCGACCGTATAATGTTCACTGTATAACGTACAAGTGAAATCATTGTCCGACGATATAACGTTCACTGTATAGCGTACAAGTGAAATCATTGTCCGACCGTATAATGTTCACTGTATAAGGTACAAGTGAAATCATTGTCCAACTGTATAACGTACAAGTGAAATCATTGTACGACCATATAACGTACAAGTGAAATCATTGTCTGACCATAACGTACAAGTGAAATCATAGTCCGACCGTATAACGTTCACTGTATAACGTACAAGTGAAATCATTGTCGGACCGTATAACGTTCACTCTATAACATACAAGTGAAATCATTGTTCGACTGTATAACGTACAAGTGAAATCATTGTCCGACCGTATAACGTACAAGTGAAATCATTGTCCGACCGTATAACATACAAGTGAAATCATTGTCCGACCGTATAACATACAAGTGAAATCATTGTCCGACCGTATAACATACAAGTGAAATCATTGTCCGACCGTATAACGTACACTGTATAGCAATACAAGTGAAATCATTGTCCGACGTTAACGATGCACTGTAAACGTAAAAATGACAATCAGTGTCCCGAGATACACATCGCCAAGTGACATCAGAGTCCCGACCCATATGAAACGTGACAGAGATTGAAAATCATTGTCCGACCGTATAACGTACAAGTGTAATCATTGTCCGACCGTATAACGTACAAATGAAATCATTGTCCGACCGTATAATGTTCACTGTATAAGGTAGAAGTGAAATCATTGTCCGACCGTATAACGTTCACTGTATAACGTACAAGTGAAATCATTGTACGACTACAGTCATAACGTTACTGATAACGTTACACTGAAAATCATTGTCGACCGTACGACATTTAAATTAGAGAAAATATTTCCGACGTCTAACGTACAAGTGAATCATTCCGACCGTTAAACTGTACAGTGGAGCAAAGCTGTTGTCGCGGGTACCGCTATAAGTACACAGTGAAATTCAAGTCCGACCTTTCTAACATCACTGTTTATAACCAAAAAAGTGTAATATCATAGTGTCCGACAGTATAACATTCACTGTATAACGTACAAGTGAAATCATTGTCCGACCGTATAACGTTCACTGTATAATGTACAAGTGAAATCATTGTCCGACCGTACAACGTTCACTGTATAACGTACAGGTGAAATCATTGTCCGACCATATAAGATTCAAGTGAAATCATTGTCCGAATGTATAACGTACCAGTGAAATCATTGTCCGACCATATAACGTTCACTGTATAACGTACAAGTGAAATCATTGTCCAACCGTATAACGTTCACTGTATAGCGTAGAAGTGAAATCATTGTCCGACCGTATAAAGTTCACTGTATAACGTACAAGTGAAATCATTGTCCGACAGTATAAAGTTCATTGTATACCGTACAAGTGAAATCATTGTCCGAATGTATAACGTACCAGTGAAATCATTGTCCGACCATATAACGTTCACTGTATAACGTACAAGTGAAATCATTGTCCGACCGTATAACGTTCACTGTATAGCGTAGAAGTGAAATCATTGTCCGACCGTATAAAGTTCACTGTATAACGTACAAGTGAAATCATTGTCCGACCGTATAACGTTCACTGTATAACGTACAAGTGAAATCATTGTCCGACCATATAACATTCAAGTGAAATCATTGTCCGAATGTATAACGTACCAGTGAAATCATTGTCCGACCATATAACGTTCACTGTATAACGTACAAGTGAAATCATTGTCCGACCGTATAACGTTCACTGTATAGCGTAGAAGTGAAATCATTGTCCGACCGTATAAAGTTCACTGTATAACGTACAAGTGAAAACATTGTCCAACCGTATAACGTTCACTGTATACCGTACAAGTGAAATCATTGTCCGACTGTTTAACGTACCAGTGAAATCATTGTCCGACCGTATAACGTACAAGTGAAATCATTGTCCGACCGTATAACGTACAAGTGAAATCATTGTCCGACCGTATAACGTACAAGTGAAATCATTGTCCGACCGTATAATGTTCACTGTATAAGGTACAAGTGAAATCATTGTCCGACCGTATAACGTTCACTGTATAACGTACAAGTGAAATCATTGTTCGACCGTATAACGTTCACTGTATAACGTACACGTGAAATCATTGTCCGACCGTATAACATACAAGTGAAATCATTGTCCGACCGTATAACGTACAAGTGAAATCATTGTCCGACCGTATAACGTTCACTGTATAATGTACAAGTGAAATCATTGTCCGACCGTATAACATTCACTGTATAACGTACAAGTGAAATCATTGTCCGACCGTATAACGTTCACTGTATAATGTACAAGTGAAATCATTGTCCGACCGTACAACGTTCACTGTATAACGTACAAGTGAAATCATTGTCCGACCATATAACATTCAAGTGAAATCATTGTCCGAATGTATAACGTACAAGTGAAATCATTGTCCGACCATATAACGTTCACTGTATAACGTACAAGTGAAATCATTGTCCGACCGTATAACGTTCACTGTATAGCGTAGAAGTGAAATCATTGTCCGACCGTATAACGTTCACTGTATAACCTACAAGTGAAATCATTGTCCGACCGTATAACATTCATTGAATAACGTACCATTGAAATAATTGTTGGACAGTATAACGTTCACAGTATAATGTACAAGTGAAATCATTGTCCGACCGTATAACGTTCACTGTATAACGTACAAGTGAAATCATTGTCCGACAGTATAACGTTCACTGTATAACGTACAAGTGATATCATTGTCCAACCGTATAACGTTCACTGTATACCGTACAAGTGAAATCATTGTCCGACTGTTTAACATACCAGTGAAATCATTGTCCGACCGTATAGCGTACAAGTGAAATCATTGTCCGACCGTATAACGTACAAAAACATCACTGTATAACGTACCAGTGAAATCATTGTCCGACCATATAACGTTCACTGTATAACGTACAAGTGAAATCATTGTC
This sequence comes from Archivesica marissinica, assembly GCA_014843695.1. Lineage (NCBI taxonomy): Eukaryota > Metazoa > Mollusca > Bivalvia > Venerida > Vesicomyidae > Archivesica > Archivesica marissinica. The sequence continues at coordinate 54,778,345 of CM026403.1, forward strand.
CGACCGTATAACGTTCACTGTATAACGTACAAGTGAAATCATTGTTCGACCGTATAACGTTCACTGTATAACGTACAAGTGAAATCATTGTCCGACCGTTTAACGTACAAGTGAAATCATTGTCCGACCATATAACGTACAAGTGAAATCATTGTCCGACCGTATAATGTACAAGTGAAATCATTGTCCGACAGTATAACGTTCACTGTATAACGTACAAGTGAAATCATTGTCCGACCGTATAACGTTCACTGTATAACGTACAAGTGAAATCATTGTCCGACCATATAACGTTCACTGTATAACGTACAAGTGAAATCATTGTCCGACCGTATAACGTTCACTGTATAACATACAAGTGAAATCATTGTCCAACAGTATAACGTACAAAAATCACTGTATAACATACAAGTGAAATCATTGTCCGA
>CM026403.1:54779772-54794577 GCA_014843695.1 Archivesica marissinica
CGTTACAAAGGCAGACGTATTCCCGTAAGAGTGTCACAGCGTGAGCTTTCATATGATGACAATAACTTTACAGTGTATGTACGTAAGCGTACTCAACGTTACTATGTAGGAGGCTTTAAGGCGGGTATTTCAGAAGCCAAACTTACCTCATATGTCAATAGGAGGGGACATAAAGTAACGATGATCAGGGTATTTCCCTCCCGACGCAACTCCGAAAATGTAATCATAAGGCTTAATGTTGAAGAGGGTGAAAACTGTTACAAGTTAGAAAGACGTGGATTTTGGCCACATTATGTTACATGTAAGCCATGGTTATCCCACCATTCACTTCTTCGTGTTAGGGAGTCGAATAGTGTTCATCAGCAAGAGGGGCGAAGTAGGTATGGCAACAACATGACGATGATGTCAAGAGACAGACGAGTAATGGAAAGAAGAAGAAATAGGCACGCATATGACGATTATAACATGTACGCAGAGCTGTCTCTGGATGTTGATTAATTATTTTCTGTTGGGTAATCAGAATAAATACATGTGTTATATATACATTTTGTAAAATAACAGTAATTAATGATGGAGCATCTAAAACTGAACTTTATGTCATGGAATGTAACAGGTATAATGTCTAGCAGTACCTATTTGTCAGATTTATTGGAAGAAAGAGTCATTGACTTCTGTGGTATTGCTGAGCATTGGTTGTTTGAAAATGATATTCACTTTATAGACTCAATCAACAACCATTACAAATCTGTTTCTATCACAGATAATGACTGCAAACATAGAGGTGCACGGCGTGTTGGTAAGGGTGGTGTAAGTATTATGTGGCATATGAAACATGATGCTTATGTTACACCCTTGAACACGGATGATGATCGCATAATTGGTGTACAATACCAGGTGTCTGGTGATCAGTTTATGTATATAGTTCAGCTGTATTTGCCCTGTAGCAATTATCCCATTGCTTTATACAGGGATTATATTGATAAACTATTTAACTTATGGAGCTTATATTCTGAAAATGGTACGGTACTTTTCATTGGCGATTTTAATGCTAAGATTCAATCGGATACTGACAATTATAGAGATAGGTATGTTACTTCCCTTTTGAATGACACAAATCTTATAGCTGTAGATACTTTACCACTGTGCAAGGGTGCACACTATTCATATGTCTCTTATGATGATAAATATGAAACTTTGATTGACCATATGTGTGTACCTATTGAAAAGATCGATTGTATTCACTATTGTGAAATTGTAGACGACAACTGTCTGAATGTTTCTAGGCATCGGCCCGTAATGTGTACTTTCATGATGCCAATATACGAGGCAATGGCTAGTGTTAATAATAATGCATCGATACCTAACTGTCGAGTAAATTGGAGTAAAGTAAGTGAAACGGAGAAAGCCGATTATTGTAAACTGTTGAGTAATTCCGAGAGTATCATTGCGGCTCGATTCCAGCAAATTGACTCGCCATCTGATGTAGACCGGGTGTATAATTTGATTGTTTCGGAGATTGTTTCCGCTTCAACATCCTCCATCAGAAAGCGAAAGTTCAAACATTTTGTAAAACCATATTGGAACTACAACCTCTCCAACCTACACATGAAAAATAATAGATTGGAATGGTTAGCATTAGGCAGACCCAGAGATAATAACACATCATTCTGTAAATATAAACAGGCGAAACGCGACTTCCGGCGGGTTCATAGACATTGTGTTCAAACATATACAAAACAAAACGATGAGCTCGATCGATCTGCAGAAATTGATCGAGATCATTTTTGGCGCGTACTGAAGTCAAAACGCAAAGGGAATGGCAGTAACGTGGGCAGTGAGATCAAGTTTAATAATATTATTTATCGCAATGCATACTCGATAACACAACAATGGGTTTCATATTTTCAAAAACGTTATTCTCCAAGTGTCAATGAGACCTTTGATTCAGATTGGAAATTTGTTATTGAATCCAAAGTCGGTGATATAAAGACACAACTTGAAGAAGCACGTTCTTCAGACTGTGTACGCATATGACCAAACACCATACAATATATTTTGAATACTTGTAAAGGAGGCAAAATGTGCGGACATGATAATGTGTATTATGAGCACCTCATCCATGGCGGTGATAATTTACATTGGGTTTTAGCCAAATTATTTTCAACCATGATTAATCTTGGTCACATACCAATGGATATGCATCGTGGAACTATTGTGACACTACATAAGGACGGTAGGAAACGAAAGGATGATCCGTTTAACTACAGGGCAATAACGCTGACATCTACCATTCTAAACTCTTTGAAAGTGTACTGCTTGTCAGATCAAAGAACAACATCCTCTGCACGTTAAGTCCTCAGCAAGGTGGGTTCCAGCAACAACTTGGATGTCTTATGACTTCATTTTGCCTTCGTGAATCAATCCTTTTCGCAAAGGAAACTCATAGTAAATTATTCGTATGTTATTTGGATAGTCGGCAAGCGTTTGACCGTGTGTGTCATCATGGACTGATATACAAACTAAATGAATGTGATATTGACGTTCAAACAATGAGATGTTTGGTCAAACAATGAGATGTTTTGTAAACCTATATAGTAGTATGCGTAGTTGTGTCCGGAACCAATCTTTTACAACAGTGTGGTTTCCCGTCGGACAAGGTACACGACAGGGAGGGAAAAGTTCACTGTTGCTCTATTTATTGTACATAAACGGACTCATACAAGAGATTGAAAATTGTAATCTGGGTCTTTGCATATATAACATGAATGTCAACTGTCCTACTGTTGCCGACGACATGGTTCTCGTCTCACTATCTAAATCTGGTCTCGATAAAATGATTCAGATATGTCATGAATACTCACTGAAATGGCGCTTTGAGTATAATCATTCAAAATGTGCTGATACTATGAATGTTACAATGAAACTAATGCTGACTTTAAAAAAAGTGATCGGCTTTGGAAGCTTGGAACACACTTCATTAAAGAAGAGACTAAGTATACACATTTAGGTATCTCCTTGGATAAGTATTTAAATATTAATATGAATGTCCATGATGCTAGCTCAAAATTACGTGGGACTTTACTGAGTATTACTAACAGTGGTATAAGTTATGGTGACTTAAATCCATTAACTCTTGCGAATATATATAAAACTATAGTACAACCTAAGGTGTTATATGGATGCGAACTATGGAACTATATGACGGATGCAAACACATTACTTCTTGAACGTTCTCATAGATTTTGTGTGAAATATATCCAAAGATTACATATATGTTCAAATAATGACACTGCCATAAATGCGCTAGGGGTTATGCCAATCACTACATATATAGAGTACAGAAAACTTCAGTTTTTGGACAACTTTGCAGGCTGCGGTGTAACTACCTAGCGAAGAAAATATTCATTCACAGACTTGTCAGATACACAAATTATAAAGAGCGCCAGAGTTTAGGCTTTATGCCAGATATTTTCAAAATTCTGCAAAAATATGATTTACTGTCCTACGTAACTTCGTTTCAAGATTCGGCATACTTTCCATCGAAATATTTATGGAAACGTCTTCTTGCTCGCCATTTCCTGTCTTACGAACAGAACATACTTTGTGAATAACTCTGTCGAATCTTAACACCGGAACAGTATGTGAACATGTTTCCAAATAAAGGCCCATGTGCACTATGGCATTTGTGTAGAATATACCCTTCTGTAAAACAATACTGTTTCAACGCTGTTAGTTTATTGTGTAAACTACTTTCGTATTTTAGGCCCGAGCGTTGTACAAGATGCAATTATTTAGCCGAAAGCATTATCATGCATCAAATTCTTTATTGTTTTGAAAATGAAAACTTGAGATCACGTTTATGACCACAGGGATTCGGCACGTTTGGGGGTACTAGTATATATAGTTAAGTACAGGGATTCTACTCTGTGGGATGTCAGATTTCGCATCGATCAGTAAAATGGCCCTATCTGAAACAATTTTGTACCAATCTGTCCAAATGTAACGCCTATCCCGAGTCTTTATATTGGAGCGTTCTGATTGGATTATGATTATTCTTCATATAAAATACAAACATCTTGTTATATTCTAATAATCCAATGAGAACGCTCGTTTCAACGCGAATTGCGCCGCTTTAGAAATTTTCAAAACAAATTGAAAATGCTACGAAATCTCTTTTTGACGTACATTTTTGTCGAATAAACCTACACGTTAGTGGAAACACATTTTATTGATAATGTTATTCACAGTTAAAACTCTCCCGTCGAAGATTTTTTTTTGTTGCTGACAGAACCCGTGTCCTAGTATGGAAATGTGACCTGCTATGGCCAATGTATGTGGCCATTGTTTGCAAAGTATACACCATGCAGCTTAAAGTTGTGTTTTATTTGAAGAAATATAAAGACTCGGGATATGCGTTATATTTGGACAGATTTGTACAAAATTGTTTCAGATAGGGCCATTTTACTGATCGATGCGAAATCTGACATCCCACAGAGTAGAATCCCTGTACTTAAATATATATACTAGTACCCCCAAATGTGCCGAATCCCTGTGTTATGGACAAATGTTATTGGACATACAAGTGTCCAAGTTTTTATTAAATGGATGCGTCAACAACAAAATGTTCAAGTGTTGACTTACTGGCCGGCCTTAAACACCATGATATAGATGACTATGCCAGCGAAAAGATTATGCTGGCTAGTGTTAAGTACTTGTACTTGATGACAAGGTAATGCAATGCCTTATTAGTGAAATGTACAGCAGAGGACCTATATTGAAATATATATGTATAATATAGTTAACATACGTGATAGTCAAGACATATGCACTGACGGCTCTTAAAATATGACTGAAATTAGTTGAATCATGTATCGTTTTAACAATGCTACACGTGTTATAGACTGTACGACTGTTTTATTGTTAACTGCATGGTATAAGCCTCATGCAGCCATGTGATACGTGCATACTATGATCGCTAAATAATGGTGTGTTAGTCTGATTGAATCCTGCATTTCGTTTCGGTAAGATCCACTCAGGTTTATAGTGTGCGCTTATCACGGATATTAATACTGGTGCACCGGTATTATAGATGAATATGTGTGGTTTATGTACATGTACATATACATGTATGAGTATATTTATATACAAATATGTGTATGTTATACTAGAACTACTGTATATGTACCAGTGTAATATCATTGTGAAGGCATGTACTTTATTTACATCGTAAATTGTATGCCTTTCTCTGTAAATATCATATGTATAGATATGCACTTGACGTGCATTGTACCTATGCGTTGTATAATTGTCAAGTATAATTGTAATTTGTATTAGATTGTGTTCATTGTAAATTAGATGTTTATGTTTATATTGTATGTGGCTCTCCCTGCAGTGGAGGAAATACAGTTATCTATCTACCTCCTTCTCCCTGTAAACACGCAGTAGGCCGAGCCCCGATAGTCTACTAGTAGTAATTGTATTTCTTAGGTATGTCTTTACACGTCTCATCACGCTAAATGAGCGCTCTGCAGTAGCAGTGGACACTGGCATACTGGTCAAGACAGAGTACCATATATATGGCGAGATACAGGTCTGGGTGTGCAGAACATATGGTGTCCGGCAAGCTGGATGGCATGTCAGCCTCATTGACATCAACCCAACCTAAATAAAATGCTGACACACTTGTAGGCACGTTATTTGTACGCATAGGTGTGGATAATTCCAGGTTTCACAATATACAACATGATAGATGTAGAGTAAGACCGATCTCGAGAGTCTACGCTTAAAATGCTCGCCAATATACACCGTTTGATGAAAAATGTCTGTTTTACTCTTACCTTGTCGGAAACGTAAACAAGTGAACGTTTTTCCATTGTTTTGTGAGAACATTATGTTTGGCATCATCGTTGATGGCACAGTTTTCTGTCAAGGTGTCCGGATACGGTGGACAGAAGGACTGACCTTCGGCCATTCTCAAATGTCGCGGTATTACAACTCTTTGAAGGGAAGCAACCCTTCCAATAATAAACTTACACTTCGTTACGAAAAAGGCGCTACATATGAAAACAGACTGTAGAATGAATTAATACAGCTTTCACAACATAGCCAATTATTGCAAAATAATATCAAAATCTACCGTACACCCTCGATTTTTAAGGCATATTTTAACTTTTTAGTTTTTCAATATTTTGAACAATGTGTACAGGTAGCTACGCGCCTGCGTGTGGGAGAAAACGGAGGTTGGTGCACCAAGTACTGGTTAACCGCTGGAGCCTGCCCAGGAAAGGTGTTGTTAGGTAAACTGCCCGTCGCTCAAATGGGAAACCGGTAGCGATGTTAAATAAACTTAAATTTTAAAAAAAGAGAAAACAGGAGTACCATCTTACATACTTCCCGGTCCGTGGATCGAACCCGGGTTGCATTGATGAGAAGCGAGCGCGCTAACCACTGCGTTAATCGGACATCCTGTATATATTTATATAGCATGCATGCATTTATTTTTTCCATTACATGGGGACTTTAATTTTCTTTCATCAGCTGTATAACCCCAGCAGTGTTAACTCTTTCATTACGTCTCAATGGTCTGAAACTATATGCATGTATAGAGGAAGCCCATCACATAAACAGGCTAGGAAGCCCGAGTTTGTAAGGTCGTTGACTTCAAATCACTTGCCTCTCGCCTAAATCCCACTATGGGTGTACATTTATTTCAAGTGAGGAAGCTATTTAGCTGGTTTGTGGTTGGTCGTTGGCTCTACCAGTGTGCCCGTCGGTCCTGTGTCTGAAGTACTGCTCGGAGGGGCATCCGTGGTCTTCCTCCTCCAATAATTGCTGGAGAATCGCCATAAAATCATCCTTCACTTATAGTGCTATGTTTTGATTGCATTTGATTGTATATATGTTGAGGGCCTCATGGTAGATTAACTTTTGTTAAATGAGTACTCTCGTTAAATAAAGTCTTTATTATTATTATTATTATTATTATTATTATTATTATTATTATTATTATTATTATTATTATTATTATATGGCCTAAGCTGTATGTTCGAATCACACCGGGGTGTCGACTATTTCATGTGAGGAAGCGATCCAGCTGATATATGTCGTGGTGTCCGTCCGCAATACTGCTCGGAGGGGCACCCGGTATCTTCCCCCACCAATAATAGGTTAGAGTCGTCGCATAACCTACGCTGTTTGTGCGACTTAAAACCCGCACAACAAACAAACAAATAAAGGTATATAGCAAGTATAAACATTGATGTTTCTGTGATATGTGTGTTGACAACTTCACAATTCTTCTACACGGAGACACGTGTTTGTGCTGTGTACGGTGCCAACATGTCTACGTCCCCGCGAGGGGTTCGACATTAAAGGAAGATAGATAGACGTTAGCACCTTGTCCACCTGCTCAAGGGATCCATTGTAATAATATCATTAATGTGTCAACTTTATTTTTCTGGCCCTTACAATGTATGATGTATACACAGCAGCAAACATAATGTCCATATTGTTTAAATCCACTGTCCAAATGAAAATACAAAAGCATGCATTTCTTACTCAAGTCTATATCTCATCAAGGGAAATTGAATAATAGTCCTTGTACATGAACTGGCCAACGCCCGGACGTCCACACAGCTTGGGTGGTTCCCATATGTGGTTCTTGTGCAATGTGAAAATATTCCGAATCTAGATGATGTCTATCAGAATCTGGTTATGAGATGTTCCCGGTGGTATAATATTGTTCTAGTCAATACAGTCAACCTGTATTAAGCAACCAGATTCCCAATATGTTGTTTTATTATACATTTGACCTCTATTAAGCAGCCACGTTCTGTGATTCCCTTGGCTGCCTGCTTACTACGGGTTTGGCTGTATACAATTAGAAATCGTCTTTACTATAAATTGTTTATGTAACTGGGGGCATACGAAAACGAAATAAACCCACATATTGTCATTCATACGACATACTCTTTAATATGGTGACATTGTTTGGAATAAGGAACAAAAGCAATTCAAAGCGAAGCGGCAACATTTGTACCTGGTTCCACCATACTATGTGATATCCAATCTCTATTAAGTGAGTTTAACCCATTCAACCCCAAGTAACTGACATGGACTGGTGCGTGATATTTTCAGACCAATAAATTAATAAGGAAATTACCTTTGGACCAGTTCATTTATCAAAATGGGTAATTTTATCTAAAAATAGTAATAATTATTACTGGCAAAAAAGTGCAGATCCTGATGAGACGGCTCGTCACGAGCCGGCTCATCTGGATCTACACTTTTCATAAGCCTATTTAGAGGCCTGTGGGGTTGAAAGGGTTAAATTAGATACATTAATCGAATGCGAAGGAAACACAGGCTAACGCAATTTTACAAAATAGCTTCACACATAATTATCTCCAAGTTCATCCCAACGCAGGTCTAAGAATATCAACATTGAAATGAAGCAATGTTCTAATGGCCCAATGATCCGATAATCCAATGGTTCAATGTTCTAATGACCCAATGTGCTAATGTTCCAATGTTCTAGTGAGCCAATGTTCCAATACTCCAATGTTAAAATGTTCTAATAACCCAACGATCCTATGATCCCAAGATTTTCTAAAACTTCAGTAGTTGGCTTAGGCGGGTAACGGTGGAGATTGTATGTAGTGTGACCATATGATCGCTATCTCTGCCGATTCATAGCTGACCTTGTGCTGTTTCGCTTGTACTCATTCGAATATGTTACCCGAGTATCCATTGCACGTGTGTGCCTGATAATCCACTATTTGTCATCTTGTTTGACTCCATGAAGAATCGGAGCTCCATGTACTAGTGGGTTTATTTTTCTGATTTCGGTTAATAAATGTTTACACGAATTGAAAACTCCTAACACATATCTTTTATAACCAATGTATACCAGTGTATGATAATTTGGATGTTATATTCCCAACCAAATCAAATAATGTCATGCCCTTAGACTATATAGATTTTACAGAGACCTGACAATAATGATCAAATGGCTTCAAATAAGCAGAACAAACACGCTATCCTATTTATTTTCTGTTCCAGACAACCCCCAGCTATCTATACGTATATTGATGCATATAATCAGTTTGATAAATCTCTATAATTGTTATATGTATTACCAGAGGCGCCCAAATCATTTCCCACGTTTATTATCGTAATTATGGACTCGGGGGTTGTATTAATGTATATCCATAGTGGCCGAGTCGCTAAGGGTGTTGGCTTCAAGTCACTTGCCCGCCCATCACCGCTGTATATGTTCGAATCCCGTCGGAGTGTCAATTTATTTCAAGTGAGGAAGCTATTCAGCTGACTTCCGGTAGGCCGGTGTTTCTACTCGTGTGTACGACCGTGCCTGCAAAACTACTCAGACGTGTGCCCCGGGTCTTTCTCCACCAACCATAGTTGTGTGTGTTTTACGTTTATTTATCGTCGCTCCCGGTTGCCCATATGAGCGACGCCTCCTGAAGAGATCAGTCATTTTAGAGTTTTGGAGGAGTGTGCAAACATACAAGAGACCCATTCCAGAGTCTCCTCTGGTTCTTTTACGTGCACAGTGTAAAGCACTGACAGGACCTCGGTTTAAAGTCCCATCTGAATGACTGTTAATATTATTAGTGTCAGACTGGGGACAATACTGGTGAGAGAGACGTTAGAGGCAATCAATTACCCACACATATGGTTTCTCGCTAGCTGTCTTGGGATCTTTTCTCGTCATTTTTCACGGGGCCTAGTGAGTACCGTCGTTGACTTCAAATCACCCCCCCCCCCATCGCTGATGATTCGAAAATCTCTAACTGGCGTGTCGAATTATTCTACACGGTGAAGATATCCGGCTGGCTTGTCGACGATCGGTGGTCAGTCGACCCCTGTGCAGCTTGTGACTAATATACTGCTGACATGGATAGCATGTGTCTTCCTCCGCCGATAACAGATGGAGATTAGTATATATATATATATATATATATATATATATACAAGCAAGCTCAACCTACCGCTTATATTAAGTACATGTTTACGACGTGAATCGTACACGTAGTGGTCAAGTGTAAATGGGTATAGGTGATCTTCGGTCCATCACCTAAAGGACATTCGGGCGGGCATATATATTTTAGTTTAATCATATTTTATTGCATTCTATATATACAATGTACAATACAAAACAAATGAACAAACTTGTATAACTATCCATAATGCATGATTCGTGGCATTGTTTGCTCAAGGATTGTCATTATATGTTGAAGCAAATGGGTTGGGCCACAAGTTTTAACAACATTAGTTACGGCCCTCCCCATAAGACTAGATTGTAATTAACAAAGAGACTGAATACAAGAGTTGTGCTAGTACTTTACTAAATTTAATGATACTAATAGAAAAAGGGTAAAATGATTAAGAGAATAAGCAACATTTTAGATAATAAGAATTTAGAAACAAAAAACAACAATAAACAAACCAAAAAAAGTTTAGGAAATGTAACTGTAATAGCTACTCCAATCAAGTGTCCCACCATACAACGTTACCCAGCCAGCCACACCCGTCACCACACCCTAACATAGATCGTCACAAGAGAACAGCCTATATATATATACAGATCATGTGGTTATTTGCTCGAAGCGTTTAGTCGTTTTAATATATGTTTGAACTTGTGTGAAAATATATTCATTTTCATTGTCCGCTAAGTTTTCGAAGCCTAACAGTAGTTTTCTTGTATTTAAGGGATGATAAGTACGTGTGTTTACGAATAGTACGCGTCTGGAATTTACATAGAATAGACAGCGAAATAGATAGTGCTCCGCATCCTCATTTTCGTTAAGTTCACACAAGCATTTTGGACTATCGCGCAAATGATTATTATAAAGATCTGAATGCAGGTTGCTACAAGAATTTCGAATGCGAGCATGATATACTTGCTGACGTCGAGTTCCAGATTTAAAAAATGATGGTACTATTGGTGGTTTGAAGATTTCTTTCAACCTCCCTTTAAATGACGACAATGTATTTATATTACGAATATTAATATCCAATTCATTCCACAGTTTTATTGACGATGGTAATACAGATTTTGAATAAATTTCAGTTCGCCTTGCTAAAGTAACAAAATCTTTATTGTTTCTTAAGTTGTACGGATTTATTTCGTCAACAGTTGTTGGAAATAAGTCAGTTATGTAGCTCGGTACGTTATCGTGTATATGTTTATGAACTAAAATTAATGTTTGCATTTTTCTGCGATCAGAGAGTGAAACCCAGCCAATTTCTTGAAGAAGTTTCTCAATGGAAACTGATCTTGTAAGTCCCGTGACTATTCTAGCAGCTTCATATTGAATTTTATCTAGAGATTCGTTTTCATATAATGTACAACTATCCCAGACTATGGACGCATATTCTAAAATAGGTCGGAGATAAGATATGTATATTTGATTAACATTTTCATTGATCCTAGTGTTATAATATATAATAATATAATATATATATACTAGTACTCGAGACACCGGAGTAGAAATTGCTCGCCCATATCTACGGTGGCGAGGGTAAATAAACTCAACTCTTTATCACCGTAGTATAATCCCCCAATTACCACAAGTTTCAACCATGTTACTATAGAGTGACGTCTGTCTGGATCTCCCATGGTGTTGCGTGGGTACGATGTTAATCTTTCATAAACGAAAACATTTTTATACGTTTATTTATCGTCGACAACTGAGTACTCGGGGCGGCGACTCTATATGTATTGATCCTTTTATGTTTTAAAGGATAGTACCAGATAAAGAAGACGCTCCAATTCCAGATTTATCCAAGATTAGCTTACCTCGGTTTCTAGTCCATCTGAAAGACTTAATATTATTTGGGTCATGTGGGGGATCAAACCGGCGATTCGTGTTTACCATATGATGGACATTTCTAACAATGTGGGGTGACCACGACGTTAGCCACTCACTACATTATGTATACTGTATCAATATCACTTTGAATACGCATACCTTGTGGTAATTTCCCAACTCTAGACACTGTATTAATACCCACTGTGTACGCATACCTAATTCTAACTTCCCAACTATAGACACTGTATTAATACCCACTGTGTACGCATACCTTGTTCTAACTTCCCCACTCTAGACACTAACACACTGTACACGCATACCTTGTTGTAACTTCTCCACTCTAGAAGCACTGTATCACACTGCACACGCATATCTAGTTGTAACTTCCCCACTCTAGAAGCACTGTATCACACTACACACGCATACCTTGTTGTAACCCTCCCACTCTAGAAGCACTGTATCACACTGCACACGCATACCTTGTTGTAACCCTCCCACTCTAGAAGCACTGTATCACACTGCACACGCATACCTTGTTGTAACTTCCCCACTCTAGAAGCACTGTATCACACTACACACGCATACATTGTTGTAACTTCCCCACTCTAGAAGCACTGTATCACACTGCACACGCATACCTTGTTGTAACCCTCCCACTCTAGAAGCACTGTATCACACTGCACACGCATATCTAGTTGTAACCTCCCCACTCTAGAAGCACTGTATCACACTGCACACGCATACCTTGTTGTAACCCTCCCACTCTAGAAGCACTGTATCACACTGCACACGCATACCTTGTTGTAACCCTCCCACTATAGAAGCACTGTATCACACTGCACACGCATATCTAGTTGTAACCCTCCCACTCTAGAAGCACTGTATCACACTGCACACGCATATCTAGTTGTAACTTCCCCACTCTAGAAGCACTGTATCACACTGCACACGCATACCTTGTTGTAACTTCCCCACTCTAGAAGCACTGTATCACACTGCACAGGCATACCTTGTTGTAACCCTCCCACTCAAGAAGCAATGTATCACACTGCACACGCATACCTTGTTGTAACCCTCCCACTCTAGAAGCACTGTATCACACTGCACACGCATATCTAGTTGTAACCTCCCCACTCTAGAAGCACTGTATCACACTGCACACGCATACCTTGTTGTAACCTCCCCACTCTAGAAGCACTGTATCACACTGCACACGCATACCTTGTTGTAACCCTCCCCACTCTAGAAGCACTGTATCACACTGCACACGCATACCTTGTTGTAACCCTCCCCACTCTAGAAACACTGTATCACACTGCACACGCATACCTTGTTGTAACCCTCCCACTCTAGAAGCACTGTATCACACTGCACACGCATATCTAGTTGTAACCCTCCCACTCTAGAAGCACTGTATCACACTGCACACGCATACCTTGTTGTAACCCTCCCACTCTAGAAGCACTGTATCACACTGCACACGCATACCTTGTTGTAACCCTCCCACTCTAGAAGCACTGTATCACACTGCACACGCATACCTTGTTGTAACCCTCCCCACTCTAGAAGCACTGTATCACACTGCACACGCATACCTTGTTGTAACCCTCCCCACTCTAGAAGCACTGTATCACACTGCACTCGCATACCTTGTTGTAACCTTCCCACTCTAGAAGCACTGTATCACACTGCACACGCATATCTAGTTGTAACCTCCCCACTCTAGAAGCACTGTATCACACTGCACACGCATACCTTGTTGTAACCCTCCCACTCTAGAAGCACTGTATCACACTGCACACGCATACCTTGTTGTAACCCTCCCACTCTAGAAGCACTGTATCACACTGCACACGCATACCTTGTTGTAACCCTCCCACTCTAGAAGCACTGTATCACACTGCACACGCATACCTTGTTGTAACCCTCCCACTCTAGAAGCACTGTATCACACTGCACACGCATACCTTGTTGTAACCCTCCCACTCTAGAAGCACTGTATCACACTGCACACGCATATCTAGTTGTAACCTCCCCACTCTAGAAACACTGTATCACACTGCACACGCATATCTAGTTGTAACCTCCCCACTCTAGAAGCACTGTATCACACTGCACACGCATACCTTGTTGTAACTTCCCCACTCTAGAAGCACTGTATCACACTGCACACGCATACCTTGTTGTAACCCTCCCACTCTAGAAGCACTGTATCACACTGCACACGCATAACTAGTTGTAACCCCCCACACTCTAGAAGCACTGTATCACACTGCACACGCATACCTTGTTGTAACCCTCCCACTCTAGAAGCACTGTATCACACTGCACACGCATATCTAGTTGTAACCTCCCCACTCTAGAAGCACTGTATCACACTGCACACGCATACCTTGTTGTAACTTCCCCACTCTAGAAGCACTGTATCACACTGCACACGCATACCTTGTTGTAACCTCCCACTCTAGAAGCACTGTATCACACTGCACACGCATACCTTGTTGTAACCCCCCCCCCCAACTCTAGAAGCACTGTATCACACTGCACACGCATACCTTGTTGTAACCCTCCCACTCTAGAAGCACTGTATCACACTGCACACGCATATCTAGTTGTAACCTCCCCACTCTAGAAACACTGTATCACACTCCACACGCATATCTAGTTGTAACCTCCCCACTCTAGAAGCACTGTATCACACTGCACACACATACCTTGTTGTAACTTCCCCACTCTAGAAGCACTGTATCACACTGCACACGCATACCTTGTTGTAACCCTCCCACTCTAGAAGCACTGTATCACACTGCACACGCATATCTAGTTGTAACCTCCCCACTCTAGAAACACTGTATCACACTCCACACGCATATCTAGTTGTAACCTCCCCACTCTAGAAGCACTGTATCACACTGCACACACATACCTTGTTGTAACTTCCCCACTCTAGAAGCACTGTATCACACTGCAC
>CM026403.1:54795577-54822555 GCA_014843695.1 Archivesica marissinica
ACTATAATCTAATCACTGTATCTGATTAGATTAACTTTTAATCAACTTCTATATGGTTCGCCGAAACTCTATGTTTCTTCTGTGGCTGAACAATTTAATTATTCGACAAATCTTTATAAGTTATATTTCTTATAATGTCCATAATATCTAAGTATCATAAATACAGTTTATATGTTCTATATACTAGATTGAGATCACGACCTTTCTCGCTCCTGGAGTTAGGCTCTAGTGTGTCTGATTTATGTGAATAAAATCCATTTCTTATATACATAATTGAATCAGTGTATATATGATATAACAATTCCTAAAACATCTGTTATTCCTAAACATCTGTTATGTTATCTAATATTACACCATCAAACCAGTTCGGTGCCTTTGTATTACATAACTGGACATCTGCAACCACGGCCTTGTTATCTGAGATTAGGCCTAACATCTTAAGACATTTCCCGCGCGAAGCGAGATTGATAATTTTAGGCGCGAAAATAATAGCAGACGATTATGCATAAAACAAATATATATATATTACATGGTAAACATTTGGCCATATATAGAAACAGTTTAATGTATTTATATAATACATTACTATTTATATATAACGATAATAAATATTTCGTGCAAATTGGGGTTTTGCACACCAGGCGTCGTTCCGGGGTGCATCCATCAGTTGTACTGATGTTTTGTCTATATGATCATATTTGGTATACTTTCCTTATGCGTGACGTTGTATTTAAAGCGTTCACGATATTACGGTGTTCCGTTAAGGCCATCGTAATATCGCTATCGGGTCGATATCACGATATCACGATGACGAGATCACGATACCACGATGACGAGATAACGATACCGCAATGACGATACCACGATGACGAGACCACGACATAATATCGTAAACGGCCTTTAAGGGTCGTGGGTTCTATTCCTAACTAAATCCTCCAGTTTGTTCTGGTGTGTTTTTTTATAAAATGTGCATATATTGCTTTAAAACTAGTGTGATTATGTGCTTATTACTAATAGATACATTGCTATATATTTATATTTCAAGGTCAAGTTGGCACTATGGGAAAGAGCGTGGCTCTTGGATGCATTCCGAAGTCAAGACACGACGTCATACTTGCAAAGTTAAAGGGCGAATTCAAGGTTCCAATAAAACAGAGAACGTTAGATGAGGTGAAAGCCTTAAACCTTTTCAGAAAAAGGAATGACTTTCTTCTTGATGGAAGTGGACATTTGTTGTGTCACGGTAAGAAGATAATTGTCCAAGAAGAGTTGCCAGGTCAAGTCGAAAGGGTATTTAATGAAATACACGGATGTGGATCACGTGTTTTGTATAACAAATTGAAAGAGAAATACACAGGATTCAGTGAACATAGCATCATTGAAATACTCCATGGCAGTAACTATTTCCACATGCAATATCCGCGGTTTACAAATAAGCCTTTACCTAAGACGATAAAAGCTAGCTCACCTGGTTCGCGATGGCAAATAGATATAGTGAGCATGAAAGGACTTGAAATATGCTATGAGCGAAAAACATATAAGTACGTTCTGCAAATAGTCGATATTTATTCAAGATTTATAATTCCACGGCCGTTAAAGAGGAAGACCTCATCAGAAGTAGCGTCGGTGTTAGAAAAAGTAATGTTAGACCATGGCACTCCAGGAATTATACAATGTGACAACGGACTAGAATTCCAAGGTGTGTCAATGAAGACATTGTTGGAAAAACACAACATCAAAATCATTCACGGGCGTCCGTATTACCCACAGTCGCAAGGCAAGTGCGAAAGGTCAAACCAGATACTTCGCAGAAAGATTATGTTCGCGTGCAGAAGAAAAGAAGGTTTTAACTGGGTGAGTGGTTTGCAAAGCATCGCACATTCCATTAATATCAGTTCTAAGAGAGTTCTTGGAAATATGAGTCCTTTTCAAGTCTACTACCAAAGAAGTCACTCACATGACGCAGCATCGCTGACCAAGAAAGCGATCAAGCGAGGATTGCACATAGCAGACAAATCGTTCCGCCGGAGACAATTAAAGGGCGCCCTGAGGCCAAGCAAATACAAAATTGGAGAAAAGGTGTTGCTTAGATATCCGTTCACCAAATCAAGAGTTCCGAAAAAGCGACATATTCTTTCTGGAAGCATTTTAGATGTGAAGTCCACAGGTAGATATCATGTGGAATTCAAAAACATAAATGGCCAAACAGTTCAACAATGGATAGGAGTAGAAAGTATTACAAGTCTAACATTGAAGAAAGAAAAACGAAAGCAGCGAACAGTTAATAAACGCCCGCAAACAAGTCAAACGGCTAGATCAATGAAACAAATACACCGGGCACGGTTTTATCAAGTCTTGAATCATGATGACAACATTGAGATGGTAACTCATTCAGTGTTTGATATAGGTGTGGTGATATTGCTTGACCCTAAACCAGACGGAAATTGCCAGTTTGCAGCCATACGGCACCAAATGCAATTGCATGCTATTCACAAAGACGAATGTTCACTCCGGAAAGAATGTGTAGAACACCTGAAAAAGAACCAATCTTTCTATGAAGATTTTGTACACGAAGGAAGTTTCGATGATTACATAAAATGTATGTCAAAAGACGGCACATATGGAGATAACGTGACCTTGGTTGCCCTAATGCGGGAATACAACATGCAGTGTTTGGTATTGTCCGCTGCAGGTACCGAGCATTCGACTCTGGTATCAAATGATGGTTGGTATGACGATCGTGTACCTCTGATAACTCTTGGATATTTTCCTGAAAACGCAGGAATGCACTACTTGAGCTTATCGATAGATGCGGTATTACTTGAGGACTTCATTCAAGAGCTAGTTAACTTTCACCAGGATCAAGTTCCCGCGTTCCAGTTACCGGAAGTCACGTGTCATGAACCAGAAGTCGCGATCCATGAACCGGAAGCCGACTTCCAGGAACAGCAAGCCACACTCGAGATACCGGAAGTCGCGAACCAGGAACCGGAAGTCGCGAACCACGAACCGGAAGACGCGAACCAGGAACAGCAAGCCGCGATCGAGATACCGGAAGACGCGAACCAGGAACCAGAAACCGCAAACCAGGAGTCACAAGACACGTTACAGGAACCGGAAACTGCCAACCCGGAACCGGAAGCCGCGCTCCAAGAAAACGACAAAATACTCGGAATTATTGAAGAACAACGTGCCATTCTAATCAGTAAACGAAAACGAAAGATTAAAGCCAGCGGTGCACCATTTACGTTTAAATTATTACCACGTCTTGTTCAGGAAATAATTATAATGAAATGTTTTAAGCGTAATCCAGCGGAGCGATACGTTTTAGAGCATACTGACAGATACTTTGTGGAACTCTTTAACAGTATGGGAATCCCAAAACCAAGAATATACATTTCACCAGCGTTGATTGAAAATGTTCCACACCCAGTTAGCGTACGGTATCTCCTGAGACACCTAGGGAGAAATAGTGCCGTGATCCAAGAAATTAAACATGTTATCAAAGAACCAACTTGGGCAAATGCGTGGCTAAGACTCCGTATTTCTGGAATCAGCTGGTATGACATTGTCGACATTTATTATGCCAGAAAATGGAAATGTTAGAAAAGAATCCATCATTGAAAATGTAGAACTGAAACGAATTTTAAATTGACACGAAACCGTGTTGTATGATGCCTCGTTAGGCACATATGTTTGTTCGTTCCGTAAGATAGGGGACATTAAACTTCGTTACATCGCCACCAAGAAAAGCCTCCCATCCCATGAAGGCGAAGAGAGTAAATATCTCAAAGGAAGATGGACACCTAATTATCTTAGTTTCTTCGCTATTAATAACCTTAATTGCTGCAGTGTTGTCCACACGTTGTCGCGACGAACAAGAAACTTAATATTCGTCACAACGTGACAAGGCGAAACGTTGCGAGACGTACATATCGTAGACTGGTAGAATAAGCTTATTAATGAATCGCGAAATAACGAAAGTTTCAAGGTGCGCTAATTGGCGTGTGCATTTTTTTGGTTTATATATTACGCCATCATGACATGGGTCGCGACGGGACGAAGGAAGGCTGATTTGCGGCGATGTAACGAAGCTTAATATCCCTAATCTTCGCCTCTTCGCGGCTAAGGAATGAAGAACCGAAATGTCCCTAACGAGCCACCATACTGTTGTAATTATACCCCCGGCATACGAAGTATGTCTTGGGGTATATAGTTTTCGTAATTCCGTCCATCCTTTCGTCCGTCCGTTCGATTTGCGTTAAAGTTTTTCTTTGCCTTATATCTCTTCAACCGTAGCTTAGATCGGTCTGAAACTTCATATGAGTCTTTATTATCATCCAGATTTTTATTACACGCCCAACCGGTGCGGCGGCCATGCCCACGGTCAATGTCAAATTACTTAGAAATTTGCGTTATTGTTTTTGCAAAATTTGCGTTAAAGTTTTGTTTTTTTAAAACTCAATGATATTATTTCTGGGTACAAGCGGTTGCCTGGGGTATACGTGGGCTACTGCCCACTTGACCTAGTTATGGCAAGTGACTGCTTTGTTTGAATCCTTTTCTAGTTATGTTAAATGACTAAAGAATTGTTGCATACGCATGTGTTTGTGTTTTTCTTAAAGCAATAGTATTAACCCATTCAACCCAATTTTCTTCTGATATGAAATCCTCCTTTTTTCAAATGTTGACCAATCAGAAAAGGACAAGTCAATTCATTCAAATAGGTGGTTTCTTTCCAAGTAAGTACAATGCTTGCAAACATGCATATCCTGATGAGCTGGCTCATCTGAATATACACCGTCTGTAAGCAGTGTCCTTTAAATAGGCTTGTGGGACTGGAAGGGTACAATTTTTCAATCAGAATATACAATTATAAAATGTGAACAAAATAAAAACATTACCCAGATGAAGTTGCAACGTAAATGGTGAACCAGTTGCATAGATATAGTATACCAATATTCACTTTAGCCAAATTAAAAAAAAAACACAACAGAAAATGACACACACACACACACACGCACACGCACACGCACACGCACACGCACACGCACACACCCACACACACACACACACACCACACACACACACACCCCAACCCACACACACACACACACACACACCCACATCACATACACACACATCACACACATCACACACACACACCACACACACACCACACAAACACACCATACAAACACACATCACACACTCCACACATACACCACCCACACACCACACACACACCACACACGCACATACCACACGCACCCAAACCACACACACACACCACACACGCACATACCACACGCAAATACCACACGACACACCACACACACATCACATGCACACCACACACACACCACACACACACACACACACACACACATCACATACACACACATCACATACACACACATCACACACACCACACACACCACACATACACCACACACACACACCACACACACACCACATACGCACATACCACACGCAAATACCACACGCACATACCACACGCACACAGCACACGCACACATCACACGCACATACACCACACCCAAACACCACACATCACACAAACACCACAAACAAACACACCACACACACCACACACACCACACACACCACACACACAACAAACACATACCACACACACATACCACACACACCACACATACACGCACCACACACACACACCACACACACAACACACACCACACACGCACATACCACACGCACATACCACACGCACATATCACACGCACACACCACACGCAGATATCACACGCATACACCACACGCACACATCACACGCACACACCACATGCACACACCATACGCAAACATCACGCGCACACACCAGGCGCACACACCAGGCGCACACATTTCATGCACACTACACGCTCACACACACCACACACCACACACCACACACACATCACATACGCACACCACACACATACACTACACCACACACACACACATCACACACACACACATACATCACACAAACACCACACACACACCACACACACACCACACAAACACACCACACGCACACACATACCACACATAACACACACACATACCACACACACCACACACACCACACACACACACACCACACGCGCACATACCACACACACACACCACACACACACACACACACACACACACACACACACACACACACACACACACACACACACACACACACACACACACACACACACACACACACACACACACACACACACACACACACACACACACACACACACACACACACACACACACACACACACACACACACACACACACACACACACACACACACACACACACACACACACACACACACACACACACAACTGAATCCAGTTTGTTTATCCGATGTCCGCATCAAAGAAGACAACAATTATATGCATAGCTTGTGCCATCACGCAGCTACTAATACCTTAGGTTGCCGCGTTATCTATTCGTAAATTATTGCGCAGGGTATATTATAAATGTTCATAAAATGTAAATTCTGATAGAAAAGTGCATGCAAATATTTCAATACATTTGAATGTCAAAGGTAACGGTGCTCTGTTGAGACATCGTAATATACACAATGCTACGATGACGATACTCGATGCTACGATTACGATAGTCGATGCTACGATGGCGATAATACGATATAATATCGTGATATCGCTATCGTAGCATCGACTATCGTCATCGTACCATCGACTATCACCGTCGTCCCATCGACTATCGTCAACGTAGCATCGACTATCACCACCATCGTACCATCGAATATCGTCATCGTAGCATCGACTATCGTCATCGTAGTATCGACTATCGCCTTCCGGATGGACATGCGCAATGGTATGCGGTGCCGGTAATAAGCCCTGCAACACTGGGACTGATCAGGATCTACACTGGTCACCAATAATGACATTGATCAGGATCTACCATGGTCACCAATACTGGGACTGATCAAGATATACACTAGTCACCAATACTGGGACTGGTCTGGATCTACACTGGTCACCAATACTGGGACTGATCTGGATCTACACTATACACCATACTGGGACTGCTCAGGATCTACACTGGTCACCCATACTGGGACTTATCAGGATCTACACTGGTCACCAATACGGGGACTGATCAGGATATACACTGGTCACGCATACTGGGACTGATCAGATTCTACACTGGTCAACAATATTGGGACTTAATAGGATCTACACTGGTCTACCACACTAGGCCTGATCAGGATCTACACTATTCACCAATACTGGGACTGCTCAGGATCTACACTGGTCACCCATACTGGGACTTATCAGGATCTACACTGGTCACCAATACGGGGACTGATCAGGATATACACTGGTCACGCATACTGGGACTGATCAGATTCTACACTGGTCAACAATATTGGGACTTAATAGGATCTACACTGGTCTACCACACTAGGCCTGATCAGGATCTACACTATTCACCAATACTGGGACTGATCTGGATCTACACTGGTCACCCATACTGGGACTGATGAGGATATTATATCGTATTATCGTCATCGTAGCATCGAGTTTCGTCATCGTAGCATCGACTATCGTCACCGTACCATCGACTATCACCATCGTAGCATCGAGTATCGTTATCGTACCATCGAGTATCGTAATATCGGCTCGATAACGATATTACGATGGCCTCAACGGAACACCGTACACACCAAATTATTCTGTTTGATTTTATCGCCGATTCAAACGTTCGTGTGACATTTACGTCTGGACAATATTTGTAACATTTATTTCCAGTTTGTGTAGCATGTGACAAATGCGTTTTTATTTCAATAGGGGTAGTGATGCCAAACGTAAACGTCACAAATGTGTGACAAATTCGTTCCATTTATGTGATATATTCGTACGTATTCTTCACCATGTGTGACGAATTCGCACGTATTCTTCACACATTTTTCAAACGTGTGAGGAATTCGTTTATGTGACATATAGGGCTCAACATACCCTGCATGAACAAACTTTATCTACCGTATCCCAAGCAACTTATCTTGCTGTAGAAATATCATCCAATCTCGCATGGACTCCGCACATAAATAAAATAACCAGTAAATCCAGTCAGAGCTTAGGCTTCTTAAAAAGAAATTTTCATTCGGCACGCAAAACAACCAAACAAGCTGCTTATAGCTCTATTGTCAGACCTACATTAGAATATTGCTCATCAGTATGGGATCCACACACACAGAAAGACAATGCCATAGTTGAAAATATTCAAAAACACATACAGCAAGACCCCGGGCACAGCCACTAATATAATGAATGATCTGAAATGGAACTCCTTAGAAAGTAGACGAAAAACACACCTGCTTACTCTGTTCTATAAAATGGTAAATAATCATGTGGCTGTCAATTCATCACAATATCTCACACCTTACAGCAGACAGTCACAACATTACCACCATTTGGCATATCACATTCCATTCACAAAAGTTGACTCTTTCAAGTGCTCATACTTTCCGAGAACAGTTGTTCAATGGAATATACTGCCATCTCATGTAGTCAGCGCTGGGTTTTAAGGTTTAAGGTGTTTAGTTTTTGCATCTTTTTTTTATCACACTACCAGTGTCCTCTTTGGTGGAATTATAGTAGTTGAGACGGCCTGGTAGCTCACTTTCCTACCCCCCCCCCCCACATATGGCCATACTAGCTCAATTGTTGACTGTTTGCCATTAACAGAGAACAACAAGAAGAAGAAGGGATAACAATCAGGTCATTATGAATTTTATGCATAAGGGATAACCTACTGTCAATACACTCTTCATCTAGTGATTGGCTTAATTTGGTCAAGAAAACTAGCTTTATGTGGGTTCAGGTTATTGAGAAGTTTCTATACCATTTGAACTTACTGTGATTCCTTCATATTTGGAATGGATTGACCATACAGGTTTCCATTTGTGTCCTGAATTTTCATAGGTAAGTCTTAGTGAAGTGAGGTGCTCTCATGTTAAACCCCTCGCGGGGATGTATACATGTTTACTATTGTTTTGTTAAAGAACGAGTGTCTGATTTGACCTCGTATGTCCTGATATACGCTTGTCTGTTCAAATACCAGAACATTTAAAAACATGTAACAAATTAATTTTATTCCAATATTATTGGCCGTCACAATGTGACTGTTTGAAAATTGTCACATTTTTAGGAAGCAACAAATTACAAAAGTACATACAATTTAATTTCTCTCTCACCTTACAGCATTCCCTACCGGGATACTGACATAATCCCCCCCCCATCAGTCATTTTAGATTATTGGAGGATAGTGCAATGATACAGACAGAGACCCATTCCAGCGTCTCCTCTGGTTCGTTTACATACACGGTGTAAAGCACCGGCACGGGACCTCGGTTTAAAGTCCCATCTGAAAGACTGTTAATATTACTATTGTCAGACGGACAGGGGTCGAACATGCGAACCCTGGATTCTCAGTCCAACGTGTTAACCACTGGACTACTGGTCCGTCTATTTCTCCAAGTACTATAAGTATAAGAGGTATGCGCAATTATTTACGACATACAGTGTTACTTGTTCAGAAGCCAAATAACGAATGTTGTGGAAGCTTTTACGTGCACGGTGTAAAGCACCGACACGAGACATCGGTTTAACGTCCCATCTGAAAGACTTAATTTTATTAGGGTCAGACGGGGGATCGAACCTGCGATCCCTGGATTACCAGTCCAGCGTGTTACCACTGGACTATAGATCCGTCTGTTTACCACAGGAGAAAAAAGGGTTAGGGTCCTACCTTGAATGTGATTGGGGGGGGGATTATGTCTACCTGGGTTGTTATATGGAGGTGTGATTATGTCTGCCTATGTCAAAGAGTCGATTAGTAGAAATTGTTGAATGTGTAGTTCTTAGACTATTAGATTTGGTAATGCAGCAGTCATTCGGGCTCGTGCTGTGAACATATTTATATTATATACATTTTTATAACACAAAGTTTGTCTGCGCTTCATCTCCAAAACCCCTTGTTGGAGTTTCACCAAACTTGGCACGAAGCATCGATATGACGTCTAGTTGTGCATATTGTAACCCTGTTCCAGTTGGATGTTCACCAAACTTGGCAGGAAGCATCGATATGATGTCTAGTTGTGCATATCGTAACCCTGTTCCAGTTGGATGATTTGTTGCGGATATTAAGCTGCCAGTTTCCAGATTCCCAATTTGTTATTTTGTTATAAAATTACCTTCTATATAGCAGTCACTTGTGCTAAGCAGCCACTTTCTGTGATTCCCTTGGTTGCCTGCTTAAGACAGGTTTGACTGTACCTGCATTATAGAAATAGTGACACATCTAGGTGGGAATGATTTAAAGGAAAACATTCCTTAACCTGCCGAATAAATTGGTCAGAATGTGCAAAATAGATCCAGATCGAGCAGGATCTAATGTTTCAAATTTTATTTATTTTACAACGATTGCGAAGCAAGTTTTAACAAATCACTTTTGTTGGCGCGGATGAAAGCGTAAATGTTGTCATTCTTGTGGGAGGAAACTGGAGTACCCGGAGAAAAGCCACCTTTCTGAGCTGGCGACCACCGTACCATCTCACAAGCAATTTCTAGCAACATCAGTTACAGCCCTTCCCGGCAAGAAATTTCTAGCAATATCAGTTACGGCCCTTCCCGGCAAGCAATTTCTAGCAACATCAGTTACGGCCTTCCCGGCAAGCAATTTCTAGCAACATCAGTTAGTTACTTCCCTTCCCTGGAAGATAGTAATTGCAAAGAAATAGCCCCCTTGTTTAAATTACTATTCTATCGTGCACACATATATCAGTGCTCATTCTAGAAGGCGACATGGGCGAAGTAGTCGCCCTGGGAACCATGACCTCGCCCCCTGAGTGCTCCACTTCTCTTTTTAAATAATTTTAATTCAAATAATTTTTTTTTACAATTTTCAGACAAAATATTATCCAGAAAGATACACTGGCCCATTATAAAGCACTCCTATTCAAATGTTGTATTTAATGATCGTATTGTATTACCATCTTATGAGTTACTAAATAATACAATAAGATGACGCAATCGCGCACTTTCTCACTTCTCCCAAAAATGTGGGTCTAGCTTGAGCGTCGTACATGTAATACTTAGTCCAGTTGTGTCCAATAAAACAAATATCAAACTGATTTATATTGTTTTCAGAATGGAAATGTTAACCTACACCATCAATGGTTTGGGCATTCGTGGCTTTTTCGAATACAAAAAAGTTTGGCGTCCGAAAAAGGGAGAAATCTTAAAGTGTAAACAGAGTCCATCTGGTCCAGTTGACGTTTTGAAAGGCAAGACTGTTGTAGGACGTGTACCCGCTGAATTCGAGAATAAACAAGATATTCTGAAAGCTGGAGGGAAGATAGTAGCAATGGTGTTAACAAAACAATCCAGAAAAGGAGGACCAAAAGGAGAAGAAATTCCATGTCGGTATATATTGTCAGGCGTGACACCATTATTTCGAAATCTCTGCAATGATCTTAAACTAGGTAATGTATTTATTTATAATGTATTGACAATGCTTTGTATTAGTCACATAGTAAAACTATTTAAAAATCATCTCAGAATCCGAAGTCATAATCAATTACTGAAATAGACATCGTAGAAGGAATTCAACTACATGTACATCCCCGCGATATCGATGAGGTGTTTGCCATCTAAGGAAGATTAAGAAGATATTTGTGTGTTTCAATGTATGATCAAATTACGGTATATTTCACCGAATAAACGTAATATATCACGAGTGGCGACTGGTATGTTAATAAATAAAATCTTATTCTGTCATTCATTTATAAATTCAATTCTAGAATCATGGAAAAGTGAGTATCACTTCATATTAATGTGCCCACATTACTCAAACCTAAGATCGAAATTCATTAAAAGATATTACCATACTTGGCCGACTGTACAGAAATGTATTAATCTTTTGTCATGCAAGTCAAAAAACATCACCATTGGTCTTTCCAAATTTATATATTTTGCAAATAAGCAACGAAACTAACGCATTTTTACACATATATTTGAACTTGTGATTGTGCTCTTTTGTAGGGTTCCATGTCACTGTCTGTTTTTACTTAATTGCTACAAACATGTACTGTATACTGTTTTATGCAATAAACGTATTATATTGCAGGGATCATTCTAGAGGGCGATGTGGGCGAAATAGTCGCCATAGGGACCCTGACTTCGCCCTCTGGGGGCCCCACTTCTCCCTAATTTATTTTTTATATATTTTCGTTTTTACGATTTTCAAACTAAATTTTGTCTAGTAAGATACACTGGCCCATTATAAAGCACTCCTTCTATTCAAATGTTGTATTTAATGGTTGTACTGTGCATTTTAACCCTATTTTGGAGAAGTATATTAAAGAACGCCATTTAAGGAAGTGATCACTTCTCCCAAAAATTCTGACCTAGAATGAACCCTGTATTGTACATTTTTGTATTTAAGAAAACAAAAGCTGGAAAGTGTGTCATGATAGAAAACGGTGCAACCGTGTACTAAATGGAACTAGGACGTCATAATAGACAAATCACGTCACTGACATCTTGAGTCCGAAATATATACGGCTGCCGAAAAGTCAACAGATCGTTCTTGTATTATAGATTTCACAACTCTTCTTCACCCAAACCACTTGACCAATGGTAGCCAACTTTCCCAGTTATAGACCATGTGTGAAGCCTCTTCAGATTTGTTAAGATGGAGATTATAGCGAATAATAAAAATAATAATATAAATTCTTCGAACATCTCATGAACCACCAGTCCGATTTAGGGAACATTTGGTAGGAATGAGCCATGTACAGTGCCCTTATTATTATTTTTATATATTTTATACAAATTTATTTTAGCTCGATTGCGAAACAAGTTCTTATTACTTATATTAATCACTCTCGGTGATGGAATCCATCGCCACGAGGGAGAGAGAAGAGGCAACGTGGAATTTAAATGCAATTTAATTTATTTGAATTTACAATGCCCTTACACAGTTGTTAAGTGGTGCCCCACGAGGTGAAAGTCAGTGAGACAGTTCCCTCTTGTCTAATTATATATATTTGTGACCAGACTAGTAGGGAAGTAATTGATATTACTATTATTATTGTTTGATAATGAAAACATATTTTATTTCAGTAATTAAAGAACTCCGCAAGAAGGATAAGACAATCAGTATGAAAATGACGGTGAAGGTAAAATTTAAAATCATACCCTGTACAGTATTTGTTTTTCTTCTCCAAATGGAAGATTATGCCTTTAACTCTGTGCACGCTAGCGATGAAAATAACAGTCAAACTGTCATTCATAATAATTATATTTATGACCACACGATGCTAATGAAATAACAGGCAAATTGTCATAGACTTTCATAAGAATTATACTTATAACAACACGATGCTAATGAAATAACAGGCAAATTGTCATAGACTTTCATAAGAATTATATTTATAACCACACGATGCTAATGAAATAACAGGCAAATTGTCATAGACTTTCATAAGAATTATATTTATAACAACACGATGCTAATGAAATAACAGGCAAATTGTCATAGACTTTCATAAGAATTATATAGTAACAACACAATGCTAATGAAATAACAGGCAAATTGTCATAGACTTTCATAAGAATTATATTTATAACAACACGATGCTAATGAAATAACAGGCAAATTGTCATAGACTTTCATAAGAATTATATTTATAACAACACAATGCTAATGAAATAACAGGCAAATTGTCATAGACTTTCATAAGAATTATATAGTAACAACACAATGCTAATGAAATAACAGGCAAATTGTCATAGACTTTCATAAGAATTATATAGTAACAACACAATGCTAATGAAATAACAGGTAAATTGTCATAGACTTTCATAAGAATTATATAGTAGCAACACAATGCTAATGAAATAACAGGTAAATTGTCATAGACTTTCATAAGAATTATATAGTAACAACACGATGCTAATGAAATAACAAAGTTTATTTGCGGGCCGTTTTCGAACATTATTACGCATACAGTTAAGATAAATACACGTCGGGAGGTATTACGATACTAAATAAACGAAGTCCTGATAGCGCAGTGGAGTTCGAGCCCCACTTGAGCCGATACACTTGTGTCCTTAAGGCAAGGCATTTGAATTCCACATTGCCTCGTCTCTCTACTTCATGGCGATGGATTCCATCAGGAATGAGGTCTCGAGAGTGATTAATATAAGTTGAAAGAACTTGTTTTGCAATCGAGCTAAAATATATTTGTATAAACTAATTAAACAATAAATTTACAAGAAATATTGGAAATTGGTGGTTTAGTGGTTAACAACTTAACATGTCCTACTGCTTATCCAGGGGTCATGAGTTTGGTAATCTTTCGGGCGGGACTAGTCAGATGTTCCATGTATCTGTACTAGACACTGGGCAATTAGAAGTACCGGTACATGTACCAGGAATGCTTCTCTAATCGGAATGTCTTCTGTAGCATGCACTATCATCCATATAATGAATTGACTAACATGCATCATTCATGTACTTGTGTCGCCACAAAGTTGCCGCAGCGACGATAAATAAATACTTAAGTTAAGAAAGAAAATAGACATAGTTTATTAAATTCCAGTTAGGCTTTGAAGCCCATGAGGAGACATAGTTGATTAAATTCCAGTTAGGCTTTGAAGCCCATGAGGACATACATACATATTATATACAGTTAGCGAATACAGTGCAAACATAATGCATACATTATATACAAATCAATGTGAGCTCCCACAAACATAGGCATATACTATTTATCTGATATGTGTCTTATAATAAAAGCAAAACAGTTCTTTATTTCTAACATGGAGAAGGTCATATTCTCATATAAAGAAATGATATTGACCCAATAAGAAAAGGTTAATTGCCTACTGTTTGACATTGCAAAACCCGGAAAGACAATAAAAATTAAATGGCATATAATTGACCTTTCTGCCGTTAGCCAATCGCATCGCACCATTCGCGCATACCCCCGGCAACGGTTTATCGCCGCCATCTTGTTAGACAAGGTTAATTGCATGCAAGACTTGTAGGCCTACTGTTTGACATTGCAAAACCCGGAAAGACAATAAAAATTAAATGGCATATAATTGACCTTTCTGCCGATTTTGATTGACAGCTGGCGTTAGCCAATCGCATCGCACCATTCGCGCACACTCCCGGCAACGGTTTATCGCCGCCATCTTGTTAGACAAACAATGCATATTAGACGAACTAGTAACGAGTAGACAAATTTGAAAAGGCGTGAATTTGATCGAAAATACGGGTTTAAAATTGTTTTAATGATGTTGAAAATGTGTAGCTTTAGTGTGTGGGTTAGTTATAGTACTAAATTAGTCGATATCCTGGTGATCGACGTTAAATTCAACCCATTTCAAAATCCTTGGACAAATCTAAAAGTGTGTATATGAACCACAAAATACCAGACAGCTGCTTTAAAAACAATGCATCTATAAAAACACCGACTGACCCCATACTGTCATTCTTTTCCCGCAAACACAGCAATCAAATTTAAGCGTGTCACACTGTTTATTGGGAGTAATCAACAACTTACCGACTACCGGTACATCACAGAGACCGCCGACTTATAATATCCCGATACTGCTATTATCAATAATTATGAATTATCAGTTGGTCAATTATAAAATGTGTGCACATAATTATAGTATTGATTACTACACCGAGTCATTGTTTTATCGTTCTGTCAGACAAACGAGTTATTTAGTAAAATTTTGATCAAATCTGATAACGAATGATCGTGATCTGAAATTATTTTTTGAAAATTAATTACAAATTAATTGCAATTAATTAATGCTGTCTGTCATTGACAATGGTGAAAATATGTAGTTACGGGCTGTGTGACAGTGCTAGTAGATATCCAGATCGATTGTTAGGTGACGTTAAATTCGTGCCATTTCGAAAACCTAAGACAAAATCTTGAAAAATGTCTGAGGTGGATCAAGTTGTGTGGACGACCAAACGACCAGCTGAATACATCCAAAATTAATGCAAACAGATATATTTGCACAAAAGTTGAAATTAATTTATTTATACATAATAAAATATTTCAAAAAAATATATTCTGCGTTTATAGATCTACTGTTCACAAGAGATATGTGAGTATAATGGTGATTAAAATTATACATGTGGTTCATACATATTGTCGTGGATGGTGAACTAGGGACCAGATAGTAGTAATAGTACCCATGCATGTGCAGAGCTGTGGGATTTCCATATTAGCTCAGTGAACGTACTGGTGTTCAGTTTATGGGCTTAATGTTCGAGTCTTCTAGGAGGCATAGGGTCAAGTCTCTCAAGACGCTAGCATATTTCATTTCTTTTGATGCCAAAGTTGACACGATGTGGTTGTTCACTCTTCCGTTGACTGCAAAAGCATTTTCCACGAACATTTCTCATCCATTAAATATATCTCTACTTTAGAGAAATAACCTTCACTGAAGAATCTAAACCCTTGCTGTCTTGCTTTCAACAAGATATTCTTATCTGGGTGAAATAAAAGCGAGAAATTCGACGGAATTTTATCTAGATCAACTCGATGCAGGTCTGCATTAGACGCCATTTTGTTAGATAGCTTGTCTCGTGTGGTTACAACGAGCACCTGTAACTATGATGGGCGTGGCTAAGTAGCGTCTGCAGAAAGGTCAATTATACTCATGTCTCCGAAAATTTGAGTTGTTCATCTGTCTGTCTGTGTGGACCAACATTTGGTGTTTAGTTGAATACTGTCCTAAATCGTTGTAGCTATTTGGAACATTTAACTCTGTGCACGCTAGCTTTGGAAATAAGTCAAATGTGTCGTGCAATTTCATTAGCATTTTGTCCAATATAAGAAAAACACTTGTGAATTGTCGTCCGCTACATTTATTTGAACTATTTAGTGCCTTTATTTTATCCAGCATGCAAGAATTAAGCATTGCCTTGACAAACGGTTTAACTCATAAACCTTGATTATTGGTGATGCATCCGTATGTCCGTCCATCCTGCCATAGTCACAGTTTTGTGTGTCCAACTCCTTATTCACTTTGGGGCAGCATTGCATCATATCTGCATTGGCCACTCACCATGGTATGTAGTTAATAACATTGTCTGGACATTTTGCTTCGACTGTTTTATTCGCAGTGACTGTGATAGCCAGGGTTCTCGCTGTCGGTCGCCAATGGCGCCAATTCCGACAAAAAGCAAATATTGGCGCTAAATTTTGTGAATTGGCGAACATATTTGTGGCAACCTTTTCTTTTATTCTTTTTGTTGTGGCACATGTTTTGTCAAATACATGGCTTCAAATATTTATAGCTATGTGGCTCTTTTTTTAATTGGCTCCAATGTTTTTCAATTGGCAACAGAATTGGCGCAGTCAAACATTATGAACCCTGGATAGCATGTTGTAAGTTGTCCATTCTATCTAATATCCTGCCATAGACAGACACACATTTGTGTGTCCAACCCCTCATTCATTATGGGGCCAATTGGATTCTAGTTTAGTAAGTTCGAATCCCAGACAAATATTTGGGGGGAAATGATACCATATAATAGTAAATTACATCCTGCGGACATTTGCGTTTTCACCGATGTAGTGTCGCTTTAATACACTGACATACAAATCATGGTATGATATCCATTATCCAAATTCTCATTCACTATTGCTTCAACTGCTTCCATATCTGCCACGGTTACTCGCCTTGGTATGTAGTTACACTGCTTTGGACCCCCCTTCCTTATGTCCCTTAGATATTTTCTCATTCTATACTTTTCCGTCTCGTAAATTTGATGAAATCAAGCTTTTTTTTAATCATTTATAAAATATTTGGGAGGGGGGTATATTAGCCATCCTATGATAAACATTCTATTTTCTATTGCAGGAAAGTCCCAAAAGTAAAGTGAAGCGAGTGAGGACTGGGAACAGTGCAGATAAAGCAGGTGCGAAGAAAAGAAAACCCACAACACAAGTAAACATTTTAAACATTTCTTGACAGCATTAGACAGAAAATTAATGTCACCAGTTATATGATCTCCTAAAAATTAACAGTCTAAAAGTCCACAGAGAATTTTTAAAACTCAAGGAAACAATCAAATTTCGTATACTTAACTGAACTGTTTTGAAAAACTCAACTGTTTTGAAAATATTCTCGTCTTGTCAATGTGATTTTTGCTGTCCAATTAGTGCTCGCTTCTCACCAATGCAACCCGGGTTTAATCCCCAGACCGGGAAGTATGCGAGATGGTACGGTGGTCGTCAGATCGGACAGGTGGGTTTTCTCCAGGTACTCCGGTTTCCTTCCACACGAATGACCACATTTACGCTTTCATCTGCGCCAACGAGAGTGAGTAATATAGGTAAAGAAAGATGCACTGGAATGATGAATTACGCGTGTAACTGCAATATGGAGTGTTTGCGAGTGTGGACGCAAAATGGGTCACCCCGTCCATAGGGTCGCCAATCAGTAGACCTTAAAGATTAACTTGATGATTTCATAGCACACATGCTGTCTGTACCTATATCTCCCTGATAAACAGTGTTCACTGTTGTTATACACATGAACTTCTAAATATGATTGTTTCACCGCTATGTGGCACAGATTCTTGTGTGTGTTTTACGTTTATTTATCGTCGCTACCGGTTGCCCATATGAGCGATGCCTCCCGAAGAGATTAGTTATTTTAGATTTTGGAGGATAGTGCATGATACAGACAGAGACCAATTCCAGAATCTCCTCTGGTTCTTTTACGTTCACGGTGTAAAGCACCGACACAAGACCTCGGTTTAACGTCCCACCTGAAAGACTGTTAATTTTATTAGGGTCAGACGGGGGATCGAACCTGCGATCCCTGGATTATCAGTCCAGCGTGTTACCATTGGACTACAGATCCGTCTGTACACAGATTCTTGAAGTGTTACATCCCGGTTTTAAAGTCTAAAGTTTCACGAGTATTCTATGCTAGATATAATTGTGTCTAAATATTTGTAGGCAAAATACTCAAAGAAGATCAATCAAGGAAATACAGGTATGTGTTTTTGTTATTAGCTATTCAGAGAACATGTGTCACTGTTGCACTCAGCCGTGTGGTTTTGTCCCTAATGCCCTTCCGTAGAAACAATTTTTCGTAAGAATGGTCAAGTGGTTATGGTCGATGACTTTAAATCACTTGTTTGTCACTGCTGCAGATTCGAGTGCCACTGGGTTTGTTGAATTCGTTCGTGTGAGGAAACTATCTAACTGGCTTGTGGAAGGTCAGTGGTTCTACCCAGGTGTAAAAAATTATTCAATACTTCTGCATTCGAGTTAAAATAGATCTATTCTAAATTGTGTTGTGCACATGATAGTTCTACCGTGGCATTGTTTATTATTCGTCCATTCTTGTGGTCGTCATCGGCATCAATGTTGGCTATGTCGCCGGAGGACAGTTTACCTAGCAACACCTTTCCTGAGCAGGCTCTAGCGGTTTTTCTAGTACTTGGTGGTCCAACCTCCGTAAGGAACTGACAACTTTTCATATAAACAGGCACAGCCGGGCGGGGCTCGAACACGTGACCATCAGTGATGATAGGTTACAATGATATACAAGTCAGCGACCTAAACCACTCGACAACGGAGGCGGTCCTAAACCACTCGACCACGGAAGCGGTCCATGGTAGAACAATTACTAGCTTTACAAAGGTTAAATCTGTCAAAATGTACCATATGTTTTATAATAATAAACACTCAAGTATTAGTAAAGAAAGGCATATAGGATTTACACAATAGTAAAATTGTACAAGCTTTCTTGCAACTCAGGTTGAACACCACCCTTAACCTTGGACTTAAGCCTCTGTGGCATATTCCTATGTCTCCCACCTTATCCTTTGACTTAAGCCTCTGTGACATATTCCTATTTCTCCCACTTTATCCTTTGACTTAAGCCTCTGTGGCATATTCCTATTTCTCCCACCTTATCCTTTGACTTAAGCCTCTGTGGCATATTCCTATTTCTCCCACCTTATCCTTTGACTTAAGCTTCTGTGGCATATTCCTATTTCTCCCACCTTATCCTTTGACTTAAGCCTCTGTGGCATATTCCTATTTCTCCCACCTTATCCTT
Source organism: Archivesica marissinica (assembly GCA_014843695.1). Classification (NCBI taxonomy): domain Eukaryota; kingdom Metazoa; phylum Mollusca; class Bivalvia; order Venerida; family Vesicomyidae; genus Archivesica; species Archivesica marissinica. The sequence goes on from CM026403.1 coordinate 54,815,758, forward strand.
TGACTTAAGCCTCTGTGGCATATTCCTATTTCTCCCACATTATCCTTTGACTTAAGCCTCTGTGACATGTTCCTATTTCTCCCACCGTATCCTTTGACTTAAGCCTCTGTGACATATTCCTATTTCTCCCACCTTATCCTTTGACTTAAGCCTCTGTGACATGTTCCTATTTCTCCCACCGTATCCTTTACTTAAGCCTCTGTGACATATTCCTATTTCTCCTGCTATAGAATTCTATATATGCTCCTAGAAATGCCCTTGGATCTGTAATATTTCTGTGTCTGAACAGTACAGTCAAACATGTCTTAAGCAGCCAGCCAAGGGAATCTTAGAAAGTGGCTGCTTAGCACAGGTGGCTGCTTAATAGAAGACAGATGTATAATAAAACCGCATATCGGGAATCTGGAACTGGCTGCTTAATACAGGTTGGCTGCTTAATGGAGGTGACCACTAACACAGGTTTGACTTTATACCAAGGGGAGACTACTTTGTGGTATTTAGGTCATAGACAGCAAAACAGCGAAAATGGGTATCTGCATTTTAAATTATATTAAATTCAAAAATCTACCACCTGTGAAAAATCCAAAATACCGCAAGACCAGTGATGTATAAATGTACTTACATCAGAGGCGTGGTATCGTTCACATCTACTCGGTGTTTTGTAGGGCAACACCTTCATTCCTCCACCTAAACGTCTTTAGCTAAGAGGTCATAAAGGCTTGAATATGGTTCTAAGTAATCATACCGTGCCCATGAGTAAAGCTCTAGCTAACATGTCATCAAGCTCTAAAGTAATCACCCGTGTCCATGAGTAAAGCTCTAGCTAGCATGTCATCAAGCTCTAAAGTAATCACCCTTGTCCATGAGTAAGGCTCTAGCTAACAGGTCATCAAGCTCTAAAGTAATCACCCTTGTCCATGAGTAAGGCTCTAGCTAACATGTCATCAAGCTCTAAAGTAATCACCCTTGTCCATGAGTAAGGCTCTAGCTAAAAGGTCATCAAGCTCTAAAGTAATCACCCGTGTCCATGAGTAAAGCTCTAGGTAAAAGGTCATCAAGCTCTAAAGTAATCACCCGTGTCCATGAGTAAAGCTCTAGCTAAAAGGTCATCAAGCTCTAAAGTAATCACCCGTGTCCATGTGTAAAGCTCTATGTAAAAGGTCATCAGCTCTAAAGTAATCACCCGTGTCCATGAGTAAAGCTCTAGCTAACATGTCATCAAGCTCTAAAGTAATCACCCGTGTCCATGAGTAAAGCTCTAGCTAAAAGGTCATCAAGCTCTAAAGTAATCACCCGTGTCCATGTGTAAAGCTCTATGTAAAAGGTCATCAGCTCTAAAGTAATCACCCGTGTCCATGAGTAAAGCTCTAGCTAACATGTCATCAAGCTCTAAAGTAATCACCCGTGTCCATGAGTAAAGCTCTAGCTAAAAGGTCATCAAGCTCTAAAGTAATCACCCGTGTCCATGTGTAAAGCTCTATGTAAAAGGTCATCAGCTCTAAAGTAATCACCCGTGTCCATGAGTAAAGCTCTAGCTAACATGTCATCAAGCTCTAAAGTAATCACCCGTGTCCATGTGTAAAGCTCTATGTAAAAGGTCATCAGCTCTAAAGTAATCACCCGTGTCCATGAGTAAAGCTCTAGCTAACATGTCATCAAGCTCTAAAGTAATCACCCGTGTCCATGAGTAAAGCTCTAGCTAAAAGGTCATCAAGCTCTAAATAATCACCCGTGTCCATGAGTAAAGCTCTAGCTAACATGTCATCAAGCTCTAAAGTAATCACCCGTGTCCATGTGTAAAGCTCTATGTAAAAGGTCATCAGCTCTAAAGTAATCACCCGTGTCCATGAGTAAAGCTCTAGGTAAAAGGTCATCAAGCTCTAAAGTAATCACCCGTGTCCATGAGTAAAGCTCTAGCTAACATGTCATCAAGCTCTAAAGTAATCACCCGTGTCCATGTGTAAAGCTCTATGTAAAAGGTCATCAGCTCTAAAGTAATCACCCGTGTCCATGAGTAAAGCTCTAGCTAACATGTCATCAAGCTCTAAAGTAATCACCCGTGTCCATGTGTAAAGCTCTATGTAAAAGGTCATCAGCTCTAAAGTAATCACCCGTGTCCATGAGTAAAGCTCTAGGTAAAAGGTCATCAAGCTCTAAAGTAATCACCCGTGTCCATGAGTAAAGCTCTAGCTAACATGTCATCAAGCTCTAAAGTAATCACCCGTGTCCATGTGTAAAGCTCTATGTAAAAGGTCATCAGCTCTAAAGTAATCACCCGTGTCCATGAGTAAAGCTCTAGCTAACATGTCATCAAGCTCTAAAGTAATCACCCGTGTCCATGAGTAAAGCTCTAGCTAAAAGGTCATCAAGAATTACATAATCACCCGTGTCCATGAGTAAAGCTCTAGCTAACATGTCATCAAGCTCTAAAGTAATCACCCGTGTCCATGTGTAAAGCTCTATGTAAAAGGTCATCAGCTCTAAAGTAATCACCCGTGTCCATGAGTAAAGCTCTAGCTAACATGTCATCAAGCTCTAAAGTAATCACCCGTGTCCATGTGTAAAGCTCTATGTAAAAGGTCATCAGCTCTAAAGTAATCACCCGTGTCCATGAGTAAAGCTCTAGCTAACATGTCATCAAGCTCTAAAGTAATCACCCGTGTCCATGTGTAAAGCTCTATGTAAAAGGTCATCAGCTCTAAAGTAATCACCCGTGTCCATGAGTAAAGCTCTAGGTAAAAGGTCATCAAGCTCTAAAGTAATCACCCGTGTCCATGAGTAAAGCTCTAGCTAACATGTCATCAAGCTCTAAAGTAATCACCCGTGTCCATGTGTAAAGCTCTATGTAAAAGGTCATCAGCTCTAAAGTAATCACCCGTGTCCATGAGTAAAGCTCTAGCTAACATGTCATCAAGCTCTAAAGTAATCACCCGTGTCCATGAGTAAAGCTCTAGCTAAAAGGTCATCAAGAATTACATAATCACCCGTGTCCATGAGTAAAGCTCTAGCTAACATGTCATCAAGCTCTAAAGTAATCACCCGTGTCCATGTGTAAAGCTCTATGTAAAAGGTCATCAGCTCTAAAGTAATCACCCGTGTCCATGAGTAAAGCTCTAGCTAACATGTCATCAAGCTCTAAAGTAATCACCCGTGTCCATGTGTAAAGCTCTATGTAAAAGGTCATCAGCTCTAAAGTAATCACCCGTGTCCATGAGTAAAGCTCTAGGTAAAAGGTCATCAAGCTCTAAAGTAATCACCCGTGTCCATGAGTAAAGCTCTAGCTAACATGTCATCAAGCTCTAAAGTAATCACCCGTGTCCATGTGTAAAGCTCTATGTAAAAGGTCATCAAGCTCTAAAGTAATCACCCGTGTCCATGAGTAAAGCTCTAGCTAACATGTCATCAAGCTCTAAAGTAATCACCCGTGTCCATGTGTAAAGCTCTATGTAAAAGGTCATCAGCTCTAAAGTAATCACCCGTGTCCATGAGTAAAGCTCTAGCTAACATGTCATCAAGCTCTAAAGTAATCACCCGTGTCCATGTGTAAAGCTCTATGTAAAAGGTCATCAGCTCTAAAGTAATCACCCGTGTCCATGAGTAAAGCTCTAGGTAAAAGGTCATCAAGCTCTAAAGTAATCACCCGTGTCCATGAGTAAAGCTCTAGCTAACATGTCATCAAGCTCTAAAGTAATCACCCGTGTCCATGTGTAAAGCTCTATGTAAAAGGTCATCAGCTCTAAAGTAATCACCCGTGTCCATGAGTAAAGCTCTAGCTAACATGTCATCAAGCTCTAAAGTAATCACCCGTGTCCATGAGTAAAGCTCTAGCTAAAAGGTCATCAAGAATTACATAATCACCCGTGTCCATGAGTAAAGCTCTAGCTAACATGTCATCAAGCTCTAAAGTAATCACCCGTGTCCATGTGTAAAGCTCTATGTAAAAGGTCATCAGCTCTAAAGTAATCACCCGTGTCCATGAGTAAAGCTCTAGCTAACATGTCATCAAGCTCTAAAGTAATCACCCGTGTCCATGTGTAAAGCTCTATGTAAAAGGTCATCAGCTCTAAAGTAATCACCCGTGTCCATGAGTAAAGCTCTAGGTAAAAGGTCATCAAGCTCTAAAGTAATCACCCGTGTCCATGAGTAAAGCTCTAGCTAACATGTCATCAAGCTCTAAAGTAATCACCCGTGTCCATGTGTAAAGCTCTATGTAAAAGGTCATCAGCTCTAAAGTAATCACCCGTGTCCATGAGTAAAGCTCTAGCTAACATGTCATCAAGCTCTAAAGTAATCACCCGTGTCCATGTGTAAAGCTCTATGTAAAAGGTCATCAGCTCTAAAGTAATCACCCGTGTCCATGAGTAAAGCTCTAGCTAACATGTCATCAAGCTCTAAAGTAATCACCCGTGTCCATGTGTAAAGCTCTATGTAAAAGGTCATCAGCTCTAAAGTAATCACCCGTGTCCATGAGTAAAGCTCTAGCTAACATGTCATCAAGCTCTAAAGTAATCACCCGTGTCCATGTGTAAAGCTCTATGTAAAAGGTCATCAGCTCTAAAGTAATCACCCGTGTCCATGAGTAAAGCTCTAGCTAACATGTCATCAAGCTCTAAAGTAATCACCCGTGTCCATGAGTAAAGCTCTAGGTAAAAGGTCATCAAGCTCTAAAGTAATCACCCGTGTCCATGAGTAAAGCTCTAGCTAACATGTCATCAAGCTCTAAAGTAATCACCCGTGTCCATGTGTAAAGCTCTATGTAAAAGGTCATCAGCTCTAAAGTAATCACCCGTGTCCATGAGTAAAGCTCTAGCTAACATGTCATCAAGCTCTAAAGTAATCACCCGTGTCCATGAGTAAAGCTCTAGCTAAAAGGTCATCAAGCTCTAAATAATCACCCGTGTCCATGAGTAAAGCTCTAGCTAACATGTCATCAAGCTCTAAAGTAATCACCCGTGTCCATGTGTAAAGCTCTATGTAAAAGGTCATCAGCTCTAAAGTAATCACCCGTGTCCATGAGTAAAGCTCTAGCTAACATGTCATCAAGCTCTAAAGTAATCACCCGTGTCCATGTGTAAAGCTCTATGTAAAAGGTCATCAGCTCTAAAGTAATCACCCGTGTCCATGAGTAAAGCTCTAGGTAAAAGGTCATCAAGCTCTAAAGTAATCACCCGTGTCCATGAGTAAAGCTCTAGCTAACATGTCATCAAGCTCTAAAGTAATCACCCGTGTCCATGAGTAAAGCTCTAGGTAAAAGGTCATCAAGCTCTAAAGTAATCACCCGTGTCCATGAGTAAAGCTCTAGCTAACATGTCATCAAGCTCTAAAGTAATCACCCGTGTCCATGTGTAAAGCTCTATGTAAAAGGTCATCAAGCTCTAAAGTAATCACCCGTGTCCATGTGTAAAGCTCTATGTAAAAGGTCATCAGCTCTAAAGTAATCACCCGTGTCCATGAGTAAAGCTCTAGGTAAAAGGTCATCAAGCTCTAAAGTAATCACCCGTGTCCATGAGTAAAGCTCTAGCTAACATGTCATCAAGCTCTAAAGTAATCACCCGTGTCCATGTGTAAAGCTCTATGTAAAAGGTCATCAGCTCTAAAGTAATCACCCGTGTCCATGAGTAAAGCTCTAGCTAACATGTCATCAAGCTCTAAAGTAATCACCCGTGTCCATGTGTAAAGCTCTATGTAAAAGGTCATCAGCTCTAAAGTAATCACCCGTGTCCATGAGTAAAGCTCTAGGTAAAAGGTCATCAAGCTCTAAAGTAATCACCCGTGTCCATGAGTAAAGCTCTAGCTAACATGTCATCAAGCTCTAAAGTAATCACCCGTGTCCATGTGTAAAGCTCTATGTAAAAGGTCATCAGCTCTAAAGTAATCACCCGTGTCCATGAGTAAAGCTCTAGCTAAAAGGTCATCAAGCTCTAAAGTAATCACCCGTGTCCATGAGTAAAGCTCTAGCTAACATGTCATCAAGCTCTAAAGTAATCACCCGTGTCCATGTGTAAAGCTCTATGTAAAAGGTCATCAGCTCTAAAGTAATCACCCGTGTCCATGAGTAAAGCTCTAGCTAACATGTCATCAAGCTCTAAAGTAATCACCCGTGTCCATGTGTAAAGCTCTATGTAAAAGGTCATCAGCTCTAAAGTAATCACCCGTGTCCATGAGTAAAGCTCTAGCTAACATGTCATCAAGCTCTAAAGTAATCACCCGTGTCCATGTGTAAAGCTCTATGTAAAAGGTCATCAGCTCTAAAGTAATCACCCGTGTCCATGAGTAAAGCTCTAGCTAACATGTCATCAAGCTCTAAAGTAATCACCCGTGTCCATGTGTAAAGCTCTATGTAAAAGGTCATCAGCTCTAAAGTAATCACCCGTGTCCATGAGTAAAGCTAGCTAACATGTCATCAAGCTCTAAAGTAATCACCCGTGTCCATGAGTAAAGCTCTAGCTAAAGGTCATCAAGCTCTAAAGTAATCACCCGTGTCCATGAGTAAAGCTCTAGCTAACATGTCATCAAGCTCTAAAGTAATCACCCGTGTCCATGTGTAAAGCTCTATGTAAAAGGTCATCAAGCTCTAAAGTAATCACCCGTGTCCATGAGTAAAGCTCTAGCTAACATGTCATCAAGCTCTAAAGTAATCACCCGTGTCCATGTGTAAAGCTCTATGTAAAAGGTCATCAGCTCTAAAGTAATCACCCGTGTCCATGAGTAAAGCTCTAGCTAACATGTCATCAAGCTCTAAAGTAATCACCCGTGTCCATGAGTAAAGCTCTAGCTAAAAGGTCATCAAGCTCTAAA
>CM026403.1:54823555-54846212 GCA_014843695.1 Archivesica marissinica
ACACACACAACACACACACACCACACACAACACACACACAACACACACAACACACACACAACACACACAATACACACAGACAACACACACACAACACACAACACACACAACACATACAACACACACATACACACACAACACACATACAATACACACACAAAACACACACACAACACACACACAACACACACACAACACACACCACACACACCACACACCACCACACCACATATCACATCGCCATACCATACACCCCACACACCACACACAACACCAAACCACACACACACACACACACACACACACACACACACACAACACACACACACACACACACACACACACACACACACACACACACACACACACACACACACACACAACTGAATCCAGTTTGTTTATCCGATGTCCGCATCAAAGAAGACAACAATTATATGCATAGCTTGTGCCATCACGCAGCTACTAATACCTTAGGTTGCCGCGTTATCTATTCGTAAATTATTGCGCAGGGTATATTATAAATGTTCATAAAATGTAAATTCTGATAGAAAAGTGCATGCAAATATTTCAATACATTTGAATGTCAAAGGTAACGGTGCTCTGTTGAGACATCGTAATATACACAATGCTACGATGACGATACTCGATGCTACGATTACGATAGTCGATGCTACGATGGCGATAATACGATATAATATCGTGATATCGCTATCGTAGCATCGACTATCGTCATCGTACCATCGACTATCACCGTCGTCCCATCGACTATCGTCAACGTAGCATCGACTATCACCACCATCGTACCATCGAATATCGTCATCGTAGCATCGACTATCGTCATCGTAGTATCGACTATCGCCTTCCGGATGGACATGCGCAATGGTATGCGGTGCCGGTAATAAGCCCTGCAACACTGGGACTGATCAGGATCTACACTGGTCACCAATAATGACATTGATCAGGATCTACCATGGTCACCAATACTGGGACTGATCAAGATATACACTAGTCACCAATACTGGGACTGGTCTGGATCTACACTGGTCACCAATACTGGGACTGATCTGGATCTACACTATACACCATACTGGGACTGCTCAGGATCTACACTGGTCACCCATACTGGGACTTATCAGGATCTACACTGGTCACCAATACGGGGACTGATCAGGATATACACTGGTCACGCATACTGGGACTGATCAGATTCTACACTGGTCAACAATATTGGGACTTAATAGGATCTACACTGGTCTACCACACTAGGCCTGATCAGGATCTACACTATTCACCAATACTGGGACTGCTCAGGATCTACACTGGTCACCCATACTGGGACTTATCAGGATCTACACTGGTCACCAATACGGGGACTGATCAGGATATACACTGGTCACGCATACTGGGACTGATCAGATTCTACACTGGTCAACAATATTGGGACTTAATAGGATCTACACTGGTCTACCACACTAGGCCTGATCAGGATCTACACTATTCACCAATACTGGGACTGATCTGGATCTACACTGGTCACCCATACTGGGACTGATGAGGATATTATATCGTATTATCGTCATCGTAGCATCGAGTTTCGTCATCGTAGCATCGACTATCGTCACCGTACCATCGACTATCACCATCGTAGCATCGAGTATCGTTATCGTACCATCGAGTATCGTAATATCGGCTCGATAACGATATTACGATGGCCTCAACGGAACACCGTACACACCAAATTATTCTGTTTGATTTTATCGCCGATTCAAACGTTCGTGTGACATTTACGTCTGGACAATATTTGTAACATTTATTTCCAGTTTGTGTAGCATGTGACAAATGCGTTTTTATTTCAATAGGGGTAGTGATGCCAAACGTAAACGTCACAAATGTGTGACAAATTCGTTCCATTTATGTGATATATTCGTACGTATTCTTCACCATGTGTGACGAATTCGCACGTATTCTTCACACATTTTTCAAACGTGTGAGGAATTCGTTTATGTGACATATAGGGCTCAACATACCCTGCATGAACAAACTTTATCTACCGTATCCCAAGCAACTTATCTTGCTGTAGAAATATCATCCAATCTCGCATGGACTCCGCACATAAATAAAATAACCAGTAAATCCAGTCAGAGCTTAGGCTTCTTAAAAAGAAATTTTCATTCGGCACGCAAAACAACCAAACAAGCTGCTTATAGCTCTATTGTCAGACCTACATTAGAATATTGCTCATCAGTATGGGATCCACACACACAGAAAGACAATGCCATAGTTGAAAATATTCAAAAACACATACAGCAAGACCCCGGGCACAGCCACTAATATAATGAATGATCTGAAATGGAACTCCTTAGAAAGTAGACGAAAAACACACCTGCTTACTCTGTTCTATAAAATGGTAAATAATCATGTGGCTGTCAATTCATCACAATATCTCACACCTTACAGCAGACAGTCACAACATTACCACCATTTGGCATATCACATTCCATTCACAAAAGTTGACTCTTTCAAGTGCTCATACTTTCCGAGAACAGTTGTTCAATGGAATATACTGCCATCTCATGTAGTCAGCGCTGGGTTTTAAGGTTTAAGGTGTTTAGTTTTTGCATCTTTTTTTTATCACACTACCAGTGTCCTCTTTGGTGGAATTATAGTAGTTGAGACGGCCTGGTAGCTCACTTTCCTACCCCCCCCCCCCACATATGGCCATACTAGCTCAATTGTTGACTGTTTGCCATTAACAGAGAACAACAAGAAGAAGAAGGGATAACAATCAGGTCATTATGAATTTTATGCATAAGGGATAACCTACTGTCAATACACTCTTCATCTAGTGATTGGCTTAATTTGGTCAAGAAAACTAGCTTTATGTGGGTTCAGGTTATTGAGAAGTTTCTATACCATTTGAACTTACTGTGATTCCTTCATATTTGGAATGGATTGACCATACAGGTTTCCATTTGTGTCCTGAATTTTCATAGGTAAGTCTTAGTGAAGTGAGGTGCTCTCATGTTAAACCCCTCGCGGGGATGTATACATGTTTACTATTGTTTTGTTAAAGAACGAGTGTCTGATTTGACCTCGTATGTCCTGATATACGCTTGTCTGTTCAAATACCAGAACATTTAAAAACATGTAACAAATTAATTTTATTCCAATATTATTGGCCGTCACAATGTGACTGTTTGAAAATTGTCACATTTTTAGGAAGCAACAAATTACAAAAGTACATACAATTTAATTTCTCTCTCACCTTACAGCATTCCCTACCGGGATACTGACATAATCCCCCCCCCATCAGTCATTTTAGATTATTGGAGGATAGTGCAATGATACAGACAGAGACCCATTCCAGCGTCTCCTCTGGTTCGTTTACATACACGGTGTAAAGCACCGGCACGGGACCTCGGTTTAAAGTCCCATCTGAAAGACTGTTAATATTACTATTGTCAGACGGACAGGGGTCGAACATGCGAACCCTGGATTCTCAGTCCAACGTGTTAACCACTGGACTACTGGTCCGTCTATTTCTCCAAGTACTATAAGTATAAGAGGTATGCGCAATTATTTACGACATACAGTGTTACTTGTTCAGAAGCCAAATAACGAATGTTGTGGAAGCTTTTACGTGCACGGTGTAAAGCACCGACACGAGACATCGGTTTAACGTCCCATCTGAAAGACTTAATTTTATTAGGGTCAGACGGGGGATCGAACCTGCGATCCCTGGATTACCAGTCCAGCGTGTTACCACTGGACTATAGATCCGTCTGTTTACCACAGGAGAAAAAAGGGTTAGGGTCCTACCTTGAATGTGATTGGGGGGGGGATTATGTCTACCTGGGTTGTTATATGGAGGTGTGATTATGTCTGCCTATGTCAAAGAGTCGATTAGTAGAAATTGTTGAATGTGTAGTTCTTAGACTATTAGATTTGGTAATGCAGCAGTCATTCGGGCTCGTGCTGTGAACATATTTATATTATATACATTTTTATAACACAAAGTTTGTCTGCGCTTCATCTCCAAAACCCCTTGTTGGAGTTTCACCAAACTTGGCACGAAGCATCGATATGACGTCTAGTTGTGCATATTGTAACCCTGTTCCAGTTGGATGTTCACCAAACTTGGCAGGAAGCATCGATATGATGTCTAGTTGTGCATATCGTAACCCTGTTCCAGTTGGATGATTTGTTGCGGATATTAAGCTGCCAGTTTCCAGATTCCCAATTTGTTATTTTGTTATAAAATTACCTTCTATATAGCAGTCACTTGTGCTAAGCAGCCACTTTCTGTGATTCCCTTGGTTGCCTGCTTAAGACAGGTTTGACTGTACCTGCATTATAGAAATAGTGACACATCTAGGTGGGAATGATTTAAAGGAAAACATTCCTTAACCTGCCGAATAAATTGGTCAGAATGTGCAAAATAGATCCAGATCGAGCAGGATCTAATGTTTCAAATTTTATTTATTTTACAACGATTGCGAAGCAAGTTTTAACAAATCACTTTTGTTGGCGCGGATGAAAGCGTAAATGTTGTCATTCTTGTGGGAGGAAACTGGAGTACCCGGAGAAAAGCCACCTTTCTGAGCTGGCGACCACCGTACCATCTCACAAGCAATTTCTAGCAACATCAGTTACAGCCCTTCCCGGCAAGAAATTTCTAGCAATATCAGTTACGGCCCTTCCCGGCAAGCAATTTCTAGCAACATCAGTTACGGCCTTCCCGGCAAGCAATTTCTAGCAACATCAGTTAGTTACTTCCCTTCCCTGGAAGATAGTAATTGCAAAGAAATAGCCCCCTTGTTTAAATTACTATTCTATCGTGCACACATATATCAGTGCTCATTCTAGAAGGCGACATGGGCGAAGTAGTCGCCCTGGGAACCATGACCTCGCCCCCTGAGTGCTCCACTTCTCTTTTTAAATAATTTTAATTCAAATAATTTTTTTTTACAATTTTCAGACAAAATATTATCCAGAAAGATACACTGGCCCATTATAAAGCACTCCTATTCAAATGTTGTATTTAATGATCGTATTGTATTACCATCTTATGAGTTACTAAATAATACAATAAGATGACGCAATCGCGCACTTTCTCACTTCTCCCAAAAATGTGGGTCTAGCTTGAGCGTCGTACATGTAATACTTAGTCCAGTTGTGTCCAATAAAACAAATATCAAACTGATTTATATTGTTTTCAGAATGGAAATGTTAACCTACACCATCAATGGTTTGGGCATTCGTGGCTTTTTCGAATACAAAAAAGTTTGGCGTCCGAAAAAGGGAGAAATCTTAAAGTGTAAACAGAGTCCATCTGGTCCAGTTGACGTTTTGAAAGGCAAGACTGTTGTAGGACGTGTACCCGCTGAATTCGAGAATAAACAAGATATTCTGAAAGCTGGAGGGAAGATAGTAGCAATGGTGTTAACAAAACAATCCAGAAAAGGAGGACCAAAAGGAGAAGAAATTCCATGTCGGTATATATTGTCAGGCGTGACACCATTATTTCGAAATCTCTGCAATGATCTTAAACTAGGTAATGTATTTATTTATAATGTATTGACAATGCTTTGTATTAGTCACATAGTAAAACTATTTAAAAATCATCTCAGAATCCGAAGTCATAATCAATTACTGAAATAGACATCGTAGAAGGAATTCAACTACATGTACATCCCCGCGATATCGATGAGGTGTTTGCCATCTAAGGAAGATTAAGAAGATATTTGTGTGTTTCAATGTATGATCAAATTACGGTATATTTCACCGAATAAACGTAATATATCACGAGTGGCGACTGGTATGTTAATAAATAAAATCTTATTCTGTCATTCATTTATAAATTCAATTCTAGAATCATGGAAAAGTGAGTATCACTTCATATTAATGTGCCCACATTACTCAAACCTAAGATCGAAATTCATTAAAAGATATTACCATACTTGGCCGACTGTACAGAAATGTATTAATCTTTTGTCATGCAAGTCAAAAAACATCACCATTGGTCTTTCCAAATTTATATATTTTGCAAATAAGCAACGAAACTAACGCATTTTTACACATATATTTGAACTTGTGATTGTGCTCTTTTGTAGGGTTCCATGTCACTGTCTGTTTTTACTTAATTGCTACAAACATGTACTGTATACTGTTTTATGCAATAAACGTATTATATTGCAGGGATCATTCTAGAGGGCGATGTGGGCGAAATAGTCGCCATAGGGACCCTGACTTCGCCCTCTGGGGGCCCCACTTCTCCCTAATTTATTTTTTATATATTTTCGTTTTTACGATTTTCAAACTAAATTTTGTCTAGTAAGATACACTGGCCCATTATAAAGCACTCCTTCTATTCAAATGTTGTATTTAATGGTTGTACTGTGCATTTTAACCCTATTTTGGAGAAGTATATTAAAGAACGCCATTTAAGGAAGTGATCACTTCTCCCAAAAATTCTGACCTAGAATGAACCCTGTATTGTACATTTTTGTATTTAAGAAAACAAAAGCTGGAAAGTGTGTCATGATAGAAAACGGTGCAACCGTGTACTAAATGGAACTAGGACGTCATAATAGACAAATCACGTCACTGACATCTTGAGTCCGAAATATATACGGCTGCCGAAAAGTCAACAGATCGTTCTTGTATTATAGATTTCACAACTCTTCTTCACCCAAACCACTTGACCAATGGTAGCCAACTTTCCCAGTTATAGACCATGTGTGAAGCCTCTTCAGATTTGTTAAGATGGAGATTATAGCGAATAATAAAAATAATAATATAAATTCTTCGAACATCTCATGAACCACCAGTCCGATTTAGGGAACATTTGGTAGGAATGAGCCATGTACAGTGCCCTTATTATTATTTTTATATATTTTATACAAATTTATTTTAGCTCGATTGCGAAACAAGTTCTTATTACTTATATTAATCACTCTCGGTGATGGAATCCATCGCCACGAGGGAGAGAGAAGAGGCAACGTGGAATTTAAATGCAATTTAATTTATTTGAATTTACAATGCCCTTACACAGTTGTTAAGTGGTGCCCCACGAGGTGAAAGTCAGTGAGACAGTTCCCTCTTGTCTAATTATATATATTTGTGACCAGACTAGTAGGGAAGTAATTGATATTACTATTATTATTGTTTGATAATGAAAACATATTTTATTTCAGTAATTAAAGAACTCAGCAAGATGGATAAGAAAATCAGTATGAAAATGACGGTGAAGGTAAAATTTAAAATCATACCCTGTACAGTATTTGTTTTTCTTCTCCAAATGGAAGATTATGCCTTTAACTCTGTGCACGCTAGCGATGAAAATAACAGTCAAACTGTCATTCATAAGAATTATATTTATGACCACACGATGCTAATGAAATAACATGCACATTGTCATAGACTTTCATAAGAATTATATAGTAACAACACGATGCTAATGAAATAACAGGCAAATTGTCATAGACTTTCATAAGAATTATATTTATAACACACGATGCTAATGGAATAACAGGCAAATTGTCATAGACTTTCGTAAGAATTATATTTATAACCAACACAATGCTAATGGAACAACAGACAAATTGTCATAGACTTTCATAAGAATTATATTTATAACCACACAATGCTAATGAAATAACAGGCAAATTGTCATAGACTTTCATAAGAATTATATTTATAACAACACAATGCTAATGAAATAACAGGCAAATTGTCATAGACTTTCATAAGAATTATATAGTAACAACACAATGCTAATGAAATAACAGGCAAATTGTCATAGACTTTCATAAGAATTATATTTAGAACAACACAATGCTAATGAAATAACAAAGTTTATTTGCGGGCCGTTTTCGAACATTATTACGCATACAGTTAAGATAAATACACGTCGGGAGGTATTACGATACTAAATAAACGAAGTCGTGATAGCGCAATGGATGCGCGTTCGCTTCAGGTGCAAAAATGTCCGGAGTTCGAGCCCCGCTTGAGCCGTTACGCTTGTGTCCTTTGGCCAGGCATTTGAATTCCACATTGCCTCTTCTCTCTACTTCATGGCGATGGATTCCATCAGGAATGAGGTCTCGAGAGTGATTAATATAAGTTGAAAGAACTTGTTTTGCAATCGAGCTAAAATATATTTGTATAAACTAATTAAACAATAAATTTACAGGAAATATTGGAAATTGGTGGCTTAGTGGTCAACAACTTAACATGTCCTACTGCTTATCCAGGGGTCGTGAGTTTGGTAGTCTTTCGGGCGGGACTAGTCAGGTGTTCCATGTATCTGTACTAGAAACTGGGCAATTAGAAGTACATGTACCAGGAATGCTTCTCTAATCGGAATGTCTTCTGTAGCATGCACTATCATCCATATAATGAATTGACTAACATGCATCATGCATGTACTTGTGTCGCCACAAAGTTGCCGCAGCGACGATAAATAAATACTTAAGTTAAGAAAGAAAATAGACATAGTTTATTAAATTCCAGTTAGGATTTGAAGCCCATGAGGAGACAGTTTATTAAATTCCAGTTAGGCTTTGAAGCCCATGAGGAGACAGTTTATTAAATTCCAGTTAGGCTTTGAAGCCCATGAGGAGACATAGTTTATTAAATTCCAGTTAGGCTTTGAAGCCCATGAGGAGACAGTTGATTAAATTCCAGTTAGGCTTTGAAGCCCATGAGGACAGCCATACATATTACAATGTATATACAGTTAGCGAACAGTGCAAACATAATGCATACATTATATACAAATCAATGTGAGCTCCCACAAACATAGGCATGTACTATTTATCTGATATGTGTCTTATAATTAAAGCAAAGCAGTTCTTTATTTCTAACATGGAGAAGGTCATATTCACATATAAGGACATTATATTGACCCAATAAGAAAAGGTTAATTGCATGCACGACTTGTAGGCCTACTGTTTGACATTGCAAAACCCGGAAACACAATAAAAATTAAATGGCATATAATTCTACTCATGTCTCCGAAAATTTGAGTTGTTCATCTGTCTGTCTGTGTGGACCAACATTTAGTGTTTAGTTGAATACTGTCCTAAATCATTGGAGCTATTTGGAACATTTAACTCTGTGCACGCTAGCTTTGGAAATAAGTCAAATGTGTCGTGCAATTTCATTAGCATTTTGTCCAAGATAAGAAAAACACTATGTGAATTGTCGTCTGCTACATTTATTTGAACTATTTAGTGCCTTTATTTTATCCAGCATGCAAGAATTAAGCATTGCCTTGACAAACGGTTTAACTCATAAACCTTGATTATTGGTGATGCATCCGTATGTCCGTCCATCCTGCCATAGTCACAGTTTTGTGTGTCCAACTCCTTATTCACTTTGGGGCAGCATTGCATCATATCTGCACTGGCCACTCACCATGGTATGTAGATAATAACATTGTCTGGACATTTTGCTTCGACTGTTTTATCCGCAGTGACTGTGATAACCAGGGTTCTCGCTGTCGGTCGCCAATGACAAAAAGCAAATATTAGCGCTAAATTGTGTTCTTTTTTTTTTGTGGCACATGTTTTGTCAAATACATGGTTTCAAATATTTATAGCTATGTGGCTCTTTTTTTAATTGGCTCCAGTGTTTTTCAATTGGCGACAGAATTGGCGCAGACAAACATTATGAACCCTGGATAGCCTGTTGTAAGCTGTCCATTCTATCTAATATCCTGCCATAGACAGACACACATTTGTGTGTCCAACCCATCATTCATTATGGGGCCAATTGGATTCTAGTTTAGTAAGTTCGAATCCCACCAAGGGCATAGTTGTTTCCTTTGTTGAGACAAATATTTGGGGGGAAAATGATACCATATAATAGTAAATTACATTCTGCAGACATTTGCGTGTTCACCGATGTAGTGTCGCTTTAATAGTTGGCAGTTTCGTACAGAGGTTGGTGCACCCAAGTACTGGTTAACCGCTGGAGCCTGCCCGGGAAAGGTGTTGTTAGGTAAACTGCCCGCCGGTGATATAGCCCGAAATGGTGCTGATGCAGGTGTAAAGCCCGAAATATAACATATAAATCATTCATTATTGCTTCAACTGCTTCCATATCTGCCATGGTTACTCGCCTTGGTATGTAGTTACACTGCTTTGGACCCCCCTTCCTTATGTTCCTTAGATATTTTCTCATATACTTTTCCGTCTAGTAAATTTGATGAAATCAAGGTTTTTTTTAATCATTTATAAAATATTTGGGAGGAGGTATATTAGCCATCCTATGATAAACATTCTATTTTCTATTGCAGGAAAGTCCCAAAAATAAAGTGAAGCGAGTGAGGACAGGGAACAGTGCAGATAAAGCAGGTGCGAAGAAAAGAAAAACCACAACACAAGTAAACATTTTAAGCATTTCTTGACAGCATTAGACAGAAAATTAATTTCACCACTTATTTGTTCTCCTAAAAATGAACAGTCTAAAAGTCCACAGAGAATTTTTAAAACTCAAGGAAACAATCAAATTTCGTATACTTAACTCAACTGTTTGGAAAATATTCTCGTCTTTTCAATGTGATTTTGGCTGTCCGATTAGTGCAGCGGTTAGCGCGCTCGCTTATCACCAAATCAACCCGGGTTTAATCCCCAGACCGGGAAGTATGCGAGATGGTACGGTGGTCGCCATATCGGACAGGTGGGTTTTCTCAGGGTACTCCGGTTTCCTTCCACATGAATGACCACATTTACGCTTTCATCTGCGCCAACGAGAGTGGTTAATATAAGTAAAGAAAGATGCACTGGAATGATGAATTACGCGTGTAACTGCAATATGGAGTGTGGACGCAAAATGGGTTGCCAATCAGTAGACCTTAAAGATTAACTTGATGATTTCATAGCACACATGCTGCCTGTACCTATATCTCCCTGATAAACAGTGTTCACTGTTGTTATACACATGGACTTCTAAAAATGATTGTTTCACCGCTGTGTGTGTTTTACGTTTATTTATCGTCGCTACTGGTTGCCCATATGAGCGACGCCTCCTGAAGAGATTAGTTATTTTAGATTTTGGAGGATAGTGCATGATACAGACAGAGACCAATTCCAGAATCTCCTCTGGTTCTTTTACGTGCACGGTGTAAAGCACCGACACAAGACCTCGGTTTAACGTCCCATCTGACTGTTAATTTTATTAATGTCAGACGGGGGATCGAACCTGTGATCCCTGGATTACCAGTCCAACGTGTTACCACTGGATTACAGATCCATCTGTAATATTCTAGTACATATTACAAAGCTTAATTTATACACGTGCAGAATTGGGTGTCTTTTCAACACCTCCTCATCGTTAAGCAGGTTATTTATGACCCACAGCAGTCAATATGTTTAGATAAAAACAAAAGTGCAAAATATGAGAAATATTTAATTTTAGACTTTTCTAATATTAATAGACTTAAATCGGCCAAAAAAGTGGTTCGGCGGAGATGCATTGTGTCCTCATTTATTATGATGCCTATTTATTATTTGTCCGCCTCCGTGTTCGAGTGGTCAAGGTCGCTGACTTGTATACCACTGTAAACTATCATCACTGATGGTCACAGGTTCGAGCCCCGCTCAGACTGTGTCTCATTTATATGAAAAATTGGCAGTTTCTTACGGAGGTTGGTGCACCCAAGTACTGGTTAACCGCTGGAGCCTGCCCAGGAAAGGTGTTGTTAGGTAAACTGCCCACCGGTAATATAGCCCGAAATGGTGCTGATGCAGGGTAAAACCCGAAATATAACATAATAATATTTGGCGCAGCGAGTCGCTTCACATATAGATGTTGCCTGAACGAAATAGTTTGCAAAAATGTTCACATGAGTTCTTTTGTTATTTTTCCATTTAAAGCGACATTACATTGCAAAAAGGAAATAAAATGCATTATGTTCACGTATAAATGCATAGCTACTACACATTCTTCTTAATACATTCGAACACTAACATTGAATCAATAAACAGTGTTATTGTGGTATACAAACTTTCAAAAGTGAAAGTAGGATTTCGTGTTATCCGCACTCCTGAGTTGACGTATGTTTGTCATTGGAGTCAATACTAAGCACGCGATACTTTCGATTAGAGATAATTTAACTAACATTAGTCTACAAATAAATATGCATAGGTACACATGTGAGATATCACAGTAAATATGTACTATACCTCGTGTTATTCATGATAAACGCTTTGTATCACGCATGACTGTCGACCCTATTTACATTATTTTGTTATGTCAAGAAACCCCGTATACGACGTTTGTTTATTTGTTTAAATACTCAGTTGTTGAGGCAAATATTTGGGAAAAAATTATACCATATAATAGCAAATTACATTCTGCAGACATTTGCGTTTTCACTGATGTAGTGTCGCTTTAATACACTGACATACAAATCATTATCCAAATACCCATTTACTATTGCTTCAACATCTTCCATATCTGCCATGGTTACTCGCCTTGGTATGTAGTTACACTGCTTTGGACCCCCCCTTCCTTATGTCCCTTAGATATTTTCTCATTCTATACTTTTCCGTCTAGTAAATTTGATGAAATCAAGCTTTTTTTATCATTTATAAAATATTTGGCAGGGGGGTATATTAGCCATCCTTTGATAAACATTCTATTTTCTATTGCAGGAAGGTCCCAAAAATAAAGTGAAGCGAGTGAGGACTGGGAACAGTGCAGATAACGCAGGTGCGAAGAAAAGAAAAACCACAACACAAGTAAACATTTTAAACATTTCTTGACAGCATTAGACAGAAAATTAATTTCACCACTTATTTGAACTCCTAAAAATTAACAGTCTAAAAGTCCACAGAGAATTTTTAAAACTCAAGGAAACAATCAAATTTTGTATACTTAACTCAACTGTTTGGAAAATATTCTCGTCTTGTCAATGTGATTTTGGCTGTCCGATTAGTGCAGCGGTTAGCGCGCTCGCTTATCACCAATGCAACCCGGGTTTAATCCCCAGACCGGGAAGTATGCGAGATGGTACGGTGGTCGCCAGATCGGACAGGTGGGTTTTCTCAGGGTACTCCGGTTTCCTTCCACATGAATGACCACATTTACGCTTTCATCTGCGCCAACGAGAGTGGTTAATATAAGTAAAGAAAGATGCACTGGAATGATGAATTACGCGTGTAACTGCAATATGGAGTGTTTGCGAGTGTGGACGCAAAATAGGTCACCCCGTCCATAGGGTCGCCAATCAGTAGACCTTAAAGATTAACTTGATGATTTCATAGCACACATGCTGTCTGTACCTATATCTCCCTGATAAACAGTGTTCACTGTTGTTATACACATGGACTTCTAAATATGATTGTTTCACCGCTATGTGGCACAGATTCTTGTGTGTGTTTTACGTTTATTTATCGTCGCTACTGGTTGCCCATATGAGCGATGCCTCCTGAAGAGATTAGTTATTTTAGATTTTGGAGGATAGTGCATGATACAGACAGAGACCAATTCCAGAATCTCCTCTGGTTCTGTTACGTTCACGGTGTAAAGCACCGACACAAGACCTCAGTTTAACGTCCCACCTGAAAGACTGTTAATTTTATTAGGGTCAGACGGGGGATCGAACCTGCGATCCCTGGATTATCAGTCCAGCGTGTTACCATTGGACTACATATCCGTCTGTACACAGATTATTGAAGTGTTACATCCCGGTTTTAAAGTCTAAAGTTTCTCGAGTATTCTATGCTAGATATAATTG
Source organism: Archivesica marissinica (assembly GCA_014843695.1). NCBI lineage: Eukaryota > Metazoa > Mollusca > Bivalvia > Venerida > Vesicomyidae > Archivesica > Archivesica marissinica. The sequence continues at coordinate 54,837,303 of CM026403.1, forward strand.
TGTCTAAATATTTGTAGGCAAAGAAGATCAATCAAGGAAATACAGGTATGTGTTTTTGTTATTAGCTATTCAGAGAATATGTGTCACTGTTGCACTCAGCCGTGTGGTTTTGTCCCTAATGCCCTTCCGTAGAAATTTTTTTTCGTAAGAATGGTCAAGTGGTTATGGTCGATGACTTTAAATCACTTGTTTGTCACTGCTGCAGATTCGAGGGCCACTGGGTTTGTTGAATTCGTTTGTGTGAGGAAACTATCTAACTGGCTTGTGGAAGGTCAGTGGTTCTACCCAGGTGTAAACAATTATTCAATACTTCTGCATTCGAGTTAAAATAGATCTATTCTAAATTGTGTTGTGCGCATGATAGTTCTACCGGGCATTGTTTATTATTCTTCCATTCTTGTGGTCCTGTTGTTTGTTCGGGTTTTACGTCGTCATCGGCATCAATTTTGGCTATGTCGCCGGAGGACAGTTTACCTAGCAACACCTTTCCTGAGCAGGCTCCAGCGGTTTTTCTAGTACTTGGTGGTCCAACCTCCGTAAGGAACTGACAACTTTTTCATATAAACAGGCACAGCCGGGCGGGGCTCGAACCCGTGACCATCAGTGATGATAGGTTACAATGATATACAAGTCAGCGACCTAAACCACTCGACAACGGAGGCGGTCCTAAATCACTCGACCACGGAAGCGGTCCATGGTAGAACAATTACTAGCTTTACAAAGGATCTGTCAAAATGTACCGTATGTTTTATAATAATAAACGCTCAAGTATTAGTAAAGAAAGGCATATAGGATTTACACAATAGTAAAATTGTACAAGCTTTCTTGCAACTCAGGTTGAACACCACCCTTAACCTTGGACTTAAGCCTCTGTGACATATTCCTATTTCTCCCACCTTATCCTTTGACTTAAGCCTCTGTGACATATTCCTATTTCTCCCACCTTATCCTTTGACTTAAGCCTCTGTGACATATTCCTATTTCTCCCACCTTATCCTTTGACTTAAGCCTCTGTGGCATATTCCTATTTCTCCCACCTTATCCTTTGACTTAAGCCTCTGTGGCATATTCCTATTTCTCCCACCTTATCCTTTGACTTAAGCCTCTGTGGCATATTCTATTTCTCCCACCTTATCCTTTGACTTAAGCCTCTGTGGCATATTCCTTTTCTCCCACCTTTATCCTTTGACTTAAGCCTCTGGCATATTCGTATTTCTCCCACCTTATCCTTTGACTTAAGCCTCTGCATATTCCTATTTCTCCCACCTTATCCATTGACTTAAGCCTCTGTGGCATATTCCTATTTCTCCCCCCTTATCCTTTGACTTAAGCCTCTGTGGCATATTCCTATTTCTCCCACCTTATCCTTTGACTTAAGCCTCTGTGGCATATTCCTATTTCTCCCACCTTATCCTTTGACTTAAGCCTCTGTGGCATATTCCTATTTCTCCCACCTTATCCTTTGACTTAAGCCTCTGTGGCATATTCCTATTTCTCCCACCTTATCCTTTGACTTAAGCCTCTGTGGCATATTCGTATTTCTCCCACCTTATCCTTTGACTTAAGCCTCTGTGGCATATTCCTATTTCTCCCACCGTATCCTTTGACTTAAGCCTCTGTGGCATATTCCGTATTTCTCCTACCTTATCCTTTGACTTAAGCCTGTGGCATATTCCTATTTCTCCCACCTTATCCTTTGACTTAAGCCTCTGTGGCATATTCCTATTTCTCCCACCTTATCCTTTGACTTAAGCCTCTGTGGCATATTCCTATTTCTCCCACCTTATCCTTTGACTTAAGCCTCTGTGGCATATTCCTATTTCTCCCACCTTATCCTTTGACTTAAGCCTCTGTGGCATATTCGTATTTCTCCCACCTTATCCTTTGACTTAAGCCTCTGTGACATATTCCTATTTCTCCCTGGCTGTCTGTCTGTCTGTCTGTCTGTCTGTCTGTCTGTCTGTCTGTCTGTCTGTCTGTCTGTCTGTCTGTCTGTCTGTCTGTCTGTCTGTCTGTCTGTCTGTCTGTCTGTCTGTCTGTCTGTCTGTCTGTCTGTCTAGTTCAATACCACATTTGTCAACATTTTGCAAACACAATCTCATGTTTGTTCTGTGTTTGATTAGACGATTCAATTCAGAAATGTAAGAGCCATTATAGTCTTCTCCTCAAATGACATCACACAATGACATTGGAAATACGGTCAAGCCTATGTTAATGGTCACCTCTGTGAAGCAGCCAATCTGTATTAAGCAGCCAGTTTCCAGATTCCGAACATGTCCCTTTTTATACATCTATTAAGCAGCCACCTGTGCTAAGCAGCCACTTTCTTGCCATTCCATTGGCTGGCTGCTTACGACATGTTTGACTTTACCCTATTCTACAGGCATCTCTACAGGCTGTTCTGCTGGTGAACAATCTATGTCAAGTGAGTGCGTCGTTACAAAAACTACTAGTCACACAACGACTATCTACAGACAGTTCTGCTGATGGACCATCGTATTTAGTATCGTCATTAGGGGGAGAAGTCCATACAATATAAGTATCGTCATTAGGGGGAGAAGTCCATAAAATATAAGTATCGTCGTTAGGGGGTAAAGTCCATAAAATATAAGTATCGTCGTTAGGGGGTAAAGTCCATAAAATATAAGTATCGTCGTTAGGGGGAGAAGTCCATAAAATATAAGTATCGTCATTAGGGGGAAAAGTCCATAAAATATAAGTATCGCCGTTAGGGGGAGAAGTCCATAAAATATAAGTATCGTTGTTAGGGAGAAAAGTCCATAACATATAAGTATCACCACATCAAACTTCATTAATTATTAATTTTAGAATGCATGGTGCTTACAAACGTATTAATTAACCAGCACACGAAACATGATGTATCCTAAGTTCTCTCATTTCAAAGAATGGGTGCTATTTTGTATTCATTAACAACAATATGTTTTAACTTCTCGTAAGGAGAAGATTAGCCAATCCCATATGACATCACCATTCCTACTGTGGTGGCCATTTTGAACGGAAAGTTTACTAGGTATTATATAAAATTGTCAGTAGCATTAGTTTTCTTTATAAAATTCATACCTTGTTGGAACGCTCTAAATGTCAATAAATGGACATGTTTTGTAATGTTTTACAAATTTCGAATCATTAATGAATAAAAAAAAAATTTGCCTGGACAATTTTTTTTTATATACCGGTAATTTTTATACAAATTAATTTTAGCTCGATTGCGAAACAAGTTATTTCAACTTATATAAATCACTCTCGAGACCTCATTCCTGATGGAATCCATCGCCACGAGGGAGAGAGAAGAGGCAATGTGGAATTTAAATCCTTTGCCTAAGGGCACAATCGTAACGGCTCCAGCGGGGCTCGAACTCCGGACATTTCGCACCTGAACGCCTGGACAGTTAAATCTGTCTTAAGCAGCCAGCCAAGATAATCACAAAATTGGCTGCTTCACACAGGTGACTGCTTTCTAGAGGTTAAATGTATCATAAAATTTCATTTTGGGAATCTCGAAATTGGCTGCTTAATGCAGATTGACTGCTTAATGGAGGTGATCAATAACCAGTTTGGACTATATATTAATATATATATAGGTGGAAGTTATGTTCTTATAAATTCTAATCTATACACCATTGTCCAAAATGAAATTATTAATACAGTCAAACCTGTGTTAAAGGTCACCTCTATTAAGCAGCCAATCAGCATTAAGCAGCCAGTTTTCAGATTCCCAATATGATGTTTTATTATACATTTGACCTCTATTAAGCAGCCACCTGTGCTAAGCAGCCACTTTCTGTGATTCCCTTGGCTGGCTGCTTAAGACAGGTTTGACTGTATATAAAACGTGTATTTCAATACCTTTAAAGTTTAAAATGATATCAAATGTTATATAACATTTATTATGTTAAAGAATTAGAAGAAAACCCTGAATTGTAATTTTTAATATTTGCCATACAAGAAGATGTGTGTCTAGATAAAAATGAATCTAGGACCTCCAAGAGTTGCAAATAAGGAAATCTCACCCTAGGGCTGAAGATGTGTACAAAGAACGAGGCTCTGCATAATTCTTTGCATATATCTTCAGCGCTAGAGTGGGATTACCTTAAAGCGACACTACATCGCAAAACGCAAATAAAATGCTGTTTTGTTCACGTATAAATGCATTGCTAGTACAAATTTTCCGAATACATTCGAACACTAACATTGAATCAATAAACAGTGTTTTTGTGGATTGAAAGTATGATTTCATATAACGGTCATCCATGCTCCTGAATTGACGTTGGTTTTGTCATCGGAGTCGACTCTAAACGCGAGATATTGTCGTTTAGAGATAATTTAACTAAGAATAGTCTACAAATAATTATATAGGCACAACTGTGAGATATAACGTTGTGAATGAGGCTGCTGATCCGCGTGTCGATGACGTCTTCATTCTGGGCCACTATCAGCAGCATGAATGGCCTGTTTCTTATGAAGGTCTCGGTACATGCTAGCTGACTATTCCATCTCGTGTCCGCAGGTAGTTGGGGTTTCACCGAGCCGGCTATCTCCGCGAGTAGGGCGCCAGGAATGTGATGATTGCGAAAGTATTTGTTAATTTCGACGACTTGGTTGATGACCTGGGTCGGTGTGATGTCTTGTCCCAGTAGATTGAGCCAGTGGGCGGAGCATCCATAGACGGTAAGGGAGGGATCGTCGTCCTTCAGGTTTCTCCGCATGGCCTCCATCTTCTTCTCATTGTCGGTAACGACACCCGTGACGTTACAGCCGTACTTCTCGTTGGCCTCGTGGATGGCGTCCTGAGCTATCGAGGTGCAGTAGTCCGCCGTCTTCTTATTGGTCCCCGTCTCGACGGCCGTCATGAAGTACGACTTCTCCCCAGTGTGTAAGCTGGTGGCGATGACCGGAGTATTGTGGATGTCACTCCAGCCGTCTTGCATCATGACGACGTCCTTCCCCTCCACTTCGGTTTTTACATGCGAGACGAGTTTCTCGTGTACGGTATCTAGTAGTGCGCCACCCAAGTCCTTGCGATTCGGGCCCTGGTAGCCTGGACGGAGCATTTCGATGGTTTTCTTCCACTCGGGATGTGAGGCGATGTTGAATGGCAGATTGCAGGCGTAGAACAACCTGGCAATCTGGTGATCAAGCTGGATCTTCGTCCTCGCATCAGTCTGACACCCGTAGCTGTTGATCTGGCTCTGCTGTAACTTCAGGCGCTTGGTTGGTTGTTCGGTAGTACATGTAGTTGGTGCTTCAACCTGCGTTGTTGTGGTCTTCTGTGGCACATCACCGACTGGTTCGGGTCTTTTCTTGGAACCCTGGGTAGCGAGGGATGGGCATTTTGGGCAATTGTGTACAAACAAACAGTGTGGGTCATCTCAAATTATGATTCTGACTTCTTTAATAACTAATTGATTATTTTAATAATACAGCTATATTATGAACACATTTCAGGGATAATCCTAAAAACATTTGCATTTTGCCTACTACATTAAACATTTAAAATACCTCCAATAAATGTATGTATAAACTCCTTAAACTGTGTTTGTATACAATGTATATTAGAGTAATAATGAACAGTCTCAATAATGTTAGATCTCTAACATTTATATAAAGATTATAAGCAATGCGTAAATGCCACTATGAATGCCTGTATTTTTCGTCATATTCTTCAAAAGCAGTTCATTTTCATCCTGCACACATGATACTACAATCAGTACACCGGGTAATAGAAATTGTATGGTATATATACCTGTATTTACCACCAAAATCATCCAAATTCTTATTTCCCGGTATCCAAATTCTTATTTCCCAGTATTTCCCGGTATTTCCCAGTATTTCCCGGTATTTCCCGGTATTTCCCGCCGTCCCGGGAAATACTCTTATTTCCCGGGAAATTGCCAACCCTGTAGATGATCCGTGTAACTACAGGGCAATAACGCTGACATCTACTGTTCTGAAACTCTTTGAAAGTGTACTGCTTGTCAGATCAAAGAACAACTTCCTCTGCACCCTAAGTCCTCATCAAGGTGGGTTCCAGCAACAACTTGGATGTCCTATGACTTCGTTTTGCCTTCGTGAATCAATCCTTTTCGCAAAGGAAACTCGTAGTAAATTATTCGTATGTTAATTGGATAGTCGGCAAGCGTTTGACCGTGTGTGGCATCATGGACTGATATACAAACTAAATGAATGTGATATTAACGTTCATACAATGAGACGTTTTGTAAACCTATATAGTAATATGCTTAGTTGTGTCCGGAACCAATCTTTTACAACAGAGTGGTTTCCCGTCGGTCAAGGTACATGACAGGGAGGGAAAAGTTCACCTTTGCTCTATTTAGTGTACATAAACGGACTGAAGAGATTGAGAATTGTAATCTGGGTCTTTGCATATATAACATGAATGTCAACTGTCCTACTGTTGCCGACGACATGGTTCTCATCTCACTATCTAAATCTGGTCTCGATAAAATGATTCAGATATGTCAGGAATGCTCACTGAAATGGCGCTTTGAGTATAATCATTCAAAATGTGCTGTTATAGTATACAATGAAACTAATGCTGTGATTGGTTTTGGAAGCTTGGAACACATTTCATTAAAGAAGAGACTAAGTATACCCATTTAGGTATCTCCTTGGATAAGTGTTTAAATATTAATATGAATGTCCATGATGCTAGCTCAAAATTACGTGGGTCTTTACTGAGTATTACTAACAGTGGTATAAGTTATGGTGATTTAAATCCATTAACTCTTGCGAATATATATAAAACTATAGTACAACCTAAGGCGTTATATGGATGTGAACTATGGAACTATATGACGGATGCAAACACATTACTTCTTGAACGTTCTCATAGATTTTGTGTGGAATTTATCCAAAGATTACATATATGTTCAAATAATGACACTGCCATAAATGCGCTAGGGGTTATGCCAATCACTACATATATAGAGTACAGAAAACTTCAGTTTTTTGGACAACTTTGCAGGCTGCGGTGTAACTACCTAGCGAAGAAAATATTCATTCACAGACTTGTCAGATACACAAATTACAAAGAGCGCCAGAGTTTAGGCTTTATGCCAGATATTTTCAACATTCTGCAAAAATATGATTTACTGTCCTACGTAACTTCGTTTCAAGATTCGGCATACTTTCCATCAAAATATTCATGGAAACGTCTTCTTGCTCTAAGACAGAACATACTTTGTGAAAGAATCTTAACACCGGAACAGTATATGAACATGTTTCCAAATAAAGGTCCGTGTGCACTATGGCATTTGTGTAGAAAATACCCTTCTGTAAAACAATACTGTTTCAACGCTGTTAGTTTATTGTGTACACTACTTTCGTTTTTTAGGCAAGATGCAATTATTTAGCCGAAAGCATTATTATGCATCAAATTCTTTTTTGTGTTGAAAATGAAAACTTGAGATCACGTTATTGCACATACAAGTGTCCAAGTTTTTATTAAATGGATGCGTCAACAACAAAATGTTCAAGTGTTTGACTTACCGGCCAGGGCTTAAACACTATGATATAGATGACTATGCCAGCGAAAAGATTATGCTGGCTAGTGTAAAGTGTTTGTACTTGATGACAAGGTAATGCAATGCCTTATTCGTGAAATGTACAGCAGAGGACCTATATTGAAATATATATGTATAATATAGTTAACATACGTGATAGTCAAGACGTAGGACTGACGGCTCTTTAAATATGACTGAAATTAGTTGAATCATGTATCGTTTTAACAATGCTACACGTGTTATTATTGACTGTACGACTGTAACTGCATGGTAGTAACTTCATGCAGCCATGTGATGTGTGCATACTGTGATCTCCAAGTATCGTGTGTTAGTCTGATTGAATCCTGCATTTCATTTCGGTAAGATCCACTCAGGTTTATAGTGTGCGCTTATCACGGATATTAATACTGGTGCACCGGTATTATAAATGAATATGTGTGGTTTATGTACATGTATGAGTATATTTATATTCATATACAAATATGTGTATGTTATGCTAGAACTACTCTGTACGTACCAGTGTAAATATCATTGTGAAGGCATGTACTTTATTTGCATCGTAAATTGTATGCCTTTCTCTGTAAATATCATATGTATAGATATGTACTTGACGTGCATTGTACCCATGCATTATATAATTGTCAAGTATAATTGTAATTTGTATTAGATTGTGTTCTTTGTAAATTAGATGTTTATGTTTATATTGTATGTGGCTCTCCCTGCAGTGGAGGAAATAAAGTTATCTATCGACTACATTGTCAATGTATGTCGTATTGGTAATGGCGTCAAGAGGTGCTTCTATGAGGAGGGAAAGGGTTAATGTTTAACATACTTTATATTTGGCAATTTGTAAATTGCAAGTTTATCCTCTTTAGAAACAATAGATAGCTATATTACTTTTATTCTAAAAATCATACTGATGATTATATATAATTTGTTTGCTTTGTATTACATTGATCAGGTGTAAATAGTATGTATAATATCAATTTATTAATATGTAAATAATGAGGACTATGTACTATATGCATACATCTTAATAAACTTCTGTTCTGTTCTAAGCAACCTATTTCTTGAACATGATATAACAATAAATGACCTAGTAGGTGTATTTGGTAAAAAATAGGTAGTAGTGTTCCAGCTTTTGAATAGTTTAAATAGTTTATACACTATTTTAAACAGAAACGAGAATTAGAACAAAACTTAGCCATCATTAAAAACAAAGTTAACGTGTACACTAGAAAATGGCATAATTTTGCATTATAATGCAACATGGAATTGATCTTGATCTATATTATTCTGATGACCGGAAGTCACAGCTATCTCTCTCACCTACTCTCTCCCTCAACCTTTCTCTCCCACCCTTTCT
>CM026403.1:54847212-54926556 GCA_014843695.1 Archivesica marissinica
TGTGTAGTGTAATCCAGTAACGATTGGTGTATTCCAGCAGTGTGTAGTGTAATCCAGTAAGGATTGGTGTATTCCAGCTGTAGAGAGCTGTGTAGTCTAGTAGTGAATTATGTATACTAAGTCTGCTTAGTTCATTGTAAGCATGCATCCTTCATTGTAGACGAGCTTATTTCATTGTAATCGCGCTTAGTTAATTTTAATCATACTTAGTTCATTGTAAGCCGGGTTAGTTCATTGTAAGAACGCTTAGTGCATTGCTAAACTAACGCGCACTTCATTCGAGCTCTGTTTTAAGGCAGCCGGAATAACCGTGTATCACTGGCAATAGGCTGATCTTTTAGTTCATTGTATGCCTGATGAGTGAACGTGCTTAGTTCATTGTAGATGTACTTAGTTCATTGTAAACGTGCTTAGTTCATTGTAAACGTGCTTAGTTCATTGTAAACGTGCTTGATTCCGTGTACTAATTGCATGTGCAAATTGACTTCCTGACATCTGTAGTTCTTTGTCTGCATAACACTGTCGACGCTTACAACTTTATTGGCCAGCAACATGCACACTAGAGTTATATCAAGGCAAATTCTTTATATTCAACATGTCGCATATTAGGCATGTCTTGCAGAAACATGTTTTTTCATACATAGCACGATATCAGCGTATTCTTCGTGGGAAACAGTTTGCACGCACTTTTGGCAGAACAATGGCCACTGCATATCTTTTCTCTAACCGCATTATTTATTTACTATCTATAGGATATAAGCCGAAACACGACCCAATATGTACACTATTGGAATGTGTGAGGCGCGTAGCACGGAGACAGTATCAATGTTCGACATATCGGATCCGTTTGAGGCTTATATCACTTAAAACACACACTTCTATAACAAGATCTTACTAATTAAAATTGTTAATTTCGTACATGTACGCGTAGGGTTTAATATAGCACTCTAGCCTTTTGACAGCAGTCCAATATTATTAATAATGGACTGCGAGTACAAAGGTAGGACGTCACGACTGTGTTTTACTACTATATATAAACTGTATGGTTTATAGCTTGATACATAGACCAGTGGGAACACGCTGGACTGGTAATCCAGGGATGGCTGGTTCGATCCCCCGTCTGACCCTAATAAAATTAACAATCTTTCAGATGGGACGGTAAACCGAGGTCTCGTGTCGGTGTTTTACACAGTGCACGTAAAAGAACCAGAGGAGACTCTGGAAAGGGTCTCTGTCTATATCATTGCACTATCCTCCAACATCTAAAATGACTAATCTCTTCAGGAGGCGTCGCTCATATGGGCAACCGGTAGCGACGATAAATAAACGTAAAAACAGAAAACAGCTTGATACATGTGTTGCAATTAACTAGTACATTATAAGTTTGTCTATGAAGAATTATATTACTGTTATAGTCTCTACTATACGAACAAGTTGACAGTTTATTACGGAGGTTGGTGCATGCATCAAGTACTGGTTAACCGCTGGAGCTTGCCCAGGTGTTTTTAGGTAAGCTGCCTGTCGCTCAAATGGGCAACGGGTAGCGACGTTAAATAAACTTAAAATAAAAAACCCCACAGATATGTGACCCACATACTGACACCAAAAAGAAACTGTACACTTGCCTTATATGTAAAATATGTATCCTTATCGAAAAGGATAGACACAGTTTGCGAAATATTGGGTAAGTTAGTGTAAAGTGTAAAATATTATTTTCTTCATTCATGATAATAAAATCCATAATTCTAAAATAAAAAATAGCTCTACTAGAGGGTGGCAATGTACGTTTATAAAATAGCTCTACTAGAGGGTGGCAATGTACTACTAGAGGGTGGCAATGTACTACTAGAGGGTGGCAATGTACATGTACGTTTATAAAATAGCTCTACTAGAGGATGGCAATGTACTACTAGAGGGTGGCAATGTACTACTAGAGGGTGGCAATGTACTACTAGAGGGTGGCAATGTACAAGTACGTTTATAAAATAGCCCTACTAGAGGGTGGCAATGTACAAGTACGTTTATAAAATAGCTCTACTAGAGGGTGGCAATGTACATGTACGTTTATAAAATAGCTCTACTAGAGGGTGGCAATGTACATGTACGTTTATAAAATAGCTCTACTAGAGGGTGGCAATGTACATGTACGTTTATAAAATAGCTCTACTAGAGGGTGGCAATGTACTACTAGAGGAGGCAATGTACTACTAGAGGGTGGCAATGTACAACTAAGGGGCAAACACAAAAACACAACAAACACAACAATGTACAAGTACGTTTATAAATAGCTCTACTAGAGGGTGGCAATGTACTACTAAGGGTGGCAATGTACTACTAGAGGATGGCAATGTACTACTAGAGGTGGCAATGTACTACTATAAAATAGCATACTACTAGAGGGTGGCAATGTACTACTAGAGGATGGCAATGTACTACAACAATACTACTAAGGTGGCAAACACAACAAACACAACAAGTACTACTAGAGGATGGCAATACTACTAGAGGGTGGCAATGTACTACTAGAGGATGGCAATACACAAGGCAATGTACAAGTACGTTTAAAATAGCTCTACTAGAGGGTGGCAATGTACTACTAGAGGGTGGCAATGTACTACTAGAGGGTGGCAATGTACTACTAGAGGATGGCAATGTACTACTAGAGGGTGGCAATGTACTACTAGAGGATGGCAATGTACTACTAGAGGGTGGCAATGTACTACTAGAGGTGGCAATGTACACTAGACAAACAAACAAACACAACAAACCACAACAAACACAACAAACACAACAACCACTAGAGGGTGGCAATGTACCACTAGAGGGTGGCAATGTACCACTAGAGGGTGGCAATGTACTACTAGAGGAGGCAATGTACTACTAGAGGGTGGCAATGTACTACTAGAGGGTGCAATGTACTACTAGAGGGTGGCAATGTACTACTAGAGTGGCAATGTACTACTAGAGGGTGGCAATGTACTACTAGAGGGTGGCAATGTACAAGTACGTTTATAAAATAGCTCTACTAGAGGGTGGCAATGTACGTTTATAAAATAGCTCTACTAGAGGGTGGCAATGTACTACTAGAGGGTGGCAATGTACATGTACGTTTATAAAATAGCTCTACTAGAGGGTGGCAATGTACTACTAGAGGGTGGCAATGTACTACTAGAGGATGGCAATGTACTACTAGAGGATGGCAATGTACTACTAGAGGGTGGCAATGTACTACTAGAGGATGGCAATGTACATGTACGTTTATAAAATAGCTCTACTAGAGGGGCAATGTACTACTAGAGGATGGCAATGTACTACTAGAGGATGGCAATGTACTACTAGAGGATGGCAATGTACTACTAGAGGGTGGCAATGTACTACTAGAGGGTGGCAATGTACTACTAGAGGGTGGCAATGTACTACTAGAGGATGGCAATGTACTACTAGAGGGTGGCAATGTACCAATGTACGTTTATAAAATAGCTCTACTAGAGGGTGGCAATGTACTACTAAAAATAGCTGTACTACTAGAGGGTGGCAATGTACTACTAGAGGATGGCAATGTACTACTAGAGGGTGGCAATGTACTACTAGAGGATGGCAATGTACTACTAGAGGGTGGCAATGTACTACTAGAGGATGGCAATGTACTACTAGAGGGTGGCAATGTACTACTAGAGGGTGGCAATGTACTACTAGAGGGTGGCAATGTACTACTAGAGGGTGGCAATGTACTACTAGAGGGTGGCAATGTACTACTAGAGGGTGGCAATGTACTACTAGAGGATGGCAATGTACTACTAGAGGATGGCAATGTACAAGTACGTTTATAAATAGCTCTACTAGAGGGTGGCAATGTACTACTAGAGGGTGGCAATGTACTACTAGAGGATGGCAATGTACTACTAGAGATGTACACTAAAAATAGCACTACTAGAGGGTGGCAATGTACAAGTACGTTTATAAAATAGCTCTACTAGAGGGTGGCAATGTACTACTAGAAGGGTGGCAATGTACTACTAGAGGGTGGCAATGTACTACTAGAGGATGGCAATTACTACTAGAGGGTGGCAATGTACTACTAGAGGGTGGCAATGTACTACTAGAGGGTGGCAATGTACTACTAGAGGGGAGGCAATGTACTACTAGAGGGTGGCAATGTACAACTAGAATAAAATGCACTACTAGAGGGTGGCAATGTACTACTAAGTGGCAATGTACTACTAGAGGGTGGCAATGTACTACTAGAGGGTGGCAATGTACTACTAAGGGTGGCAATGTACTACTAGAGGGTGGCAATGTACGTTTATAAAATAGCTCTACTAGAGGGTGGCAATGTACTACTAGAGGATGGCAATGTACGTTTATAAAATAGCTCTACTAGAGGGTGGCAATGTACTACTAGAGGGTGGCAATGTACTACTAGAGGGTGGCAATGTACTACTAGAGGTGGCAATGTACGTTTATAAAATAGCTCTACTAGAGGGTGGCAATGTACTACTAAGGGTGGTGGCAATGTACTACTAGAGGGTGGCAATGTACTACTAGAGGTGGCAATGTACTACTAGAGGATGGCAATGTACTACTAGAGGTGGCAATGTCTACTAGAGGGTGGCAATGTACGTTTATAAATAGCTCTACTAGAGGGCAAACACAAACAAACACAAACAAACACAAGGCAATGTACTACTAGAGGGTGGCAATGTACTACTAGAGGGTGGCAATGTACTACTAGAGGGTGGCAATGTACTACTAGAGGATGGCAATGTACTACTAGAGGGTGGCAATGTACTACTAGAGGATGGCAATGTACTACTAGAGGGTGGCAATGTACGTTTATAAAATAGCTCTACTAGAGGGTGGCAATGTACTACTAGAGACTGTACTACTAGAGGGTGGCAATGTACTACTAGAGGATGGCAATGTACTACTAGAGGGTGGCAATGTACTACTAGAGGATGGCAATGTACTACTAGAGGGTGGCAATGTACTACTAGAGGATGGCAATGTACTACTAGAGGGTGGCAATGTACTACTAGAGGGTGGCAATGTACTACTAGAGGGTGGCAATGTACTACTAGAGGGTGGCAATGTACTACTAGAGGGTGGCAATGTACTACTAGAGGTGGCAATGTACTACTAGAGGGTGGCAATGTACTACTAGAGGGTGGCAATGTACTACTAGAGGTGGCAATGTACTACTAGAGGGTGGCAATGTACTACTAGAGGTGGCAATGTACTACTAGAGGGTGGCAATGTACTACTAGAGGTGGCAATGTACTACTAGAGGGTGGCAATGTACCACTAGAGGGTGGCAATGTACTACTAGAGGGTGGCAATGTACTACTAGAGGGTGGCAATGTACTACTAGAGGGTGGCAATGTACTACTAGAGGATGGCAATGTACTACTAGAGGGTGGCAATGTACGTTTATAAAATAGCTCTACTAGAGGGTGGCAATGTACTACTAAGGGTGGCAATGTACTACTAGAGGGTGGCAATGTACTACTAGAGGGTGGCAATGTACTACTAGAGGATGGCAATGTACTACTAGAGGGTGGCAATGTACTACTAGAGGGTGGCAATGTACTACTAGCAGAGATGGCAATGTACTACTAGAGGATGGCAATGTACTACTAGAGGGTGGCAATGTACAAAAAACCTACTAGAGGGTGGCAATGTACTACTAGAGGGTGGCAATGTACTACTAGAGGGTGGCAATGTACTACTAGAGGTGGCAATGTACTACTAGAGGGTGGCAATGTACTACTAGAGGGTGGCAATGTACAAAAAACCTACTAGAGGGTGGCAATGTACAAGTACGTTATAAAATAGCTCTACTAGAGGGTGGCAATGTACTACTAGAGGATGGCAATGTACTACTAGAGGGTGGCAATGTACTACTAGAGGATGGCAATGTACTACTAGGGTGGCAATGTACTACTAGAGGGTGGCAATGTACTACTAGAGGATGGCAATGTACACAACAAACAAAAAACCTACTAGAGGGTGGCAATGTACTACTAGAGGGTGGCAATGTACATGTACGTTTATAAAATAGCTCTACTAGAGGGTGGCAATGTACTACTAGAGGATGGCAATGTACTACTAGAGGGTGGCAATGTACTACTAGAGGATGGCAATGTACTACTAGAGGGCAAGTACGTTTATAAAATAGCTCTACTAGAGGGTGGCAATGTACTACTAGAGGATGGCAATGTACTACTAGAGGATGGCAATGTACTACTAGAGGGTGGCAATGTACTACTAGAGGATGGCAATGTACTACTAGAGGGTGGCAATGTACAAAAACCTACTAGAGGGTGGCAATGTACTACTAGAGGGTGGCAATGTACTACTAGAGGGTGGCAATGTACTACTAGAGGTGGCAAACATGTACGTTTAAAAATAGCTCTACTAGAGGGTGGCAATGTACTACTAGAGGATGGCAATGTACTACTAGAGGGTGGCAATGTACTACTAGAGGGTGGCAATGTACTACTAGAGGGTGGCAATGTACTACTAGAGGGTGGCAATGTACTACTAGAGGATGGCAATGTACTACTAGAGGATGGCAATGTACTACTAGAGGATGGCAATGTACATGTACGTTTATAAAATAGCTCTACTAGAGGGTGGCAATGTACTACTAGAGGATGGCAATGTACAACAAAAACCTACTAGAGGGTGGCAATGTACATGTACGTTTATAAAATAGCTCTACTAGAGGGTGGCAATGTACTACTAGAGGATGGCAATGTACTACTAGAGGTGGCAATGTACTACTAGAGGATGGCAATGTACTACTAGAGGGTGGCAATGTACTACTAGAGGGTGGCAATGTACTACTAGAGGGTGGCAATGTACTACTAGAGGGTGGCAATGTACTACTAGAGGGTGGCAATGTACTACTAGAGGGTGGCAATGTACTACTAGAGGGTGGCAATGTACTACTAGAGGGTGGCAATGTACGTTTATAAAATAGCTCTACTAGAGGGTGGCAATGTACTACTAGAGGATGGCAATGTACTACTAGAGGGTGGCAATGTACTACTAGAGGATGGCAATGTACTACTAGAGGGTGGCAATGTACTACTAGAGGGTGGCAATGTACTACTAGAGGATGGCAATGTACTACTAGAGGATGGCAATGTACTACTAGAGGATGGCAATGTACATGTACGTTTATAAAATAGCTCTACTAGAGGGTGCAATGTACTACTAGAGGATGGCAATGTACATGTACGTTTATAAAATAGCTCTACTAGAGGGTGGCAATGTACATGTACGTTATAAAATAGCTCTACTAGAGGGTGGCAATGTACTACTAGAGGATGGCAATGTACTACTAGAGGATGGCAATGTACTACTAGAGGGTGGCAATGTACTACTAGAGGGTGGCAATGTACTACTAGAGGATGGCAATGTACTACTAGAGGGTGGCAATGTACTACTAGAGGTGGCAATGTACTACTAGAGGATGGCAATGTACTACTAGAGGTGGCAATGTACGTTTATAAATAGCTCTACTAGAGGGTGGCAATGTACTACTAGAGGGTGGCAATGTACTACTAGAGGGTGGCAATGTACTACTAGAGGGTGGCAATGTACATGTACGTTTATAAAATAGCTCTACTAGAGGGTGGCAATGTACTACTAGAGGATGGCAATGTACTACTAGAGGGTGGCAATGTACTACTAGAGGATGGCAATGTACTACTAGAGGGTGGCAATGTACTACTAGGATGGCAATGTACTACTAGAGGGTGGCAATGTACTACTAGAGGATGGCAATGTACTACTAGAGGGTGGCAATGTACTACTAAGGGTGGCAATGTACTACTAGAGGGTGGCAATGTACGTTTATAAAATAGCTCACAACAAACTACTAGAGGGTGGCAATGTACATGTACGTTTATAAATAGCTCTACTAGAGGGTGGCAATGTACTACTAGAGGATGGCAATGTACTACTAGAGGATGGCAATGTACTACTAGAGGGTGGCAATGTACTACTAGAGGATGGCAATGTACTACTAGAGGATGGCATGTACAAAAAACCTACTAGAGGGTGGCAATGTACTACTAGAGGATGGCAATGTACTACTAGAGGGTGGCAATGTACGTTTATAAAATAGCTCTACTAGAGGGTGGCAATGTACTACTAGAGGATGGCAATGTACTACTAGAGGATGGCAATGTACTACTAGAGGGTGGCAATGTACTACTAGAGGATGGCAATGTACTACTAGAGGGTGGCAATGTACGTTTATAAAATAGCTCTACTAGAGGGTGGCAATGTACTACTAGAGGGTGGCAATGTACTACTAGAGGGTGGCAATGTACTACTAGAGGGTGGCAATGTACTACTAGAGGTGGCAATGTACTACTAGAGGGTGGCAATGTACTACTAGAGGATGGCAATGTACTACTAGAGGGTGGCAATGTTACTAGAGGGTGGCAATGTACTACTAGAGGGTGGCAATGTACTACTAGAGGGTGGCAATGTACAACAAAAACCTACTAGAGGGTGGCAATGTACAAGTACGTTTATAAAAAGCTCTACTAGAGGGTGGCAATGTACATGTACGTTTATAAAATAGCTCTACTAGAGGATGGCAATGTACTACTAGAGGATGGCAATGTACTACTAGAGGGTGGCAATGTACTACTAGAGGGTGGCAATGTACACAACAAGTACGTTTATAAAATAGCCCTACTAGAGGGTGGCAATGTACTACTATAAAATAGCAATACTACTAGAGGGTGGCAATGTACTACTAGAGGAGGCAATGTAATACTAGAGGATGGCAATGTACTACTAGAGGGTGGCAATGTACTACTAGAGGGTGGCAATGTACTACTAGAGGATGGCAATGTACTACTAGAGGATGGCAATGTACTACTAGAGGGTGGCAATGTACTACTAGAGGATGGCAATGTACTACTAGAGGGTGGCAATGTACTACTAGGATGGCAATGTACTACTAGAGGGTGGCAATGTACTACTAGAGGATGGCAATGTACTACTAGAGGGTGGCAATGTACTACTAGAGGATGGCAATGTACTACTAGAGGATGGCAATGTACTACTAGAGGGTGGCAATGTACTACTAGAGGGTGGCAATGTACTACTAGAGGGTGGCAATGTACAACAAAAACCACAACAAACACAAACAAACAACAAAAACCTACTAGAGGATGGCAATGTAACTACTAGAGGGTGGCAATGTACTACTAGAGGGTGGCAATGTACTACTAGAGGGTGGCAATGTACGTTTATAAAATAGCTCTACTAGAGGGTGGCAATGTACATGTACGTTTATAAAATAGCTCTACTAGAGGGTGGCAATGTACTACTAGAGGATGGCAATGTACTACTAGAGGGTGGCAATGTACTACTAGAGGATGGCAATGTACTACTAGGGTGGCAATGTACTACTAGAGGGTGGCAATGTACTACTAGAGGATGGCAATGTACTACTAGAGGGTGGCAATGTACGTTTATAAAATAGCTCTACTAGAGGGTGGCAATGTACTACTAGAGGGTGGCAATGTACATGTACGTTTATAAAATAGCTCTACTAGAGGATGGCAATGTACTACTAGAGGATGGCAATGTACTACTAGAGGGTGGCAATGTACTACTAGAGGATGGCAATGTACTACTAGAGGGTGGCAATGTACGTTTATAAAATAGCTCTACTAGAGGGTGGCAATGTACTACTAGAGGATGGCAATGTACTACTAGAGGATGGCAATGTACTACTAGAGGGTGGCAATGTACTACTAGAGGATGGCAATGTACTACTAGAGGGTGGCAATGTACGTTTATAAAATAGCTCTACTAGAGGGTGGCAATGTACTACTAGAGGGTGGCAATGTACTACTAGAGGGTGGCAATGTACTACTAGAGGGTGGCAATGTACATGTACGTTTATAAAATAGCTCTACTAGAGGGTGGCAATGTACTACTAGAGGATGGCAATGTACTACTAGAGGGTGGCAATGTACTACTAGAGGATGGCAATGTACTACTAGAGGGTGGCAATGTACTACTAGAGGGTGGCAATGTACTACTAGAGGGGGGCAATGTACTACTAGAGGTGGCAATGTACACTAGAGGGTGGCATGTACCACTAGAGGGTGGCAATGTACCACTAGAGGGTGGCAATGTACCACTAGAGGGTGGCAATGTACTACTAGAGGAGGCAATGTACTACTAGAGGGTGGCAATGTACTACTAGAGGGTGCAATGTACTACTAGAGGGTGGCAATGTACTACTAGAGTGGCAATGTACTACTAGAGGGTGGCAATGTACTACTAGAGGGTGGCAATGTACTACTAAGGGTGGCAATGTACTACTAGAGGGTGGCAATGTACGTTTATAAAATAGCTCTACTAGAGGGTGGCAATGTACTACTAGAGGATGGCAATGTACGTTTATAAAATAGCTCTACTAGAGGGTGGCAATGTACTACTAGAGGGTGGCAATGTACTACTAGAGGGTGGCAATGTACTACTAGAGGTGGCAATGTACGTTTATAAAATAGCTCTACTAGAGGGTGGCAATGTACTACTAGAGGGTGGCAATGTACTACTAGAGGATGGCAATGTACTACTAGAGGGTGGCAATGTACTACTAGAGGTGGCAATGTACTACTAGAGGATGGCAATGTACTACTAGAGGGTGGCAATGTCTACTAGAGGGTGGCAATGTACGTTTATAAATAGCTCTACTAGAGGGGGCAATGTACTACTAGAGGATGGCAATGTACTACTAGAGGATGGCAATGTACTACTAGAGGATGGCAATGTACTACTAGAGGGTGGCAATGTACTACTAGAGGGTGGCAATGTACTACTAGAGGGTGGCAATGTACTACTAGAGGATGGCAATGTACTACTAGAGGGTGGCAATGTACTACTAGAGGATGGCAATGTACTACTAGAGGGTGGCAATGTACGTTTATAAAATAGCTCTACTAGAGGGTGGCAATGTACTACTAGAGGATGGCTGTACTACTAGAGGGTGGCAATGTACTACTAGAGGATGGCAATGTACTACTAGAGGGTGGCAATGTACTACTAGAGGATGGCAATGTACTACTAGAGGGTGGCAATGTACTACTAGAGGATGGCAATGTACTACTAGAGGGTGGCAATGTACTACTAGAGGGTGGCAATGTACTACTAGAGGGTGGCAATGTACTACTAGAGGGTGGCAATGTACTACTAGAGGGTGGCAATGTACTACTAGAGGTGGCAATGTACTACTAGAGGGTGGCAATGTACTACTAGAGGATGGCAATGTACTACTAGAGGTGGCAATGTACTACTAGAGGGTGGCAATGTACTACTAGAGGTGGCAATGTACTACTAGAGGGTGGCAATGTACAACTAAGTTTACAAAATACTACTAGAGGGTGGCAATGTACAACTAACGTTTACAAAATACTACTAGAGGGTGGCAATGTACACAACAAACACAACAAACACAAACAAACACAACAAGTACGTTTATAAAATAGCTCTACTAGAGGATGGCAATGTACTACTAGAGGGTGGCAATGTACTACTAGAGGGTGGCAATGTACCACTAGAGGGTGGCAATGTACTACTAGAGGATGGCAATGTACTACTAGATGGTGGCAATGTACTACTAGAGGTGGCAATGTACTACTAGACAGAGATGCAATGTACTACTAGAGGATGGCAATGTACTACTAGAGGGTGGCAAAGTACGTTTATAAAATAGCTCTACTAGAGGGTGGCAATGTACTACTAGAGGGTGGCAATGTACTACTAGAGGGTGGCAATGTACTACTAGAGGGTGGCAATGTACTACTAGAGGGTGGCAATGTACTACTAGAGGGTGGCAATGTACGTTTATAAAATAGCTCTACTAGAGGGTGGCAATGTACATGTACGTTTATAAAATAGCTCTACTAGAGGGTGGCAATGTACTACTAGAGGATGGCAATGTACTACTAGAGGGTGGCAATGTACTACTAGAACAAACACAGGGTGGCAATGTACTACTAGAGGGTGGCAATGTACTACTAGAGGATGGCAATGTACTACTAGAGGGTGGCAATGTACGTTTATAAAATAGCTCTACTAGAGGGTGGCAATGTACTACTAGAGGGTGGCAATGTACATGTACGTTTATAAAATAGCTCTACTAGAGGGTGGCAATGTACTACTAGAGGATGGCAATGTACTACTAGAGGGTGGCAATGTACTACTAGAGGATGGCAATGTACTACTAGAGGGTGGCAATGTACGTTATAAAATAGCTCTACTAGAGGGTGGCAATGTACTACTAGAGGATGGCAATGTACTACTAGAGGATGGCAATGTACTACTAGAGGGTGGCAATGTACTACTAGAGGATGGCAATGTACTACTAGAGGGTGGCAATGTACGTTTATAAAATAGCTCTACTAGAGGGTGGCAATGTACTACTAGAGGGTGGCAATGTACTACTAGAGGGTGGCAATGTACTACTAGAGGGTGGCAATGTACATGTACGTTTATAAAATAGCTCTACTAGAGGGTGGCAATGTACTACTAGAGGATGGCAATGTACTACTAGAGGGTGGCAATGTACTACTAGAGGATGGCAATGTACTACTAGAGGGTGGCAATGTACTACTAGAGGGTGGCAATGTACTACTAGAGGATGGCAATGTACTACTAGAGGATGGCAATGTACTACTAGAGGATGGCAATGTACATGTACGTTTATAAAATAGCTCTACTAGAGGGTGGCAATGTACTACTAGAGGATGGCAATGTACATGTACGTTTATAAAATAGCTCTACTAGAGGGTGGCAATGTACATGTACGTTTATAAAATAGCTCTACTAGAGGGTGGCAATGTACTACTAGAGGATGGCAATGTACTACTAGAGGGTGGCAATGTACTACTAGAGGATGGCAATGTACTACTAGAGGGTGGCAATGTACTACTAGAGGGTGGCAATGTACTACTAGAGGGTGGCAATGTACTACTAGAGGGTGGCAATGTACTACTAGAGGGTGGCAATGTACTACTAGAGGGTGGCAATGTACTACTAGAGGGTGGCAATGTACTACTAGAGGGTGGCAATGTACGTTTATAAAATAGCTCTACTAGAGGGTGGCAATGTACTACTAGAGGATGGCAATGTACTACTAGAGGGTGGCAATGTACTACTAGAGGATGGCAATGTACTACTAGAGGGTGGCAATGTACTACTAACAACACAGGGTGGCAATGTACTACTAGAGGGTGGCAATGTACTACTAGAGGATGGCAATGTACTACTAGAGGGTGGCAATGTACTACTAGAGGATGGCAATGTACTACTAGAGGATGGCAATGTACTACTAAAAATAGCTCTACTAGAGGGTGGCAATGTACTACTAGAGGATGGCAATGTACATGTACGTTTATAAAATAGCTCTACTAGAGGGTGGCAATGTACAACAAAAAACCTACTAGAGGGTGGCAATGTACTACTAGAGGATGGCAATGTACTACTAGAGGATGGCAATGTACTACTAGAGGGTGGCAATGTACTACTAGAGGGTGGCAATGTACTACTAGAGGGTGGCAATGTACTACTAGAGGGTGGCAATGTACTACTAGAGGTGGCAATGTACTACTAGAGGATGGCAATGTACTACTAGAGGTGGCAATGTACGTTTATAAATAGCTCTACTAGAGGGTGGCAATGTACTACTAGAGGGTGGCAATGTACTACTAGAGGGTGGCAATGTACTACTAGAGGGTGGCAATGTACATGTACGTTTATAAAATAGCTCTACTAGAGGGTGGCAATGTACTACTAGAGGATGGCAATGTACTACTAGAGGGTGGCAATGTACTACTAGAGGATGGCAATGTACTACTAGAGGGTGGCAATGTACTACTAGAGGATGGCAATGTACTACTAGAGGGTGGCAATGTACTACTAGAGGGTGGCAATGTACTACTAGAGGATGGCAATGTACTACTAGAGGGTGGCAATGTACAAGTACGTTTAAAATAGCTCTACTAGAGGGTGGCAATGTACTACTAGAAGGGTGGCAATGTACTACTAGAGGGTGGCAATGTACTACTAGAGGATGGCAATTACTACTAGAGGGTGGCAATGTACTACTAGAGGATGGCAATGTACTACTAGAGGGTGGCAATGTACTACTAGAGGTGGCAATGTACACTAGAGGGTGGCAATGTACTATAGAGGTGGCAATGTACTACTAGAGGGTGGCAATGTACCACTAGAGGGGGGCAATGTACTACTAGAGGTGGCAATGTACACTAGAGGGTGGCATGTACCACTAGAGGGTGGCAATGTACCACTAGAGGGTGGCAATGTACCACTAGAGGGTGGCAATGTACTACTAGAGGAGGCAATGTACTACTAGAGGGTGGCAATGTACTACTAGAGGGTGCAATGTACTACTAGAGGGTGGCAATGTACTACTAGAGTGGCAATGTACTACTAGAGGGTGGCAATGTACTACTAGAGGGTGGCAATGTACTACTAAGGGTGGCAATGTACTACTAGAGGGTGGCAATGTACGTTTATAAAATAGCTCTACTAGAGGGTGGCAATGTACTACTAGAGGATGGCAATGTACGTTTATAAAATAGCTCTACTAGAGGGTGGCAATGTACTACTAGAGGGTGGCAATGTACTACTAGAGGGTGGCAATGTACTACTAGAGGTGGCAATGTACGTTTATAAAATAGCTCTACTAGAGGGTGGCAATGTACTACTAGAGGGTGGCAATGTACTACTAGAGGATGGCAATGTACTACTAGAGGGTGGCAATGTACTACTAGAGGTGGCAATGTACTACTAGAGGATGGCAATGTACTACTAGAGGGTGGCAATGTCTACTAGAGGGTGGCAATGTACGTTTATAAATAGCTCTACTAGAGGGGGCAATGTACTACTAGAGGATGGCAATGTACTACTAGAGGATGGCAATGTACTACTAGAGGATGGCAATGTACTACTAGAGGGTGGCAATGTACTACTAGAGGGTGGCAATGTACTACTAGAGGGTGGCAATGTACTACTAGAGGATGGCAATGTACTACTAGAGGGTGGCAATGTACTACTAGAGGATGGCAATGTACTACTAGAGGGTGGCAATGTACGTTTATAAAATAGCTCTACTAGAGGGTGGCAATGTACTACTAGAGGATGGCTGTACTACTAGAGGGTGGCAATGTACTACTAGAGGATGGCAATGTACTACTAGAGGGTGGCAATGTACTACTAGAGGATGGCAATGTACTACTAGAGGGTGGCAATGTACTACTAGAGGATGGCAATGTACTACTAGAGGGTGGCAATGTACTACTAGAGGGTGGCAATGTACTACTAGAGGGTGGCAATGTACTACTAGAGGGTGGCAATGTACTACTAGAGGGTGGCAATGTACTACTAGAGGTGGCAATGTACTACTAGAGGGTGGCAATGTACTACTAGAGGGTGGCAATGTACTACTAGAGGTGGCAATGTACTACTAGAGGGTGGCAATGTACTACTAGAGGTGGCAATGTACTACTAGAGGGTGGCAATGTACTACTAGAGGTGGCAATGTACTACTAGAGGGTGGCAATGTACCACTAGAGGGTGGCAATGTACTACTAGAGGGTGGCAATGTACTACTAGAGGGTGGCAATGTACTACTAGAGGGTGGCAATGTACTACTAGAGGATGGCAATGTACTACTAGAGGGTGGCAATGTACGTTTATAAAATAGCTCTACTAGAGGATGGCAATGTACTACTAGAGGGTGGCAATGTACTACTAGAGGGTGGCAATGTACTACTAGAGGGTGGCAATGTACTACTAGAGGATGGCAATGTACTACTAGAGGGTGGCAATGTACTACTAGAGGGTGGCAATGTACTACTAGACTAGAGATGGCAATGTACTACTAGAGGATGGCAATGTACTACTAGAGGGTGGCAATGTACGTTTATAAAATAGCTCTACTAGAGGGTGGCAATGTACTACTAGAGGGTGGCAATGTACTACTAGAGGGTGGCATGTACTACTAGAGGTGGCAATGTACTACTAGAGGGTGGCAATGTACTACTAGAGGGTGGCAATGTACGTTTATAAAATAGCTCTACTAGAGGGTGGCAATGTACATGTACGTTATAAAATAGCTCTACTAGAGGGTGGCAATGTACTACTAGAGGATGGCAATGTACTACTAGAGGGTGGCAATGTACTACTAGAGGATGGCAATGTACTACTAGGGTGGCAATGTACTACTAGAGGGTGGCAATGTACTACTAGAGGATGGCAATGTACTACTAGAGGGTGGCAATGTACGTTTATAAAATAGCTCTACTAGAGGGTGGCAATGTACTACTAGAGGGTGGCAATGTACAACAAAAAACCACAACAAACACAAACAAACACAACAAACACAAACAAACACAACAATGTA
Source organism: Archivesica marissinica (assembly GCA_014843695.1). Classification (NCBI taxonomy): domain Eukaryota; kingdom Metazoa; phylum Mollusca; class Bivalvia; order Venerida; family Vesicomyidae; genus Archivesica; species Archivesica marissinica. The sequence goes on from CM026403.1 coordinate 54,863,681, forward strand.
CGTTTATAAAATAGCTCTACTAGAGGGTGGCAATGTACTACTAGAGGATGGCAATGTACTACTAGAGGATGGCAATGTACTACTAGAGGGTGGCAATGTACTACTAGAGGATGGCAATGTACTACTAGAGGGTGGCAATGTACAAAAACCTACTAGAGGGTGGCAATGTACTACTAGAGGGTGGCAATGTACTACTAGAGGGTGGCAATGTACTACTAGAGGATGGCAATGTACATGTACGAAAAATAGCTCTACTAGAGGGTGGCAATGTACTACTAGAGGATGGCAATGTACTACTAGAGGTGGCAATGTACTACTAGAGGATGGCAATGTACTACTAGAGGGTGGCAATGTACTACTAGAGGGTGGCAATGTACTACTAGAGGATGGCAATGTACTACTAGAGGATGGCAATGTACTACTAGAGGATGGCAATGTACATGTACGTTTATAAAATAGCTCTACTAGAGGGTGGCAATGTACTACTAGAGGATGGCAATGTACATGTACGTTTATAAAATAGCTCTACTAGAGGGTGGCAATGTACATGTACGTTTATAAAATAGCTCTACTAGAGGGTGGCAATGTACTACTAGAGGATGGCAATGTACTACTAGAGGGTGGCAATGTACTACTAGAGGATGGCAATGTACTACTAGAGGGTGGCAATGTACTACTAGAGGGTGGCAATGTACTACTAGAGGGTGGCAATGTACTACTAGAGGGTGGCAATGTACTACTAGAGGGTGGCAATGTACTACTAGAGGGTGGCAATGTACTACTAGAGGGTGGCAATGTACTACTAGAGGGTGGCAATGTACGTTTATAAATAGCTCTACTAGAGGGTGGCAATGTACTACTAGAGGATGGCAATGTACTAGAGGGTGGCAATGTACTACTAGAGGATGGCAATGTACTACTAGAGGTGGCAATGTACTACTAGAGGGTGGCAATGTACTACTAGAGGATGGCAATGTACTACTAGAGGATGGCAATGTACTACTAGAGGATGGCAATGTACATGTACGTTTATAAAATAGCTCTACTAGAGGGTGCAATGTACTACTAGAGGATGGCAATGTACATGTACGTTTATAAAATAGCTCTACTAGAGGGTGGCAATGTACATGTACGTTATAAAATAGCTCTACTAGAGGGTGGCAATGTACTACTAGAGGATGGCAATGTACTACTAGAGGATGGCAATGTACTACTAGAGGGTGGCAATGTACTACTAGAGGGTGGCAATGTACTACTAGAGGATGGCAATGTACTACAGAGGGTGGCAATGTACTACTAGAGGTGGCAATGTACTACTAGAGGATGGCAATGTACTACTAGAGGTGGCAATGTACGTTTATAAATAGCTCTACTAGAGGGTGGCAATGTACTACTAGAGGGTGGCAATGTACTACTAGAGGGTGGCAATGTACTACTAGAGGGTGGCAATGTACATGTACGTTTATAAAATAGCTCTACTAGAGGGTGGCAATGTACTACTAGAGGATGGCAATGTACTACTAGAGGGTGGCAATGTACTACTAGAGGATGGCAATGTACTACTAGAGGGTGGCAATGTACTACTAGAGGATGGCAATGTACTACTAGAGGGTGGCAATGTACTACTAGAGGATGGCAATGTACTACTAGAGGGTGGCAATGTACTACTAGAGGGTGGCAATGTACTACTAGAGGGTGGCAATGTACGTTTATAAAATAGCTCTACTAGAGGGTGGCAATGTACTACTAGAGGGTGGCAATGTACATGTACGTTTATAAAATAGCTCTACTAGAGGGTGGCAATGTACTACTAGAGGATGGCAATGTACTACTAGAGGATGGCAATGTACTACTAGAGGGTGGCAATGTACTACTAGAGGATGGCAATGTACTACTAGAGGGTGGCAATGTACGTTTATAAAATAGCTCTACTAGAGGGTGGCAATGTACTACTAGAGGATGGCAATGTACTACTAGAGGGTGGCAATGTACGTTTATAAAATAGCTCTACTAGAGGGTGGCAATGTACTACTAGAGGATGGCAATGTACTACTAGAGGATGGCAATGTACTACTAGAGGGTGGCAATGTACTACTAGAGGATGGCAATGTACTACTAGAGGGTGGCAATGTACGTTTATAAAATAGCTCTACTAGAGGGTGGCAATGTACTACTAGAGGGTGGCAATGTACTACTAGAGGGTGGCAATGTACTACTAGAGGGTGGCAATGTACTACTAGAGGGTGGCAATGTACTACTAGAGGGTGGCAATGTACTACTAGAGGGTGGCAATGTACTACTAGAGGGTGGCAATGTACTACTAGAGGGTGGCAATGTACTACTAGAGGGTGGCAATGTACTACTAGAGGGTGGCAATGTACATGTACGTTTATAAAATAGCTCTACTAGAGGGTGGCAATGTACATGTACGTTTATAAAATAGCTCTACTAGAGGGTGGCAATGTACATGTACGTTTATAAAATAGCTCTACTAGAGGATGGCAATGTACTACTAGAGGATGGCAATGTACTACTAGAGGGTGGCAATGTACTACTAGAGGGTGGCAATGTACTACTAGAGGGTGGCAATGTACGTTTATAAAATAGCTCTACTAGAGGGTGGCAATGTACTACTAGAGGATGGCAATGTACTACTAGAGGGTGGCAATGTACTACTAGAGGGTGGCAATGTACTACTAGAGGATGGCAATGTACTACTAGAGGGTGGCAATGTACTACTAGAGGGTGGCAATGTACTACTAGAGGGTGGCAATGTACTACTAGAGGATGGCAATGTACTACTAGAGGGTGGCAATGTACTACTAGAGGATGGCAATGTACTACTAGAGGGTGGCAATGTACTACTAGAGGATGGCAATGTACTACTAGAGGGTGGCAATGTACTACTAGAGGATGGCAATGTACTACTAGAGGGTGGCAATGTACTACTAGAGGATGGCAATGTACTACTAGAGGGTGGCAATGTACTACTAGAGGGTGGCAATGTACTACTAGAGGGTGGCAATGTACTACTAGAGGGTGGCAATGTACATGTACGTTTAAAATAGCTCTACTAGAGGGTGGCAATGTACTACTAGAGGATGGCAATGTACATGTACGTTTATAAAATAGCTCTACTAGAGGATGGCAATGTACTACTAGAGGGTGGCAATGTACTACTAGAGGATGGCAATGTACTACTAGAGGGTGGCATGTACTACTAGAGGATGGCAATGTACTACTAGAGGTGGCAATGTACGTTTATAAAATAGCTCTACTAGAGGGTGGCAATGTACTACTAGAGGGTGGCAATGTACTACTAGAGGGTGGCAATGTACTACTAGAGGGTGGCAATGTACTACTAGAGGGTGGCAATGTACTACTAGAGGGTGGCAATGTACTACTAGAGGATGGCAATGTACTACTAGAGGGTGGCAATGTACTACTAGAGGGTGGCAATGTACATGTACGTTTATAAAATAGCTCTACTAGAGGGTGGCAATGTACATGTACGTTTATAAAATAGCTCTACTAGAGGGTGGCAATGTACATGTACGTTTATAAAATAGCTCTACTAGAGGGTGGCAATGTACTACTAGAGGGTGGCAATGTACTACTAGAGGGTGGCAATGTACTACTAGAGGATGGCAATGTACTTATAAAATAGCTCTACTAGAGGGTGGCAATGTACTACTAGAGGATGGCAATGTACTACTAGAGGGTGGCAATGTACTACTAGAGGGTGGCAATGTACTACTAGGGGTGGCAATGTACTACTAGAGGATGGCAATGTACTACTAGAGGGTGGCAATGTACTACTAGAGGGTGGCAATGTACTACTAGAGGATGGCAATGTACTACTAGAGGGTGGCAATGTACTACTAGAGGATGGCAATGTACTACTAGAGGGTGGCAATGTACTACTAGAGGATGGCAATGTACTACTAGAGGGTGGCAATGTACTACTAGAGGGTGGCAATGTACTACTAGAGGGTGGCAATGTACTACTAGAGGGTGGCAATGTACGTTTATAAAATAGCTCTACTAGAGGGTGGCAATGTACTACTAGAGGATGGCAATGTACTACTAGAGGGTGGCAATGTACTACTAGAGGGTGGCAATGTACTACTAGAGGGTGGCAATGTACTACTAGAGGATGGCAATGTACATACTATAAAATAGCTCTACTAGAGGGTGGCAATGTACTACTAGAGGATGGCAATGTACATACATAAAATAGCTCTACTAGAGGGTGGCAATGTACAAACAAAAAACCTACTAGGGGTGGCAATGTACTACTAAGGATGGCAATGTACTACTAGAGGGTGGCAATGTACAAAAAACCTACTAGAGGGTGGCAATGTACTACTAGAGGATGGCAATGTACTACTAGAGGATGGCAATGTACTACTAGAGGATGGCAATGTACTACTAGAGGATGGCAATGTACTACTAGAGGGTGGCAATGTACAAAAAACCTACTAGAGGGTGGCAATGTACTACTAGAGGGTGGCAATGTACTACTAGAGGGTGGCAATGTACTACTAGAGGGTGGCAATGTACTACTAGAGGTGGCAATGTACTACTAGAGGATGGCAATGTACTACTAGAGGGTGGCAATGTACCACTAGAGGGCAAACAACAAACACAACAAACACAACAAACAACAAAAACCACAACAAACAACAAAAAACCACAACAAACAACAAAAAACCACAAATGGCAATGTACTACTAGAGGATGGCAATGTACTACTAGAGGATGGCAATGTACTACTAGAGGATGGCAATGTACTACTAGAGTTGGCAATGTACAAGTACGTTTATAAAATAGCTCTACTAGAGACAAACACAAACAAACACAACAAACACAACAAACACAACAAACAAAAAACCACAACAAACACAAACAAACACAACAAACACAACAAACACAAACAAACACAACAAACACAACAAACACAACAAACACAACAAACACAAACAAACACAACAAACACAAGGATGGCAATGTACTACTAGAGGGTGGCAATGTACTACTAGAGGATGGCAATGTACTACTAGAGGTGGCAATGTACTACTAGAGGATGGCAATGTACTACTAGAGGGTGGCAATGTACTACTAGAGGATGGCAATGTACTACTAGAGGGTGGCAATGTACTACTAGAGGATGGCAATGTACTACTAGAGGATGGCAATGTACTACTAGAGGATGGCAATGTACTACTAGAGGATGGCAATGTACTACTAGAGGGTGGCAATGTACTACTAGAGGATGGCAATGTACTACTAGAGGGTGGCAATGTACAAGTACGTTTAAAATAGCTCTACTAGAGGGTGGCAATGTACTACTAGAAGGGTGGCAATGTACTACTAGAGGGTGGCAATGTACTACTAGAGGATGGCAATTACTACTAGAGGGTGGCAATGTACTACTAGAGGATGGCAATGTACTACTAGAGGGTGGCAATGTACTACTAGAGGTGGCAATGTACACTAGAGGGTGGCAATGTACTATAGAGGTGGCAATGTACTACTAGAGGGTGGCAATGTACCACTAGAGGGGGGCAATGTACTACTAGAGGTGGCAATGTACACTAGAGGGTGGCATGTACCACTAGAGGGTGGCAATGTACCACTAGAGGGTGGCAATGTACCACTAGAGGGTGGCAATGTACTACTAGAGGAGGCAATGTACTACTAGAGGGTGGCAATGTACTACTAGAGGGTGCAATGTACTACTAGAGGGTGGCAATGTACTACTAGAGTGGCAATGTACTACTAGAGGGTGGCAATGTACTACTAGAGGGTGGCAATGTACTACTAAGGGTGGCAATGTACTACTAGAGGGTGGCAATGTACGTTTATAAAATAGCTCTACTAGAGGGTGGCAATGTACTACTAGAGGATGGCAATGTACGTTTATAAAATAGCTCTACTAGAGGGTGGCAATGTACTACTAGAGGGTGGCAATGTACTACTAGAGGGTGGCAATGTACTACTAGAGGTGGCAATGTACGTTTATAAAATAGCTCTACTAGAGGGTGGCAATGTACTACTAGAGGGTGGCAATGTACTACTAGAGGATGGCAATGTACTACTAGAGGGTGGCAATGTACTACTAGAGGTGGCAATGTACTACTAGAGGATGGCAATGTACTACTATAAAATAGCAATCTACTAGAGGGTGGCAATGTACGTTTATAAATAGCTCTACTAGAGGGCAAACACAAATGGCAATGTACTACTAGAGGATGGCAATGTACTACTAGAGGATGGCAATGTACTACTAGAGGATGGCAATGTACTACTAGAGGGTGGCAATGTACTACTAGAGGGTGGCAATGTACTACTAGAGGATGGCAATGTACTACTAGAGGGTGGCAATGTACTACTAGAGGATGGCAATGTACTACTAGAGGGTGGCAATGTACGTTTATAAAATAGCTCTACTAGAGGATGGCAATGTACTACTAGAGGATGGCTGTACTACTAGAGGGTGGCAATGTACTACTAGAGGATGGCAATGTACTACTAGAGGGTGGCAATGTACTACTATAAAATAGCAATACTACTAGAGGGTGGCAATGTACTACTAGAGGATGGCAATGTACTACTAGAGGGTGGCAATGTACTACTAGAGGGTGGCAATGTACTACTAGAGGGTGGCAATGTACTACTAGAGGGTGGCAATGTACTACTAGAGGGTGGCAATGTACTACTAGAGGGTGGCAATGTACTACTAGAGGGTGGCAATGTACTACTAGAGGGTGGCAATGTACAACTAAGTACAATGTACTACTAGAGGGTGGCAATGTACTACTAGAGGGTGGCAATGTACTACTAGAGGGTGGCAATGTACTACTAGAGGGTGGCAATGTACTACTAGAGGGTGGCAATGTACCACTAGAGGGTGGCAATGTACTACTAGAGGGTGGCAATGTACTACTAGAGGGTGGCAATGTACTACTAGAGGGTGGCAATGTACTACTAGAGGATGGCAATGTACTACTAGAGGGTGGCAATGTACGTTTATAAAATAGCTCTACTAGAGGATGGCAATGTACTACTAGAGGGTGGCAATGTACTACTAGAGGGTGGCAATGTACTACTAGAGGGTGGCAATGTACTACTAGAGGATGGCAATGTACTACTAGAGGGTGGCAATGTACTACTAGAGGGTGGCAATGTACTACTAGACTAGAGATGGCAATGTACTACTAGAGGATGGCAATGTACTACTAGAGGGTGGCAATGTACGTTTATAAAATAGCTCTACTAGAGGGTGGCAATGTACTACTAGAGGGTGGCAATGTACTACTAGAGGGTGGCATGTACTACTAGAGGTGGCAATGTACTACTAGAGGGTGGCAATGTACTACTAGAGGGTGGCAATGTACGTTTATAAAATAGCTCTACTAGAGGGTGGCAATGTACATGTACGTTATAAAATAGCTCTACTAGAGGGTGGCAATGTACTACTAGAGGATGGCAATGTACTACTAGAGGGTGGCAATGTACTACTAGAGGATGGCAATGTACTACTAGGGTGGCAATGTACTACTAGAGGGTGGCAATGTACTACTAGAGGATGGCAATGTACTACTAGAGGGTGGCAATGTACGTTTATAAAATAGCTCTACTAGAGGGTGGCAATGTACTACTAGAGGGTGGCAATGTACATGTACGTTTATAAAATAGCTCTACTAGAGGGTGGCAATGTACTACTAGAGGATGGCAATGTACTACTAGAGGGTGGCAATGTACTACTAGAGGATGGCAATGTACTACTAGAGGGTGGCAATGTACGTTTATAAAATAGCTCTACTAGAGGGTGGCAATGTACTACTAGAGGATGGCAATGTACTACTAGAGGATGGCAATGTACTACTAGAGGGTGGCAATGTACTACTAGAGGATGGCAATGTACTACTAGAGGGTGGCAATGTACGTTTATAAATAGCTCTACTAGAGGGTGGCAATGTACTACTAGAGGGTGGCAATGTACTACTAGAGGGTGGCAATGTACTACTAGAGGGTGGCAATGTACATGTACGTTTATAAAATAGCTCTACTAGAGGGTGGCAATGTACTACTAGAGGATGGCAATGTACTACTAGAGGGTGGCAATGTACTACTAGAGGATGGCAATGTACTACTAGAGGGTGGCAATGTACTACTAGAGGGTGGCAATGTACTACTAGAGGATGGCAATGTACTACTAGAGGATGGCAATGTACTACTAGAGGATGGCAATGTACATGTACGTTTATAAAATAGCTCTACTAGAGGGTGGCAATGTACTACTAGAGGATGGCAATGTACATGTACGTTTATAAATAGCTCTACTAGAGGGTGGCAATGTACATGTACGTTTATAAAATAGCTCTACTAGAGGGTGGCAATGTACTACTAGAGGATGGCAATGTACTACAACAAACACTAGAGGATGGCAATGTACTACTAGAGGGTGGCAATGTACTACTATAAAATGCACTACTAGAGGGTGGCAATGTACTACTAGAGGATGGCAATGTACTACTAGAGGGTGGCAATGTACTACTAGAGGGTGGCAATGTACTACTAGAGGATGGCAATGTACTACTAGAGGGTGGCAATGTACGTTTATAAATAGCTCTACTAGAGGGTGGCAATGTACTACTAGAGGATGGCAATGTACTAGAGGGTGGCAATGTACTACTAGAGGATGGCAATGTACTACTAGAGGGTGGCAATGTACTACTAGAGGGTGGCAATGTACTACTAGAGGATGGCAATGTACTACTAGAGGATGGCAATGTACTACTAGAGGATGGCAATGTACAACAAAAAACCTACTAGAGGGTGCAATGTACTACTAGAGGATGGCAATGTACATGTACGTTTATAAAATAGCTCTACTAGAGGGTGGCAATGTACATGTACGTTATAAAATAGCTCTACTAGAGGGTGGCAATGTACTACTATAAAATAGCAATACTACTAGAGGATGGCAATGTACTACTAGAGGATGGCAATGTACTACTAGAGGGTGGCAATGTACTACTAGAGGATGGCAATGTACTACTAGAGGGTGGCAATGTACTACTAGAGGGTGGCAATGTACTACTAGAGGATGGCAATGTACTACTAGAGGTGGCAATGTACGTTTATAAATAGCTCTACTAGAGGGTGGCAATGTACTACTAGAGGGTGGCAATGTACTACTAGAGGGTGGCAATGTACTACTAGAGGGTGGCAATGTACATGTACGTTTATAAAATAGCTCTACTAGAGGGTGGCAATGTACTACTAGAGGATGGCAATGTACTACTAGAGGGTGGCAATGTACTACTAGAGGATGGCAATGTACTACTAGAGGGTGGCAATGTACTACTAGGATGGCAATGTACTACTAGAGGGTGGCAATGTACTACTAGAGGATGGCAATGTACTACTAGAGGGTGGCAATGTACTACTAGAGGGTGGCAATGTACTACTAGAGGGTGGCAATGTACGTTTATAAAATAGCTCTACTAGAGGGTGGCAATGTACTACTAGAGGGTGGCAATGTACATGTACGTTTATAAAATAGCTCTACTAGAGGGTGGCAATGTACTACTAGAGGATGGCAATGTACTACTAGAGGATGGCAATGTACTACTAGAGGGTGGCAATGTACTACTAGAGGTGGCAATGTACTACTAGAGGATGGCATGTACGTTTATAAAATAGCTCTACTAGAGGGTGGCAATGTACTACTAGAGGATGGCAATGTACTACTAGAGGGTGGCAATGTACGTTTATAAAATAGCTCTACTAGAGGGTGGCAATGTACTACTAGAGGATGGCAATGTACTACTAGAGGATGGCAATGTACTACTAGAGGGTGGCAATGTACTACTAGAGGATGGCAATGTACTACTAGAGGGTGGCAATGTACGTTTATAAAATAGCTCTACTAGAGGGTGGCAATGTACTACTAGAGGGTGGCAATGTACTACTAGAGGGTGGCAATGTACTACTAGAGGGTGGCAATGTACCACTAGAGGTGGCAATGTACTACTAGAGGGTGGCAATGTACTACTAGAGGGTGGCAATGTACTACTAGAGGATGGCAATGTTACTAGAGGGTGGCAATGTACTACTAGAGGGTGGCAATGTACTACTAGAGGGTGGCAATGTACATGTACGTTTTAAAATGCTCTACTAGAGGGTGGCAATGTACATGTACGTTTATAAAAAGCTCTACTAGAGGGTGGCAATGTACATGTACGTTTATAAAATAGCTCTACTAGAGGATGGCAATGTACTACTAGAGGATGGCAATGTACTACTAGAGGGTGGCAATGTACTACTAGAGGATGGCAATGTACTACTAGAGGGTGGCAATGTACGTTTATAAAATAGCTCTACTAGAGGGTGGCAATGTACTACTAGAGGGTGGCAATGTACTACTAGAGGGTGGCAATGTACTACTAGAGGGTGGCAATGTACTACTAGAGGATGGCAATGTACTACTAGAGGGTGGCAATGTACTACTAGAGGGTGGCAATGTACTACTAGAGGGTGGCAATGTACTACTAGAGGATGGCAATGTACTACTAGAGGGTGGCAATGTACTACTAGAGGGTGGCAATGTACTACTAGAGGTGGCAATGTACACTAGGATGGCAATGTACTACTAGAGGGTGGCAATGTACTACTAGAGGATGGCAATGTACTACTAGAGGGTGGCAATGTACTACTAGAGGATGGCAATGTACTACTAGAGGGTGGCAATGTACTACTAGAGGGTGGCAATGTACTACTAGAGGGTGGCAATGTACTACTAGAGGGTGGCAATGTACATGTACGTTTATAAAATAGCTCTACTAGAGGGTGGCAATGTACTACTAGAGGATGGCAATGTACATGTACGTTTATAAAATAGCTCTACTAGAGGATGGCAATGTACTACTAGAGGGTGGCAATGTACTACTAGAGGATGGCAATGTACTACTAGAGGGTGGCAATGTACTACTAGAGGATGGCAATGTACTACTAGAGGTGGCAATGTACGTTTATAAAATAGCTCTACTAGAGGGTGGCAATGTACTACTAGAGGGTGGCAATGTACTACTAGAGGGTGGCAATGTACTACTAGAGGGTGGCAATGTACTACTAGAGGGTGGCAATGTACTACTAGAGGGTGGCAATGTACTACTAGAGGGTGGCAATGTACTACTAGAGGGTGGCAATGTACTACTAGAGGGTGGCAAACATGTACGTTATAAATACTCTACTAGAGGTGGCAATGTAAACAAAAAACCTACTAGAGGGTGGCAATGTACAAAAAACCTACTAGAGGATGGCAATGTACTACTAGAGGGTGGCAATGTACTACTAGAGGGTGGCAATGTACTACTAGAGGATGGCAATGTACAAAAACCTACTAGAGGGTGGCAATGTACTACTAGAGGATGGCAATGTACTACTAGAGGGTGGCAATGTACTACTAGAGGGTGGCAATGTACTACTAGGGGTGGCAATGTACTACTAGAGGATGGCAATGTACTACTAGAGGGTGGCAATGTACTACTAGAGGGTGGCAATGTACTACTAGAGGATGGCAATGTACTACTAGAGGGTGGCAATGTACTACTAGAGGATGGCAATGTACTACTAGAGGGTGGCAATGTACTACTAGAGGATGGCAATGTACTACTAGAGGGTGGCAATGTACTACTAGAGGGTGGCAATGTACTACTAGAGGGTGGCAATGTACTACTAGAGGGTGGCAATGTACGTTTATAAAATAGCTCTACTAGAGGGTGGCAATGTACTACTAGAGGATGGCAATGTACTACTAGAGGGTGGCAATGTACTACTAGAGGATGGCAATGTACTACTAGAGGGTGGCAATGTACTACTAGAGGGTGGCAATGTACTACTAGAGGGTGGCAATGTACTACTAGAGGATGGCAATGTACCGTTTATAAAATAGCTCTACTAGAGGGTGGCAATGTACTACTAGAGGTGGCAATGTACTACTAGAGGGTGGCAATGTACTACTAGAGGGTGGCAATGTACTACTAGAGGGTGGCAATGTACTACTAGAGGGTGGCAATGTACTACTAGAGGGTGGCAATGTACTACTAGAGGGTGGCAATGTACTACTAGAGGGTGGCAATGTACTACTAGAGGGTGGCAATTTTACTACTAGAGGGTGGCAATGTACTACTAGAGGGTGGCAATGTACTACTAGAGGGTGGCAATGTACTACTAGAGGGTGGCAATGTACTACTAGAGGGTACGTTTATAAAATTGATATTGACATTATATGAATTATTTAGTTTATAGAACAGAACATAAGTTTATTCATGACGTATACATAAGTACATAGTCATAATATATACATATAATTACATATAAATAAACAAGTGATCAATAAAGCTATCGTATAGCTACTGTAATATAATTTAAAATAGAGGATGAACATTCTAGTTAGTTGTTTTGTGTAATTAAGAAGACAAAGCGTTCAATATTGAGTTCCTATGGTTTAAAGCATTCTTAATAAATCGAGCCAAGCTTAATAAAACCTTTCTATTATCACTGTTCATTAATGAACACAATTTATACATACTTGGTCTCGTGTAGTAGTATTTTTTAATAAGTACTTTCCTCAAATATGAGTAACACGGACAAATTAAAATAAAGTGATACTCATCTTCAATATCTCTAACATTACAACATTGACAATAACACAAATTTAGTTTATCTCGATTGCGTTTGTAATTGTGTTTCTATATATAAGTTTGTAAATGAGGCTTGATTTTAGTGCCATGTATTTTTCACGCGGCTTCAAACTTAATGTTCCGTAGTGAGTGTATGCATTCAAGAGTAAAATGCATAGCATGCACGACGAGAAAACATAGAACATTACATATGGTTTATTAGACTTACACAGTAAATAGTTCAGCAACATACTTATACAAATTTATTTTAGCTCGATTGCGAAACAAGTTCTTACAACTTATATTATTCACTCTCGAGACCTCATTCCTGATGGAATCCATCGCCACGAGGGAGAGAGAAGAGGCAATGTGGAATTTAAATGCATTGCCTAATGGCACAATCGTAACTGCTCCAGCGGGGACTCGAACTCCGGGCATTTCGCACCTGAAACGAATGCGCTACGCTACCACTGCGCTATCACGACTTCTACTATGTATTATTTGTATCTATGAACATTGATGTTACTAAAGAAACCATGAACTATTGATATTAACGATATATTTTTTCAATACATTTGATTACACACACTGTTTTGCATATATACTTTTTATTTCTATTGTATACAATATACTTAACCCTGATAAGGCCCTCGGGACAATATTACAGACGGATCTGTAGTCCAGTGGTAACACGCTGGACTGGTAATCCAGGGATCGCAGGTTCGATCCCCCGTCTGACCCTAATAAAATTAACAGTCTTTCAGATGGGACGTTAAATCGAGGTCTCGAGTCGGTGCTTTACACCGTGCACGTAAAAGAACCAGAGGAGACTCTGGAATGGGTCTCTGTCTGTATCATTGCACTATCCTCTAAATCTAAAATGACAAATCTCTTCAGGAGGCATCGCTCATATGGGCAACCGGTAGCGACGATAAATAAACGTAAAACACACACGGGACAATATTGTTTCAGGTGCGCCAATATCCGCATGCTGCCGTTTGATATGTTCTCAATATTTCCATGGGTGATAGACATACATGCAATAATGCCAAGTCCGTTAGGGGGCGCTTCCTCCTCAAATAATAAAGTTCAAAGTTTATTCGGCAAATCAGTAATATATACATGCTTCTGGCAATTAACAAATACTAATATTAATATGGCAAAGAAATAAATATAGGCGTATAAACATGCCTTTAACTTGTAATTTATACAGACACATCAAAACAATTACACAAAAGTACGGAACAGTTAGCTTGGTAAGGGTATGTTCACAACTGGGGAGTCACCACATGACCTAATTAACCGACCGACCGCACGCACGCACGATCGCACGCACGCACGCACGCACGCACGCACGTGCGCACACACACACATTGAGGTAGTCAAATATAACTCCGACGTAAATGCATACCAATAACATCAACGCCACATTTCCTATGGACAGCCTAACTGTGTTCCGAAACAAGTAATATTTATATTCCTAGTTAAAACAAATATTGTGATATATAAGACACTGTGCTCTGAGCATGTTATACGGTTAATAGTCAGATATGTTAAGAGACTACATTTCTAGCATTCGAGCAAGGTTATGTAGCACCATTAAAAGTCAAAACCCCGTTAAACGTCAAAACTCCACTAAACGTCAAAACTCCACTAAACGTAAAAACTCCACTAAACGTCAAAACTCCACTAAACGTCAACACTCCGCTAAACGTCAAAACTCCACTAAACGCCAAAACTCCACTAAACGTCAAAACTCCACTAAACGTCAAAACTCCACTAAACGTCAAATCTCCACTAAACGTCAACACTCCACTAAACGTCAAAACTCCACTAAACGTCAACACTCCGCTAAACGTCAAAACTCCACTAAACGTCAAAACTCCACTAAATGTCAAAATTCCGCTAAACGTCAAAACTCCGCTAAACGTCAACACTCCGCTAAACGTCAAAACTCCACTAAACGTCAAAACTCCACTAAACGTCAAAACTCCACTAAACGTCAAACCTCCACTAAACGTCAAAACTCCACTAAACGTCAAACTCCACTAAACGTCAAAACTCCACTAAATGTCAAACTCCACTAAACGTCAAAACTCCACTAAATGTCAACACTCTGCTAAATGTCAAACCTCCACTAAATGTCAAAACTCCACTAAACGTCAAACTCCACTAAGCGTCAAAACTCCACTAAATGTCAAAACTCCACTAAATGTCAAACCTCCACTAAACGTCAAAACTCCACTAAATGTCAAAACTCCACTAAACGTCAACACTCCGCTAAACGTCAACACTCCACTAAATGTCAACACTCCGCTAAACGTCAAAACTCCACTAAACGCCAAGACTCCACTAAACGTCAAAACTCCACTAAACGTCAACACTCCACTAAACGTCAAAACTCCGCTAAATGTCAAACCTCCACTAAATGTCAAAACTCCACTAAACGTCAAACTCCGCTAAACGTCAACACTCCACTAAATGTCAACACTCCGCTAAACGTCAACACTCCACTAAACGTCAAAACTCCGCTAAACGTCAAACCTCCGCTAAATGTCAAACCTCCACTAAACGTCAAAACTCCACTAAATGTCAACACTCTACTAAACGTCAAATCTCCACTAAACGTCAAACTCCGCTAAACGTCAACACTCCACTAAATGTCAACACTCCGCTAAACGTCAACACTCCACTAAACGTCAAAACTCCGCTAAACGTCAAACCTCCGCTAAATGTCAAACCTCCACTAAACGTCAAAACTCCACTAAATGTCAACACTCCGCTAAACGTCAACACTCCACTAAACGTCAAAACTCCGCTAAACGTCAAACCTCCGCTAAATGTCAAAACTCCACTAAACGTCAAACTCCACTAAGCGTCAAAACTCCACTAAATGTCAAAACTCCACTAAATGTCAAACCTCCACTAAACGTCAAAACTCCACTAAATGTCAAAACTCCACTAAACGTCAACACTCCGCTAAACGTCAACACTCCACTAAATGTCAACACTCCGCTAAACGTCAAAACTCCACTAAACGCCAAGACTCCACTAAACGTCAAAACTCCACTAAACGTCAACACTCCACTAAACGTCAAAACTCCGCTAAATGTCAAACCTCCACTAAATGTCAAAACTCCACTAAACGTCAAACTCCGCTAAACGTCAACACTCCACTAAATGTCAACACTCCGCTAAACGTCAACACTCCACTAAACGTCAAAACTCCGCTAAACGTCAAACCTCCGCTAAATGTCAAACCTCCACTAAACGTCAACACTCCACTAAATGTCAACACTCTACTAAACGTCAAATCTCCACTAAACGTCAAACTCCGCTAAACGTCAACACTCCACTAAATGTCAACACTCCGCTAAACGTCAACACTCCACTAAACGTCAAAACTCCGCTAAACGTCAAACCTCCGCTAAATGTCAAACCTCCACTAAACGTCAAAACTCCACTAAATGTCAACACTCCGCTAAACGTCAACACTCCACTAAACGTCAAAACTCCGCTAAACGTCAAACCTCCGCTAAATGTCAAACCTCCACTAAACGTCAAAACTCCACTAAATGTCAACACTCTACTAAACGTCAAATCTCCACTAAACGTCAAAACTCCACTAAACGCCAAGACTCCACTAAACGTCAAAACTCCACTAAGCGTCAAAACTCCACTAAACGTCAAAACTCCACTAAACGTCAAAACTCCACTAAACGTCAAAACTCCACTAAACGTCAACTAACGTCAAAACTCCACTAAACGTCAGACCTCCACTAAACGTCAAATATCCACTAAACGTCAAAACTCCACTAAACGTCAACTAACGTCAAAACTCCACTAAACGTCAAAACTCCACTAAACGTCAAAACTCCACTAAACGTCAAATCTCCACTAAACGTCGAAACTCCACTAAACGTCAAAACTCCACTAAACGTCAAATCTCCACTAAACGCCAACACTCCACTAAACGTCAAAACTCCACTAAACGTCAAAACTCCGCTAAACGTCAAAACTCCACTAAACGTCAATTCTCCACTAAACGCCAAAACTCCACTAAACGTCAAAACTCCACTAAACGTCAACACTCCACTAAACGTCAACACTCCGCTAAACGTCAAACCTCCACTAAACGTCAAAACTCCGCTAAACGTCAAATCTCCACTAAACGTCAAATCTCCGCTAAACGTCACAAAATAATATTTGACCGTTAGCGGAGTTTATGACACCTAACTATGCTACAATGGTACCATATCCTAAGCTGTAAATGTATCTTTCGTGTTTGGTTGACTGCATTTTACATAGTAATAAGTTAATAACCATCATTTCATTAAATGTAGTTTCGGAAAATCATTACACTTAAAAGCCGTAGCTTTTATGAAACTTTGAGCATTACTGAAATTAGAAATTTGTGTTAAGCAATCCATTTATGCTAAGCTGTCGACTCATTAGCCCTTTTGTCACAACTTCCGCGGTTCATGTGTTGCTATAATACGCCGGTGTTTAAAGTGCTAATTACCTTGTCGGGGAATAGGAATTCACAAATACAGCTTAAATACATTTTCCGCGTTAATTTCATCATTTTAGAATCAATACCTCTGTGCTCAAATCTGAACTTCAAATTGAAGATTCATTCGCGAAACCGGAGCAGGTCCTAACCACTTTACCGCATTGTCAATTAGTATGAATACGTTCTTATAATGTGACTGTCTGATAAAACGAGGCCAATACATATGGTAAATATATGAGATGAGACATTTAGAAAACATATACATCACGAGGTATGAATGTTGTTCATGTTGACCCATTCATTCAGTTGCTGTTACATAATATAGTATGCATAGTTCGTAAAAAACATTTACACAGAGGTGGCTGATCGTTGAGAGACCGTTGAATGATGCCAACATGAACAGATCTCTCTTCAGTGATCTTTCAATGATCGTCCAATGATCTCCAAGGTCACCATGGTCTCTGCAAAGTTTTAACTCGGTCAAAAACAATCCATCAACGATGATCGAGGGAAGCAATCTCTCAAATGTATACTAGAGGACATAGAACATGCACACCTCGGATTAGTGTGTTTTTACATGAAAAAAATAACTATATAAATACATAGTTTTAAAATTTTTGGAATATGTTTAGTTGATCAGTTTGTGTTTTGAAATAAAGATGTGATATATCTTTGATGGATTCCTTCGTATTTCGTGTTCGTGTAATAATAATCATATAATGTAGGTGTGCGTTTTCTATGTCCTCTAGTATATGTCAATGTGCGTCCAACGGTTACTTCGAACTCCCAATGCTCTCTCATGGATCTTTCTGTGGACGCCATATTCTTCCACCACGATCTCTATAGATCGCCATGACAGATGGCTAAAAGTTGTAATTTAATCGTACAAAGGGTCTCCCAAGCATTTACAAAGAAATTACTTTTTTACGGCTTTGAGAGGTCGTCGAGAGATCTTGAGAACTTTGGATCGCTCAATGGTCGTTCTATGATCTCTGTGTGTATAAAGGGGTCTTTACAGACTACACAACGGTATTAATATAATTGCCATAGTACTAGTGTAAGCTACATGTGCTTTCTAGTTAATAAGGGGAATGCTGATATGGAAACCAAAGTGCTTTTGATCTGATCAACGGAATGTATGTCTGGTTTTCGTGTGAATTTATGTCTCTGTGTTTTATGCTATTACTAAAATATCCAGAAATAAATCTAACAAGATTTTATATGAAACATTGAGTGGAAATTGAAATTAGTTACAAATATAAACCCTTCCATAACATAATGTTTCAGGAGCAAGAACGGAGGGATATAATCCTATTTAAACAGTTTATTGAAACGAAGACTAATCCCGACAATATTAATTTTCCACTCGTTCAACGTGCATTTTAGTGTATGTCACTTCTAGTAGATAAAACCTACTTATCATTAGTTGGCATCACTCAACACCAGTATACAATGTCACTCTTTACCAACACACACCAGCTCTCCTGACCAACTTGCAACATTACTCAACACCATTATACAATATCACTTTTCCCAACACACACCAGCTCTCCTGACCAACTTGCAACATTACTCAACACCATTATACAATATCACTCTTTATAAAAACACACATGTTCTCCTGACCAACATGCAACATCACTCAACACCACTATACAATATAACTCTTTACAAACACACACATGTTCTCCTGACCAACTTGCAACATCACTCAACACCAGTATACAATATAACTCTTTACAAACACACCCATGTTCTCCTGACCAACTTGCAACATCACTCAACACCAGTATACAATATCCCTCTTTACAAACACACACATGTTCTCCTGACCAACTTGCAACATCACTCAACACCAGTATACAATATAACTCTTTATTAACACACACCAGCTCTCCTGACTAACTTGCAACATCATTCAACACCAGTATACAATATAACTCTTTACAAAAACACACCAGTTCTCCTGGCCGATTTGCAACATCACTCAACACCAGTATACAATATCACTCTTTACAAACACACACATGTTCTCCAGACCAACATGCAACATCACTCAACACCACTATACAATATCACTCTTTACAAACACACACATGTTCTCCTGACCAACATGCAACATCACTCAACACCACGTTACAATCTCCCTCTTTATAAACACACACATGTTCTCCTGACCAACTTGCAACATCACTCAGCACCACTATACAATATCACTCTTTACAAACACACACATGTTCTCCTGACCAACATGCAACATCACTCAACACCACTATACAATCTCCCTCTTTACAAACACACACATGTTCTCCTGAACAACTTGCAACATCACTCAACACCACTATACAATATAACTCTTTACAAACACACACATTTTCTCCTGACCAACATGCAACATCACTCAACACCACTATACAATATCACTCTTTACAAACACACACCAGTTCTCCTGACCGATTTGCAACATCACTCAACACCAGTATACAATATCACTCTTTACAAGCACACATCAGTTCTCCTGGCCGATTTGCAACATCACTCAACACCAGTATACAATATCACTCTTTACAAGCACACATCAGTTCTCCTGACCAACTTGCAACATCACTCAACATCAGTATATAATATCACTATTTACAAACACACACCAGCTCTCCTGACCAACTTGCAACATCACTCAACACCAGTATACAATATCACTCTTTACAAGCACACATCAGTTCTCCTGACCAACTTGCAACATCACTTAACACCAATATACAAGATCCCTCTTAAACAAACACACACAAGCTCTCCTGACCGACTCACAACATCACTCAACACCAGTATACACTATCCCTCTTTACAAACACACAAAGCTCTCCTGACCAACTTGCAACATCACTCAACACCAGTATAAAATATCACTCTTTACAAGCACACATCATTTCTCCTGACCAACTTGCAACATCACTAAACACCAGTATACAATATCACTCTTTACAAACACACATAAGCTCTCCTGACCAACTTGCAACATCACTCAACACCAGTATACAATATCACTCTTTACAAACACACAAAACTCTCCTGACAAACTTGCAACATCACTCAACACCAGTATACAATATCCCTATTTACAAACACACATCAGCTCTCCTGACCGACTTGCAACATCACTCAACACCAGTATAAAATATCACTCTTTACAAACACACAACAGTTCTTCTGACCAACCTGCAACATCACTCAACACCAATATACAAGATCCCTCTTAAACAAACACACACAAGCTCTCCTGACCAACTTGCAACATCACTCAACACCACTATACAATATCACTATTTACAAACACACATAAGCTCTCCTGACCGACTTGCAACATCACTCAACACCAGTATACAATATCACCCTTTACAAACACACATAAGCTCTCCTGATCAACTTGCAACATCACTCAACACCAGTATACAATATCACTCTTTACAAACACACAAAACTCTCCTGACCAACTTGCAATATCACTAAACACCAGTATACAATAACACTCTTTACAAACACACACCAGCTCTCCTGACCGACTTGCAACATCACTCAACACCAGTATACAATATCACTCTTTACAAGCACACATCAGTTCTCCTGACCAACTTGCAACATCACTTAACACCAATATACAAGATCCCTCTTAAACAAACACACACAAGCTCTCCTGACCGACTCACAACATCACTCAACACCAGTATACACTATCACTCTTTACAAACACACAAATCTCTCCTGACCAACTTGCAACATCACACAACACCAGTATAAAATATCACTCTTTACAAGCACACATCATTTCTCCTGACCAACTTGCAACATCACTAAACACCAATATACAAGATCCCTCTTAAACAAACACACACAAGCTCTCCTGACCAACTTGCAACATCACTCAACACCAATATACAATATCACTCTTTACAAACACACAAACGCTCTCCTGACCAACTTGCAACATCACTCAACACCAGTATACAATAACACTCTTTACAAACACAAAACAGTTCTCCTGACCAACTTGCAACATCACTCAACACCAATATACAAGATCCCTCTTAAACAAACACACACAAGCTCTCGTGACCAACTTGCAACATCACTCAACACCAGTATACAATATCACTATTTACAAACACACATAAGCTCTCCTGACCAACTTGCAACATCACTCAACACCAGTATACAATATCACTCTTTACAAACACACATAAGCTCTCCTGACCAACTTGCAACATCACTCAACACCAGTATACAATATCACTCTTTACAAACACACAAAACTCTCCTGACAAATTTGCAACATCACTCAACACCAGTATACGATATCCCTATTTACAAACACACATCAGCTCTCCTGACCGACTTGCAACATCACTCAACACCAGTATAAAATATTACTCTTTACAAACACACAACAGTTCATCTGACCAACTTGCAACATCACTCAACACCAATATACAAGATCCCTCTTAAACAAACACACACAAGCTCTCCTGACCAACTTGCAACATCACTCAACACCACTATACAATATCACTATTTACAAACACACATAAGCTCTCCTGACCGACTTGCAACATCACACAACACCAGTATACAATATCACCCTTTACAAACACACATAAGCTCTCCTGATCAACTTGCAACATCACACAACACCAGTATACAATATCACTCTTTACAAACACACATAAGCTCTCCTGACCAACTTGCAACATCACTCAACACCAGTATACAATATCACTCTTTACAAACACACATAAGCTCTCCTGACCAACTTGCAATATCACTCAACACCAGTATACAATATCACTCTTTACAAAC
The DNA here is from genome assembly GCA_014843695.1 of Archivesica marissinica. Classification (NCBI taxonomy): domain Eukaryota; kingdom Metazoa; phylum Mollusca; class Bivalvia; order Venerida; family Vesicomyidae; genus Archivesica; species Archivesica marissinica. The sequence continues at coordinate 54,885,740 of CM026403.1, forward strand.
ACACAAAACTCTCCTGACCAACTTGCAATATCACTAAACACCAGTATACAATAACACTCTTTACAAACACACACCAGCTCTCCTGACCGACTTGCAACATCACTCAACACCAGTATACAATATCACTCTTTACAAACACACACGAGCTCTCCTGACCGACTCACAACATCACACAACACCAGTATACACTATCCCTCTTTACAAACACACAAAGCTCTCCTGACCAACTTGCAACATCACTCAACACCAGTATACAATATCACTCTTAAACAAACACACACAAGCTCTCCTGACCAACTTGCAACATCACTCAACACCAATATACAATGTCACTCTTTACAAACACACAAAAGCTCTCCTGACCAACTTGCAACATCACTCAACACCAGTATACAATATCACTCTTTACAAGCACACATAAGTTCTCCTGACCAACTTGCAACATCACTCAACACCAGTATACAATATCACTCTTTACAAACACACACCAGTTCTCCTGACCAACTTGCAACATCACTCAACACCAATATACAAGATCCCTCTTAAACAAACACACACAAGCTCTCCTGACCAACTTGCAACATCACTCAACACCACTATACAATATCACTATTTACAAACAAACATAAGCTCTCCTGACCAACTTGCAACATCACTCAACACCAGTATACAATATCACTCTTTACAAACACACATAAGCTCTGCTGACCATCTTGCAACATCACTCAACACCAGTATACAATATCACTCTTTACAAACACACAACACACTCCTGACCAACTTGCAACATCACTCAACACCAGTATACAATATCCCGATTTACAAACACACATCAGCTCTCCTGACCGACTTGCAACATCACTCAACACCAGTATACGATATCACCCTTTACAAACACACATAAGCTCTCCTGACCAACTTGCAACATCACTCAACACCAGTATACAATATCACTCTTTACAAATACACATAAGCTCTCCTGACCAACTTGCAACATCACTCAACACCAGTATACAATATCACTCTTTACAAACACACAAAACTCTCCTGACCAACTTGCAACATCACTCAACACCAGTATACAATATCCCTGTTTACAAACACACATCAGCTCTCCTGATCGACTTGCAACATCACTCAACACCAGTTTACAATATCACCCTTTACAAACACACATAAGCTCTCCTGACCAACTTGCAACATCACACAACACCAGTATACAATATCACTCTTTACAAACACACATAAGCTCTCCTGACCGATTTGCAACATCACTCAACACCAGTATACAATATCACTCTTTACAAACACACAACAGTTCTCCTGACCAACTTGCAACATCACTCAACACCAATATACAATATCACTCTTTACAAACACACATAAGCTCTCCTGACCAACTTGCAACATCACTCAACACCAATATACAAGATCCCTCTTAAACAGACACACACAAGCTCTCCTGACCAACTTGCAACATCACTCAACACCATTATACAATAACCCATTTCACTCAAAACAAAACAAAACGTCTATATACCAAGATGTATCACACATCTTTATTAACTTGCAATATAAATCCTGATCCACGTGCAACATTGTTCCCTACATAATATAATACCATTCACTAACAAGTCAAGTGTTTGTTTAGTATATTGTCCCGGCCAGCCATTCATTACTGACTTATGAGACACCATATGTTTATGAACAGTAGTATTTCCCGAATCCTATGCTTGTAGGCCAGGCGCCAGTCAATCGGTAACCATTATTTAACTAGTTGGCGGCTCACCAAGCAGCCATATGAGAAAGAATCCCTGAGGTGATTCGGACCATCGACCTCCCTCTCTGTAGGCAGACGCCATAACTACTAGGAATCGGGGACGGCAAAAACATGTATTAACTAACCTACATACAAAACTCAAACTCTGTTTCCAATGGGCAAGACTTGCGATCGTTTATTAACTGTAATGACGAGGTTAATTACAAGTACAAACCCAATGTTGTCAAATATCGTTGACTGTACTACGTGCATATAGTCAAATATATGAAACATAGCCTGGCGCAGACCGAGATACACTGGACCAGGGTAAAAACCAGAGGTAAAACGATCATTAAAGCAACATTACATCGCAAAAAGAAATAACATGCAATTTTCGCACGTATACATGCATTGCTGTTACATATTCTTCTGAATATACCGAACACTAACATTGAATCAATTAAACAGTGTTTTTGTGATCTGCACACTTTCAAAACGTGAAAGTAGGATTTCATAATTATAACGGTCATCCAGGCTCCTGAATTGACGTTTGTTTGTCATTGGAGTCAATACTAAACACGCGATACTTTCGGTTAGAGATAATTTAACTAAGACTAGTCTACAAATAAATATGCAATGGCACACATGTGAGATATCACGGTAAATATGTAGCATAACTCGTGTTATTCAGGATGAACGCTTTGTATTACGCATGAATGTCGACCATATATACATTAGTTTGTTATGTCAACAAACCGCGTATACGGCGTGTGTTCATTTGTTGCAATACTCAGTTTATGAGGCAAATATTTGGAGAAAAAAACACCTATATAATAGCAAATTACATTCTGCAGACATTTGCGTTTTCACCGATGTAGTGTCGGTTTAATGATAATGTAAACAAATCTGGAAAACTGTATCCAATGTACCTCAGGGATGTTTCATATATTTTACTAACAATGGAAAACTGTATCCAATGTACCACAGGGAAATTTCATATATTTTACTAACAACATATCTTTAATTGTTTGTAGATTCAAATAATATTTTCCAAACGATATTACTCGGTTTTACGATATACTGCATGGTACTCATAACGATAACGAATCTGAATTAAATTCGATTTTAACATGTAAATCAATATGGACACCCGTTCATAGATCTCATTCCCGAAACAATTCGAATTTGTATAGCGATATACGTTTGCGAAACCAATCTAAGCCAAGCGTAGAACTGACGCTCAATCGAACAATATCACGTGACCACGCACTCACAATCATGTTGATCATATTTATATGCACCAATAATTCGCACACACAATTTTGTGCCAACTATTGTTAAGACATACGTTCTGAGCTATACCAACGTAACGCACAGAACTTGAAAGTAATAATGGTAAATATTGGGTGGGGGAGGGGGACATATATAGTACAGTGTGACCGTGACAAGCTGACTATAGCATAATAAATCGTCGTAAACGCTTGCGAGAGCCCGTATACCTAATAACAGTTCCATACAGACAGCTTATATTTAATTATATGTCAGTATATGGGTTGCATACATATGTGTTGCCATGTTTGCAGCGTTATTACGGCCATTAGACACGAACGATTCTCAATGAGAATGTATAATTGTATTTTAGTTGGCGATGGATTGGTAATTTGTATTTATTACTAAAGACGAATAGCCAATACTTAATATGTTTGACACCAAATGGAGGCCATAGGGACGTTGATATAAGACAAAACTAGTAATCTATATAGTTTGGAGGATAAATGTGTAGCAGACATTAAGTTAATGGCATTTCTGTTATGAAAAATCCATGTTGACACATATACCCGTCGCGCAGGGTTCGTATGGTTTTCTTTGGTTAAAAGTCACGGGAAATGTAATTCAGTTTCCCATGCATGGGTATCAAGGAACAAACATAGGGGTTTTGTTGCTGGGTCAAGGGATACTCATGGGCCTTTTGGGATATATAAAGCTGCACATTTGGCGCAAGAAATAAATTCTCGAATCAACACTGAATGCCGTTCGAGTTCGGAATGGACTGGGTACGTGGTTGCTATGTACCATGCCAATATAGCTAACGCTATGATGCGCAGTGAATTCATTGCGCACTCGGACATTTGTTGTCAATGCTAGTTAGTTTTGGGTAAAGTGTTCGTTAATTCAACAGTGAATAAGGAACGGAAGGCATACATTTAATACCGGCTTGGTTACACAAGATGTGTGCAAAATATGGATTTAGCCGGACACTGATAATTCAAAGGATATATGTCTATTTTGTGCAAAGTCACATTCCCGTAATGGTAGTGTAATGTAATAAATGGCATGAAACTAAAAACATAAGGTAGTAGCCAACGTTATCAATGATCGTCTGTATGTGCTTCTACGGAAACAGCCGAGCTGATTCCGCTGTGAATATACTCATAGTAAACTGGTGGTATTAGATTAACCAATCTTCGTCCACTGGCCAGTGCGAAACGATATATATAAGGTGTTTCAGAACTTTTCTCAAGGCACAGACGGATCTGTAGTTCAGCGGTAACACGCAGGACTGGTAATCCAGGTTCGATCCCCCGTCTGACCATAATACAATTAAAAGTCTTTCAGATGGATCTTTAAACCGAGGGCTCGTGTCAGTGCTGTACACCGTGTACGTAAAAGAACCAGAGGTGACTCTGGAATGGGTCTATGTCTGTATCATTGCACTATCCGCCAACACTCTAAAATGACTAATCTCTGCAGGAGGCGTCGCTCATATGGGCAACCGGTAGCGACGATAAATAAACGTAAAACACACACACATTCTCGAGGCAGTCAAAGTAGAGACATCTATCAAACAGTACTACCAATATATAGTACGAGTAATCGTACAGAACGTGTATATATTATAGTAAAATAATAGTAACATAAAAGCGATATATCTTATCATTAGATATATGAGGTAATAAATATATGATATACAATTTCTATAGACTCAGTACTTCATACCCAATGATAAAATAGATGAATTATAAAGAACCATACGATCATCGAGGCAAATGCCTAGAGTGGGGATCGAACCATTGCAAAACATATAAACTCCATCTACCACAATACATTATTATATTCAGCCTATTGAAATATCCTAATGTGTGTTCCATTTCCAACGTAGAATTCATATAAACATATTGTTAAGATGCACATGCAATTGTTACCTTTAATTTAAACAAATTTATTATAACGCGATTACGAATAAAGTTCTAACAACGTTAGCGTAATCGCTCTCGAGACCTTATGGAACACGAGAGACCTTATGGAACACGAGAGACCTTATGGAACACGAGATACCTTATGGAACACGAGAGACCTTATGGAGACCTTGTGGAACACGAGAGACCTTATGGAACACGAGAGACCTTATGGAACACGAGATACCTTATGGAACACGAGAGACCTTATGGAACACGAGAGACCTTATGGAACACGAGATACTTTATGGAACACGAGAGACCTTATGGAGACCTTATGGAACACGAGAGACCTTATGGAGACCTTATGAAACACGAGAGACCTTATGGAACACGAGAGACCTTATGGAACACGAGAGACCTTATGGAACACGAGATACCTTATGGAGACCTTATGGAACACGAGAGACCTTATGGAGACCTTATGAAACACAAACCATGGAACACGAGAGACCTTATGGAACACGAGAGACCTTATGGAACACGAGATACCTTATGGAGACCTTATGGAACACGAGAGACCTTATGGAGACCTTATGAAACACGAGAGACCTTATGGAACACGAGAGACCTTATGGAACACGAGAGACCTTATGGAATGCATTTCCACGATGGTAAGAGGAGAAGCACTGTGAACTAAAGGGTCATGTTTAAGGACATCACTACCGTGGTTCAAGTGGGGTTCGAACTCACACTAAATCTCTCGAATATGAAGCGGATACCGTATCCCTTTCAGCACGAAGGCTACTACGGAGAAAACTAGCACTTGAAACGTTATTGGGAATTGTGTAAATGTATAACCGTATAGGCAGGTAGATACACACTTTGTGACAATTATGATTTCACAATACTAGTTAATGTTAAGAATATCTGAATATTTAAAAGATGTTTTTGTGAAGCGTTCTAATACCCTTGAAATTATGTTTCTTGGTTGTACTGTAAAACGATGTATATATATGCTTAAAACACTGTCGTGACGTCATACCTTTGTACTTGCAGTCCATTATTAATACTATTGGACTGGTATCAAAAGGCCAGCGTATTCTATTAACACTGTCGTGACGTCATACCTTTGTACTTGCATTCCATTATTATTAATATTGGACTGGTGTCAAAAGGCCAGATTATTATATTAACACTGTCGTGACGTCATACCTTTGTACTTGCATTCCATTATTAATACTATTGGACTGGTGTCAAAAGGCCAGCGTATTCTATTAACACTGTCGTGACGTCATACCTTTGTACTTGCAGTCCATTATTAATACTATTGGACTGGTGTCAAAAGGCCAGAGTATTATGTTAAATCCTACGCGTAAATGTACGAAATTAACAATTTTATTTAGTAGGAACGTGTTATATAAGTGTGTGCTTTAAGTAAGATATAGACCTCAAACGGATCCATTATGTAAAATATTGTTACTGTCTTCGGCGCTACGCGAATATTTTACATATTTGATCGATTTCGGCTTATATCCTATACTCTCAATTGTACAATCCTATTATTATTTGCATTGTACTGTATTTGTATTGTGCCATTTTTCTACATATTGTGTCAATGACAAAAGGTAAAATGTTTGTCGATTTGCTAAATAAAATCTTGAAACTGGGCAGATCTTTAAATATGAATTAAGCATTAACGAAAAAAATGGAAAAATATAGAGTTGCATCACACGTTATAATTATATGCTCATTTGCATATCTAGCTATGCAGCCCATTATAAGTAAACAACGCATAGGTGGGCTTTAAGATATTTAGTTGAACACATAGCAGTCGCCCAGTTGACGAAGAAACATTTAAGACTGTGCTTAGCAGAGGTGTGTCCAGGACAAAATCAAGGCTGTGCACGGTTAGTAACGCCAGTCGAGGGAAGCCAAGCTGACCAGTTGACGCTTTATAGGGCGATCCGGGGCATGTTGCCCCGAACAATTTAGAAAAGCTAAATACCAAAAGGTGCAGTTTCCTAGTATACTAGAGGACATAGAAAACGCACACTTCGGATAAGTGTGTGTTTTACATGAAAAACAATAACTATATAAATACATAGTTTTAAACATTTTGGAATATGTTTAGTTGTTCAGTTTGTGTTTGTAATAAAGATGTGATATATCTTTGATGTAATCCTTCGTATTTCACTTTCATGTAAAAATATAATTCTAATATTAGCACCATACTACGACTGCTGAAGATACTCACTGCAGGTTGATTTATATACAGTGTGACGACCGTGGGAGATATATAAATTGGCCAGCACTGTTCTCAGAACTAAGCCCCTTTTTCATATACATTGTAAGTAATTCAGTTTAAAATCTTATATATTCCAAGAAGCTGTGGACGAGCCATGACACCCGAGGGCGGTGCTTTTGTATATATATGAAAGGTTAATTGATAGTTCAATAACTGAGCGGCAGTATACTGACGTGGAAGTCGTGATAACGCAGTGGATGCGCATTCGCTTCAGGTGCGAATGGTCCGGAGTTCGAGCCCCGCTGGAGCCGTTACGAGTGTGCCCTTAGGCAAGGCATTTAAATTCCACATTGCCTCCTCTCTCCCTCGTGGCGATGGATTCCGTCAGGAATGAGGTCTCGAGAGTGATTAATATAAGTTGAAAGAACTCGTTTCGCAATCGAGCTAAAATAAATTTGTATAAACATATAATGATGTATTGTGAATTGTAAACATGTGTGTATTTACATGTATATTGATGAGATAGAAATAAAGAATGACTACTAAATAATAATCATATAATGTAGGTGTGCGTTTTCTATGTCCTCTAGTATACGTGCACAATGAAGTATAGGTGACAATGTAACTATTATATAGGACATTAATGAGATAAATACTATTATTACATCCTATTCTGGAGAGCTGAACAAATTAAATATACATATTATTTACAAATAAAGCAATACATACAAAACTAAGGGTGGTGCTCGAGTCCCCTGAGTAGCCCCAGATTACGCCTCTGCTTGAGATGAGTTCAAAAATCAATAGAAAGATTCCAGAATAAAGAAACCGCCAGCCTATGTATAGGTTGGAACAATTTGCGTCCAACAAATGTGTATTATCTGTTTAAAGCGCACATCTAAATTGTGTTACTTTACAATTATCCTACACGATAAATAGCCATTCATTCCTATTACAGCCAATGTGACAATACAATTAATCAATTGCAGTAGCCAGAAACGTTGATCCAGCGAAACATTGTCCCTGTTGAGAAATCAAATTAAAATGTTATGTTTTTCTGATGATGTAGTTCCGGTTATATGTAGCCCTGAGCTGATTGCAATATATCTAGTTAATCAATATCATATTGTCTATTTATGCTTCAATAGGAATGGCAAATTGTGGTCTGTTATCCCCATCTACATGTATATAGAGGATATTTGTGTTTATTAGTGTAAGATCATGAGATGAAAATAAAATGGCTATTATAATATTTTTGTTTTCAATTTGTATTTATTTTAACTGCTCTGTTGGGAGCCTCATTGTACTCCAATACACAACCGCATAGCCACTTATGTCAGTGTGAACGTCCGTAATAAGAAATAGTTCCGGTCTAATTGTCCAGTTAGTTTCTGTTTGCTGTTAAAATTAAATACTACAGACACAACACATTCATTAGAATAGATTACTTTATAATTAACGATTCATCATTGTCAACAATCGCTAAAATACAAAAGTGCATCCAACCGCGGAGGAATACGAAACACAAACAGTGATAGAGAATTGCCAAAACAGTGGAAGATAGATACTTTTTTTCTACCCGTACTTTGAACCGTGTATCATTACACGTTGTCTTCTATGTGTATGCTATAAGTTGAACACTATCCAATATGAAACATATTGGACTGTGTTTATGTGCGTATCGCCGTACACAGTGCCAATATTTTACTTATTGGATATGTTTACGGTTAATCTGTTTGAATAATCAAGCTTCTGTCAATCTCTCAAAAGTCCCCCATAGAAAGTGTATGTGCCTCGTTTTTAAGGTATATCGGCAAAATGAAGGCATAGCGCTCTGCTTTGTTACATATTAAATGGTTCACATGTAGCCGTGACGCCAATTATGGCTGGGGGGGGGACCCCTGCACGGCGTACATCACGTTTAGCATGCTTTATTAATATACTAACAACAAAACGAAACTGTGAACTTGCCTCAGAGGTAACATTTATATCATTTTAGAAAACGATATAGGCAATATCAAAATGTGCGAAATATTGGGTAAATTAGTGCAATGTGTGAATGAATATTTTCTTCACTCATGATAGTAAAATCCATAATTCTAAAATTTGTAACGAAAAAGTAACGCTCAATAAAAAGTGCACAGTTTTTTATGGTGTCAGTATATGTTAGAAATATAACGAAATAGTCCATATAGTATGCACACAGAGGTCAGTGGGTAGGGGCTGATGAATTGAAATTATGTTTGGCCAAGAAGTGGTTATTTTTCTTCCATGAATGTATTACTCGTCCGAATTAGAGGTAAATAATAATTGTTTAAATAAGGAATTTGTTTTTGCTTTGCAATGACATATAGAAATTTATCAGTGACGTAACATTTGTCCATCCATTAGTTGGCATAGCACATGCCACGTCTTACTGTTTAGTGCCGAAAGTACAATATTTCTTAGCTCACTGGATAAGATAAAATCCAATCTTACACTGAAAATCACGAGAATATCCTCTTAGTATTAATTGACAGCAATCTCTACTGGATAACGCTTTAACCCATTCAATACCAAGTAACTGACATGGACTGGTGCATGATATTAACCCATTCAACACCAAGTAACTGACATGGACTGGTGCATGATATTTTTAGACCAATAAATGAATAAGAAAATTACCTTTGGACCAGTTCATTGATCAAAATGGGTAATATTTGTCTAAAAATAGTAATATTACTGGCAACAAGTGCAGATCCTGATGAGACGGCTCATCATGAGCCGGCTCATCTGGATCTACACTTTTTGTAAGCCTATTGAGAGGTGTGTGGTGTCGAAAGGGTTAAATATGTTTTAACAGTTTATCTTATTGAGCTTGTTTGTGAGATTGTTTTTATAGTCATAAGTCAGTTTAGAAATACGTATACTAGAGGACATAGAAAACGCACACTTCGGATAAGTGTGTTTTACATGAAAATATATATAAATACATAGTCTTAATCATTTTGGAATATTTTTAGTTGTTCAGTTTGTGCTTTGTTATAAAGATGTGACATATATTTGATGGAATCCTTCGAATTTCGTTTTCATGTAATAATAATCATATAATGTAGGTGTGCGTTTTCTATGTCCTCTAGTATATTTGGTAGGTGTGCGATTTCTATGTCCTCTAGTATATTTGGTAAGTGTGCGTTTTCTATGTCATCTAGTATATTTGGTAGGTGTGCGTTTTCTATGTCCTCTAGTATATAATGTATGTGTGCATTTTCTATGTCCTCTAGTATATAATGTAGGTGTGCGTTTTCTATGTCCTCTAGTATATAATGTAGGTGTGCGTTTTCTATGTCCTCTAGTATATAATGTAGGTGTGCGTTTTCTATGTCCTCTAGTATATAATGTAGGTGTGCGTTTTCTATGTCCTCTAGTATATAATGTAGGTGTGCGTTTTCTATGTCCTCTAGTATATAATGTAGGTGTGCGTTTTCTATGTCCTCTAGTATATAATGTAGGTGTGCGTTTTCTATGTCCTCTAGTATATAATGTAGGTGTGCGTTTTCTATGTCCTCTAGTATATTTGGTAGGGTGTCATATTTAAATGACAGCAATTGAAATAAAACATACGTAAAGCGATTTAGGCTTATTAGTAAGTGCTAAGTCCTTTGTAGTTGTGAGTTACTACGTAGAATTGGAGTTACGGAGACGTAACACATGTAAAATCATGTAAAACTGGTATTGCCGTTTCCTGGAAATGATGCGATTATATAACACTATTCTAACACTAGCCGCCATTGATATAACGCTGATATTATGTAATATGTGCTATAGTATGTGATGCTTTTGCAGTTCATTATGTGTATGAACCTAAGTTGTTGAATACAGTTTGAAAGTTTGAAAGGAGAGAGTGGAACGAAACCAAGACTATCATAGCTAAACTAAGATTACCATGGGTATTCGGACACCCAAGGTTTGGATGTGAATAACTTCTAGTAAGTCTCTTTTATAGTAGATGTATTAATATTACTATGTAGAGTGATCATTCTTGCATTTAATACGTTTGACTAAACTCAGATTGCATAACATCTTTTAACATAAAACCACAACATCACTCATATGTGAATTCAACATGGCGTAAAAAACAGGTCCTGACATTTTTTGTACCATAACATGAATGTGTTTTCCGGTATTGTCACATGATTGACGGAATCCATTGCCACGATGGAGGTAGAAGAGGCAATGTGGAAAGAAAGTTCCTTGTTTGGCGCAAACTCAGAGCCTCTCACACCTGAAGCGAACACTGCGCTATCTCGACGTCCGTAAATATCGAACAGAAGACACTGCCGATTTGTAGACAATGGTTCCGTATCACATACTTCATATATTATTTTCATCTGTCAATGTTTTGTTCTTAGGCCTGTCATAAATATGTTTATGCAATGCTTTGGTTCCTTTTATCGAGGTTTTACGTAAAAATATAGCTTTAGGATTTGTGAAATATGACATTTCTTTGAAATCACTTTCTTGTGAAACGACTTCTGCTATGGACTTTCGCTAAGTCGACGGTATATGCGAGATTGAAGCACTATCATGAATAGATGACGCGCTAAGAAGGGAAAAGAAATGCAGTGAGATGAAAGACATATCCAGATTGCTTACAAAATTAGAACATATCCACAATGCCTTATTCTTCAGAATGTATTGACCTTAAATAACCACGATTAGAATGTAATGTATTGGATGTTTCGTTGTGTGAAATCCAATGTATTTAATGCATTTAAGAAACCGTGTTTAATGCATACATGGAGTTAAACAATGACAGCAGGACACCAATGCCAACACAAGCTACGTGTTTACCCGTAGGCTATTGAAATGCCATTACCGAGGTGGGAATCAAGACACTGACATATGATGAAAATAAGGAGAGACTCAAAAGATTATGTTTCTATTGTTAAAACGGTATACACTGTATGTATTTTACAACTATCGCGAAACAAGCTTTAACAACTTATATCAATCACTCTAATTGGAGCGGATGGAAGCGTATATTTGGCTATTCGTGTTGGAGGAAACAGGAGTACCCCGAAAAAACCCACTTTTCGATATGTTTCTATTACCAGTAATAAATATATTAGTCACTATATTAGAGCAGTGCTGTTGTTACATTAAATGAAGCATTTGCAGGAGAGGTGGTTTATCAGCTTCTTATTGTTTGACAAAGGAAATATATCGCATGCATATATGGCCCCGTTGCGTAGTAGAGTTAATAAGCAAAGTGCACAATGGGCTAACTTTTAAGTCATATATTTCTTGTAAGATATGCATGGTTCTATTATGTGAAGTAGAAACTTACTGAATGCAATGTGGACACTAACAATACGATATGTTTCCAGAACCAAACATGAAGAAGAAGAAGAAGAAGCATGCTTTATTAAGATTTAAACTTTACAGTTTCTCGTCTGTAACATTTAAACATATTTACAATGTATATAGTACAATATTATGATATATGCAATCTTGATGAACAAATGATGGACACATGATGTAATGAGTATGGACATATATGGACAATTTAATTAGAATATGCAAACATGAACACATTTATAAACTGTTTCTAAGGTGTCGATGGAAATATATTTTGGAACGGAAACTAGAAAAAAGTGGAATAGCAGGCAGGGATCTTAACACATTGCAGGCAGAGATCTTAACACATTGCAGGCATGGATCTTAACACTTTGCAGGCATGGATCTTAACACTTTGCAGGCATGGATCTTAACACTTTGCAGGCATGGATCTTAACACTTTGCAGGCATGGATCTTAACACTTTGCAGGCATGGATCTTAACACTTTGCAGGCATGGATCTTAACACATTGTGGGCAGGGATCTTAACACATTGCATGCATGGATCTTAACACATTGTGGGCAGGGATCTTAACACTTTGCAGGCATGGATCTTAACACATTGAGAATATATTGTACATTTAGATTAGAATTTGTTGGTGGAACCTATTGCACTAACTACATGTTATGCCATAAAAGAGTTTATTTTAAGTTACTTTGCAGTGTTGCGCCTATCAATGACATGGTGATATAAACAATACTGTTGTTAATTCGATGGTCTAGCAATGTTCGCGAATGTTATGAGATATTCTGGAGGTAGTGTTGTTTATACATAATGAAAACAACAATAATTTCCATTTGGCGTTCAAGGGTAGTGCCAATTCTCGTCATAATTGTATTAGATTCGTCCATGATTAATTACAATGACAATGTAACTTATATCGTTGTACAATATCTGACGACACTATTTCCCAATTAGTATCAAAGGCACTACTAATGCTATGGCTTTTTAGATTCGTTCTAATAGTTTTTGATCAGATATGCCTTCATTTGTACACGTACATCATCACATGCAAATCTGATTATTTGTTTCTGTACTGTTTCCGTGCTCAGTATCACCTAATCACCGTTACCAACTCCCATGTGACGACACGTGTTCTCATGTTTTCTATATTTGAATTGTACATGTTATATGATATGTTCTAGGTTGGGCTCCAGTCTCTCAGTGTTTCACAGTATTACTGTCAATGTTTCACAGTATTACTGTCAATGTTTCACAGTATTACTGTCAATGTTTCACATAATTACTGTCAATGTTTCACATCATTACCGTCAATGTTTCACATTATTACTGTCAATATTTCACATCATTACTGTCAATGTTTCACATCATTACTGTCAATATTTCACATCATTACTGTCAATGTTTCACATCATTACTGTCAATGTTTCACATTATTACTGTCAATGTTTCACACCATTACTGTCAATGCTTCACATCATTACTGTCAATGTTTCACATTATTACTGTCAATGTTTCACATTATTACTACCTGTCAATTGAATATTTTGTTTATTTTATTGCTGTTGATTCTGGGGATAACGTCGCACCAACAGCGTCGGCCATATGGCGACTCTCCAGCTGCTATCGATGGTGGAGGAAGCCCCCCCGGTTGACCATTCGAGCAGTATTTAGCTTCCTCACATGGAATAATTCGACATCACACGTAGGATTCGAACCTACAGTGATGAGGGGCAAGCCCCCCAGTTGTTACTACAGTGTAACACAATGGAGTTTATTTTAATGGGTGGTGGATTTACGATTGTTCCACGGTTACGTACATTTATTTGTTTCTATATAATTTATCCAAAAGTACATACACATATTCACAAGAAGACTTTTTGGAACCATTGTTTTTCTTTATGAAAACAATATCGTCGTGTTCAAGTTATACAGCATTGATCTTTCATTTTACAATGGTAGAATAAGTGCACGACGTGATAGTGTAGTGGTAGCGCGTTCGCTTCAGGTGCGAAAGAAGTTCGAGTCATGCTGGAGCCGTTACGATTGTGCCCTTAGGCAAGGCATTTAAATTCCACGTTGCCCCTTCTCTCTCCCTTGTGGCGTTGGATTCCATCAGGAATGGGATATTGGGAGTGATTAATATAAGTTGTAAGAACTTGTTTCGCAATCGAGCTAAAATAGATGTGTATACATGAATGATAGAATCAATACATTTAATACTATGAAATATTCTTTTGTTGTGAAAGTTCATAGAAAGTGTGATAAGATAGATGCACACTAGAGCCATTTGGAATGGCATTCATAACTTTATTAATTAGATCACACGTATTTCTATTAGCGCTTTATCTACGCATGCGCTTGTCCACATCTGGCCCCAGAACAGACCAATAACCTAATAAACTGATAATATACAATTATACATGAATATAAGTATTAGTTCTTGCAGCTTATATCGTATTTCCTATGAACGTTTTACCGATATAATGTCTCCTAAAAAGACGGAATTGGGTGGAATATCCGTTTTTATAATGGATCTTGTTTTAGGGTATTTAGAAATGTATTAGCTTATTATCTTGCTATATGTTTATTTTTGACCTATGACTCAAATGGGGGTAATTGGCGTATCCCTTCAGGAATAGCGACCGGCGAATCGCCATACGGCATACATTATCTGTACCACTCGCACCGACAGAATAAATAAAAAAGTTTACAAAGATATTTTGAAAACTTGTAAAGGAGGCAAATGTGCGGACATGATAATGTGTATTGTGAGCACCTCATCCACGGTGGTGATAATTTACATTGGGTTTTGGCCAAATATTTTCAACCATGATTAATCTTGGTCACATACCAATGGATATGAATCGTGGATCTATTGTGACACTACATATGGGCGATAGAAAAAGAGAAAGGATGGCCCATGTAACTACAGGGCAATAACGCTGACATCTACCATTCTGAAACTCTTTGAAAGTGTATTGCTTCTCAGATCAAAGAACAACATCCTCTGCACGTTATGTCCTCAGCAAGTTGGGTTCCAGCAAGAACTTGGATGTCTTATGACTTCATTTTGCCTTCGTGAATCAATCCTTTTCGCAAAGGAAACTCATAGTAAAGTATTCGTATGTTAATTGGGTAGTCGGCAAGCGTTTGACCGTGTGTGGCATCATGGACTGATCTACAAACTAAATGAATGTGATATTGACGTCCATACAATGAGATTTTTTGTAAACCTATATAGTAATATGCGTAGTTGTGTCCGGAACCAATATTTTACAACAAAGTGGTTTGCCGTCGGACAAGGTACACGACAGGGAGGGGGAAGTTCACCTTTGCTCTATTTATTGTACATAAACTGACTCATGCAAGAGATTGAGAATTGTAATCTGGATCTTTGCATATATAACATGAATGTCAATTGTCCTACTGTTGCCGACGACATGGTTCTCGTCTCACTATCTAAGTCTGGTCTCGATAAAATGATTCAGATATGTCATGAATACTCACTGAAATGGCGCTTTGAGTGTGAAGTGTAAAATGTGCTGTTATAGTATACAATGAAACTAATGCTGACTATAAAAAACGTGATCGGTTTTGGAAGCTTGGAATACATTTCATTAAAGAAGAGACTAAGTATACACATTTAGGTATCTCATTGGATAAGTATTTAAATATTAATATGAATGTCCATGATGCTAGCTCAACATTACGTGGGACGTTACTGAGTATTACTAACAGTGATATAAGTTATGGTGACTTAAATCCATTAACTCTTGCGAATATATATAAAACTATAGTACAACCTAAGGCGTTTATGTTGAAATGGATGCGAACTGTGGAACTATATGACGGATGCAAACACATTAATTCTTGAACGTTCTCATAGATTTTGTGTGAAATATATCCAAAGATTACATATATGTTCAAACAATGACACTACAATCACTACATACATTGTATATAGGGTACAGACAACTTCAGTTTTTTGGATAACTTTGCAGGCTGCGGTGTAACTACCTAGCGAAGACAATATTCGTTCACAGACTTGTCAGATACACACATAACAAAGAGCGCCAGAGTTTAGGCTTTATGTCAGATATTTTT
Organism: Archivesica marissinica; assembly: GCA_014843695.1. Lineage (NCBI taxonomy): Eukaryota > Metazoa > Mollusca > Bivalvia > Venerida > Vesicomyidae > Archivesica > Archivesica marissinica. The sequence goes on from CM026403.1 coordinate 54,902,371, forward strand.
AAAATTCTGCAAAAATATGATTTACTGTCCTACATAACTTCGTTTCAAGATTCGGCATACTTTCCATCAACATATTCATGGAAACGTCTTCTTGCTGGCCATGTACTTTGTGAAAGACTCTGTCGAATCTTAACACCGGAACAGTATGTGAACATGTTTCCAAATAAAGGCCCGTGTGCACTATGGCATTTGTGTAGAAAATACCTTCTGTAAAACAATACTGTTTCAATGCTGTTAGTTTATTGCGTAAACTACTTTCGTTTTTTAGGCCCGAGCGTTGTACAAGATGCAATTATTTAGCCGAAAGCATTATTATGCATCCAATTCTTTTTTGTGTTGAAAATGAAAACTTGAGATCACGTTTATGGAAAAATGTTATTACATATACAAGTGTCTAAGTTTTTATTAAATGGATGCGTCAACAACAACATGTTCAAGTGTTTGACTTACTGGCCGACTTTAAACACTATGATATAGATGACTATGCCAGCGAACAGATTATGCTGGCTAGTGTAAAGTATTTGTACTTGATGACAAGGTAATGCAATGCCTTATTCGTGAAATGTACAGCAGAGGACCTATATTGAAATATATATATGTATAAATATAAGTTAACATACGTGATAGTCAAGACGTCGGCACTGACGGCTCTTTAAATATGACTGAACTTAGTTGAAACATGTATCGTTTTAACAATGCTACAGGTGTTATTGACTGTAAGACTGTTTTATTGTTAACTGCATGGTATAAGCTTCATGCAGCCATGTGATGCGTGCATACTGTGATCTCCAATTATCGTGTGTTAGTCTGATTGAATCTTGCATTTCGTTTCGGTAAGATCCACTCAGGGTTATAGTGTGCGCTTATCACGGATATTGATACTGGTGCACCTGTATTATACATGAATATGTGTGGTTTATGTACATGTACATATACATGTATGAGTATATTTATATTCATATACAAATATGTGTATGTTATACTAGAACTACTGTGTACGTACCAGTGTAATATCATTGTGAAGGCATGTACTTTATTTGCATCGTAAATTGTATGCCTTTCTCTGTAAATATCATATGTATAGATATGTACTTGACGTGCATTGTACCTATGCGTTGTATAATGGCAAATAGCAGTCAGTTATCTTTCTTGGCAGCCGCTAGGGGCGCCACTGTACCCGGTCCTGGAATTCTCGCAGAATAAACATCATTAACATGGCATCGAAGTTCGGTCTTATGACAATACCACAGTTAAAATCGGAATTAAAGAAGAGAAATGCAAAGCAGACAGGAAGGAAAATGGATTTGGTTGAAAGGTATTAATTTTGCTTCAGATTTTAGCGTAATAAGCAATAAAGACCGAGAAATGCGGCGATCCTGTGAACCGTAAACACGGGTCAGGTCCGACAGTGCTAAGTTAATGCAATGGTCGATAAAACGATGATATGTAAAACAAATCCTTGTAGTTGACGTTAAAAATGGTCAAGAATATGTATTCCACCTGAATTGCAACACCTAACAGAATTAAAATTGTATAACCGGGAAAAATAAACAACTTTACGGCTAGCATACGCTATTATATACGATAACTGTGTCCATAATTACATAAATGTCGAAAAGGCCGTGTGGTTAGAGCGTTGATCTGTGACACGGGAGACCCGGGTTCGAATCATATCCTAATTATGTTTTTTTGTTTTGTCTTTTTCAGAACAATCTAATTGATTATGACTGATTCCGAAATCAGTATTTCGCCCGTACTAACGCCTCTACGACGGTGTAATGACAATGAAGCAGGACTCTAGTTCTGCTCAATGCTACTCTTTTTCATTCTCAAGCTTTTCTTAAAAACTCAACAAGCGCTTAAACATACCATCGATGGTCTGTTGAACGTAATCATCAGCTCTGAAATGGACTGCAGTCGTCGAAGCGTAAAATCTTTATCTCAACCAGCCGATCAGAATATAATATCAACCACGCATAAAGAACGCCTTCATCACTTGCTCCGCCCAGGGTTAGGGTCAAAACGCGTGGTTGATGTCATTATTCAGTTGGGTGGTTGAGAAAAAAGGCTTACATCTTCGAAGGCTGCCAATCTTTGAAAGATTCGTCTATCCTTCTAATCGCGTTCACCCACTTGGAACGCCTATCATACTCTTTCGGAAACTCATGTCCTCCTCTTAAATGACACTGGGGTACACAGCAGCAGGTTGAAGGCATAATTATCTATTATTTTGTGTTATTATGTATGAGCGTGTTTACATTGTTTTCTAAGGAAAGTACGATAAAATCCGAATCACTCCAAATGTATCGGGACCGGGTCAGGTGGCGCCATCTAGTTAAGAACGACAACTGACTGCTATTTGCCATTGTCAAGTATAATTGTAATTTGTATTAGATTGTGTTGTTTGTAGATTAGATATGTATGTTTATATTGTATGTGTCTCTCCCTGTAGTGGAGGACATAAAGATATATCTATCTGTGGTGAGTCATTTCATATTTGTGACGTTATTTGTCAAATAGTTGTAATTGGAAAAGTGTATTTCTGTTATCCTAAATCGTACATATATATATACTTGTAGCTACAGGTATTAACAGAGTTAAAGAAATCTGAAATATTCATTCCGCAAGCTCAAACAACTGCATAGTTTTTTTGGGCTAATTAATTTTATACGTGCTCCGAATCTTCGAATTGATTGTCACTTTAAAAAGGTATATGCCGCAGAGATCCAGTTACGTGTGTGATTGTGTTTTAAACTTTGAATTGTGTAATAAATTGAAGAACAGGAACACTATTTATTTCTATTTAAAGGAAACATGAATTCCCCATTGTAGGCCAGCAAGACATATTTATTAACTTCGGTAAACAGTATAATTACCCGTCTCGAGTCTCTTCCTTCTCTGTCTCCAGCACTTGACATGTGTGACGTTAATTTTTATTTTCAGAATAAACCAGTGTCAGAGATGTTTTATTTTATTCTTTCCAGTGAAAATAAAATAATTTTATCAGTGAAATAAAAAGTGTTATTCCGCTGGTTAAAAGGAGTGGAATAACACATTGTATTTCTCGCTGCTTTTTTGGGAACTTCTTTCAGAAAATACAGGTGGGTTTTCTCCCGGTACCCCGGTTTACTCCCACACGAATGACCACATATACGCTTTCATCCGCGACAACTAGAGTGATTAATATAAGTTGTTAAAACTTGCTTCGCAATCATTGTAAAATAAATAAAATTTAAACTTTAAGAAAATACATCAATTTAGCATGCGGCATAATAATATGCCAAGTATTATCAATAGAACAACAACACAACAGATAAAATAAGTATTTGCTAAGCAATTAGAATGCTCTCTATACATTTGAATATACTGCACATGGATATCCATTCTAGGTAGACGAAAACAAACTCGCAGAAAGAAAAGCACAGGTGGAAAAGAGTCAGGGATGGTAAAAAGTTGCTGGAAAAGAACAGTTACTCTAATATTCCGCCAACTCCAGACAGGAAACTGTTGGTTTATGTATGTACATATGTTATTGCAAATATGTGTTATCCACTGTATAATATTTATACTGGATTTTCGTGTTCTTGATGGGCCCACATCTCGAGGTAAAATGTTGTTCGGCCATCGCATTACGAACCATGCTTGTCTACACGTCATCAAATGTCTACCCATAAACGTATGTATGTATGTATGTATGTATGTATGTATGTATGTATGTATGTATGTATGTATGTATGTATGTATGTATGTATGTATGTATGTATGTATGTATGTATGTATGTATGTATGTATGTATGTATGTATGTATGTATGTATGTATGTATGTATGTATGTATGTATGTATGTATGTAGTATGTATGTATGTATGTATGTATGTATGTATGTGTATGTATGTATGTATGTATGTATGTATGTATGTATGTATGTATGTATGTATGTTCCTTTAATGTCAAACCCCTCGCGGGGACTTAAGACATGTTGTCCTGGGCAAGCTTAGCCGACCTACGGCGATTAACCAGTACTAAGCAATGTCTGTGAGGTGCCTTGCTCAATGACACTACATGTATACGTGGTCTGGCCGAGTATCGAACCCGGGACCGATCGGTTCCAAATCCGACGCTCTACCACTGGACCACGGATGCCACATGGAAAATAATTGATATAACAATTTTATTTTAATGGAAGCATATTTTGAAACATTAATTTAAATGAAGGCAAAATATATTTGGAAAGCTTTGGTGAAAGAGTTAGTGCTGATTAAAGTCTTATTGCATCGAGAACTAGGACCACCATATCCTAAATCAATGTCATGTCTACTGTTCATAACTTGATTATAATTAACGTCAACTAAATTTTAAATGTGTTTGGTAAATAGTTCAAGTTTTAGGAATTTAAGAATTATTGTAATATGTGTCTTAACATCAATGTGAGGCGTCCTCAGTTAAAATGTGCAAATATCGTTGGGAAGCATAACATAAAAAAACAAATTTGTGTTTTTCAGTGTAAGATTGGATTTTTATCTCATGTCATGAGCTCCGAAACAGTGTATTTTCACTCTTAAATCGCTAACAAACAGTGTATTTTCACTCTTAAATCGCTCACAAACAATGTATTTTCACTCTTAAATCGCTCACAAGCAGTGTATTTTCACTCTTAAATCGCTCACAAACAATGTATTTTCACTCTTAAATCGCACCCAAACAGTGTATTGTCACTCATAAATCGTTCACAAACAGTGTATTTTCACTCTTAAATCGCTCACAAACAATGTATTTTCACTCTTAAATCGCTCACAAGCAGTGTATTTTCACTCTTAAATCGCTCACAAACAATGTATTTTCACTCTTAAATCGCACCCAAACAGTGTATTGTCACTCATAAATCGTTCACAAACAGTGTATTTTCACTCTTAAATCGCTCACAAACAATGTATTTTCACTCTTAAATCGCTCACAAGCAGTGTATTTTCACTCTTAAATCGCTCACAAACAATGTATTTTCACTCTTAAATCGCTCACAAACAGTGTATTTTCATTCTTAAATCGCTCACAAACAGTGTATTTTCATTCTTAAATCGCTCACAAACAGTGTATTGTCACTCATAAATCGTTCACAAGCAGTGTATTTTCACTCTTAAATCGTTAACAAACAGTGTATTTTCACTCTTAAATCGCTCACAAACAGTGTATTTTCACTCTTAAATCGCTCACGAACAGTGTATTTTATCTCTTAAATCGCGCACAAACAGTGTATTTTCACTCTTAAATCGCTCACAAACAGTGTATTTTCACTCTTAAATCGCGCGCACAAATAGTGTATTTTCACTCTTAAATCGCTAACAAACAGTGTATTTTCACTCTTAAATCGCTCACAAACAGTGTATTTTCACTCTTAAATCGCGCACAAACAGTGTATTTTCACTCTTAAATCGCTAACAAACAGTGTATTTTCACTCTTAAATCGCTCACAAACAGTATTTTCACTCTTAAATCGCTCACAAACAGTGTATTTTCACTCTTAAATCGCTCACGAACAGTGTATTTTATCTCTTAAATCGCGCACAAACAGTGTATTTTCACTCTTAAATCGCTCACGAACAGTGTATTTTATCTCTTAAATCGCGCACAAACAGTGTATTGTCACTCTTAAATCGTTCACAAACAATGTATTTTCACTCTTAAATCGCTCACAAACAGTGTATTGTCACTCTTAAATCGCTCACAAGCAGTGTATTTTCACTCTTAAATCGCTCACAAACAGTGTATTGTCATTCTTAAATCGCTCACAAGCAGTGTATTTTATCTCTTAAATCGCTCACAAACAGTGTATTTTCATTCTTAAATCGCTCACAAACAGTGTATTTTCACTCTTAAATCGCTCACAAGCAGTGTATTTTCATTCTTAAATCGCTCACAAACAGTGTATTTTCACTCTTAAATCGCTCACAAGCAGTGTATTTTATCTCTTAAATCGCTCACAAGCAGTGTATTGTATCTCTTAAATCGCTCACAAGCAGTGTATTGTCATTCTTAAATCGCTCACAAACAGTGTATTTTATCTCTTAAATCGCTCACAAGCAGTGTATTTTATCTCTTAAATCGCTCACAAGCAGTGTATTTTCACTCTTAAATCGCTCACAAACAGTGTATTGTCACTCTTAAATCGCTCACAAACAGTGTATGTTCACTCTTAAATCGCTCACAAACAGTGTATTTTCACTCTTAAATCGCTCACAAGCAGTGTATTTTCATTCTTAAATCGCTCACAAGCAGTGTATTTTATCTCTTAAATCGCTCACAAACAGTGTATTTTCACTCTTAAATCGCTCACAAGCAGTGTATTTTCATTCTTAAATCGCTCACAAACAGTGTATTTTCACTCTTAAATCGCTCACAAGCAGTGTGTTTTCATTCTTAAATCGCTCACAAGCAGTGTATTTTATCTCTTAAATCGCTCACAAACAGTGTATTTTCACTCTTAAATCGCTCACAAACAATGTATTTTCATTCTTAAATCGCTCACAAGCAGTGTATTTTTACTCTTAAATCGCTCACAAACAGTGTATTTTCACTCTTAAATCGGTCACAAGCAGTGTATTTTATCTCTTAAATCGCTCACAAACAGTGTATTTTCACTCTTAAATCGCTCACAAACAGTGTATTGTCACTCTTAAATCGCTCCCAAACAGTGCATTTTCACTCTTAAATCGCTCCCAAACAGTGCATTTTCACTCTTAAATCGCTCACAAACAGTGTATTTTCACTCTTAAATCGCTCACAAACAGTGTATTTTCACTCGCAAATATCCTCTTATTATCCCACATTGATTCTTCTGTCTACCTCGTGACTATGGATTCCATAAGATATGAAGTCTCGAGAACGATTAAACTAATGGTGTAAGAACTTGTTTTGCAATCTAGCTAAAAGAAAATTGTATAAATCAAAAATTCATTTGCATTCGCTATATACTTCTTCAATTAGTTTTCATTTGATACAGAGCTATTACTCACATAATTATCTAATTTACCAAAAGCATCTGAATAAAAGAAAATACAAACGAATATCGATCATTAAGCTATTCGAATATTCGATCGGGAAGGTAATCGAATATTCGAATATTTGTAAGAATTCTATCAAAAAATCCCAAATCACTCAAACTCTTATCAAAATTGCCAAACAAACCTATTTTCTGTTTTACGCGTAAACGCCATCTTCTTCAAATGATTATTCAGATTGATATTGTACCCGAATATCTTAAATCCAATTTGCATAGATTACACCTAGCACTTTTCTTATTCTCAGAGGGATTCAAGCATGTCCAACCATATGACTGAGCGGGTGGCATTTTTGAGGACAATATAATATTTTTTCCCCGAATATTGGATTTTTGGAATAGTATTCGTATATTCGGACGTTCGAGCGATTATTCGAATATGCGTTGCTATCCCTAATATAAATACATAGAAAATTCATCTCGCTATTTTAACGTAAACACCTTTTATGATTGCCTTTTGACAGATATCTATGCTTTTCAGAATGATGGTATGATATATGTATGTGGGGATTTCAACAGTCGATGTGGGGGATTGGACGACTTTATTGCGGGCGTAGATAATATACCGCCTCGTGACATTATAGATTTCACAACTAACTTTTATGGAGAACTGTTCGTTGATTTCTTGATAAACACAAATATGTGTATGCTTAATGGTAGAGGTTCTTCGAATATTTTTACCTCCGTGTCTGTTAAGGGGTCGTCTGTTGTTGATTACTGTATTGCTACTCATGATAATTTATGTAACATGATTGATTTTGAGGTTGTTTTAACATCACAACTAATAAATACAGCTGGTGATATCCGGGTCTTAGCACCAACTTGTATACCAGATCATTCAGTGCTGTCATGGAATATTGTTAGTGATACCAGTTCATATCATACGAAAGATATTTCAAATGAGGGTACGTCTTATGATAAATTTGATCTTAGTAATGTAAATAATTATTTCATGAATAGTCCTTCTGCTGTGTTACAGATAAATAACGTCATTCAAAAACTAGAACAAGGTTTTCGTTCGCAGAATGATATTGATCTCGTATATGAGTACTGGTGTAATGTAGTGAAACAAAGCATGTATAACGATATTCCTTTCAAAACTATAAAGAGTGGGTGCAGGAATAAAAAGCGTAAACCTGGTAAATCTTGGTGGAGTGAAAATTTAACTAACTTATGGTCTAATCTATGCATTTTGGAAGGTAGATGGTTAAATTGTTCCCATCGTAATGCTAAATTAAAATTCAAAACTGAATATGTTCAAGCACGTAAATTTTTTGATCGGGAAGTACAAAAGGCTAAACGATTTTATTGGTATTCCATGCAAAACGAACTTCTAACAGATTGTAATGTGAACCAGACTAAGTTCTGGAAGTCGATCGGGAAAATTGGCGTAGGTAATTGTAAGAGTAAGCAAATACCGATGAAAGTTACCTTAGAAGATGGGTCTACTTCTACTTGTGTCGATGATGTTCTATTTAAGTGGAAGAATGATTTCAGTTCTTTATTTAACAAAGACAGTGTAAGTGAGCCCGTGGCTACTGAAAATAGTAATAATAGTGATGGTGTACCATTTAATGAACATATTTCTTTGTTAGTTTATACAAATTTATTTTAGCTCGATTGCGAAACAAGTTATTTCAACTTATATAAATCACTCTCGAGACCTCATTCCTGATGGAATCCATCGCCACGAGGGAGAGAGAAGAGGCAACGTGGAATTAAATGCCTTGCCTAAGGGCACAATCGTAACGGCTCCAGTGGGACTCGAACTCCGGACCTTTCGCACCTAAAGCGAACGCTTTGTTAGAGGTCAATAAGGCCGTATATAAGGTCAAACGTGGTAAAGCTTGTGGAGTAGACGAAATTCCATCGGAAGTATTAAAAAATGATACCACTATATTGTTTCTGCATGCCTTATATAATATATGCTTTGAGAATGGTATTACTCCATCATTATGGAATAGATGTATTATTAATCCAATTCCAAAGTCTGCAACAGCTGATCCTTCAGACCCCATGTCTTATAGAGGCATTTCTCTAGCTTGTACAACATACAAGATATACTGTAATATATTGAATGATAGATTGAGTTCTTGGGTTGAAGACAATGGCATTTTGGCAGATGAACAGAATGGTTTCCGTAAGAAGAGAAGCACTTCCGATCAAATTTCGTCTTTAGTTAATTTAGTTGAAACACGAAAGAAACTTAAGCAATGTACTTATGCAGCTTTTATAGACTTCCGTAAAGCTTACGATTTCATTAATCGTTCTAAATTATGGACAAAATTAAATGATATAGGTATTTCTGGTAAAATGGTTCTAGCCATAAAGTCACTCTATTCATCTGTCGCCTCTTGTGTTAGAATTAACTCATTTAAAACAGACTGGTTTAATGTTCATTGTGGATTGAGACAAGGCTGTGTGTTATCACCCGTGTTGTTTAATTTATATATCAATGACCTAGCTGTATATCTTAAGTCCTTTGATATTGGTATTAATATAGATAATGAAAAGGTTTGCATACTCCTATATGCTGATGACATTGTTTTACTAGCTAAAGATGAAAATGACTTACACATTTTGCTAACTGCTCTGAACGATTGGTGTTGTCCTAAGGACATGTCAATTAATGCCGATAAGAGTAAGATAGTGCACTTCCGTCCAGATAGCCGGGCGAGGTGTGAGCCTATATTTAAATGTGGAAATGAACAGTTATCCGTTGTTGACAGATATACATACCTCGGTGTTGTTCTTCAGGAACACCTAGATTTTAATGTTACAGCTAAGATGGTTGCTCAGAGTACAAGTCGTGCGTTAGGATTATTGATAGCTAAATGTAAAATTTCGGGAGGGGTACCGTATAATGTATTCACCAAGCTATACGACACTGTTGTTTGGCCTGTAATTGCTTATGGTGCCTCAATATGGGGGTATAACTCCTTTCCTTGTATAAATGCTGTCCAAAACCGTGCTATGCGGTTTTATCTTGGTGTCGGCAAGTATACACCCAATGCAGCCGTTTCCGGTGAAATGGATTGGCAACCTCCCATTGTCCGTCAATGGAAAATAGTTTATACGGTTTTGGGTACGAATTTCCAATACAAATAACTCGAGATTGAACAAACGAATTGCACTTTGGGCAAACGAGAAATCTGCTTCCTGTAAAAACTGGTTCTATTTTGTTAAGAAACATTTTACGGATATTGATTTTGCAGAATTTTGTAACTTATCTGTTCCAATTTCTAAGCCTCATTGTGTCGAATGTGTGGACAAATTTGGTATGAACAAATATATAACAGATTGGTATGCCTCTATAAATAGCATTCATGGTACTACTGGACGAGGTCGTAACAAATTAAGAACGTATTGTAAGATTAAGCATGTATTTGAAACTGAGGAATATTGTAAAATGATTTTACCTACACGACACAGGTCGGCATTTAGTAAATTTAGATGCGGTGTTGCACCAATCCGTATAGAAACTGAACGGTATGAGAATTTAAGATTAGACGATCGTAAATGTCCTTTTTGTAATGTGATAGAAGATGAACATCACGTTTTATTGGAATGTGCCATATATAATGATCTAAGAACTTTACTATTGCAGAAGGCAATATTAGCTGACCATAATTTCTGTAATATGACAAAACGTGATCAATTTCTATTTCTATTCAGTAATCAATCAGTGATAATACTTTGTGCCAAAACCTGTTTTAATATACTACAGCGTCGTTACTTTTACCTTTGTAAATAATGCCCTTTTTGTGTTAATTACTATATATCTATGATTTTTACAGACTACAAGAAGCAGCTGCTAATTAGGTCATTCTCGATCTGATCCTGGGTGATAACTGATTTTGTAAAATATTTCTTAATAGCGCACTAGTGCTTGTTTTTCGATTCAGTGTTTTATACCATTTTGTTTTATTTCGTATCTAAATAAATATTAGCAACTGTTTCTTGGCTTTAGAATGTAAATAAGCATTAACTAATAGTAGTGTGGGATTTTATAATGTGATATGTTTTGTTGCAATATGTCTCTTATAATTCTATTCAGAATGGCTATGTACTTTTAATCTGATTATTTACATTTGTGTTTGCATTACATGTATGTACATAGATGATACTTTAATAAAGATTAAACTAAATTAGTTTTAAACATTTTGGAATATTTTTAGTTGTTCAGTTTATGTTTTAATATAAAAATGTGATATATCTTTGATGGAATCCTTCGTATTTCGTTTTCATGTAATAATAATCATATTCATATAATGTAGGTGTGTGTTTTCTATGTCCTCTAGTATATAATGTAGGTGTGCGTTTTCTATGTCCTCTAGTATATAATGTAGGTGTGCGCTTTCTATGTCCTCTAGTATATAATGTAGGTGTGCGTTTTCTATGTCCTCTAGTATATAATGTATGTGTGCGTTTTCTATGTCCTCTAGTATATAATGTAGGTGTGCGTTTTCTATGTCCTCTAGTATATATGTAGGTGTGCGTTTTCTATGTCCTCTAGTATATAATGTAGGTGTGCGTTTTCTATGTCCTCTAGTATATAATGTAGGTGTGCGTTTTCTATGTCCTCTAGTATATAATGTAGGTGTGCGTTTTCTATGTCCTCTAGTATATAATGTAGGTGTGCGTTTTCTATGTCCTCTAGTATATAATGTAGGTGTGCGTTTTCTATGTCCTCTAGTATATAATGTAGGTGTGCGTTTTCTATGTCCTCTAGTATATAATGTAGGTGTGCGTTTTCTATGTCCTCTATTATATAATGTAGGTGTGCGTTTTCTATGTCCTCTAGTATATAATGTAGGTGTGCGTTTTCTATGTCCTCTATTATATATCTATCTATGTTCCCTGTGTTGAAAATAAGTTACAAATATCTATTTTTGTTCACTATTATAGTTATATTGTTATAAGTATGTGCACTTTTTATTGAGCGTTACCGTTTTCGTTACACATTTTAGAATTATGGATATTACTATCATGAGTGAAGAAAATAACCCTTCATACATTGTACTAATTTACCCAGTATTTCACACAATTTGATACCAACTTTGCCTATTTTTTTTCTCAAAAAGTATATCAATTTTACCTCTAAGGCACGTGCTGCACAGTTTCGTTTTGGTGTCAGTATATATTCTGTAATGTGATTCTATGTCGCCTAACATGTCAACAATAAATGTAATCAAAATATTAACTGTTAACAATATTATGGTATAATCTAGAAGTTGTTTTACTTGTCTCATACATAATTTGGCAATTATGTCCATTATATGGTTCAAATTGACTCGCCTGTCAAATTAATAAGTTCCTAGAAAAAGTGAATGTTATCTTAAATATTGTTTTATTTTCTTTCCATTATCGTATGTTTTTTAATAATCAACACACTTTGATATTGTTAGATGACGCCGGTCTGTGCAGTACGCCAACAGCACATGAAGCTGGAATATAGTGGGTCATGTGGAAAATATGAGAGAAAGTTAAAGTTATATTCCTGTTCAAACTGATTTGTCACAAGTTCATAAACCTGTTCTAACTGATTTGTCACAATTTCATAATCATGTTCAAACTGATTAGTCACACTTTCATAAACCTGTTCAAACTGATTAGTCACAATTTCATAAACCTGTTCAAACTGATTTGTCACAAGTTCATAAACCTGTTCAAACTGATTAATCACAATTTCATAAACCTGTTCAAACTGATTAATCACAATTTCATAAACCTGTTCAAACTGATTAGTCACAATTTCATAATCATGTTCAAACTGATTAATCACAATGTCATAAACCTGTTCAAACTGATTAGTCACAATTTCATAAACCTGTTCAAACTGATTAGTCACAATTTCAGATTCATGTTCAAACTGAGAAACAAAAACTGAATAACAGGTAATTTTAATCAATCATAAACTAATTATGATTGATTGAAATTACCTGTTATTCAGTTTTTGTTTCTCTTGTTATTTCATTTTCGTTTTCCTTTGAACTAGCTTTGTCTAGGCTGTATTATCTTTCAACCGATTTACCGATATTTGAATGAAACCAGCGTGTATCAGTAGATCGGATAGTGACACGTTCAATTTTATAGTTGTCTCTGCTGGGTTTAGTTTTCTTTCAGTTAGCTTCCTTCATATGAGAATTCGGAGTAGTTTAAGTATTTAGCCAACATATTTGTATGACTGGGCATAGCAATCTCGATAAAGCACTGCATGCATGTATAACTTAGCGCGGGGTATTTTGAGGGATATCTCTATTTGCATGCCATTTTTGTACGTATTGATGAAATGTCTCCATTAACGATTTTTCTATCTAGAATATGTACATACTAAATTCTTGGAGAGTTATCTTCTTGGACATAGTTTTTAAACTTTATTTATTTTACAACGATTGCGAAGCAAGGTTTAACAACTTATATTAATCACTCTCATTGGCGCAGATGAAAACGTAAATGTGGTCATTCGTGTGGGAGGAAACCGGAGTACCCGGAGAAAACCCACCTGTCCGATATTGCGACCACCATACCATCTGACATACTTCCCGGTCCGATGATCGAACCCGGGTTGCATTCTTGAACATAGGGTAATATCGAAAGTTTGCAAGGTCGAAGTTGGCAATGTTCTTATAATAATTTTATAATGTACGCTTAGTTGAACATGTGTAGTGAAACATCACCACATGCAACATTCCTGTTGATGAAATTATTTTGGACCGACTTATCATAGAAGACCAATAAATACGTAATGAATCTGTATAACAGAATACATGCCAGCATATATGTACTTGGATTTAAAGTAAAGCTGCTTGGGCGCTATACTATATAGAGTCAAACCTGTTTTAAGCATCCAGCCAAGGGAATCCCAGAAATTGGCTGCTTAGCACAGGTGCCTGCTTTATATAGGTCAACGTAGCATATTGGGAAGCTACATGAACGCTATGCTGTATATAGTTAAACCTGTCTTAAGCAGCCAGCCAACATAATCATAGAAATTGGCTGCTTAGCGCAGATGGCTGTTTAATAGAGGTCAAAGTAGAATATTGGGTAGCTACTTAGGCGCTATGCTGTATATAGTCAATCCTTTATTAAGCAACCAGCCAAGGGAATCACATAAATTGGCTGCTTAGCACAGGTGTATGCTTTATATAGGTCAAAGTAGCATATTGGGAAGCTACATGGGCGCTATGCTGTATATAGTTAAACCTGTCTTAAGCAGCCAGCCAACATAATCACAGAAATTGGCTGCTTAGCGCAGGTGGCTGTTTAATAGAGGTCAATGTCACATATTGGGAATCTGGAAACCGGCTGCTTAATACAGGTCGCTGCTTTATAGAGGTAAAATGTATAATAAAATAACATATTGGGAATCTGGAAATTGGCTACTTAATCAGTTCAGGTTGCTGCTTAATAAGGGACAAATGTATAATAAAATAACATATTGGGAATCTGGAAACTGGCCGCTTAATACAGGTTGACTGCTTAATACTTTTAATGGATGTGACCACTAACACAGGCTGTATCCTAACTGTATCCTAACATTACTATGCGTAGTTGCTATGACATGAGCAACAACATATGGTTTATATAAGTATGTATTAAGGATGCTAATGTCTAGTTTCACTTCCTAATTGCATATGTTGTTAATACAGGTCCCCATCCACCAAGTGCTGCTTTGGGGTGTATCCTATGCTATACCTAGTATATACATTCTAACATTCATATTATGTCCGACTCCGTGGTCGAGTGGTTAAGGTCGCTGACTTGGTCACGGGTTCGAGCCCCGCTCAGGTCGTGTCTCATTTATATGAAAACGTTGGCAGTTTCTTACGGAGGTTGGTGCATCTAAGTACTGGTTAACCGCTGGAGCCTGCCCAGGAAAGGTGTTGTTAAGTAAACTGCCCGCCGGCGATATAGCCCGAAATGGTGCTGATGCAGGCGTAAAACCCGAAATATAACATAAATATAATAATATAACATTCATATTCAATGTTTCCCAATTGATTAATCCCGATGCTATTAATATTTCATTTGGAACAAAACTCCTTGGCTAAACCTCTCGAGGTTACCGGTCAACACCTTGATATTCCTCGAATGACACTTTCGCGCATGTGCATCAATCTAGGTATTTATGTATTATCGATATACTCAGATACTTCTATGAAGACAGATTCATCAAGTGAGAGTTAATTGGCATATAATGTGCTATGGTCCCCCTGCGAGCCCAGAATGTTGGACAATGTATGACAGTTATTCGTTTATATATCCACAGTATGAGCGAGAGCATCAGCTTGTATTGATACTGCCACGAATACTATTAATTGGGCCGTACGTATTCAGTTTCTGATCATGTCATTTTGCCAGAAAAATCGACAGACTTGCACCCAGGCTACTTGTTATGGTACACACGGTGTATTCAAGTATGTTGTGATTTATTTGTTAGTTTATGGGGGATTAAAATAACACACAGCTTTTTTTGATATGGCGACTCTCTAGTTGAAAGTATCCGAACCCCCCACGCCCACACACATTGGTATTCGAACCTACTGCTGTGAGGTGCAGTATAAGACCCCCCGATTGAAATTCGAACTATACAGCTGTGCGGTGCAAGTAATAGGAAGTCAACGACATTGACCACTCGGCCATGGAGTCCCCGTGTATCGTGGTTGAGCTGTGATACGAGTATGAGTGGTTAGGTGCTAGATTTTAGAGTATGCTGAAATAAAGACGTTGTGTGTGTGTTTTACGTTTATTTATCGTCGCTACCGGTTACCAATATGAGCGAATCCTCCTGAAGAGATTAGTTATTTTAGATTTTTGGAGGATAGTGCAATGATACAGAGAGAGAGACCCATTCCAGAGTCTGCTCTGGTTCTTTTACGTGCACAGTGTAAAGCACCGACACGAGACATCGATTTAACGTCCCATCTGAAAGACTGTTAATTTTATTAGGGTCGGACGGGGCATCGAACCTGCGATCCCTGGATTACAATAAAGACATTAATTTCCCGTTATAGTTATATATACTAAATCTGTATGCGTTATTTGCATACATGTATCAGAATAGTTTGAGGTTACTATGCGCAGTTGCTATGCAGCATGAAGTTTCATATTGCGTGATGCTCGTAATTTACTCATTAGTGGCGTTGTCGATTCATGTGTATCAATTTGTGGGGATAGTCTATATGTTTATACATGCATTTAAACGAGAATGTTGCCTCTTATTAATGTTGTGAATTTCCTGGTTGTAATTGCGGTTCCGTTAAGGTTGTTCCATTAAAACTGTTCATTTATTAATTAACGCCTTATTTATTAGTTATCAGTAATGAACATCCTCTAGAACTGTCACATATAAAGCTCGTACCTTATTAAATAACACCTTGTTTATTAGTTATCAGTAATGCACAACCTCTAGAACTGTCACATATAACGCTCGTACCTTATTAATTAACGCCTTGTTTATCAGTAATCAGTAATGCATAACCTCTAGAACTGTCAGATATAAAGCTCGTACCTTATATATAGTGTCAACAACTCAAAGAAGAAAGTATTTTTAATCTAGCCATTTTGACTACTACATATAGACTCGGTGGTATATTTCTGGAAATACAGGAACCAAGTGTCCAATACCATTCCACTAGTTACGGTATAACCCACGTGGAAGTCGTTAATAAAATTAACAGTCTTTCAGATGAGACTTTAAACCGAGGCATCGTGTCGGTGCTTTACACCGTGCACGTAAAAGAACCAGAGGAGACTCTGGAATGGGTCTCTATCTGTATCATTGCACTTTCCTCCAACTATCTAAAATGACTAATCTCTTCAGGAGGCGTCGCTCATATGGGCAACCGGTAGCGACAATAAATAAACGTAAAACCACTCGTGAATATGAACTATTGTAGTATCGTGACTGCACATGTGTGTACCAATATAATACCAGTATAGAGAGTATGCACGTATATTTAGAATGTCTATAGCATCATCATACATTGTGTTATGTACCATTGAAGCTTGAATTAAGCAATATATTCATAACTATTCATAATGCAATAACTCTTACATAGCATGTCATAGATTCACGTGACTTTAAAAAAGCTCATATTAACGAATATGGAAACAACGTACATGTACTTCAACGCTATTCTGGAAAGATACGTTTGTCTACTATGCTTTTCTTACAATAAACATGGTCAATTGGTTTTGTATGTTTCTATTTGAGCTTACCGGTAGCCCACAGGAACATCGCATCCTGAAAAGATTTGTCAACTTGGATGATTGTGCAATGAACAGACTCGAAATGCCAGATGCTGAACTGATTCTTTCATTTGCACAGTGTAACACAAAGAGACGACACCCAGGATTCGAGTCTCATCTGAAATACTAGAATTGGCCATTATAGTATGATGTAGCGGGGGATGAATCTGCGACTCATTTAGTAGGCTAGATTTGTCCTTAATGCCTCGTACCGGCCCATTCACTGTACTGGCCACATCACGGTTGTCATTCTTACGGCGGTGTTTGGGTCTATTGTTCATATTGCCACTTTTACCGTTAATCCAATCACTCACTTATAGACTGTAATGGTGTAGATATCATGATAAAATATGTTCTTATCCAATTCCTAGAATCCTAGTTATATCTATATATACCCTCGGATTCTAGGAATTGGATAAGAACATATTTTATCATGATTTCTACACCATTACAGTATATAAGTGAGTGATTGGATTAACGGTAAAAGTGGCAATATGTACTGCGGGAATGGAACAGCTTACCTAACGAGGCTCGGTCACTGGATTCATTGACTGTATTCAAGGACTATTAAAAAAATAGAATTGGAAAACAACGTTAAAGGAAGGTTTTAGATTCTATACTAGAGGACAAAGAAAACGTACACCTACATTATATGATTATTATTACATGTACATGAAAGCGAAATACGAAGGATTCCATAATAATTATATCACATCTTTATTACAAAACACAAACTGAACAACTAAAAATATTCCAAAATGTTTAAAACTATGTATTTATATAGTTATTGTTTTTTTCATGTAAAACACACACTTATCCGAAGTGTGCGTTTTCTATGTCCGCTGGTATACATACACTGTTTATAATTAAATGTAGTTCAGTGTACCACCATACTGTTTCTCTAAAACATTCCTGTAGAATCACGATTATGCAGATGTTGTTCAATGATAGAAGACATATTCCACTTCGTCTTTCAATGCCATTTCTACCAAATCCAACTCCGTATAACTCTCTTCAATAAGCTGTCCACAGCTGATAATGTCAACTTAAGCATACCACCTTCTCGGTGACTCTCGTAAGGACTGTGCAAGATGGATGCTTTCAAAAGTGTTCACATGGCGGTTCCAATCCGAAAGCTGTTGTCAGTGACATAACACTCGGTCTTATTCAACACGCTTTTCGTTAAATTGATCTCGTTCTTTTTTCGTGCTACGATTTGATATGTTATGTCCTTGAACTTTTATTTTTAGCACCCACAACTATTTACTCACTAATACCATCCATTGTGATTCACATAATGTACATTTTGAGATCGATTGCGCAATTTCGGCTTTGGATTAATCGACGTCTCGGGGCCTCATTCGTGATGGACTTGATCGCCATATATAATAGACAAAGTGTGTTGAGTAAAGATACCACCACCGTGGTCCTGCGACGGCTCGAACTCACAACCATTCCGTAACTAGACACCCGTAGTATCCATTACACCAACCATAATTCACATGCTTGCTATTTTGTTGAAGCAACAGCGGCAAACATAGCGACTGATTAAACATTACTGTAATACCTCCGCAAGCGTAAGCAGTAGAGTATGCCAATGTATGTATGTTTTATCGAGGGTTAGATTAATGTCCCAAGTGTGGGTAGAGATTACAGATACTGCTATTAGTTGCTGGCTAGTTGCTAGGTAATTTCAACCATCCTCTCGTATATTACAGTGTTATCCATCTATTATTCGTGAATGTGACATTGGTTTGACATTATACGAACTTATTAATAATATAAGTATGAAGATTATTGAAAATAATTGTTGTACTTTTTGATTATGATTATGATTTGACGACTGGAGAGCTGGTGGTACAGGGTCGATGAAGTCACATATGTGCTGTATATATGATCTAAAGTCTGTAAAATCCCACCAGGGTGAATACCTGGTCAGTCCGAATAGCACAGTGGTTAGCGCGCTCGCGTCTCACCAATGCAACCCGGGTTCGATCCTCGAACAGGGATGCATGTGAGATGGTACGATCGTCGCCATATCGGACATATGGGTTTTCTATGGGGACTCCGGTTTCCTACCACATGAATGACAACATTTACGCTTGCATCCACGCCAACGAGAGTGATTAATATAACTTGTTAAACCTTACTATAAGTCGGTAAAGTCCCGTTAGGGTGTATACATGGTCTAAAGTAGGTAATGTCCCATTAGGGTGTATACCTGATCTAATGTAGGTAATGTCCCATTAGGGTGTATACCTGATCTAATGTAGGTAATGTCCCATTAGGGTGTATACCTGGTCTAAAGTCGGTAAAGTCCCGTTAGGTGTATACCTGGTCTAATGTAGGTAATGTCACATTAGGGTGTATACCTGGTCTAAAGTCGGTAAAGTCCCGTTAGGGTGTATACCTGGTCTAAAGTCGGTAAAGTCCCGTTAGGGTGTATACCTGGTCTAAAGTCGGTAAAGTCCCGTTAGGGTGTATACCTGGTCTAAAGTCGGCAATGTCCCGTTAGGGTGTATACATTGTCTACAGTAGGTAAAGTCCCATTAAGGTGTATACCGTGTCTAATGTAGGTAAAGTCCCGTTAGGGTGTATACCTGGTCTAAAGTCGGTAAAGTCCCGTTAGGGTGTATACCTGGTCTAAAGTCGGTAAAGTCCCGTTAGGGTGTATACCTGGTCTAAAGTCGGTAAAGTCCCGTTAGGGTGTATACATTGTCTACAGTAGGTAAAGTGCCGTTAGGGTGTATACCTGGTCTAAAGTCGGTAAAGTCCCGTTAGGGTGTATACCTGGTCTAAAGTCGGTAATGTCCCGTTAGGGTGTATACCTGGTCTAAAGTCGGTAAAGTCCCGTTAGGGTGTATACCTGGTCTAAAGTCGGTAAAGTCCCGTTAGGGTGTATACCTGGTCTAAAGTAGGTAAAGTGCCGTTAGGGTGTATACCTGGTCTAAAGTCGGTAAAGTCCCGTTAGGGTGTATACCTGGTCTAAAGTAGGTAAAGTCCCATTAAGGTGTATACCGTGTCTAATGTAGGTAAAGTCCCATTAGGGTGTATACCTGGTCTAAAGTCGGTAAAGTCCCGTTAGGGTGTATACCTGGTCTAAAGTAGGTAAAGTCCCATTAGGGTGTATACATTGTCTAAAGTAGGTAAAGTCCCGTTAGGGTGTATACCTGGTCTAAAGTAGGTAATGTCCCATTAAGGTGTATACCTTGTCTAATGTAGGTAAAGTCCCGTTAAGGTGTATACCTTGTCTAATGTAGGTAATGTCCCATTAAGGTGTATACCTTGTCTAATGTAGGTAATGTCCCATTAAGGTGTATTCATGATCTAAATTCGATAAAGTCCCATTGAAGAACAACTAGAATCCATAGATCATGCATCTTTAAAATTAAAGCACTGATAGTAATGTGAGGGCTTGGTTTGTAGGGTAGCAACACATTAAAATCAAACACTCATTTTTACTTCTTCTCTTAAATATTATTGTGCCGTCGTTTACAAAATAGCGCGTATGTATGGCTAAGCCGGAAATGTTCGGCTATTTTTTGTAAGCGATACAATATTTTACGATCTTGAAATAATCAACAAGTTATGACATTTTAACATGGAAGAACAAAACTGGGTAAGCTTAGTCTTGAATTTGATTATATTTTAGCATAACTGGAACTGCCGGCTATATTTCAGCTTAACGGGAACATTCGCGTAGTCTCCGGAGATATTTCCCATATATGGTACGTGTGATTGTATTGATGTTCTATTGTTTATATTAGGAAAGTAAATTCATTTCCTATATATAGACGACACCTTAGAACAAGAAATAAATCTACACCACATCGTCAAAGATTTCTAGAAAAAATATACATGTAAATAAATTAGATTTGGACATATCTAGAGGCGGTCACTGTTATTCGAAATGACAACGCAATTTTATATAGCTGATAAGACAAAGCTTGTCTAAAAACAATGAAAGTGTATCTATTGGGCAGACAATGTAATTACATTTGTTTATTGATGAATCCTTTAGAATATATAGCAGACACGCGGAGTATAATTGAGTCACAATACACTAAGTGAAGTTGCCCGCAGACGTTTTAGATTTCAACAATTTGTACATTTACAGATAGTGCCGTCTGCTGACATTGTATTGTTGATAAGAATTGTAAAACGTTACACCAGAAAGCTTACATAATGGCTTTGTTGTTGCATATGTTTTAATGGTGTTTATGGTGTTACGACATGTGATCTACATCCTACAGTACATGCTACAAGTTCACTAGGAAATAGGTAACCATGCAAGCACGTTGCTTTCTTTATACTTGACTATGTTTAATTCAAAGAAATAAATAGTGTTTAATTCAAAGAAATAAATAGTGTTTAATTCTAAAAAGAAATAAATATTGTTTAATTCAAAGAAAAAAATAGTGTTTAATTCAAAGAAATAAATAGTGTTTAATTCAAGGAAATAAATAGTGTTTAATTCAAAGAAATAAATATTATTTAAACTATGTTTCACTCTAAGTAAATATAGATACTTTATTTCAAAATGCAGTAAGCCAGAGGCCCATGTGAAAATACAACACACTTAGACATAGATATAATACAATGACGTAACGAATATGACAAATACATGATCACAAGTCATACACTATACTATGCATACACGCAGAAGCTAATAATACATAAGCATCCATTATAGTATGCTTAATAACAAACGTATCGCATGTGTGACACATATAAATCATGCAAAATGTGCATTAAATAACAAGTTTACATCAACATGTAAACAGACAGATCTGTAGTCCAGTTATTAGCACGCTGGACTGACAATCCAGGGGTCGCAGGTTCGATCCCCCGTCTGACCCTAATAAAATTAACAGTCTTTCAGATGGGACTTTAAACCGAGGTCTCGTGTTGGTGCTGTACACCGTGCACGTAAAAGAACCAGAGGTGACTCTGGAATGGGTCTCTGTCTGTATCATTACACTATCCTCCAAAATCTAAAATTACTAATCTCTTCAGGAGGCGTCGCTCATATGGGGCGCCCCCAACAGTTAGCGACGATATATACAAAATAAATAAACAAACTATCATACAAAGTATACAAATTCATGCTAAATTTGCCTAATTTCACATCTAAATGGATAGAACATATTAAAAATACACTCATAAATGCTGGCAGCCCAGATATATGGAATAATCCTCTAAGTTTAAGCAGTAATTTTATCAAAACATTAATCAAACAAATTTACACAGATCAATATTACCAATCTTGGCATGCAGCTTTACAAAACTCATCAAAAGGTTTAAATTACAACTTGTTCAAAGACTCAATTGGCTTGGAAAATTATTTTCTAACTCTAAATAAACATGATTACATATCATTGATGAAATTTAGAACTGGAAATCATTATTTACCAATAGAAGTGGGTCGCTGGGAGGGCATCGAACTTAGCGAAAGAACATGCACCTTATGTACAACTAATACTATTGGTGACGAAATGCATTATATCCTTGTCTGTCCTTTCTTCACAGAACTCAGAAGATTATCCATAGATACCTATTACTATGTGCAACCAAACACACACAAGTACATACAGATAATGACCTCAACACAAGCAAATACACTAACTAACCTTAGTAGATTTGTTAGAACTATTATGGATGTACTCAACCCCAGACTAACAGTGTGATGTTTAACACTGCATATCTATCTGGATGTATGCTGTATAATATTATGTTGTCTGCTAGTCAACCAAGGACTCAAGTAGTTTGTCTAGCCATACTATTCATATAACAGGCAGCACGGGATATGGTGAAATGGCATACTATTATGTAGTATCTGATCTGATACAAATCATACTATGTTACATGCAAAGATAATATTGTCACCATCTATTCTCAAATTAAATACATAAACAAAAAACAAAACAACAAAAAAATCAACAACAATGTTAAGTAATTACCCACGAAAACAGGTTAAAGAAAAAGATTATGACACGTGCAAAAAAAGTAACGTCAACAATTAAATGTCACAATCAGCATCGTAACTATTAATTAATAAATACATTACCAATAACATATAATCCTCAAAGCATTTACTTCTGACAGATAAAACTCACGGTTAACTCAAGAATGAAAATCCATTCAACAGTATTTGGTCACACATACACGTGACCAAAACAACCATCGAAAACGAAACAATTTCCCTGACCTATAGTCTGTTTCAAATCAATCATAATACAATTAAATAAACAAAACAAAATAATAGAATTTCCCGCTCTTTTTTCTATTTTCCCATCTCCAAACTTGACTCTTCTCTCTCATATGCTCTTTATTATTTATTTATCAATCCGTGTCACAACTTCTGTTAATTAATTACATGTATACTCATATGTCATGTAAATGATCTGAGTTAATAAAGAATAATTGAATTGAATATAAAAGTAAAAAACAAACACACACACACACACACAACACACACACACACACACACACACACACACACACACACAAACACACACACACACACAAACACACACACAAACACACACACAAACACACACACAAACACACACACAAACACACACACAAACACACACACACACACACACACACACACAAACACACACACACACACAAACACACACACACACACACAAACACACACACACACACAAACACACACACAAACACACACACACACACAAACACACAAACACACACACACACACAAACACACACACACACACAAACACACACACACACACACACAAACACACACACACACACAAACACACACACACACACAAACACACACACACACACACACACACACACACACACACACACACACACACACACACACACACACACACACACACA
>CM026403.1:54927556-54984100 GCA_014843695.1 Archivesica marissinica
ACATGTCATCAAGCTCTAAAGTAATCACCCGTGTCCATGTGTAAAGCTCTATGTAAAAGGTCATCAGCTCTAAAGTAATCACCCGTGTCCATGAGTAAAGCTCTAGGTAAAAGGTCATCAAGCTCTAAAGTAATCACCCGTGTCCATGAGTAAAGCTCTAGCTAACATGTCATCAAGCTCTAAAGTAATCACCCGTGTCCATGTGTAAAGCTCTATGTAAAAGGTCATCAAGCTCTAAAGTAATCACCCGTGTCCATGAGTAAAGCTCTAGCTAACATGTCATCAAGCTCTAAAGTAATCACCCGTGTCCATGTGTAAAGCTCTATGTAAAAGGTCATCAGCTCTAAAGTAATCACCCGTGTCCATGAGTAAAGCTCTAGCTAACATGTCATCAAGCTCTAAAGTAATCACCCGTGTCCATGTGTAAAGCTCTATGTAAAAGGTCATCAGCTCTAAAGTAATCACCCGTGTCCATGAGTAAAGCTCTAGGTAAAAGGTCATCAAGCTCTAAAGTAATCACCCGTGTCCATGAGTAAAGCTCTAGCTAACATGTCATCAAGCTCTAAAGTAATCACCCGTGTCCATGAGTAAAGCTCTAGGTAAAAGGTCATCAAGCTCTAAAGTAATCACCCGTGTCCATGAGTAAAGCTCTAGCTAACATGTCATCAAGCTCTAAAGTAATCACCCGTGTCCATGTGTAAAGCTCTATGTAAAAGGTCATCAGCTCTAAAGTAATCACCCGTGTCCATGAGTAAAGCTCTAGCTAACATGTCATCAAGCTCTAAAGTAATCACCCGTGTCCATGAGTAAAGCTCTAGCTAAAAGGTCATCAAGATCTAAATAATCACCCGTGTCCATGAGTAAAGCTCTAGCTAACATGTCATCAAGCTCTAAAGTAATCACCCGTGTCCATGTGTAAAGCTCTATGTAAAAGGTCATCAGCTCTAAAGTAATCACCCGTGTCCATGAGTAAAGCTCTAGCTAACATGTCATCAAGCTCTAAAGTAATCACCCGTGTCCATGTGTAAAGCTCTATGTAAAAGGTCATCAGCTCTAAAGTAATCACCCGTGTCCATGAGTAAAGCTCTAGCTAACATGTCATCAAGCTCTAAAGTAATCACCCGTGTCCATGTGTAAAGCTCTATGTAAAAGGTCATCAGCTCTAAAGTAATCACCCGTGTCCATGAGTAAAGCTCTAGCTAACATGTCATCAAGCTCTAAAGTAATCACCCGTGTCCATGTGTAAAGCTCTATGTAAAAGGTCATCAGCTCTAAAGTAATCACCCGTGTCCATGAGTAAAGCTCTAGGTAAAAGGTCATCAAGCTCTAAAGTAATCACCCGTGTCCATGAGTAAAGCTCTAGCTAACATGTCATCAAGCTCTAAAGTAATCACCCGTGTCCATGTGTAAAGCTCTATGTAAAAGGTCATCAGCTCTAAAGTAATCACCCGTGTCCATGAGTAAAGCTCTAGCTAACATGTCATCAAGCTCTAAAGTAATCACCCGTGTCCATGAGTAAAGCTCTAGCTAAAAGGTCATCAAGAATTACATAATCACCCGTGTCCATGAGTAAAGCTCTAGCTAACATGTCATCAAGCTCTAAAGTAATCACCCGTGTCCATGTGTAAAGCTCTATGTAAAAGGTCATCAGCTCTAAAGTAATCACCCGTGTCCATGAGTAAAGCTCTAGCTAACATGTCATCAAGCTCTAAAGTAATCACCCGTGTCCATGTGTAAAGCTCTATGTAAAAGGTCATCAGCTCTAAAGTAATCACCCGTGTCCATGAGTAAAGCTCTAGGTAAAAGGTCATCAAGCTCTAAAGTAATCACCCGTGTCCATGAGTAAAGCTCTAGCTAACATGTCATCAAGCTCTAAAGTAATCACCCGTGTCCATGTGTAAAGCTCTATGTAAAAGGTCATCAGCTCTAAAGTAATCACCCGTGTCCATGAGTAAAGCTCTAGCTAACATGTCATCAAGCTCTAAAGTAATCACCCGTGTCCATGTGTAAAGCTCTATGTAAAAGGTCATCAGCTCTAAAGTAATCACCCGTGTCCATGAGTAAAGCTCTAGGTAAAAGGTCATCAAGCTCTAAAGTAATCACCCGTGTCCATGAGTAAAGCTCTAGCTAACATGTCATCAAGCTCTAAAGTAATCACCCGTGTCCATGTGTAAAGCTCTATGTAAAAGGTCATCAGCTCTAAAGTAATCACCCGTGTCCATGAGTAAAGCTCTAGCTAACATGTCATCAAGCTCTAAAGTAATCACCCGTGTCCATGTGTAAAGCTCTATGTAAAAGGTCATCAGCTCTAAAGTAATCACCCGTGTCCATGAGTAAAGCTCTAGGTAAAAGGTCATCAAGCTCTAAAGTAATCACCCGTGTCCATGAGTAAAGCTCTAGCTAACATGTCATCAAGCTCTAAAGTAATCACCCGTGTCCATGTGTAAAGCTCTATGTAAAAGGTCATCAGCTCTAAAGTAATCACCCGTGTCCATGAGTAAAGCTCTAGCTAACATGTCATCAAGCTCTAAAGTAATCACCCGTGTCCATGAGTAAAGCTCTAGCTAAAAGGTCATCAAGAATTACATAATCACCCGTGTCCATGAGTAAAGCTCTAGCTAACATGTCATCAAGCTCTAAAGTAATCACCCGTGTCCATGTGTAAAGCTCTATGTAAAAGGTCATCAGCTCTAAAGTAATCACCCGTGTCCATGAGTAAAGCTCTAGGTAAAAGGTCATCAAGCTCTAAAGTAATCACCCGTGTCCATGAGTAAAGCTCTAGCTAACATGTCATCAAGCTCTAAAGTAATCACCCGTGTCCATGTGTAAAGCTCTATGTAAAAGGTCATCAAGCTCTAAAGTAATCACCCGTGTCCATGAGTAAAGCTCTAGCTAACATGTCATCAAGCTCTAAAGTAATCACCCGTGTCCATGTGTAAAGCTCTATGTAAAAGGTCATCAGCTCTAAAGTAATCACCCGTGTCCATGAGTAAAGCTCTAGCTAACATGTCATCAAGCTCTAAAGTAATCACCCGTGTCCATGTGTAAAGCTCTATGTAAAAGGTCATCAGCTCTAAAGTAATCACCCGTGTCCATGAGTAAAGCTCTAGGTAAAAGGTCATCAAGCTCTAAAGTAATCACCCGTGTCCATGAGTAAAGCTCTAGCTAACGTCATCAAGCTCTAAAGTAATCACCCGTGTCCATGTGTAAAGCTCTATGTAAAAGGTCATCAGCTCTAAAGTAATCACCCGTGTCCATGAGTAAAGCTCTAGCTAACATGTCATCAAGCTCTAAAGTAATCACCCGTGTCCATGAGTAAAGCTCTAGCTAAAAGGTCATCAAGAATTAATAATCACCCGTGTCCATGAGTAAAGCTCTAGCTAACATGTCATCAAGCTCTAAAGTAATCACCCGTGTCCATGTGTAAAGCTCTATGTAAAAGGTCATCAGCTCTAAAGTAATCACCCGTGTCCATGAGTAAAGCTCTAGCTAACATGTCATCAAGCTCTAAAGTAATCACCCGTGTCCATGTGTAAAGCTCTATGTAAAAGGTCATCAGCTCTAAAGTAATCACCCGTGTCCATGAGTAAAGCTCTAGCTAACATGTCATCAAGCTCTAAAGTAATCACCCGTGTCCATGAGTAAAGCTCTAGCTAAAAGGTCATCAAGAATTAAATAATCACCCGTGTCCATGAGTAAAGCTCTAGCTAACATGTCATCAAGCTCTAAAGTAATCACCCGTGTCCATGTGTAAAGCTCTATGTAAAAGGTCATCAGCTCTAAAGTAATCACCCGTGTCCATGAGTAAAGCTCTAGCTAACATGTCATCAAGCTCTAAAGTAATCACCCGTGTCCATGTGTAAAGCTCTATGTAAAAGGTCATCAGCTCTAAAGTAATCACCCGTGTCCATGAGTAAAGCTCTAGGTAAAAGGTCATCAAGCTCTAAAGTAATCACCCGTGTCCATGAGTAAAGCTCTAGCTAACATGTCATCAAGCTCTAAAGTAATCACCCGTGTCCATGTGTAAAGCTCTATGTAAAAGGTCATCAAGCTCTAAAGTAATCACCCGTGTCCATGAGTAAAGCTCTAGCTAACATGTCATCAAGCTCTAAAGTAATCACCCGTGTCCATGTGTAAAGCTCTATGTAAAAGGTCATCAGCTCTAAAGTAATCACCCGTGTCCATGAGTAAAGCTCTAGCTAACATGTCATCAAGCTCTAAAGTAATCACCCGTGTCCATGTGTAAAGCTCTATGTAAAAGGTCATCAGCTCTAAAGTAATCACCCGTGTCCATGAGTAAAGCTCTAGGTAAAAGGTCATCAAGCTCTAAAGTAATCACCCGTGTCCATGAGTAAAGCTCTAGCTAACATGTCATCAAGCTCTAAAGTAATCACCCGTGTCCATGAGTAAAGCTCTAGGTAAAAGGTCATCAAGCTCTAAAGTAATCACCCGTGTCCATGAGTAAAGCTCTAGCTAACATGTCATCAAGCTCTAAAGTAATCACCCGTGTCCATGTGTAAAGCTCTATGTAAAAGGTCATCAGCTCTAAAGTAATCACCCGTGTCCATGAGTAAAGCTCTAGCTAACATGTCATCAAGCTCTAAAGTAATCACCCGTGTCCATGAGTAAAGCTCTAGCTAAAAGGTCATCAAGAATTACATAATCACCCGTGTCCATGAGTAAAGCTCTAGCTAACATGTCATCAAGCTCTAAAGTAATCACCCGTGTCCATGTGTAAAGCTCTATGTAAAAGGTCATCAGCTCTAAAGTAATCACCCGTGTCCATGAGTAAAGCTCTAGCTAACATGTCATCAAGCTCTAAAGTAATCACCCGTGTCCATGTGTAAAGCTCTATGTAAAAGGTCATCAGCTCTAAAGTAATCACCCGTGTCCATGAGTAAAGCTCTAGCTAACATGTCATCAAGCTCTAAAGTAATCACCCGTGTCCATGTGTAAAGCTCTATGTAAAAGGTCATCAGCTCTAAAGTAATCACCCGTGTCCATGAGTAAAGCTCTAGCTAACATGTCATCAAGCTCTAAAGTAATCACCCGTGTCCATGTGTAAAGCTCTATGTAAAAGGTCATCAGCTCTAAAGTAATCACCCGTGTCCATGAGTAAAGCTCTAGGTAAAAGGTCATCAAGCTCTAAAGTAATCACCCGTGTCCATGAGTAAAGCTCTAGCTAACGTCATCAAGCTCTAAAGTAATCACCCGTGTCCATGTGTAAAGCTCTATGTAAAAGGTCATCAGCTCTAAAGTAATCACCCGTGTCCATGAGTAAAGCTCTAGCTAACATGTCATCAAGCTCTAAAGTAATCACCCGTGTCCATGAGTAAAGCTCTAGCTAAAAGGTCATCAAGAATTACATAATCACCCGTGTCCATGAGTAAAGCTCTAGCTAACATGTCATCAAGCTCTAAAGTAATCACCCGTGTCCATGTGTAAAGCTCTATGTAAAAGGTCATCAGCTCTAAAGTAATCACCCGTGTCCATGAGTAAAGCTCTAGCTAACATGTCATCAAGCTCTAAAGTAATCACCCGTGTCCATGTGTAAAGCTCTATGTAAAAGGTCATCAGCTCTAAAGTAATCACCCGTGTCCATGAGTAAAGCTCTAGGTAAAAGGTCATCAAGCTCTAAAGTAATCACCCGTGTCCATGAGTAAAGCTCTAGCTAACATGTCATCAAGCTCTAAAGTAATCACCCGTGTCCATGTGTAAAGCTCTATGTAAAAGGTCATCAGCTCTAAAGTAATCACCCGTGTCCATGAGTAAAGCTCTAGCTAACATGTCATCAAGCTCTAAAGTAATCACCCGTGTCCATGAGTAAAGCTCTAGCTAAAAGGTCATCAAGAATTACATAATCACCCGTGTCCATGAGTAAAGCTCTAGCTAACATGTCATCAAGCTCTAAAGTAATCACCCGTGTCCATGTGTAAAGCTCTATGTAAAAGGTCATCAGCTCTAAAGTAATCACCCGTGTCCATGAGTAAAGCTCTAGCTAACATGTCATCAAGCTCTAAAGTAATCACCCGTGTCCATGTGTAAAGCTCTATGTAAAAGGTCATCAGCTCTAAAGTAATCACCCGTGTCCATGAGTAAAGCTCTAGGTAAAAGGTCATCAAGCTCTAAAGTAATCACCCGTGTCCATGAGTAAAGCTCTAGCTAACATGTCATCAAGCTCTAAAGTAATCACCCGTGTCCATGTGTAAAGCTCTATGTAAAAGGTCATCAGCTCTAAAGTAATCACCCGTGTCCATGAGTAAAGCTCTAGCTAACATGTCATCAAGCTCTAAAGTAATCACCCGTGTCCATGTGTAAAGCTCTATGTAAAAGGTCATCAGCTCTAAAGTAATCACCCGTGTCCATGAGTAAAGCTCTAGCTAACATGTCATCAAGCTCTAAAGTAATCACCCGTGTCCATGAGTAAAGCTCTAGGTAAAAGGTCATCAAGCTCTAAAGTAATCACCCGTGTCCATGAGTAAAGCTCTAGCTAACATGTCATCAAGCTCTAAAGTAATCACCCGTGTCCATGTGTAAAGCTCTATGTAAAAGGTCATCAGCTCTAAAGTAATCACCCGTGTCCATGAGTAAAGCTCTAGCTAACATGTCATCAAGCTCTAAAGTAATCACCCGTGTCCATGTGTAAAGCTCTATGTAAAAGGTCATCAGCTCTAAAGTAATCACCCGTGTCCATGAGTAAAGCTCTAGCTAACATGTCATCAAGCTCTAAAGTAATCACCCGTGTCCATGTGTAAAGCTCTATGTAAAAGGTCATCAGCTCTAAAGTAATCACCCGTGTCCATGAGTAAAGCTCTAGGTAAAAGGTCATCAAGCTCTAAAGTAATCACCCGTGTCCATGAGTAAAGCTCTAGCTAACATGTCATCAAGCTCTAAAGTAATCACCCGTGTCCATGTGTAAAGCTCTAGCTAAAATGTCATCAAGAATTAAATAATCACCCGTGTCCACGAGTAAAGCTCTAGCTAAAAGGTCATCAAGAATTACATAATCACCCGTGTCTACGAGTGAAGTAGGACCTCCATTTCTTTTATGCTTTCCAATGAATGCTAGAATTTTCTCAGTGAAATAACACTCCATCTTACACCGCTTTGAATCTGTGGAAGATGGTATTTTCTCTGCCACCGGTTGCGTTTCATATTCCTCCGCAGTTAGATGTACTTTTGTATTTTAGCTATCTTCTGATTATCATGAACAGTTTATTATTAAGTAATAATTTTTTATTATATTCTAATGAATTTGTTTATTCTGTAGTTTTTAATTTTGACAGCAAACAGATACAAGTATAAACTTAATTATACTGGAACTATTTCTTATTACGGACGTTCACACTAACGGAAGTGGTTGTGCAGTTGTGTCACGTAGTGCAATGAGGCTCCAGACAGGGCAGTTAAAATGAATACAATTTGAAAACAAATATTATATTAGCCAAAGTCATTGGAAATCATAAAAGAAAAAGATTTGCGTTTTATTAGTGGAAATACAAATTTCGGTGATCATTTGATGAATTAAAATCCTATCTTAATCTATTAATCACATATATCCTCTACAGGGGCGTAGCCAGGAGGCAAATTATGTGCAGGCCGGGTAAAGAATGTTGAGTGAGCGCGAACGAGGTTGATAGAGGGGTCCGAGGGCATGCACCCCCTAAATATTTTACTCAATTAAAAGCCAAATACACAAATGTACAGTTACACTGGTGGACCAAAAGAGTCGGAGAGTATCTATTATACATTATTATAGGTCTAGGTCAGGAATATCTAGGTAGCCTAGGTATATTATAGTAAAATATATTTTTTGTTGTTGTCAAAATGATGTGCAGGCCCGGGCCTTTTGGCCTAATGGCAGCTACGCGCCTGCTCTATGTAGTTCAGTACCACATTTGTCAACATTTTGCAAACACAATCTCATGTTTGTTCTGTGTTTGATTAGACGATTCAATTCAGAAATTTAAGAGCCATTATAGTCTTCTCCTCAAATGACATCACACAATGACATTGGAAACACGATCAAGCCTGTGTTAATGGTCACCTCTGTGAAGCAGCCAATCTGTATTAAGCAGCCAGTTTCCAGATTCCGAACATGTCCTTTTATTATACATTTGACATATATTAAGCAGCCACCTGTGCTAAGCAGTCACTTTCTTGTCATTCCCTTGGCTGGCTGCTTACGACAGGTTTGACTTTACCCTACTCTACAGGCTGTTCTGCCGGTGAACAATCTATGTCAAGTGAGTTTGTCGTTACAGAAACTAGAAGTAGTCACACAATGACATATACAGACAGTTCTGCTGATGGACCATCTATGTCAAGTGAGTTCGTTGTTACAGAAACTAGAAGTAGTCACACAATGACATCTACATTCTACAGAGAGTTCTGCTAATGGACCATCTATGTCAAGTGAGTTCGTTGTTACAGAAACTAGAAGTAGTCACACAATGACATCTACAGACAGTTCTGCTGATGGACAATCTGAAGATGAAGTGAAGATCCCTTTGTGTGAGAAGGATTTTCAATGGTTTTCTCAGAACATTGGTAAAAATTGGAGACTTCTAGGAATTGCTTTAGGGATTTTAAATGTACAGATTTATCATATAATTGAGGACTACACCCAAACTGAGACGCAGATACTTATAATGCTAGTTAAATGGAAAGAGACTAAGGCAGATGACGCATGTGTAAGCAATTTTAGAAAAGCGATGAAGAAATGCCCAAAAGTGCAATTTGATCCAGATTTCTCTAAGAAACTATTGAAAATAGAAGAAGACTTTAAATCAAAGAAATAATGATGGAGATCCTGCTGAAGAATACGGAGAGCTACAGTATACTAACTCACTGATCCTGCTGAAGAATACGGAGAGCTACAGTATACTAACTCACTGATCCTGCTGAAGAATACGGAGAGCTACAGTATACTAACTCACTGATCCTGCTGAAGAATACGGAGAGCTACAGTATACTAACTCACTGAGACGTCGGCATCACATCTTTGGTTACAGTTTAACGTAGCGATTGATGCTGTGTTGTGTCGATTGGAGTTTCCGTGGTCGTTAGGGGGAAAGTCCATAAAATATAAGTATCGTCGTTATGGGGAGAAGTCCATAACATATAAGTATCCGTCGTTAGGGGAAAAAGTCCATAAAATATAAGTATCGTCATTTGGGGGAGAAGTCAATAAAATATAAGTATCGTCATTAGGGGGAGAATTCCATAACATATAAGTATCGTCGTTGGGGGGAAAAGTCCATAAAATATAAGTATCGTCGTTAGGGGGTAAAGTCCATACAATATAAGTATCGTCATTAGGGGGTAAAGTCCATACAATATAAGTATCGTTGTTAGGGGGGAAAGTCCATAAAATATAAGTATCACCGCATGAAACTTCATTAATTATTAATTTTAGAATGCATGGTGCTTACAAACGTATTAATTAACCAGCACACGAAACATGATGTATCCTAAGTAACTAGCATGCCATTTCTCTAATTACAAAGAATGGGTGCTATTTTGTATTCATTAACAACAATATGTTTTAACTTCTCGTAAGGAGAGGATTAGCCAATCCCATATGACATCACCATTCCTACTGTGGTGGCCATTTTGTACGGCAACGTTTACTAGGTATTATATAAAATTGTCAGTAGCATTCGTTTTCTTCATAAAAGTCATACCTTGTTGTAACGCTCTAAATATCAATAAATGGACATGTTTTGTATTGTTTTACAAATTTCGAATCATTAATGAATAAAAAAAAATATTTGCCTGGACAGTTTTTTTGTTTTTTTAAAAATGTTATACAAATTTATTTTAGCTCGATTGCGAAACAAGTTATTTCAACTTATATAAATCACTCTCGAGACCTCATTCCTGATGGAATTCATCGCCACGAGTGAGAGAGAAGAGGCAATGTGGAATTTAAATGCTTTGCCTAAGGGCACAATCGTAACGGCTCCACTGAACGCCTGGACAGTTAAATCTGTCTTAAGCAGCCAGCCAAGATAATCACAAAAGTGTCTGCTTCACACAGGTGACTGCTTTCTAGAGGTCAAATGTATCATAACATTTCATTTTGGGAATCTCGAAATTGGCTGCTTAATGCTGATTGACTGCTTAATGGAGGTGATCAATGATCATGTTGGACTATATATTAATATATATATATAGGTGGAAGTTATGTTCTTATAAATTCTAATCTATACACCATTGTCCAAAATGAAATTAATACAGTCAAACCTGTGTTAATGGTCACCTCTATTAAGCAGCCAATCAGCATTAAGCAGCCAGTTTTCAGATTCCCAATATGATGTTTTATTATACATTTGACCTCTATTAAGGCAGCCACCTGTGCTAAGCAGCCACTTTCTGTGATTCCCTTGGCTGGCTGCTTAAGACAGGTTTGACTGTATATAAAACGTGTATTTCAATACCTTTAAAGTTTAAAATGATATCAAATTTTATATAACATTTATTATGTTAAAGAATTAGAAGTAAACCCTGAAATTGCAATTTTTAATATTTGCCATACAAGATGTGTGTCTAGATAAAATGAATCTAGGACCTCCAATAGTTGCCAATAAGGAAATCTCACCATAGGGCTGAAGATGTGTACAAAGAACGAGGCTCTGCAGAATTCTTTGCATATATCTTCAGCGCTAGAGTGGGATTACCTTAAAGCGACACTACATCGCAAAACGCAAATAAAATGCTGTTTTGTTCACGTATAAATGCATTGCTAGTACAAATTCTTCCGAATACATTCGAACACTAACATTGAATCAATAAACAGTGCTTTTGTGGATTGAAAGTATGATTTCATATAACGGTCATCCATGCTCCTGAATTGACGTTGGTTTTGTCATCGGAGTCAATACAAAACGCGAGATATTGTCGTTTAGAGATAATTTAACTAAGAATAGTCTACAAATAATTATATAGGCACAACTGTGAGATATAACGGTAAATCTGTACCATAAATCGTGTTATTCATGATACACTAGTTGTATTACCCATGGATGTTTACATTATTTTGTTATGTCAACAAACCGTGTATACGGCGTTTGTTTATTAGTTGAAATACTCAGTATTTGAGGCAAACATTTGGGAAAAAATTATACCATAATATAATAGGCAAATTCATTCTGTAGAAATTTGTGTTTTCACCGATGTAGTGTCGCTTTAACTGTAACTCTATGGAGGTGGTAGATTTATTTTCTCATCTTTCTTATGCTTTTGATGCACTTTACTTATGTTTACATTTATTTATCGTCGCTCTCGGTTGCTGATATGGACGACGCCTCCTGAAGGGATTAGTCATTTTCGATTTTTGGCGGATAGTGAAATGATACCGACCCATTCCAGAGTCTCCTCTGGTTCTTTTACTGCCAAGTGAATTGTCTCCATTATGCGAATAGTAGACACCACGTAGCCTCGTCTATAATGTTCGCAAAAGCTATTTTAGTCGCGATTAGCAGGATGGTTTAGCCCTTTCCTTCATAGAGCTTATAGATGATCCATGTAACTACAGGGCAATAACCCTGACATCTACCATTCTGAAACTCTTTGAAAGTGTACTGCTTGTCAGATCAAAGAACAACTTCCTCTGCACGCTAAGTCCTCAGCAAGGTGGGTTCCAGCAACAACTTGGATGTCTTATGACTTCGTTTTGCCTTCGTGAATCAATCCTTTTCGCAAAGGAAACTCATAGTAAATTATTCGTATGTTATTTGGATAGTCGGCAATCGTTTGACCGTGTGTGGCATCATGGACTGATATACAAACTAAATGAATGTGATATTGACGTTCATACAATGAGATGTTTTGTAAACCTATATAGTAATATGCGTAGTTGTGTCCGGAACCAATCTTTTACAACAGTGGTTTCCAGTCGGACAAGGTACACGACAGGGCGGAGAAAGTTCACCGTTGCTCTATTTATTGTACATAAACGGACTCATTGAGAATTGTAATCTGGGTCTTTGCATATATAACATGAATGTCAACTGTCCTACTGTTGCCGACGACATGGTTTTCGTCTCACTATCTAAATATGGTCTCGATAAAATGATTCAGATATGTCATGAATACTCACTGAAATGGCACTTTGAGTATACTCATTTGCTGTTATAGTATACATGTACAATGAAACTAATGCTGACTTTAAAAAACGTGATCGGTTTTGGAAGCTTGGAACACATTTCATTAAAGAAGAGACTAAGTATTCACATTTAGGTATCTCCTTGGATAAGTATTTAAATATTAATATGAATGTCCATGATGCTAGCTCAAAATTACATGGGTCTTTACTGAGGGTCTTTACTGAGTATTACTAACAGTGGTATAAGGTATGGTGATTTAAACCCATTAACTCTTGCGAATATATATAAAACTATAGTACAACCTAAGGCGTTATATGGATGCGAACTATGGAACTATATGACGGATGCAAACACATTACTTCTAGAACGTTCTCATAGATTTTGTGTGAAATATATCCAAAGATTACATATAATTATGTTCAAATAATGACACTGCCATAAATGCGCTAGGGGTTATGCCAATCACTACATATATAGAGTACAGAACATTTATTGGACAACTTTGCAGGCTGCGGTGTAACTACCTAGCGAAGAAAATATTCATTCACAGACTTATCAGATACACAAATTAGAAAGAGCGTCAGAGATTAGGCTTTATGCCAGATATTTTCAACATTCTGCAAAAATATGATTTACTGTTACACATACAAGTGTCCAAGTTTTTATTAAATGGATGCGTCAACAACAAAATGTTCAAGTGTTTGACTTACTGGCCGGCCTTAAACACTATGATATAAATGACTATGCCAGCGAAAAGATTATGCTGGCTAGTGTAAAGTATTTGTACTTGATGACAAAATAATGCAATGCCGTATTCGTGAAATGTACAGCAGAGGACTTATATTGAAATATATATGTATAATATAGTTAACGTTAACAAGACGTAGGCACTGATGGCTCTTTAAATATGACTGGAATTAGTTGAATCATGTATCGTTTTAACCATGCTACACGTGTTATTATAGACTGTACGACTGTTTTATTGTTAACTGCATGGTATAAGCTTCATGCAGCCATGTGATGCGTGCATACTGTGATCTCCAATTATCGTGTGTTAGTCTGATTGAATCTTGCATTTCGTTTCGGTAAGATCCACTCAGGTTTATAGTGTGCGCTTATCACGGATATTAATATTGGTACACCGGTATTATACATGAATATGTATGGTTTATATACATGTACATATACATGTATGAGTATATTTATATTCATATACAAATATGTGTATGTTATACTAGAACTACTGTGTACGTACCAGTGTAATATCATTGTGAAGGCATGTACTTTATTTGCATCGTAAATTGTATGCCTTTCTCTGTAAATATCATATGTATAGATATGTACTTGACGTGCATTGTACCCATGCATTATATAATCGTCGAGTATAATTGTAATTTGTATTAGATTGTGTTCTTTGTAAATTAGATGTTTATGTTTATATTGTATGTGGCTCTCCCTGCAGTGGAGGAAATAAAGTTATCTATCGACTACATTGTCAATGTATGTCGTATTGGTAATAGCGTCAGGAGGTGCTTCTATGAGGAGGGAAAGGGTTAATGTTTAACATACTTTATATTTGGCAATTTGTAAATTGCAAGTTTATCCTCTTTAGAAACAATAGATAGCTATATTACTTTTATTCTAAAAATCATACTGATGATTATATATAATTCGTTTGCTTTGTATTACATTGATCAGGTGTGAAAATTTCAGCTAAATATCCAATATAAATCGAAGGAACAAAATAAAATAATATCCGTTTTACTTTCTTCGGAATGATTACCAGGCGTGATAATGGGACATCACCGAGGATATTTTAATGTGTTCATGCTGCCACATAATTGCATTTATTAATAAATTAAAGTGCAATTCTGACGATTTTTAATTTTCCTAAAATACATGGGACGAGTGATTGTCCAATCTGGACGAGTGGGACAGTGGCATCACTCGCCCAGTAGGACGAGTAAGAAATTAAACATTTGTCGAGGCCTGGTGTAAATAGTATGTATAATATCAATTTATTAATATGTAAATAAGGATGACCATGTACTATATGCATACATCTTAATAAACTTCTGTTCTGTTCTAAGCAACCTATTTCTTGAAAATGATATAACAATAAATGACCAAGTAGTTGTATTTAGTAAAAAATAGGTAGTAGTGTTCCAGCTTTTGAATAGTTTAAATAGTTTATACACTATTTTAAACAGAAACGAGAATTAGAACAAAACTTAGCCATCATTAAAAACAAAATTAACGTGTACGCTAGAAAATGGCATAATTTTGCATTGTAATGCAACATGAAATTGATCTTGATCTATATTATTCTGATGACCGGAAGTCACAGCTATCTCTCTCACCTACCCACTCCCTCAAACATTCTCTCCCTCAACCTTTCTCTCCCACCCTTTCTTTCACTCATTCACTCTCCCTTCTAACCATTTATCTCAAATAATTTTATATTTATGAACATATTTGTTAAATATAATGTATAATTATGCATATACTCCAGATGTGTTTGCTTTGTGTGTTTACATGTATAATTATATAAAACTAACTGGGTTATCATCGATAACTGAACCAATCAGAATTCACTACGCTAATTATTCCCTGCTAAAATATCGGCTTTTAATCATGCTGACAGGTAATTGTTTGTTTACTAATAGCGAGTGTTTGTTTACTAATAGCGAGTGTTTGTTTACTGATAGCTAGTGTTTGTTTACTGAGAGCGAGTGTTTGTTTACTGATAGCTAGTGTTTGTTTACTAAGAGCGAGTGTTTGTTAATAGCTAGTGTTTGTTTACTGATAGCTAGTATTTGTTTACTGAGAGCGAGTGTTTGTTTACTGATAGCGAGTGTTTGTTTACTGAGAGCGAGTGTTTGTTTACTGATAGCGAGTGTTTGTTTACTGAGAGCGAGTGTTTGTTTACTGATAGCGAGTGTTTGTTTACTGATAGCGAGTGTTTGTTTACTGAGAGCGAGTGTTTGTTTACTGATAGATAGTGTTTGTTTACTGATAGATAGTGTTTGTTTACTGAGAGTGAGTGTTTGTTTACTGATAGCTAGTGTTTGTTTACTGAGAGTGAGTGTTTGTTTACTGATAGCTAGTGTTTGTTTACTAAGAGCGAGTGTTTGTTTACTGATAGCGAGTGTTTGTTTACTGAGAGCGAGTGTTTGTTTACTAAGAGCGAGTGTTTGTTTACTGAGATCGAGTGTTTGTTTACTGAGAGCGAGTGTTTGCTTACTGAGAGCGTGGGAGCGAGTGTTTGTTTACTAAGAGCGAGTGTTTGTTTACTGAGAGCGAGTGTTTGTTTACTGATAGCTAGTGTTTGTTTACTGAGAGCGAGTGTTTGCTTACTGAGAGCGTGGGAGCGAGTGTTTGTTTACTGAGTGCGAGTGTTTGTTTACTAAGAGCGAGTGTTTGTTTACTGAGAGCGAGTGTTTGTTTACTGATAGCGAGTGTTTGTTTACTGAGAGCGAGTGTTTGTTTACTGATAGCGAGTGTTTGTTTACTGATAACGAGTGTTTGTTTACTGATAGCGAGTGCTTGTTTACTGAGAGCGAGTGTTTGTTTACTGAGAGCGAGTGTTTGCTTACTGATAGCTAGTGTTTGTTTACTGAAAGCGAGTGTTTGTTTACTGATAGCGTGAGAGCTAGTGTTTGTTTACTGAGAGCGAATATTTGTTTACTGAGAGCGAGTGTTTGTTTACTGGGAGCATGAGAGCGAGTATTTGTTTACTGATAGCTAGTGTGTGTTTACTGAGAGCGATTGTTTGTTTACTGAGAGCGAGTGTTTGTTTACTGAGAGCGAGTGTTTCTTTACTGATAGCGAGTGTTTGTTTACTGAGAGCGTGAGAGCGAGTGTTTGTTTACTGATAGCGAGTGTTTGTTTACTGATAGCGAGTGTTTGTTTACTGAGAGCGAGTGTTTCTTTACTGATAGCGAGTGTTTCTTTACTGAGAGCGTGAGAGCGAGTGTTTGTTTACTGATAGCGAGTGTTTGTTTACTGATAGCGAGTGTTTGTTTACTGATAGCGAGTGTTTGTTTACTGATAGCGAGTGTTTGTTTACTGATAGCTAGTGTTTGTTTACTGATAGCGAGTGTTTGTTTACTGATAACGAGTGTTTGTTTACTGATAACGAGTGTTTGTTCACTGAGAGCGAGTGTTTGCTTACTGATAGCTAGTGTTTGTTTACTGAAAGCGAGTGTTTGTTTACTGATAGCGTGAGAGCTAGTGTTTGTTTACTGAGAGCGAATGTTTGTTTACTGAGAGCGAGTGTTTGTTTACTGAGAGCGTGAGAGCGAGTATTTGTTTACTGATAGCTAGTGTTTGTTTACTGAGAGCGATTGTTTGTTTACTGAGAGCGAGTGTTTGTTTACTGAGAGCGAGTGTTTCTTTACTGAGAGCGATTGTTTGTTTACTGAGAGCGAGTGTTTATTTATTGAGAGCGAGTGTTTCTTTACTGATAGCGTGTGTTTGTTTACTAAGAGCGATTGTTTGTTTACTGAAAGCGAGTGTTTATTTACTGAGAGCGAGTGTTTCTTTACTGATAGCGTGTGTTTGTTTACTGAGAGCGAGTGTTTGCTTACTGATAGCTAGTGTTTGTTTACTGAGAGCGTGAGAGCGAGTGTTTGTTTACTGATAGCGACTGTTTGTTTACTGATAGCGAGTGTTTGTTTACTGAGAGCGTGAGAGCGAGTGTTTGTTTACTGAGAGCGAGTGTTTGTTTACTGATAGCGAGTGTTTGTTTACTGAGAGCGAGTGTTTCTTTACTGAGAGCGAGTGTTTATTTACTGATAGCGTGTGTTTGTTTACTAAGAGTGAGTGTTTGCTTACTGATAGCTAGTGTTTGTTTACTGAGAACGTGTGTTTGTTACTGAGAGCAGTGTTTGTTTACTGAGAGCGAGTGTTTGTTTACTGATAACGTGTGTTTGTTTACTGAGAGCGAGTGTTTGTTTACTGAGAGCGAGTGTTTGTTTACTGATAATATGTGTTTGTTTACTGAGAGTGAGTGTTTGTTTACTGAGAGCGAGTGTTTGTTTACTGAGAGCGAGTGTTTGTTTACTGATAGCTAGTGTTTGTTTACTGAGAGCGAGTGTTTGTTTACTGAGAACGTGTGTTTGTTTACTGAGAGCGAGTGTTTGTTTATGATAGCGTGAGAGCTAGTGTTTGTTTACTGAGAGCGAATGTTTGTTTACTGAGAGCGAGTGTTTGTTTACTGAGAGCGTGAGAGCGAGTGTTTGTTTACTGATAGCTAGTGTTTGTTTACTGAGAGCGATTGTTTGTTTACTGAGAGCGAGTGTTTGTTTACTGAGAGCGAGTGTTTCTTTACTGAGAGCGATTGTTTGTTTACTGAGAGCGAGTGTTTATTTATTGAGAGCGAGTGTTTATTTACTGATAGCGTGTGTTTGTTTACTAAGAGCGATTGTTTGTTTACTGAAAGCGAGTGTTTGTTTACTGATAGCGAGTGTTTGTTTACTGAGAGCGAGTGTTTGTTTACTGAGAGCGAGTGTTTGCTTACTGATAGCTAGTGTTTGTTTACTGAAAGCGAGTGTTTGTTTACTGATAGCGTGAGAGCTAGTGTTTGTTTACTGAGAGCGAATGTTTGTTTACTGAGAGCGAGTGATTGTTTACTGGGAGCGTGAGAGCGAGTATTTGTTTACTGATAGCTAGTGTTTGTTTACTGAGAGCGATTGTTTGTTTACTGAGAGCGAGTGTTTGTTTACTGAGAGCGAGTGTTTCTTTACTGAGAGCGATTGTTTGTTTACTGAGAGCGAGTGTTTATTTATTGAGAGCGAGTGTTTCTTTACTGATAGCGTGTGTTTGTTTACTGAGAGCGTGAGAGCGAGTGTTTGTTTACTGATAACGTGTGTTTGTTTACTGAGAGCGAGTGTTTGTTTACTGAGAGCGAGTGTTTGTTTACTGATAATATGTGTTTGTTTACTGAGA
This sequence comes from Archivesica marissinica, assembly GCA_014843695.1. Classification (NCBI taxonomy): domain Eukaryota; kingdom Metazoa; phylum Mollusca; class Bivalvia; order Venerida; family Vesicomyidae; genus Archivesica; species Archivesica marissinica. The sequence continues at coordinate 54,945,616 of CM026403.1, forward strand.
GTGAGTGTTTGTTTACTGAGAGCGAGTGTTTGTTTACTGAGAGCGAGTGTTTGTTTACTGATAGCTAGTGTTTGTTTACTGAGAGCGAGTGTTTGTTTACTGAGAACGTGTGTTTGTTTACTGAGAGCGAGTGTTTGTTTATGATAGCGTGAGAGCTAGTGTTTGTTTACTGAGAGCGAATGTTTGTTTACTGAGAGCGAGTGTTTGTTTACTGAGAGCGTGAGAGCGAGTGTTTGTTTACTGATAGCTAGTGTTTGTTTACTGAGAGCGATTGTTTGTTTACTGAGAGCGAGTGTTTGTTTACTGAGAGCGAGTGTTTCTTTACTGAGAGCGATTGTTTGTTTACTGAGAGCGAGTGTTTATTTATTGAGAGCGAGTGTTTATTTACTGATAGCGTGTGTTTGTTTACTAAGAGCGATTGTTTGTTTACTGAGAGCGAGTGTTTCTTTACTGATAGCGTGTGTTTGTTTACTGATAGCGTGTGTTTTTTACTGAGAGCGAGTGTTTCTTTACTGATAGCGTGTGTTTGTTTACTGAGATCGTGAGAGCGAGTGTTTGTTTACTGATAGCGAGTGTTTGTTTACTTAGAGCGTGAGAGCGAGTGTTTCTTTACTGAGAGCGAGTGTTTGTTTACTGATAGCGAGTGTTTCTTTACTGAGAGCGAGTGTTTATTTACTGATAGCGTGTGTTTGTTTACTAAGAGCGAGTGTTTGTTTACTGAGAGCGAGTGTTGGTTTACTGATAGCGAGTGTTTGTTTACCGAGAGCGAGTGTTTGTTTACTGAGAACGTGTGTTTGTTTACTGATAGCGAGTGTTTGTTTACTGATAACGTGTGTTTGTTTACTGAGAGGAGAGTGAGTGTTTGTTTACTGAGAGCGAGTGTTTGTTTACTGATAATATGTGTTTGTTTACTGAGAGCGAGTGTTTGTTTACTGATAGCTAGTGTTTGTTTACTGAGAGCGAGTGTTTGTTTACTGAGAACGTGTGTTTGTTTACTGAGAGCGAGTGTTTGTTTACTGAGAGCGAGTGTTTGTTTACTGAGAACGTGTGTTTGTTTACTGAGAGCGAGTGTTTGTTTACCGAGAGCGAGTGTTTGTTTACTGAGAACGTGTGTTTGTTTACTGAGAGTGAGTGTTTGTTTACTGAGAACGTGTGTTTGTTTACTGAGAGCGAGTGTTTGTTTACTGATAGCGTGTGTTTGTTTACTTGAGAGCCAGTTTTTCTTTACAGAGAGCGAGTGTTTCTTTGCCATAAAACATTAATTAAAACATATATCACCATTACACATTTATCCCCTCCCGCCGATCAGTTACTCATACATAGCCGTATGTTTCTTCTGCTGTTATTTGCTTATTTCGCTCAGCCATGTTACTGTCAAGAGACAACAATCTGTCAGATAACGACTTTAGTGTTGCTTCGGCGGCCATGTTTACACAATGTAGATACTATGTTGTTGCTACCTGTGACACGTGCTCGTGATTCGTTCTCGGCGCGAGCCGAAAATCGAAATGTATTGCCCGCGTCGACCAGATATTTTGCTTTTCTACCATTAAATGTGTTACTATTTATAGTAACGTATGCAATAAAGAATCAATATTCGGCAGGGGATATGGTTATGTACCGGCATGGTCAGACCCTGTCATGGGTACACATACACATAGACACATGTCGCACACACCAACATTGTTAAACATCGACATGGTTACACACCGACATGCTAACATACAGACAAGGTCACACACACCAATATTGTTAAACATCGACATGGTTACACACCGACATGCTAACATACAGACAAGGTCACACACCAACATTGTTAAACACCGGCATGGTTACACACCGACATGCTAACATACAGACAAGGTCACACACCAACATTGTTAAACACCGGCATGGATACCATCGACATGGTTACATACCGACATGCTAACATACAGACAAGGTCACACACACCAACATTGTTAAACACCGGCATGGTTACACACCGACATGGTTACATACCGACATGCTAACATACAGACAAGGTCACACACACCAACATTGTTAAACACCGGCATGGTTACACACCGACATGCTAACATACATACAAGGTCACACACCAACATTGTTAAACACCGGCATGGATACCGCCGACATGGTTATATACCGACATGTTAACATACAGACAAGGTCACACACACCAACATTGTTAAACACCGGCATGGATACCATCGACATGGTTACATACCGACATGCTAACATACAGACAAGGTCACACACCAACATTGTTAAACACCGGCATGGTTACACACCGACATGCTAACATACAGACAAGGTCACACACCAACATTGTTAAACACCGGCATGGATACCGCCGACATGGTTATATACCGACATGCTAACATACAGACAAGGTCACACACACCAACATTGTTAAACATCGACATGGTTACATACCGACATGCTAACATACAGACAAGGTCACACACACCAACATTGTTAAACACCGGCATGGTTACCATCGACATGGTTACATACCGACATGCTAACATACAGACAAGGTCCACACCAACATTGTTAAACACCGGCATGGTTACACACTAACATTGTTAAACACCGGCATGGTTACACACTAACATTGTTAAACACCGGCATGGTTACACACTAACATTGTTAAACACCGGCATGGTTAAGCATTATCCTGGCCTATGTTGTCAATACATCTACACAATTATCAATAGTGTCTAATTAGCATTTGTGTAGCATATGTGTTTTACGTTTATTTATCGTCGCTACCGGTTGCCCATATGAGCGACGCCTCCTGAAGAAATTAGTCATTTTAGATTTTTGGAGGATAGTGCATGATACAGACAGAGACCCATTCTAGAGTCTCCTCTGGTTCTTTTACGTGCACGGTGTAAAGCAACGACACGAGACCTCGGTTTAACGTCCCATCTGAAAGACTGTTAATTTTATTAGGGTCAGACGGGGGATTGAACCTGCGATCCCTGGATTACCAGTCCAGCGTGTTACCACTGGACTATAGATCCGTCTGTATGTAGCATACGTTTGTTGTAATGTGACTATATAAGATACTTTTAGATACTTTTATAAATGATTACAGTGCAACAATAGCATAACTTGTACCTATACTAATATTATCTCTTATAAATCAAATGGTGATTGGTCATTTACATAAATGATTTGTATGTGTTTTAACCCATTCAACACCAAGTAACTCACATGGACTGGTCCATGATATTCATAAACCAATAAATGAATCAGAAAATCACATTTGGACAAGTTCATTTATCAAAATGGGTAATTATGTCTAAAAATAGTCATATCACTGGCAAAAAGTGCAGATCCTGATGAGACGGCTCGTCACGAACCGGCTCATCTGGATCTACACTTTTTGTAAGCCTATTTAGAGGTATGTGGTGTTGAAAGGGTTAATGTATGATTTTATTGTAAATGTAAATGAACGAGATCTAATAAATGAATAATAATACCAATTCAACGGTTTTGCTTGTTTGATCTCGCCTTTCACATCAGCGCTGCAGGATCGCTGGATAACAGTCAAAACGTACCCAAGTGAAAAAGAGGTATGAATGGGTACGTTTTGACTGCAGAATGGGTACGTTTTGACTTGACGTTTTGGATTGGGTACGGTTTGACCAGCACCCGGATCGCTCCCTATCAGGGACAAGTGATTTATGATGATATGTGAGAAAGTTATCCATCACTTGTGAAGGATGGAGAATTTAGTACTTGTCATGATAGCGCCTACGTAGCGCGTTCATGTCAGGTGCGAAAGGCCCGGAGTTCTCGCCAAGATGTAGCCGTTACAATTAACCCATTCAACACCAAGTAACTGACATGGACTGGTCCATGATATTTTTAGACCAATAAATTAATAACAAAATTACATTTGGATCAGTTCATTTATCAAAATGGGTAATTGTTTTTCTAAAAATAGTTATATTACTTGAAAAAAGTGTAGATCCTGATGAGACGCGTTGTCACGAGCCGGCTCATCTGGATCTACACTTTTTTGTAAGCCAATTTAGAGGTATGTGGTGTTGAAAGGGTTAATGTTGCCTTTATGATATGTGAGAAAGTTATCCGTCACTTGTAAAGGATAGAGAATTGAGTACGTGTTTCTACACAGGAAATTTGGGTAGTCTTTCCAGAATTGCATCTAAAAATTGGCAATCTGCTTTCATGTCCAGAATAAAAGCTAATTCTGAGGAAGGTTAGCGATTGGCTGTTAAGGGACACGTGATGGTATTATCGTTGCTGGAAGCTGCATTGCACGAAGTCGTGATAGCGCATACGTAGCACGTTCATGTCGGGTGCGAAAGGCCCGGAGTTCTCGCCCAGATGTAGCCATTACAATTAATGTTGCCCTTCTGCAATGCATTTAAAGTCCATATTGCCTCTTCTCTCCATATGGCGATGGATTCCACCAGGAATGAGGTCTCGAGAGTGATTAATTAAAATATAATTGTAAGAACTTGTTCGCGAACTAAAATAAATTTGTATAAACTAACAACGTTGCTGATTGGATGAGCCCGGCTGATGACCAACACTGTCGATCAATATACATGAATAATGAGTCCTAAGTTATTAAATGACAAAAACAAACTTATACCTGTGATCATAATATACATGTACGTAATGCTCCAGAGTGGGCATTGTACAAATACCCCTAACAAGTGGAAGAATGAGCAAAGAACAACATATAAGTGTTCTATCTTAAAACACGAATGAGGACAACATTAATTTCTCTTGTTTATAATGAAATAAATTATATGTCGATTGTTCCTAGCAGGGAACTAGTATAATTATATATATTCTCTCTATATCCGAATTTTCGGCTTAAAAGCCATTTTCACGGGAAACATAAATCGTCCAGCTAATACATTGTCTTTAAGCTTGTTATCAACTAACAATAGTTGGAAGTCGTAATAGCGCAGTGCTTCAGGTGCGAAAGGCCCGGAGTTCGAGCCTCGCTGAAGCCGTTACGATTGTGCCCTTAGGCAAGGCATTTAAAGTCCACATTGCCTCTTTTCTCTCCCTCATGGCGATGGATTACATCAGGAATCGGGTCTCGAGAGCTATTAATATAAGTTGTAAGAACTTCTTTCGCAATCGAGCTAAAATAAATGTGTATAAACTAACACTATTTACACCACTAATTACCTATTACTTTTAGAAGCCCCATTTGGTCTGTTGCGTTTACAACACGGTAAAGGCAATACGACGGAGCTACTACGAGGCTGGCAGAAGTTGTTGATACTATGCTCATATCGATTGGTATAAATATATGTAATAAAACCAACACATGTGTGTTGTTTAAAGTGGCTACCCGATTAGCGCAGTGGTTAGTGCGCTCGTTTCTCACAAATGCAACCCTTGTTCGATCCTCGGACCGGGAAGTATGTGAGATGGTACGGTGGTCGCCATATCGGACAGGTGGGTTTTCTCCGGGTATTCCGGTTTCCTCCCACACGAATGGCCACATTTACACTTTCATCCGCGCCAACGAGAGTGATTAATATAAGTTGTTAGAACTTGCTTCGCAATCGTTGTAAAAAATAAGTAAAGTTTAAACCATTTTAACATAGCGTCTTTTTTATCTTACACTATCTTCCAAATTATAAAATGACTAATAAACTTCGGGAATGTTGCTGACTGATGATAATGCAAATTGGAAATTGCTAAATGTCTGCTAAATCAATTCGGAAATTTCTTCTTGTTTTTCATTTTAAAAACGAAGAAATAAAGTCTGCCTAAGACAAAACTCCATCTTACCGAATTTTACTTACATCTTTTAAGTAATTGGTTTGAATTTAAACAGCTAGACGAAAATAACAAATCATTTCCAAATAATTATTATGAAGTTCGAACACAGATAATTTGGGGTAATAAATACATTAAAATGAAAGGTAAATGTCTTGTATTCAATTCGTGGATTAAATCGGGAATACTTTTTATAAATGACGTTTTTAGAAGATTTTACAAAAATTAGATAATAAAGCTAACTGGATAGCAGAGATTACTAATTTGCGATTATGTTTACCGAAACCATGGAAACACATACTAAAATCATCTGCATCTACTTCATCATATGTTAGAACAACCAATTTGAAACTTTCGTTTGGAAAAAATAGATGTCCACTAAACTCTATGACAAATAAACTTCGGGAGACGTCACCCCAATTAAATAGGGGGCGAGAATAAATTAAGCGTGCACAGGTTGGTTTTAATCATAAACTAAGCGTTATATGGTGTTGGGGAAGCACAGAGTTGTCATTCAGTAAGCACGTTTTGTATATCCAGATTATTTAATGTATCCAAAGTACAAGTATATTCGAAATAAGCTTTTGGTTTGTGGAAGTTGTCTTGTCTGTAGAAAGGAAATGTTCGGCGTATTCCTATGCTAGACGTATTTGAAATATTTATATAGTTCTAGGCTTATTTCGCTGACAGCTGAATTTATTTCCATTCATCATTTTTAAATGACCAGTTTATCATCAAATTAGATTATTTACCCATAAGTTTAACAGGTTTCCACTTATGTATCAATGGCATCCGATCCAGTCACACCCAACACTTCGATGGTTCCAGCTGGTAGGCCTACGACGTCTCGCCTGTCATTCCATGAGTCACACACACAGTGTAGTATTCATTGTCGTCTGCATACACGACGACGCTGCCTTCTCGAGGCTACTGGACAGCCAGCCAGGCTATTTGGTGACGATTTCCTCTGTACAGGATCATTAAATGCTTTAGTGATGCACCTCTAACAAGACTTGGGTAATCCACAATGTGAGAACGGGATTAGTAGACCCTAACCCAGCTGATGTTGTATTGTGGAACAAACTACTGTGAATCCGTCCACATCATCATGGGAACATAACCCAGCCCATGTTGTATTGTGGATCAAACTGCTGTGAACACGTCCACATGGGAACATAACCCAGTCCATGTTGTATTGTGGAACAAACTGCTGTGAATACGTCCACATGGGAACATAACCCAGCCCATGTTGTATTGTGGAACAAACTGCTGTGAATACGTCCACATGGGAACATAACCCAGCCCATGTTGTATTGTGGAACAAACTGCCTTAAGCTGCTGTGAATCCGTCCACATGGGAACATAACCCAGTCCATGTTGTATTGTGGAACAAACTGCTGTGAATACGTCCACATGGGAACATAACCCAGTCCATGTTGTATTGTGGAACAAACTGCTGTGAATACGTCCACATGGGAACATAACCCAGCCCATGTTGTATTGTGGAACAAACTGCTGTGAATATGTCCACATGGGAACATAACCCAGTCCATGTTGTATTGTGGAACAAACTGCTGTGAATACGTCCACATGGGAACATAACCCAGTCCATGTTGTATTGTGGAACAAACTGCTGTGAATCCGTCCCACATGGGAACATAACCCAGCCCATGTTGTATTGTGGAACAAACGGCCTTATACTGCTGTGAATACGTCCACGTGGGAACGCTTCCAGTCGATAATGGTGAACTCTGTAACTCCAGACCGCCACCGATTGTATGTTCTTTTTAATCACATGTAAATGCTAAATAATAATATAAAAATGCAGTTCACCATTCCAGTGTCTCCACTGGTTCTTTTACGTGCATGGTGTAAAGCACCGACACGAGACCTCAGTATAAAGTCCCATCTGAAAGTCTGTTAATTTTATTTGGGTCAGACGGGGATCGAACCTGTTATCCCTGGATTACTAGTCCAACGTGTTAGCCACTGGACTACAGATCCGTCGGTCACCATTTTATTGAAGGGAATTCATAAATATGCAGTCACAGAGTCGTATGATAACGACCGACTATTACATACAGTGGAAGACGACTCAAGTCTATACCTGGTGGCTATTTGTTGGCATATTCAATATGTATATTTTGTGGGACACTATCTGAGTTGTAGTTGTTAGTTTATACAAATTTATTGTAGCTCGATTGCGAAGTTCTTGCAACTTATATTAATCACTCTCGAGACCTCATTCCTTATGGAATCCATCGCCACGAGGGAGAGAGAAGAGGCATTTGTAATTTAAATGCCTTGCCTAATGGCACAATCGTAACGGCTCCAGCGGGACTAGTTGTTATTCCCCGCTGTGTAACGTGAGGTGTATATAGGAATGGTATCCAACCGCCCATCATGAATTTATGTCCGCTCCATACCTCTTGGTCGACTTGGGGACTTTTAAAACTACCATATCTATTACCATATCAAGCCGATGTGCAGAGCGCATGTTTAAATCATGTCGATTCAATGTGACACTAATTAGTACTTCAAACGGCAATGTTTCATGTCTGTTCCAAACCTATTGAACCGTCGAAGGTATTTTAAAATGACATGCAACAATTATCGAGACGTGCAGAACGGCACGTTTTAGCCATATATGTTCGCGGTCAAGGTCACATTTAGAAAACCATGAGTTGGATTGCGTTTTGTAGCAGATTTCATTCTGGTAAATATATTTTGTAGATTTCGTGCAGGTAAATATGGTTTGTAGTAGATTTCGTGCATGTAAATATGTTTTTAGTAGATTGCGTGCAGGTAATATGTTTTGTAGGAGATTGCGTGCAGGTATTGTAAATATGTTTTGTAATAGATTTCGTGCAGGTAAATATGTTTTGTACGAGATTTCGTTCAGGTAAATATGTTTTGTAGGAGATTTCGTGCAGGTAACTATGGTTTGTAATAGATTTCGTGCAGGTAAATATGTTTTGTAATAGATTTCATGCAGGTAAATATGTTTGGTAGGAGGTTTCGTGCAGGTAAATGTGTGTTGTACGAGATTTCGTGCAGGTAAATATGTTTTGTAATAGATTTCGTGCAGGTAAATATGTTTTGTAATAGATTTCGTGCAGGTAAATATATTTGGTAGGAGATTTCGTGCAGGTAAATATGTTTTGTAGGAGATTTCGTGCAGGTAAATATGTTTTGTAATAGATTTCGTGCAGGTAAATATGTTTTAATAGATTTCGTGCCGGGTAAATATGTTTTGTAATATATTTCGTGCAGGTAAATATGTTTGGTAGGAGATTTCGTGCAGGTAAATATGTTTGGTACGAGATTTCGTGCAGGTAAATGTTTGGTATGAGATTTCGTGCAGGTAAATATGTTTTGTAATAGATTTCGTGCAGGTAAATATGTTTGGTAGGAGATTTCGTGCAGGTAAATATGTTTTGTAGGAGATTTCGTGCAGGTAAATATGTTTGGTACGAGATTTCGTGCAGGTAAATATGTTTTATAATAGATTTCGTGCAGGTAAATATGTTTGGTAGGAGGTTTCGTGCACGTAAATATGTTTGTAGGAGATTTCGTGCAGGTAAATATGTTTGGTACGAGATTTCGTGCAGGTAAAATATGTTTTGTAATAGATTTCGTGCAGGTAAATATGTTTGGTAGGAGATTTCGTGCAGGTAAATATGTTTGGTAGGAGATTTCGTGCAGGTAAATATGTTTGGTAGGAGGTTTCGTGCAGGTAACTATGGTTTGTAGTAGATTTCGTGCAGGTAACTATGGTTTGTAGTAGATTTCGTGCCGGTAAATATGTTTGGTAGGAGAGTTCGTGCAGATAAATATGTTTTGTATGAGATTCCGTGCAGGTAAATATGTTTGGTATGAGAGTTTGTGCAGGTAAATATGTTTTGTACGAGATTTCGTGCAGGTAAATATGTTTTGTACGAGATTTCGTGCAGGTAAATATGTTTGGTAGGAGAGTTCGTGCAGGTAAATATGTTTTGTACGAGATTTCGTGCAGGTAAATATGTTTGGTAGGAGAGTTCGTGCAGGTAAATATGTTTGGTAGGAGATTTCGTGCAGGTAAATATGTTTGGTAGGAGAGTTCGTGCAGGTAAATATGTTTGGTAGGAGAGTTCGTGCAGGTAAATATGCTTTGTGGGATATTTCTTGCTAGTAAATATGTTTTGTGGGAGATTTCTTGCTAGTAAATATGCTTTGTGGGAGATTTCTTGCTAGTAAATATGCTTTGTGGGAGATTTCTTGCTAGTAAATATGTTTTGTGGGAGATTTCTTGCTAGTAAATATGCTTTGTGGGAGATTTCTTGCTAGTAAATATGCTTTGTGGGAGATTTCTTGCTAGTAAATATGCTTTGTAGGAGATTTCTTGCTAGTAAATATGCTTTGTGGGAGATTTCTTGCTAGTAAATATGTTTTGTGGGAGATTTCTTGCTAGTAAATATGCTTTGTGGGAGATTTCTTGCTAGTAAATATGCTTTGTGGGAGATTTCTTGCTAGTAAATATGCTTTGTGGGAGATTTCTTGCTAGTAAATATGCTTTGTGGGAGATTTCTTGCTAGTAAATATGCTTTGTGGGAGATTTCTTGCTAGTAAATATGCTTTGTGGGAGATTTCTTGCTAGTAAATATGCTTTGTGGGAGATTTCTTGCTAGTAAATATGCTTTGTGGGAGATTTCTTGCTAGTAAATATGCTTTGTGGGAGATTTCTTGCTAGTAAATATGCTTTGTGGGAGATTTCTTGCTAGTAAATATGCTTTGTGGGAGATTTCTTGCTAGTAAATATGCTTTGTGGGAGATTTCTTGCTAGTAAATATGCTTTGTAGGAGATTTCTTGCTAGTAAATATGCTTTGTGGGAGATTTCTTGCTAGTAAATATGCTTTGTGGGAGATTTCTTGCTAGTAAATATGCTTTGAACAACACCATCAATATCCTTGCAAATACCACGTAGCTGTCAGTAATATCTGGATCGTATTAAAGTTTTAAGCTAATTTCGTTTCCATTTTATAACTTAGCCACTAATTACTTACCCACCTTGATATCTGATTTCTATTGCAGTAGATATGCAGTTATTGCAATTTTATCACTTTTAATAATTGTATCGAGAACATGTGTACTGGACTACTGGTAGGTGTGTCTATAGGAAGCTACACCATTATGTTCTGAGAAAATACAATATATTGCACTGGGCTGACTTGCGTGGGTGATATTTCCAGAAGATATTTCCTACTTTGATCATTAAACATATTTTAATTCCGTTATAACACAGTATATATATATATATATCGTACATTCAAACACGACCCAGCTAATAACATAAAATACTTGTAGAGTAAAATCTACCTCGGGTTATTCTGCGATATACCTACCTTGAACTATGCTGCGCGCGCACCGTGTTTTGGCTATTCCATTTATACAATGCGTGTACAGTTTTATGAATGAAAGTCACGTGATGTTTGTAAATACTACCGTGGGAATTCGCGGAAGTGAGCTATTCTTAGAATTAGATAATCTCTTGTCCGTCTTGTTTTTCTGTTAAGTAACATTTCAGTTACTATACTGTACAGTTTTATTTGACAAAATAAATAAAATTATTGATCAGTTACAACTTTTGTTCATTTATGCACTAGATTGATATTTTCCATAAAAAATAACGTCATCACCCCTTACGCGGGAGGAAATTTCGAAAGCCAAATGCAGCGGCGTTTGAAGAAAATACTCCTTTGATTCTCATCTAAAATTATTAGAAATAAGTCGTGTTAGAATCGAAATATAAGAACATTTTTGCGTTGATTTCTGTTATATTCAAATATGACTGTTCTGTCGATTCAATTGGTCGCTAACTTCGTTGATCCATGCATTGTTTCATTTAGACAATCGGGTAGACGGCAAACTGAGCCACACCACACTTGTCTCCCTTGTTACGGGCTACCTTTACATAGCCCTTGTCTCCCCATCTGGTTCCCCAGCTGGAATGTAAAATAACTACGATTGATTTACTTGATTTAACGCGTTGCATACTGGGTAAAATAAAAGGCTATAAATAGTTCAACTAATTGTAGCAGACTGTAATTCATGAGTCAGATTTTCTTAATTGTAGCGGAAATTCATGACATATTTGACTTGTTTTTCACCGCTAGTGTGCAAAGAATTAAGTGAGTAGCCCACAATTCATTAACTTTGTTAAGTATCTAGCCCACAGGTGCTTGTGGTGCGTTAAGTATATAGCCCACAGGTGCTTGTGGTGCGTTAAGTATCTAGCCCACAGGTGCTTGTGGTGCGTTAAGTATCTAGCCCACAGGTGCTTGTGGTGCGTTAAGTATATAGCCCACAGGTGCTTGTGGTGCGTTAAGTATATAGCCCACAGGTGCTTGTGGTGCATTAAGTATATAGCCCACAGGTGCTTGTGGTGCGTTAAGTATATAGCCCACAGGTGCTTGTGGTGCGTTAAGTATATAGCATACAGGTGCTTGTGGTGCGTTAAGTATATAGCTCAAAGGTGCTTGTGGTGCGTTAAATATATACCCACAGGTGCTTGTGGTGCGTTAAGTATATAGCCCACAGGTGCTTGTGGTGCGTTAAGTATATAGCCCACAGGTGCTTGTGGTGCGTTAAATATATAGCCCACAGGTGCTTGTGGTGCGTTAAGTATATACCCACAGGTGCTTGTGGTGCGTTAAGTATATAGCCCACAGGTGCTTGTGGGGCGTTAAGTATATAGTCCACAGGTGCTTGTGGTGCGTTAAGTATATAGCCCACAGGCGCTTGTGGTGCGTTAAGTATATAGCCCACAGGTGCTTGTGGTGCGTTAAGTATATAGCCCACATGTGCTTGTGGTGCGTTAAGTATCTAGCCCACAGGTGCTTGTGGTGCGTTAAGTATATAGCCCACAGGTGCTTGTGGTGCGTTAAGTATCTAGCCCACAGGTGCTTGTGGTGCGTTAAGTATATAGCCCACAGGTGCTTGTGGTGCGTTAAGTATATAGCATACAGGTGCTTGTGGTGCGTTAAGTATATAGCCCACAGGTGCTTGTGGTGCATTAAGTATATAGCCTACAAGTGCTTGTGGTGCGTTAAGTATTTAGCCCACAGGTGCTTGTGGTGCGTTAAGTATATAGCCCACAGGTGCTTGTGGTGCGTTAAGTATATAGCCCACAGGTGCTTGTGGTGCGTTAAGTATATAGTATACAGGTGCTTGTGGTGCGCTAAGTATATAGCATACAGGTGCTTGTGGTGCGTTAAGTATATAGCACACAGGTGCTTGTGGTGCGCTAAGTATATAGCCCACAGGTGCTTGTGGTGCGTTAAGTATATAGTCCACAGGTGCTTGTGGTGCCCATGTGCTAAAATGTTGTTAACTAGGCATTGACTTGACACCATCAAATTCTATAAATAGAAAGAACCCATACAGGCATAAATCTTTTCTCAGGTCTCAAACTCAAGAAACTTGATTGGTTGAGTCTGAGTTTTACACTCAGCTGAACCAATCAGAAGCTTGAGTCTGAGTTTTACACTCAGCTGAACCAATCAGAAGCTTGAGTCTGAGTTTGAGATTGGAGAAACGTGTTATAACCTTGGGGCCATGTGCAGTTGGAACTACAAATGTGGACCTACCTGTTTTTAATTGACCAATAGTCTCGTCCGCTTTCTGTGGCGTAACCTACCACTAGCATAGCATGGTTGGGGTAGCGGGCTCTACATGCAGTAGAGTAATACACACCACGTCTATAGTAACTGCAATTTAAGAAATACCGTTTATTATTCATCGCCGTAGGAACTAGGGTTATTGGTTTAGGCTATGTCTGTCTGTCTGTCTGTCTGTCTGTCTGTCTGTCTGTCTGTCTGTCTGTCTGTCTGTCAACTAGCACAAATGGTGGTCCATCTTGGCCGACAAATGTTTACGTTGGAAGCATTCATTATACATGTATCTTAAATATAGATATAACTATGGAATAGTACTCTAGTAGATGCAAACCCTATCGCTAGTATTTGACATAGTTCTTTATAGATTCTGATGAAACTTTGTGAGTATATATAGAGGGGAATTGTGGGAGGAATCGGTTAACGCCTGTGGTCAGGGCTGTCAACGAAGTGTCATTATTGATTATAGAAATCAATGAAAGTGGACACAACGCCCCGACCACACAACTTGACCAATTTCTCCCAAAATCGAATAACTCCCTACTAGCCCCACTTTCTATAAGTAAACCATAGGGTTTCGTTTGAGGTACTTTGCAGGAGTGACCCCGAGAGACCTCACCCGAGATGAAACCTCCACGTTGACAAAAAGTATTGTACTGGCATATCTGTGCTGATTAATCTCTAAAGTGACCCTTGCCTAAATCCGCGGCCACTGACGTCCATTGCAATGGCAATGGGTCCAACAGTTGCTAAGGAACTCTGTAAGGAGTGTTCTGACTGGGGAACTGCATGTGCACCTTTGTCCCTTGCTCCTACACAGCTTCTGCGGAATCGGCATCTTTGGTCCTGAAAGACACAGTCTTGTTGAATATTCATATATATCTTGTTGAATATTCATATATATCTTGTTGAATATTCATATATATCTTGTTGAATATTCATATAGGTAGGCCAACTATTCATGTGTTTCTTATTTTTCAACAGACAGACACAGAGAAGGCCCTGTAATTTGATACCCAAAATCATTTGGTTTTTAAAATATTTCCCGGAAAAATCCCCGAAAAAAAACATTACCCGAATGTATAAAAGTAGTGTTTGTATATTATAGTGTCATCCCTATTTAAAGCCCCCGTCCCCCATTTCTGACTTCTGATACACCTCTTTTTATGAACATCATTACTTCCCGAATCCTATACTTGTATGCCAGGCGCCAGGCTGGTGGGCAATCGGTAACCATTATTTAACTAGCTGGCGGTTCACCAACCGGCCATATCAGAACGAACCCCTGACGAGGTTCGAACACATATGTGGCACACACACAAGCTAAATAAATATGTCTAAGAAATATTATCCCTATGTTTTATATCAATTAATTAAGTAAGTACATATTTATTTCTGTGCCGTGTATCATTCATTGCATATAGACATCAAATTACACCCGTTCACCTTCATATATACAGTCTACATCCGTTATGTCAAAGTCGGTTATGTCGAATTATCCGGTTATCTCGAAGTCTGATCAAAGTCCCGTTTCAGACACTATCATTTTACATATAACTGGCTCCGTTTATATAGATTCAAAGTTTGTTAAGTTAAACTTCGGTTATGTCTAAGTATTTTGTTTGGTCCGACGGAATTCGACATAACGGATGCAGACTGTATCAGAAACATAGAGATATGTATGTCAATCAAAATAGGTCCTGTATATATGAAGGTGAACGGGTGTTAACTTATTGTATATATATATATAAATTAATATATATTAAATAAAATGTATCTATATTATAAACATCAGCCCAAAACTAGTTTAAAAGTGATTAAAATGATACACCCCATACCTGTGCTTACTTCCAAGAAGTATATCACAGATATATGATGACGTGGACTGTGAATGATGTAATTGGTGCATCCGTAAGAAACTGCTAACTTTTCATGTGACACGATCTGAGCGGGGCTCGAACCAGTGATCAGTGATGATAGGTTACAGTGGTATGCAAGTCGGCGACATTAACCACTCGACAACGGAGGCGGACTGTTTCATAACGCAAACTTTTATTTTACCATCGGACCCCCCCCCAGCCCATACGTTTACCCCTAAGTCTCATCTAGAGCTATGCGCATGAATAACACTCGTGACATATTAATAAAACATGGTTATACTTCACGTGACTACCCCATGCAAAAGTTGCCATAGCCCGAGCAGGTGACATATTTCAATGTCTCATGGCAATATCTCACCTCTGAATAGCCTCATTCGGAACAAAATCACGCTACTCGGACTTTACCGTTTAATTTTAATGTGATTTTATTTGTTATGCCGCCATCTTGTTATCATATAGTCTCGAAGAATGTTTTGTTGAAAAATTGTTCGGTTAAACAATAAAATGTAAGTATGCTATCGATATTTATTTTATCAGTCAACATAGTTTGTATAGCTGTATCGTTCGTTAGGGTATATATAACTTATACACTGTAACTTTGTGATATAAACTAACTTTGCCACGAGAAAATGTCAGGATTTCCGAATAACAGCCGATTGTTCTGTGAAACAAAATAAATATTTCATCTCCGAGTATTGCCAACTTTCGGAAAAATAATGTCGAGTGTGTTTTACGTTTATTTATCGTCGCTACCGGTTCCCCATATGAGCGACGCCTCCTGAAGAGATTAGTCATTTTAGATTTTTGGAGGATAGTGCAATGATACAGACGGTGTAAAGCACCGACACGAGACCTCGGTTTAACGTCCCATCTGAAAGACTGTTAATTTTATTAGGGTCAGACGGGGGATCGAACCTGCGATCCCTGGATTACCAGTCCAGCGTGTTACCACTGGACTACAGATCCGTCTGTAATGTTGACCTCTCTTCGGGTTGACTATATCTACTCTCACTTGGTCGACATTACTTTCCTTGGGTTGACACAATATCCACTGTCGCACTCACCGAGATGAAATATTTATATAATATACAGTGACATTTAATATAAGACACTGTTTAAAAGTCTCTATATGACGTTTTTTTCTTCAGTTGGAAAACTAATACTATAATGCATATGATTTTGTTAAAAAATACAAATAAAGCGAGGTAATTTACGAATGGTAATTTCCACAACTTTAATTAATGCACCTGGAAAGCACTCCGCTGCAACACGAAGGAGCATACGCATGCGCATGCGCGATCCATGCAAATCATCATCACCGCATATGCTTAACCCCCGATACACGGTGGAACTCACGATACACACACTCGTCACAACTACAACACCAACTACTTATGTGTCTTTAAAGCAGCCCTATATTGTATGAAATAAAAGATATTTGAAAAATTCAAATTTTACATATTGGTAGCAATAGGTCTCTCTCAAATTATATGCATACCTGAGATTCCATGATCAGAATGAGGCTCTAGATACAAACAAACATGGCTGAACGTGAAAGTAAGTCAGCACGGCATTGCTGTGTTCCTTTATGTACTTCTGATAGTAGATATGATCATACTTTGCATTTTCATGCTATTTCAAAAGACAAGGATATAAGGAAGAAATGGATAATAAAAATAAGAAGTGATGAAGGGCCATTATTTAAGGTAAATATTATTTTACATTCACATTATTGACTAAGATAGTACTACAACTGCACTTCAATACATTACTAGTTCATTTATTCCACAATAGTGCTTCTAAATGCAATGAACATTTGACAACTTAAACATTACTGTTATCCTTACAAAAGCATTATTATTGTATCAGTTACAATAAAGAACTATTAAATGGAATTTCTTTTGCTTTAATCATGGCACGACTGGTCAGCTGATTAAATGTATTTGCTCAAGATACATGTACCGTACATCTTATAAAAATCACATTTGTTTTGTCGATCACAGCATCAACAGTTGTCTGCTCAACACATTTCAAAGCAGATGATTACAAGTGGACACCAGTAAAACGAAGACTGAACAAGATGCAATTCCTTCATTGATACCTGTGGATATTTTAATTCTAAAAGTCCAAAATTCAGATTCATATTTGGATCACAGACTTTCCGGTCTGGAGTAGCTGCTATCCACGGTGCCCAGTAATTGACTACAACACCACATGCATAAATATTGACATTGTTGTCCAAGCACGTTGCATAGTCCGTAGCTGCAAAAGGTTCAGATGCAATGCCCTGTCTCATAGCAGCCGTAGTTATATGCCTGGTTGACTTTAATCTTTCGACAATAGTGATATTTTCTTTACGCCTTTTGTATATTTCACCAATGTTGGAAGCTGTCAATCTATGCTTGCGTACTTTGTACCATGTTGGGCTTTGATTCTGAAGTCTAGCTTGTTCTTCAAGCTTCATAATTTCATGTTTGGTCAACTTGAGAGATTCAAATCCAATCAGTTGTTCATACTCTAACACTGTGCTGTATGAATTTAGCATATAATTCTTATATGGCAATTCTGGGAATGAAGTATCATCAAACACATTTATCAGACAGTTTTCTTCAAGTTTCTGTTGGTATGACAATACACTACACTTTGGTACCTGACCAAATTTGCAAGTAACCATTTCGACATTCTCAAGCTTCAGAGCTGGAATTATTAACATGCCATTTACTGAAGAGCTAAGATCATCAACATGATTTTTCCAGTCAACGGTTTCTTCACGAATGGGGATGAACACTGTACTATTGATATGCTTTGGTGTAGTTGTTGGTAATTTAGAATGCCCACTAAACTGTACTTCCTTGCCTTGAATATTCTTACCGCGGGGTGCATGCCAAGTTTGTGGCTGTTAAATGTTTGTAATATCTTCAGACAGGGCACTTACATTTATCATTTTGTATTTTGCTAACTAATACAGTATTCCAACAATATGCCCACAGGCTCCTTTCTGTCCTATTTCGCATCGACATGTTGCACGCTTAACTTCTGATGTGATGCTGGAGGCAAGTGTGACCTAAAATATATACAATGTATTAATATTGTTAAAATCTGTGTTTATAAATGGTATATAAGACACATTATAAATTACAGATTAATACATATTTTATGTAGAAAAACTGAAGAATAAACTTACCGAAACAGCATTTGCCTTTAAATTCATTTTCATTGAATGATAGCAATTCCCATATACAGTTGGATTTCCGTTATGAAGCTGTACTGAAAATTACAAAACCATAGCATTATTATTAGAAGAAGTATGGTCCACACCAAAACAAAACTGCAAGCAACATTCTAGGACCCAAGACTAATTCATTTATTGCACCCTAGGCTAGTTACAAGTGGATGTCAGGTTCTAAGATAAAATCATAGGGAATTGATAACACAAACTGATGCATATTTGTTTATTGGACACCTTTATCTGTACAAGTATTGTTGGAAGTAAGCTTAATTCTTTGGAAACAAAGGGATATGAAACCAATAGAAAAACCTCTGTCCTTAAGTTAGTTTGTGGTATTAGATGAGGACTACATTCTGCAGAATATTATTGAATGGAACTACAAAGGTGACTCTTACCTGATAATCCATGGATGTAATTCTCACTAAAATATTTGAAGCCTTTGTCAACGGATTTGCTTCCTAGTGACTTCTTGTTTTCCTTATTGTAATTTTCAACAAAAGCAAATGAAAATGATGGGATTATATCTAAGTCACGAGAGCTGTAAGCAACCATGACTATGATCTGTAAACAATCGTGTTTGCTCACTAAGCCTCGTTCTGAGAAAATGTTGAATATTCATGAGATAATATTAAGAGTGGTCTAAACTGCTACGCATTCTTACATTATAATTTGCATAGTAAACAGTGTTTTTTGCAATAAAACAGACTCGAAACAGAAAGTAGGACTTTCCGAGTCGGTCGGTCACGCACTTGTTAGCAATCGGAACGCATCGTCCGCACTTGTTTACATTCGGGATGCATCGTCGCCATTTGTCCCACGTTGTCTTTTTTTAATTGAATTACTTGAGACTTCGATTCATACATCGTTTTTATATGTTATATTTCGGGTTTTACGCCTGCATCAGCACCATGTTGGGCTATATCGCCGGCAGGCAGTTTAACCAACACCTTTCCTGGGCAGGCTCCAGCGGTTAACCAGTACTTGGGTGCACCAAACCTCTGTAAGAAACTGCCAATGTTTTCATATAAATGAGACACGGTCTGAGCGGGGCTCGAACCCGTGACCATCAGTGATGATAGGTTACAGTGGTATACAAGTCAGCGACCATAACCACTCGACCACAGAGGCGGACTATCTATGTCTTTTAGGGACATGTCTACATCCCCATCGTCAAAATATGTTGACATTCCAACGTGCTTTTCTACATTTCGTGTGTTGATAAACACATTTCATTAGTTGATAAACGACGGTGTATATTTATTAGATATGTATTGTTTCTGAGCGACTATTTCGATTTTTGTAAACGCACATACATTAGTATTTATATTTTACCAAAACAACATCCTCTATTACGATATAGTGCTGCTTTAAAGCTAGCGGTGAAAATAAACGTCAACTATGCCATGTCATTACATTACAATTGTGTGCTTATGATACACTTCTAATGAAATTGCATGACAAATTTCCATAGTTTTCAGCTACAAATAAGTAAAATGGATTTCCCTGCTACAATTATTTGAACTATTTATAGCCTTTATTTTACCCAACATTCAAAGCGTTGATTAACATACCCTGCCTCTGTACGGATAGCAGGCTTCGTTGTCTACACCTCTATTGCTTTGAATGTATTTGAAGGCGTTGCTCATCCAGCCACCGCGACATCCGTAATTTTCTACATAATAACAATATTCATGTTGTCAGCTTTGTTGACATAATTATAGAAATACAGTAAACCTGTCATAAGCAGTCAGCCATGGGAATCACAGAAAGTGGCTGCTTAGCACAGGTGGTTGCTTAATAGAAGGCAAATGTATATTAAAACAACCTATTTGGAAACTGACTGATTAATACAGGTTGGTTGCTTAATGGGTGTGGCCACTAACACAGGTTCACTGTAATTATAATAATACAAATGTATAGTATTTAAGTAATAATTATTCAAATTGCATTCCTTCTATAAAGGGCACGTTAAATATGTGTTGACTACTGGTAGGGTCATGCCATGGCCTTGTCCTAGTACGAATACGTCGAACTGGCCAACTTTCGTAGCAAATACACATATTTGTGTACACGTGTAGTGTATTTGCTACCAAACATTTAGTTAATTCGACACCAGCAATAAAACCGACAGCATAGTCCTTGATGGACCAGATGAGGCCTGTATTATTGTCCGATATTCACATTTAACAATGATGCGTTTAATCGCTGCCCTAATTAAGCTACAACCATCACCGTCATTTTCTTTGGGATAATGGTGCAATATACAGAAGAGATCCAAATTGCGGAAACATGTACAATATCAAAACAGAACTAATTCTAGAGGGCGACAATGGCGAAATAGTCGCCATAGGGACCCATACTTCGCCCTAAGGTACCCACTTCTACCGTATAAAATATTCAAATGTATATAAGAGTCATAATGTGTATTTTAACACTATTTTGTTGGAATTTATTAAATAATACCATTCAATGACACAATCGCACGCTTTCTCACTTCTCCCCAAAGATCTGACATAACATGCACGAGACCTCGGTTGATAGTCCCAACCGATGAATTCCATGCTAGTAAGATTCACCCCGGTGTCCATTAAATGCATACAATTATAAAATATCCGATTAGTGATAACTTATCCTAGAACTGTGTCGTAAAAGAATTAAAATATTTAATTTCTTACTCCATTTATAATTAGCACAATCCACAAGATTTTGCTCCGATAAGTTCTTTATTCCACCTCCATATTTCTTCTTATGCTGTCCTTCTAGAGCGCCGAGTGCCGAAAATGCCCAACACGACCCGCATCTACCCTGAAAATATCAATGCGTCTAACGGTTACATGGGCATAAATATAAAAACGGATATGTCATGTACATACAAGAACACAGAACACAATACTATGTTTAACCCTTTCAACCCCACAGGCCTCTAAATAGGCTTATGAAAAGTGTAGATCCAGATGAGCCGGCTCGTGACGAGCCGTCTCATCAGGATCTGCACTTTTTTGCCAGTAATAATTATTACTATTTTTAGATAAAATTACCCATTTTAATCAATGAACTGGTCCAAAGGTAATGTTCTTATTAATTTATTGGTCTGAAAATATCACGCACCAGTCCATGTCAGTTACTTGAGGTTGAATGGGTTAATATGTATAATATTACCAGTCAGCATGGTACCATATAGAAACACAACGTGTGTGTTTGTTCTACATGATCACTTGAGGTTGTACACCGTGTACACATTCACATGGTCATGGATATGTTTAAATAGTGACAAAGCTATGCTCACAGCTGTGCTTGTGGCTGTCATTCACTAACGTCTATTACTATTGCTGTGCTCTGATATACCACATGGTACAGATATGGATATTTTGGAATATATAACTGTTGGTTAAATATATCTTCATAATATAACACGCACCAATTCCTTTTGTATAGATGGAAAAAAACAAACAGCATGTAATAGAACATTGTGTATATATGTACAACTCATATTTGTATAATATGAAACGGCTGAAATATGCCGTGTTACTCCAATCAAGTCAACATTTTTATTGGCATAAACATGTGCATGTCCATCGCCAAGAAACATGTTTGGCGGTTACATACAAAGTTACAGAAAAGCATGATATTATATAAGGTTTGAGTAAGCATAGCATTAACATTTACGAAATATATTGTTTGTTTAACGATATAGTTGGTAGTCAGTGTCTCACACATCAATATTTTACAAGTGGTAGCATTCATTTAGTTAATTAATATCGTTTCTTTTAATTGTTGCTAAATAAATATATTTAGCTAAATTGACAAGTTTGCTTTTTGGTGTTGAATTCATGAATGTTCTAAACTTATTAATGGTTGGCCATGAACACTACTTTCTTATATCATTACAATAAGGACAAACTAATAAGAAATGATATTCTGATTCTACTTGATGCATATTACATTTTGAGCACACTCTTGAATTTCTTTCAATGTTTCGAAATCTTCCTTCTTCTATTGCCAATTTATGGGCTGAACATCATAATCTAGAATGCAGTCCGATGTTTCATATTATCAACTTAAATATTTTTCTTGCTTGAATTCAGTCGTAAATATATTATAACTTTCTAATTTAGAAAAGGAACTTAATTGCGTGCACCACTGCTGTAGATAGTGGTCATATATTCTTTGTACAACCATATTTACTTCTATATTACTAACATTTTCCCTGTTCCACAAATATGCATAACCCAGTTCTGACAACATATTTTTAACATTAATTGACCAGTTATTTACAAGATTTCCGTTTGCATCAGATAACAACATCATTCTATATATCAAGGAATTTGGGGCTTTCATAATTTTAAACCAATATTTAGTAATTCTTATTCTACGCAATATTAATAACGTAAATCGACCGAATTGTTACTGTAAATAAGATTTTATAGAAATAAATTGAACCTGTGCTGGTTCCAAAGAGAAGAAAATAACGGACCCTCCGTGGCCGAGTGGTCGTTAAGCCACATGCCTCTCACCTCTGCAGTTTAGAATCCCACTGGGGGTGTCTAATTGTTGCATGTGAGAAACCATCAAGCTGACTTGCGGAGCATCGGTGGTTCTACGCAGGTGCCCGTCCATCCGTGCTTGTAATAACACTCGTAGGGGCATCCGTGGTCATCCTCCACCAATAAAAGCTGGGGAGTCGCGACATGACCTATTCTTAATATACATGTAATTGGATGTTGTTAGTTGAACCCCCATGACACTAAGCTAAGACATTTTATCACCATCCCCCGACGTAGTCATTGAGAATTGCTTCCGGTACGCCTGTGACAATTGCTTCCTGTAGGAATTCCTCCCGGTACGCCTGTCAGCGGCGAAATGGAAGCTATTAACTACATCCATTTTAAAAATCGAGTTATACATTACGAAACAGCCATACCTGATTTTTAACTGATGAAACAAGTCCCCTAGTTCTCCAGTCAATGCTGCGAGGAGCTTCCGGATCCGGTTCAGAAAGTCCTTCCGGGTACTCTTCTTCGACTTCCGGTAAAACTATACCGTGAAGGTATATTTTCTCATATTCATCTTCAGCCTATAAAACGTAAGATCGGCAATGCACGTAATGACTAAGTGTTGTAATGCCACGATAAATAGAGACTATTTGTTTGTTTCAGTGTACGATCGAATGGGAAATTATGTAGCTATACGTAAATGGGCAACGTATCACAACCATCCGATGTCGTTGTGTCGCCGACAAGACATACATAAAGGCGACACTATGTTACTCAAGTATTAACTAGAGGATATCACTCGGTGTGATGCAAACCCACTGTACCAATATTTGGCACAAGAACACATGCTTTCGTTGACAGTGTGCATAGTCAACGTGAGTGAACATTGATCGCCCCGACCACACACATTGACCGATTTCTTCCACAATCGAATCACTTCCTCCTGTTTGTTTGTTTCTAAATTCTTGTTAACTATATTTTGCTAATTTTACTCTTCATTTTCTCTTTATATTAGTAATCATCAATTTTAGTATTTGCACAACTCATATATTCACTTTACAATCTAGTATTTTGGGGAGGGCCGTAACTAATGTTCCTAAAACTTGTCAACCTATTTGCTTCAACATTTATTGACAATTCTTGTGCACAACAATGACACAAATCGTATATACTATGCATAATTATACAAGTGTGTTCATTTGTTTTATTCTGTCAATTGTATATATAGAGGGAATGCAATAACATATGATTAAGCTAAACTTCCTCCTAGACGGACGTTCTATATACCCACACAGATTCATCAACCATCTATATACCCACACAGATTCATCAACCCTCTATATACCCTAACAGATTCATCAACCCTATATATACCCACACAGTTTCATCAACCCTCTATATACCCACACAGATTCATCAACCCTATATATACCCACACAGTTTCATCAACCCTATATATACCCACACAGTTTCATCAACCCTATATATACCCACACAGTTACATCAACCCTCTATATACCCACAGAGATTCATCAACCCTATATATACCGAATTGCGCCGCTTTTGAATTTTTCAAAACAAATTGAAAATGCTACGAAATCTCTTTTTGACGTACATTTTTGCCGAATAAACCTACACGTTAGTGGAAACACATTTTATTGATAATGTTATTCACAGTTAAAACTCTCCCGTCGAAGAATTTTTTTTGTTGCTGACAGAACCCGTGTCCTAGTATGGAAATGTGACCTGCTATGGCCAATGTTTGTGGCAATTGTTTGCAAAGTATACATGCATGCAGCTTAAAGTTGTGTTTTATTTGAAGAACAATATAAAGACTCGGGATAGGCGTTATATTTGGACAGCTTTGTACGAAATTGTCTCAGATAGGGCCATTTTACTGATCGATGCGAAATCTGACATCCCACAGAGTAGAATCCCTGTACTTAAATATATATACTAGTACCCCCAAACGTGCCGAATCCCTGTGGCGTTGATATGATCAGAAACTCAATACGGCCCGATTAATAGTCTAGGTGTTAAAATATATTTATTTGACTGACCAGGCAAAATATATCGACGCCTGTTCCCAGACAAATGAGACTATAACATACCATGTCTGCAAATTCGTTCTCTCCTACACTGTATGTGGACTCCCCGCGGTCATACTGTAGATTGTGCTCCCGTATAAAGCGCAGCGTGTCTTCCCAATACAGACGCCTGTGGTAAACATGCAACAATTGATATAACAGAAGATGTATTATCTAAAAAAGGTCTGCATATATTATAAATCACATACAATAGCAGAATGTTTTCCTATTAAACACCACCTAATTGGAAATGTAACCATATATACTGTTTACTATTGGAATTTGAAAACTTGAAATACTGTTCAAAATGGCTGCCAATTTTGATTACCTGTGGGTAGTTATGGCGTAACTAAATAAACAGTGACGTGTTGTGTTTTACGCTTATTTGTCGTCGCTACCGGTTGCCCATATGAGCGACGCCTCCTGAAGATATTAGTTATTATAGATGTTGGAGGATAGTGCAGTGATACAGACATAGACACATTCCAGAGTCTCCTCTGGTTCTTTTACGTGCACGATGTAAAGCACCGACACGAGACCTCGGTTTAACGTCCCATCTGAAAGACTGTTAATTTTATTAGGGTCAGACGGGGGATCTCCGGATTACCCGTCCAGCGTGTTACCACTGGACTACAGATCCGTCTGTGAATTGCGGCTGATTCGGACCAGATCAGTGGCTGATTCGGACCAGATCAGTGGCCGATTCGGACCAGATCAGTGGCTGATTCGGACCAGATAGTGACTTATTCGGAGCACTCGAAAAAATTCTAATTTTGTTATAAAATTTGCTTATCCAAACATCAGTGGCTGATTCGGACCAGATAAGTGGCCGATTCGGACCAGATTTTCATATTCGTATATTAATGAAATATTAACCTCGGACATCAGTGGCTGATTCGGACCAGATTTTGAATAATGGGAAATGGTGGTGGAGATACCCGATTCATTTGCAACTAAAAAATAATCACAACACGTAGGACATTTTGTTTTATTTTTTAATTATAGCACATTTGGCCACTTTTTATAAGAACATACACGGCCTAACAAGGGGCGTAGATATCTGCGCATTTGCGTAAACGATGTGATGTTGTCATCTCATGGTTGCCATATTTTGTCCAAAGTGCCATCAGACGCCCCTGCAGGGATATCTGTCAGCTTATTAATTATACGTGTAATTATCAGTAATTAGGACAAGTGTAAAAATCGTTCACTCAACATCGATAATTAGACTAACAAACAGGTGTGATGTATGCCAGTGGATTGTGGAATATGTTCCATAAATACTAATTAATTTTGGGAGGACTTTAAAGGTAATTATGATACAAGCTATTTACGATAACAAAATTTAAGGGAAAAAAAACACGACAAAACTAGGTATAAATGAATATATAAATTGGGTATAAATTAACACAATTAAATCAATAGTTGCTTAAAGCTGCATATTTTTATTAGAAAATAGTCAATTTTTTTATATGTCGTCCGAATCAGCCACTGATCTGGTCCGAATCAGCCATTAATCTGGTCCGAATCAGCCATTAATCTGGTCCGAATCAGCCACTGATATCTGAGTTAAATATTTCATTAATATACAAATATGTACATCCTTTTATCGTCTAAATGCAAACAAAACCAGTTTTCTAAGTCTACATATCTGGATAAGTATGAAATCAATGCTAATTTTATAACAAAATTAGAAGTTGTTCGAGTGGTCCGAATCAGCCACTGATCTGGTCCGAATCAGCCACTGATCTGGTCCGAGTCAGCCACTGATCTGGTCCGAGTCAGCCACTGATCTGGTCCGAGTCAGCCTGGTCCGAATCAGCCATGGTCCGAATCAGCCAAGTACCCTGTCTGTGTGTATATATAATAGTTACGCATATATATATATATATAACCTCAAAAATAAAATTAAAACAATTAATTATTAGTGTTGATAAAATGAGCACATTTTTGTTTGTTTTTAAAGTCACGTAACTTGATTAATCCAATATGGCAACCTTCACATTTTTTCAATTCCAGATCATTAACGTGTGACAGTTTCTTTATTTACTGTGCAATTTTCCGGAGTTCGAGCCCCGCTGGAGCATTTACGATTATGCCCTTAGGCAAGGCCTTTAAATTCCACGTTGCCTCTTCTCTCTCCCTCGTGGCGATGAATTCCACCAGGAATGAGGTCTCGAGAGTGATTAATATAAGTTGAAATAACTTGTTTCGCAATCGAGCTAAAATAAATTTGTATAAACTAATAACAAATTAATCTTTATGTCTGCTCTAAAAAATATTTTTATGTTCGTTACTTTTTTCAGCGCAATAAACTATTAGAACACCGTTACGTCCACCTGTGCACCACAGCAAAAACGGCATCAAATCCATGTCTATATCGCTACACTGGAGGAACATTCCAGGCATAGAATCGCTCAGAAAATGTTTAAGTAAATCATACCTCTGGACTTCTTCATTTGTATCTGTGTAGGTTTTATTGTAAGATTTCTTGAAGATCATCCAATCTTGGTTCAGTTCAGCAGTGATGTAGCTATGCAAGTTAGCCTCCGGAAGTTCCCAAGAACTCAAAGCGAGGCTGGTTCCAATGCAGCATACGATCGAAAGCAAATGTAGCCCATTCTACAAAACATGATTGTCAAACGATAGAGAGGAAAACGACACCTTCACCGAACTAAGGACTTGATAAATCGCTTTTGCGGAAGCAAATTATATAGCAGTTATATTTCCGGTGACTAACAAGTTGATACAATATTGCATAGAACTAAAGAACCGTCAACAATAATGCTTTGACTATTGCACACTATTTCGAGAGGTTACCCATGATCCTTCTTGGTCAGACACCGCTATTGAAATAGCCATAGGCCATCATTATAACATACAGAAGTGGAAGTCGTGATAGCGCAGTAGATGCGCGTTCGCTTCAGGTGCGAAATGTCTTGAGTTCGAGCCCCACTGGAGCCGTTACGATTGTGCCCTTAGGCAAGGCATTTAAATTCCACATTGCCTCTTCTCTCCTTCATGGCGATGGATTCCACCAGGAATGAGGTCTCGAGAGTGATTACTATAAGTTGAAAGAACTTGTTTCGCAATCGAGCTAAAATAAATGTGTTATAGTTTGGCACAACATACTTACATTTCAGCCACAAAGAAATGACAAATTTCGATAAGTTTACTGTTTCAGTTTTTTATTTCCTATTAAAAGCACACGCGCACACGCGCTCACGCACACGCACCTATTCTGAATGGTAATAAGCAGAGCATAGCAACCCGTAAAAAATTGTATAAATATATCAATAATTATTAATATATAAGTCAAGTGAAACGTTATAATCATATTTCCTTAGAATATCTCAACTCATAATTGTCTAAGTAAATGCAAAAAAAAAACCATTTGAGAATAACTCGAACCATTTCCGAGTAGACCAACCATCTATACATACAGTCAGTTTAATTAAAATCCTTCAACAACTATTTAGTCATCATGTCTAAGCACATATGCACAGACAGACAGACAGACAGACAGACAGACAGACAGACAGACAGACAGACAGACAGACAGACAGACAGACAGACAGACAGACAGACAGACAGACAGACAGACAGACAGACATACAGACAGACGACAGACAAGACAGACAGACAGACAGACAGACAGACAGACGACAGACAGACAGACAGGACAGACAGACAGACAGACAGACAGACAGACAGACAGACAGACAGACAGACATACAGACAGACAGACAGACAGACAGACAGACAGACAGACAGACAGACAGACAGACAGACAGACAGACAGACAGACAGACAGACAGACAGACAGACAGACAGACAACATGTCTACTAGTAGCGATTATATCTGTATAGATTTCACTGAGATGCACAAAGTGCAATACTTACCATTTTGATACCACGTTCACTATGGCGCAACTGATACAGTGACTGTCCATTTAACTACAGTAGGATCCGGCTAGTTCATCCTGGTCGTACGGTTATTCTCGATATAGATTGCGATACAATCAATTGATTTGTCGAGGAGACTAGACATTTGCTAGCGATTACAATATCTTAAATCTGTATTGAATGCATACGGAAGTTTGGGGGTACTTGGACACAACCTGATAAAGATGACATTGTCAGTTGTTTTGTAGGTGGGGTGGGGCTATCGGTTAATGTCTCACCGACAGCTTAGGTCATAAGGCGAATCTCCGACTGTTATTTGTGATGGAAGAAACTGGATGCCCTTTCAAGCAGTATTACAGGCACATTCTGATACCCGTGTATAACCACATACCTTCCTCATATTAAAGATGTATACACCCCAGTGGGATTCGGACCTACATCGATGATGGACAAGTGATTTGAAGCCAACAACCGTAACCACTCGGCCACGGAGGACACCCTGGTGTCGGACAATCGTCACCAAATGCCCTCTTTATTGTAGAAATTATTCACGTAGATCCCACCTATTCGCTGTAACCTGTGTGTGTGTGTTTTACGTTTATTTATCGTCGCTACCGGTTGCCCATCCGAGCGACGCCTTCTGAAGAGATTAGTCATTTTGGAGGATAGTGCAATGATACAGACAGATACCCATTCCAGAGTCTCCTCTGCATGGTTCCTTTAAGTACACGGTGTAAAGCACCGACACGAGACCTCGGTTAACGTCCCATCTGAAAGACTGTTAATTCTATTAGGGTCAGACAGGGGATCGAACCTGCGATCCCTGGATTACCAGTCCAGCTCGTTGTAACCCACCAAGTTTTCTCTTAATAAAGTAAAATTATACTATAAAGAAATTTGATTAGATAAAAAAATCAGTCTATGGTAGATATCCATTGTACACGGGCATATAATAATTTTATTATATCTCATGTCCGACTACGCCCCTGCTCTCGAAAGGAAAAGCTGTATGCTAATCGGATATATCCGTTTCAATTGATGTCACAGCTTTTAAATTAACCGCAGCACTTGTTATATTCTCATTTGACCTTTCAGTTTCCAAGAACGTCGTCTTCTTCATTGAGACAGATACATGCATGCATGCATGCACATGTATAATGTTTAAAGCGGCATTACACCACAAACAGTAAAAAATACATATCTTACTAATAAATAACATTGTTACTTCATATTCTACCGAAATCATTCGAACAGCGTGTTGGCGGTCTACACACTCTCAAAAGTAAAAGTAAGATTTCATATAACGGTTAGTCACGCTTCTGAATTGACGTTTGTTTATTATTGGAGTCTATGCTAAACCCGTGCTACTGTTGTTTAGAGATAATTAATTCTGACTCATATATGTTGTTTTTCATGATTACGCAATGGATATTGATAAGATTCTGTTATACATATTGGGGGGGGGGGAATTTATGTATAAATGTAGAAATTTGTTCTTTTCAGTTTAATCATATTTTATTGCTCGATTAGTTTTTTTACATATATACATGTGAATACAAACATGCCAAATTATAGAAAAGCAAACGGGTCGGGCCACAAGTTCTAGCAACATTAGTTACGGCCCTTCCCGACAGATAGTGATTCAAGAGAAATAGCGACTAATGATTTCAAGCATAAATAATGAAATATAGCGAATTTTTCTCAAATTCCTATATATGAAAAAAGTACATGTTGTATAATTATAAAAACAAAATAATAAAGAATAAGATAACGAAAGACGTATGAGATAGGGAGGGCGACAGAGAGAGGCGATGAGGGAGGAGAGAGATTGTGATCGTAGGAGAGAGAATGACGATGTAGTGCTAAAGTCATACTATATACAGCATAATACCATAACAATGAGCTTAACTGTTATGTATCCACGTGACCGGTCTGTCGGCCGGTTTATCAGGGTCATCAGGCCGGTCAAACATATGTAGTCCAGTGGTTACCACGTTGGACTGGTAATCCAGGGATCGCAGGTTCGAACCCCCATCTAACCCTAATAAAAATTAACACTCTTTCAGCTGGAACTTTAAGCCGAGATTTCGTGTCGGTGCTTTACACCGTGCACGGAAAAGAACCAGAGGAGTCTTTGGAATGGGGTCTCTGTCTGTAGCATTGCACTATCCTCCAACAATCTCAAATAATTAATATCTTCAGGAGGCGTCGCTCATATGGGCAACCGGTACATACACATACACACACGCGCGCGCGCGCACGCACGCACGCACGCACGCACGCACGCACGCACGCACGCACGCACGCACGCACGCACGCACGCACGCACGCACGCACGCACGCACGCACGCACGCACGCACGCACGCACGCACGCACGCACGCACGCACGCACGCACGCACGCACGCACGCACGCACATACACACGTGTGGAAATCCATAAATGCTGAATAAATAGCAAAACGGCGCGCCTGGAATTATGGATATCCATAAATAGAATTATGGATATCCATAAATACTGAATAAATAGCAAAACGGCGCCACACAGTACTACCTATGTAGTTAGTGGTTTCTCTTACAGTGTCCACCACATTACTTGATTGTGATCACAATAATCAGTCATTGTTGTTTTATAAATATAAGACACTGATCAATTTTCCATTTCAATCCGTTACTGTCAGTATGTACATCTGATAGGTTTCTTGTATCAATATCTCAAACTGATCAATATAGCAATGCATCATTTAGCACGATCAAAGGATAAATATACTGACATAAAAAAGAAACTGTGCACTTGCCTTAGAGGTAAAATTTATATAATTTTAGATAGAAAAAATATAGGCAAATTTGGTATCAAAATGTGCGAAATATTGGGTAAATTAGTGCAATGTGTGAAGGATTATATTCTTCACTCATGATAGTAAAATACAAAATACTAAAATGTGTAACGAAAAAGTAACACTCAATATAAAAGTTCACAGTTCTTTGTGGTGTCAATATATATACATCACGATATGCAACCCTAAACAGTGTTTCCCCTCTAAACCAGTTTATTTCGTTCTAATATAAGACATTAGCATCCATCAGTCTTGTCAGACTATGGAGTTAGCGCCCGTTGAGTCTACAGATGAGCACCGTCTGCTGTGGCTGTACAGTCCGATGCGTGACCTGCAGTGGCGGTTGCAGCCTTCACACGTGAAGACAGAGTCACTGGAAGGCGATGCAGTGGGTGGCGGCTCACACTGTTTGGCTTTCCTCTTCCTGCGTGTGTCGTCAGAGGCTGCTTGCAGAGCGAGTTCCCCCCTCTTTAAGCCCGTTGACAGCTGTTGTCTCCACGCTATTCTGTTTGCTGCGAGGGATCCCCAGTTGGTGGTGTCCATCCCCAGCGCTTTCATATCTCGTTTGCAGACATCCTTGAAGCGAAGTTGTGATCGATCTTTGTCTCTGTGTCCTGCGGCCAGTTTACCATACAACAGATCTTTTGGAATGCGACCGTAGTCCATCCGGCGTATGTGTCCGAGCCAGCGTAGACGGCGTTGGCGGAGTAATGTGTACATATACATTTCTAATATAACACATAGATTCATAGAAATGACATGCAATGCATAATAATTATAAACAATACACTTGTGTTAGCAAAATATATTTTTTTTATTCAACGTCGCTACCGGTAAGAAAATGCCAACCTTTTTCATACACAGAGACACGGCTTGAGCGGGGCTCGAACCCGTAACCATCAGTGATGATAGGTTACAGAGGTGTGCGAGTCAGCGACCTTAGTAACTGGACCACGGAGGCGAACTAACAAAATATTCCTCCTAATATGATAATTATATAGGTGTATTAAAGTAGCATTACATCGTATGAAATAAAAGATATTTGAAAAATTCAAATTGCACGTATGGGTAGCAATGCTGCTACACATTCTAACATTATACTTTGTATGCTTATGTTCATTTGGTAAACAGTGTTTTTTTGCGATAAAACACTCGAAACCGAAAGTAGGACTTTCCGAGTCGATCGGTCACGCACTTGTTTACAACCGGAACGCATCGTCCCCATTTGTCCCACGTTGTCTTTTTAATTAAATTACTTGATATGTTGATTCATACCTCTGTTAGCTAAGTCTTTTAGGGACATTTCTACATCCCCGCGAGGGGTTCGACATTAGAGGAAGATATATAGATAGTATTTCATGTTCAAAATATATACGTTGTTTTCTACATCCTCTGTTGTTTCACGCATGCGCGCCGTGTGTGTGTTTACAGTTCGTGTGTTGATAAACAAATTCGCGTATACGACGGTTTACATTTATTGGAATTTTATCGTTTCTGAGCTACTATTTCGATTTTTGTAAACATACACACACATTAGTATTTATATTTTACCCAAAACATCCTTTATTACGATGTAATGCTGCTTTAAAGTTGTCCCCCTTTACCAGCAACGAAATAAAAACCACATACATTCTTGGAATGTTTAAGTATTTAATTAAGTATACCAGTATTGCTAGTAAGATACCAAAACAAAAATCCAATCTTGCAGAAACAGCAAATGTTCCTTACTGTGAAGAAGTCGATACAATAGAACATGAACATCGATTGAAGTAACGTAATATGCGTTACGGTTGTTACAGTAGAGTTCCGTGTTCGTTGTATCAATTATTCATGGGCCTCAGTGACCGAGTGGTTTAGGTCGTTGACTTCAAACAACTTGCCCCTCACCGCATATAACGGTTGTTACAGTAGAGTTCCGTGTTCGTTGTATCAATTATGCATGGGCCTCAGTGACCGAGTGGGTTAGGTCGTTGACTTCAAACAACTTGCCCCTCACCGCTATAACGGTTGTTACAATATAGTTCCGTGTTCGTTGTATCAATTATGCATGGGCCTCAGTGACCGAGTGGTTTAGGTCGTTGACTCCAAGCAACTTGCCCCTCACCGCTATAACGGTTGTTACAATATAGTTCCGTGTTCGTTGTATCAATTATTCATGGGCCTCAGTGACCGAGTGGTTTAGGTCGTTGACTCCAAGCAACTTGCCCCTCACCGCTATAACGGTTTTTACAATAGAGTTCCGTGTTCGTTGTATCAATTATTCATGGGCCTCAGTGACCGAGTGGTTTAGGTCGTTGACTTCAAACAACTTGTCCCTCACCGCTATAACGGTTGTTACAATAGAGTTCCGTGTTCGTTGTATCAATTATTCATGGGCCTCAGTGACCGAGTGGTTTAGGTCGTTGACTTCAAACAACTTGCCCCTCACCGCTATAAGCTCGAATCACATTGGAGATTTGTTAAATTTCTTACAATTAAGCTGTGATATCCTCGACCATTAACAGCTGGATATTGGATAGCCCCACTATGTGACTCTAGTTACCTCCACTGACGTTCATCCACAGCTATATAAGGAATGTTCATGACGTAGTAATAATAATAAGTCGATCCCCCGCCTGACCCTAATAAAAGTAACAATCTTTCAGATGGTTTTAAACCGAGGTCTTGTGTCGGTGCTTTACACCATGCACGTAAAAGAACCAGAGGAGACTCTGGAATGGGTCTCTATCTGTATCATTGCACTATCCTCCAAAATCTAAAAAATCTCTTAATAAGGCGTCGCTCATATGGGCAACCGGTAGCGACGATAAATAAACGTAAAATACAGTAATAACGTTCACGTGTTGGACTAGATAATGAATAGCCGCCATAGCTGTCGCTGCTACCTTAAATCCTGCTATACACCGGACATGTAAAAGAACCAGGGATGCATCTGGAATTGGAGCGTTTTCTGTATCTTGCACTATCCTCCAAGAAAATGACAAATATACTTCTAGATGCGTTGCCTCATATAATCAGGTTGCGACGATAAACAAACGTACCCCATACCCACCCTCGAACTGAATAGGTCAGTTTATCTATGGTACCTAACCAGTTGTTAGTAGGCCTACAAAGCACTTATATTACATATTATACGTGTCATTCATAGCCACGTGCGATCTGTTATGCTTCAACACAGCTACACTGTTTGCGTACGCATGCGCCTGAGCTGCTTGTTTGCCACCAATGACTATCTTCTGATGTGTAATCGTATTTGCATTTGGGAGAGTGTTAAGAGTTACATCCCCTGATTTACGTTGCTGATACCGGTACATCTCACCGGCGGGCCTGGTCTTCGGCTGATTAACCGGTTGCATAGAGTTTTTTCTGCCGGAATACGATACAGCACGTATGTCACGTGTGTCTGGCTGTGCGTCCTGATTGGACAGGCTCATGTTTATTACGTTGATGTTACGTCGTTCACATTTCACGGTTTGGTGTTCGTTTGTTGTCAACGGAAATTGGTATTTCTGCGTGTATAAATGTGTCTCAACAACCAGACATAGAGAGACGAGACATGCAATAAGTCCGCCTACACCATTGAGAACAAGTGAATATGGGAACTTGTACACGCTGTATCCGTATTTATCTAGTTGCTCTATGTGTCTCTTTAGATATCCGTCGCCCATTTTTCCTGCTGCAATGAGTGCCAAAATGCCTGCAAATATGTAAAACTATTTATACGTATGTCTTTAATATATTATAGAACATAACAAAAACTGTGACAAATTATGGGGGAGTATTTTAATGGTCCCGGTCATGGAATTAGAAACGTTGTGTGTACTCGTAAAGCCATGTGGTACCGTGTATTATGGCAATGAGGGTGTTTATTGTGGCAATGAAGGTGCTTATTATGGCAATGAAGGTGCTTATTATGGCAATGAGGGTGTTTATTATGGCAATGAAGGTGTTAATTATGGCAATGAATGTACTTATTATGGCAATGAAGGTGCTTATTGTGGCACTGAAAATACTTAGAATGTGTTTATTATGGCAATTAATGTGCTTATTATAGCAATTACGGTGTTAATTATTGCAATGCATGTGCTTATTATGACAATGAATGTGTTTATTATGGCAATGGATGTGCTTATAATGGCAATGAATGGGTTTATTATAGCAATTAATGTGCTTATTATAGCAATGAAGGTGTTAATTATGACAATGGATGTACTTATTATGGCAATGAATGTGTTTATTATGGCAATGAAGGTGTTAATTATGGCAATGAATGTACTTATTATGGCAATGAAGGTGCTTATTATGGCAATGAAAATACTTACTATGGCAATGAATGTGTTTATTATGGCAATGGATGTACTTATTATGGCAATGAAGGTGTTTATTATGGCAATGAAGGTGCTTACTATGGCAATGAAGGTGTTAATTATGGCAATGCATGTGTTTATTATGGCAATGGATGTACTTATTATGGCAATGAAGGTGTTTATTATGGCAATGGATGTGTTTATTATGGCAATGAAGGTGATAATTATGGCAATGAATGTGTTAATTATGGCAATGAATGTACTTATTATGGCAATGAAGGTGC
The DNA here is from genome assembly GCA_014843695.1 of Archivesica marissinica. Lineage (NCBI taxonomy): Eukaryota > Metazoa > Mollusca > Bivalvia > Venerida > Vesicomyidae > Archivesica > Archivesica marissinica. The sequence goes on from CM026403.1 coordinate 54,982,074, forward strand.
TTATTGTGGCACTGAAAATACTTAGAATGTGTTTATTATGGCAATTAATGTGCTTATTATAGCAATTACGGTGTTAATTATTGCAATGCATGTGCTTATTATGACAATGAATGTGTTTATTATGGCAATGGATGTGCTTATAATGGCAATGAATGGGTTTATTATAGCAATTAATGTGCTTATTATAGCAATGAAGGTGTTAATTATGACAATGGATGTACTTATTATGGCAATGAATGTGTTTATTATGGCAATGAAGGTGTTAATTATGGCAATGAATGTACTTATTATGGCAATGAAGGTGCTTATTATGGCAATGAAAATACTTATTATGGCAATGAATGTGTTTATTATGGCAATGGATGTACTTATTATGGCAATGCAGGTGTTTATTATGGCAATGGAGGTGTTTATTATGGCAATGAAGGTGATAATTATGGCAATGAATGTGTTAATTATGGCAATGAATGTACTTATTATGGCAATGAGGGTGTTTATTATGGCAATGAAGGTGCTTATTATGGCAATGCATGTGTTTATTATGGCAATGGATGTACTTATTATGGCAATGAGGGTGTTAATTATGGCAATGCATGTGCTTATTATGGCAATGAAGGTGTTTATTATGGCAATGAGGGTGTTAATTATGGCAATGCATGTGCTTATTATGGCAATGAAGGTGTTTATTATGGCAATGAAGGTGTTAATTATGGCAATGCATGTGCTTATTATGGCAATGAAGGTGTTTATTATGGCAATGAAGGTGTTAATTATGGCAATGCATGTGCTTATTATGGCAATGAAGGTGTTTATTATGGCAATGAGGGTGTTAATTATGGCAATGCATGTGCTTATTATGGCAATGAAGGTGTTTATTATGGCAATGAAGGTGTTAATTATGGCAATGCATGTGCTTATTATGGCAATGAAGGTGTTTATTATGGCAATGAAGGTGTTAATTATGGCAATGCATGTGCTTATTATGGCAATGAGGGTGTTTATTATGGCAATGAATGTGTTAATTATGGCAATGCATGTACTTATTATGGCAATGAGGGTGTTTATTATGGCAATGAAGGTGTTAATTATGGCAATGCATGTGCTTATTATAGCAATGAAGGTGCTTATTATGGCAATGGATATACTTATTATGGCAATGAAGGTGTTAATTAATTATGGCAATGCGTGTGCTTATTATGGCAATGCATGTGCTTATTATGGCAATGCATGTGCTTATTATGGCAATGAAGGTGCTTATTATGGCAATGCATGTGCTTATTATGGCAATGCATGTGTTTATTATGGCAATGCATGTGTTTATTATGACAATGCATGTGTTTATTATGGCAATGCATGTGTTTATTATGGCAATGCATGTGTTTATTATGGCAATGCATGTGTTTATTATGGCAATGCATGTGTTTATTATGGCAATGCATGTGTTTATTATGGCAATGCATGTGCTTATTATGGCAATGCATGTGTTTATTATGGCAATGCATGTGCTTATTATGGCAATGCATGTGTTTATTATGACAATGAAAGTATTTTAGTGACTCTCAGTCTGGAGGCTCGAGCTGGTCTCGGTGAGCACCTAGGTTATACTACAGTCTGGAGGCTCGAGCTGGTCTCGGTGAGCACCTAGGTTATACTACAGTCTGGAGGCTCGAGCTTGTCTCGGTGAGCACCTAGGTTATACTACAGTCTGGAGGCTCGAGCTGGTCTCTGTCAGCACCTAGGTTATACTACAGTCTGGAGGTTCGAGCTTGTCTGTCAGCACCTAGGTTATACTACAGTCTGGAGGATCGATCTGGACTCTGTCAGCACCTAAGTTATACTACAGTCTGGAGGCTCGAGCTGGTCTCTGTGAGTACCTAGGTTATACTACAGTCTGGAGGCTCGAGCTGGTCTCTGTCAGCACCTAGGTTATACTACAATCTGGAGGCTCGAACTGGTCTCTGTGAGCACCTAGGTTATACTACAGTCTGGAGGCTCGAGCTGGTCTCTGTCAGCACCTAGGTTATACT